>VDFB02086081.1:64544133-64651922 GCA_007258455.2 Sequoia sempervirens | reverse complement strand
TAGAACTAATGAAAAAGAAGACAAAGTAAAACATATTGAGGAAGTCACAAAGTTATTGGAAGATGATTGGGTTCCTTAGATTTCACAAAATTCATGGGAGAATACAAGATCATAAACAAAGATTCTGAAAAGGAAAAAGAAAAAGATGTAATTTCAACACAAAATTCGAAAAAACCTTCGAAAGAATCCACCTCAAACACTTTAGAACAAAAGACAACAAATTACACAACAAAATTTGATGAACTTAATTATGAGCAACCACTGAATCTGAAAGAAATGAAAAAGCTTTATGGAAAAGGTTATGAACTTATGAAACAAATTTGATATAGTGGAAAATGATTTGGTGCTAGAGAACAAGGTATTTGTGTACCTATAGAGCCTAACACATAAGGAATGACTAATGGTCTTAGTTGTTATCCCTCAAAAGAAAAAAAATCCTTCAGTTAATATCAACACTATTACAAAAGATTCCTCTAAGACAACTTTAACATTAGTGCATCCTGAATTGATAAACTTTAGTGGTCTTATGGTTATTATCCTTTGAAAGAAATGAAAGAAACAAAGAATTCCTCGCTTAACATAAATTTCATCATGCAAAACACTAATGATTCAAATTTTATAGATTTTACACCCTCTTGTAAAGGAAAGAACAAAATATCATAATATAAAGAGTCTTGTGTAAGTATGACACCTTGTAATAAGCAAGAGAAATCTTTGTCACAACATAAAGGAACACCTTCTACTATTGATCAAGAAAGTATCTTGTTGAGACTCCTCCAAGATCATTTGATATCCCTCCCTCCAAAAACATGAAAGAAATTTTACTACAAGAATTCATTTTGTGCATTTCATAGAATTCATGGTCATTCTGCTAATGAATGTAAGGCTTTGAGTTACAACAAAATTCAACATCTTAAGTATTGTGACACTCTTCCTTGTGTTGAGGCACTTAGATCCTCTAATTGATACTAATTTTCATGTTTTTCATCAATCACCTCAACTCATCCTTGTCTTGCACTAAGTGGGGGCAAGGGGTTAGATTAGCCTTGTCCTCATATGACACTTGGCATTGTCTCTTTTGGCTAGTTGACTACCTTCCATGTATATATAAGATAAATCTTGGGATGTGGATGACATGTATTCCTTAAGTTGGATCACATGTGACGTACTCAGTTATCTTTACTATTGCATTTTGAGGACAACACCTTATTCATGATGTAGTTTCATTTGAGAACATATGACTTGGCATAGGGATTTCCAAATAAGCTCTCATGTTTTCTTCTAATTTAAAGCAATTACTCATAGCAATGGTGTTATCAACCTCTTTAAATTTGGGGCATACATCAGCACTCATGTTTCATTGTGCGGTTTTCTTTCTTCTTGTGATGCATCTTTTTATCAGTGGTACCATTGGGTTTGATTTTCTCCGAGAGTGTGATATTTCTTGGACTTTTCCTCTCTTGGAGACATTATGAACAATCTTCCCTAAGAAGAGACCTTACATGAACTAAGAAAAATCCCTTTAAATGTACCTTACACTATTTTGCATTTACGATATTTGTTATATGGCCACCTTGCATAACACACTTTTCTTGCATGTGGAACCATCTTGTTTGTTCATGGGTGTCAAGCATATGAAGCTTTTCTTGCCTCGTGAATCTTATTGTTGTTTTGTGTGGCACCTTATCAAATTTATCAAGAGGTATAGCTTTGGTATGGTTGTACGTATAGGAGTTGAACTTAGGTGTGACTTTCCCATAGCCACTTGCTTGTGTGAGTGAGTGTACACCAGGCGCGTGCGTATGTGTCTCACCTCTCTAAGGGCTCACCTAGTGGATGACCTAAGGTTCCACTAGCCCTTGTGATAATGCATTTGGTTTGCATATTAGACATCATGATCCACTTATAAGCCACCCTTTTGGATACTCACCCAACGGACAGCTCAAAGTTCCATTGCCTCAGAGTAAGTGTGCATTTTAAACAAGCTTAGATTTGATTCACAACATGTGGGAAAAATGGTCAAATCTTGATCCACCTTTTCTTCCTTTTTCTTCCGTCTTTATATCATTGAAATTTTATGTTTGTGTATCTTGATGTTGCATATCCTATACCTTGTGTGTGTCCTTTTGTGCTTAGGTTGGTTTGATGTAGGATCTTGGATCTTGAGGGCTTGACCACCCCCTTGATATTTTCCATCCTATACCATCCAAATTGGTACACTTGGACCCCTCTTGAATGTCTACTTTAGTGTGAGTTTGAAGCAAGTTCCTCCTCTAACTAAAGTGGGGGCTAAATGTAGTGTAGGAAAAAGTATCCCTTTTTCACACTTAATTTGGCTCAAATGAATAGTTAATGATAAAATGAACTTAATTGTGCCTTACTTAGGGTGTTGTAAAGTATATACTAATACTTTCACACTAATATGGGTATTTATTAATTAATTGGGCCTATTTGTGCCTTAATTGGTCCTATTTTGCATCTACAAGCCTTATCAATTTCATCTTTATGTGGATAATCTTGACACAAGTATCAAATAACCAATCATAATTCAATGTTTTGGGTCATGTGTTCCAAATCTGGTGATCTGGGACTCATACGTCACCCTGGACATATGAGTCCCACCTAGGTGGTCTTAGGACTTGATTTCAAGTTTCACATTAAACAGGACCTGTCTTGGAGTTTCTACCCCAGTTTTGAGCCACTGGGACTCATATGCCAGCTTGTTCATATGATTCCCACTCTAATTAGGACACAGCTTGAATTCAATCTTGGCAGTATTTTATCCTCCTAGATCTGATGTTGGCTTGGAGTGTTGTAATTTTGGGAAATTTGGCATAAAAAAGTATAAATATAGGGTTATTTCACATAATTTCACCTAAGCTATTGTAGAATTTCATAAGCAATCAAGAGCACTTTCAAAAAAGTTCACAAGATAATTCAAGGACATTTAAGAGCATTCAAAGGAAAATTTGAAGAGGATTCTTTTATCAATTCAAGATCCATCATCATGTCAATGGCATAAAGCATCAAACATGTTGTTTCAAGCTAGTGTTGTGATGTAACATTCAAGATCCAAGTTAAGCATTGTCTCATATCCAATTCAAGATCAAGATCTACATTCTTCATGGCCACTTCATGTTAGATTGTATATTTACATTTCAAGGCATCATTCAAGGTATCATTAAACTCATGTTTCATTATTTCATCATAAGGTTTAATTACCTAAATGGGGTTTGACCAAGGAAAACTCCTATTTCCTAATGTTCAATCAACAAGTTTTTCTCTCTCTCTACAAGTGTGATTTTAGATCTAGGTTTTTTGGAGTTTGAGGATATTTAAAGACTAAGTTGCAATATTGAAGAAAGTTTCTAAGGTTGTCTCTTTACTTGCAAGATCACGAAGAGTCGCCTACAAGTCAGAATTCAGAGTTTTCGACTCTAAGATTTGATAGGAGAGAAGCTATAGGAGATCACCAGAGAATACCAAAATGTTAGCCAAACCCTAATACTGGGAATAAATCACCACCTTGGGCATATGAGTCCTAGTACTAACTTTTTCTAGATTTTAGGACATCTAGATTAGTCACTGACAAATTCTAGTTTTTACACAGAAACCCTACTTTGGGACTAAATCACCCAGACTGGCATATGAGACCTAGTGAGTAGTAAAAGTCATAATTTTAGGGTTTCAGAGCTTGTTTTGATCACATCTTCCTTCTAGGTACCCCTCTTCTCATTCTCAGTTTGTTATTCTATATTTCAATTTCATATTCTATGTCATATAGTCAGGTTTTTACATTGCATTCATCTCTTTCTTTCCAAGCCTTTGCTTGGTGGCGAACCCCCTTATTGTATTTAATCACACCCCTAAGACACCTTATTTCAGATCTCTTTCCCTCATTTCCATCCCTAAATTGGGATCTCTAAGGTTTCCTTGAATGAAACTTGAAGGAAATTGTTGGAGGAACCCTAATCCCCATTTTAGCTCTATCTCTCGAACATAGAGCGATAATTTTCTACGTTTCATCATTCAAACCATTTAAAATATTTTTATTCTTCAAGGTCATAGGACCTTTATCCCCAATGTGACCAATTTTCTAGTTCCATAACATATTCTTCTTTATAGAAAACTTTAACTCTATAGAATTGGTACCCTTAGGTACTCAAAAACCACTACTATTCACAAAAGTAGTAATTACCTATTTATCCAACAAATATTTCATAGATTTATCCTTCATAGAAGTACTATAACACTCAACTATGCATACATAAAGTTTATAGAAAGTTCCAATCTTGAAACCTTTTACAATCACCATAACACATCTATCAATTTCATACAAGCTGCTTTAAAAACAAAACTTACACACCTAAATCTATTAGTTCTCTCATAGATAATAAGTTCTAAACTAGCCTAGGAATATGAAATGCACCTTCAAAACATTTAATCCTTTAATATAGAAATTTTATTTTCACTTTACTATGGCAAAAAATGGTTAGATAAGAATCATAATTTAAGTGTACCTTACCTCAATGATTTTTATAATAAAAAATAATAATTTCTATCATAGGTCATATAAAAAGATATACTTGAATCAATTAACCATGCATTATTACCTACACAAGCTGTAAAAGGTGCAATGAATGTGTCACTATCTTCCTTCTTAGATTCATAATCAGAATCATACTTCTTTTTTTCCTCTTTACAATCCTTTTGAAAGTGACCAGATTTACCACAGTTCCAACATTTTACCTTGGAATTTCCAAGAGATTTGGATCTACACTTGAATTTGGATTTATATTTTTTTATCCATCTCTCTTCTTTCCTTTTTCTTTATAACTTATTTTTACATTTAGAGCCTCTTTGGCATCAATATAAACTTTCCTTCTTATTTCTTTAGAAAGTAAAAAACTTATAACATCTTCAACTTTCAAGGTTAAACAAAAGTACTTCCTATAACCATAACAAGAGAATCCCATGATTAAAACAAAGATTTTATTTTTGACCTCTCTCTTCCTCTTCCATTTTCACACCAAATAATACTAATTGAGCCACCAACATATTAAATACTTCCATGTGGTTTACAATTTTTCCACCTTGTTCCATTCTTAAAGGACAAAATTTATTTCTCAAGAAAAAAATATTATCTAAGGATTTAGCTTGGTATCTATATCATCTAGTTTCATCCACAATAATTTTCTAGTGAATTATCTATGGATATTGATTAAAATAAATTCTATCAGGGACAATCTTATTATAAATTTTTATTTATGGTCTATAACATCATACTAAGTAGCCAAAGTAGCATATGTAGGTTTTTGAGAAACTTCATCAACAAAATCTCACAAATTAACAAATCTTTCGTCTTCAGCTTCCACATCTCAAAGTTATTATTAATTTATTTCTACCTCTACTCTCTTGTATGTCCTTGGCATATTTACTCCTTCCAATATAGATCAAAAAGCTAACTATCTACACAAAGCTACCACCCGATATATATTAGCCCAAACAACCCAACAAACCAACATATAGAACCAAAATTAGCCAGTGATAACACTTGTAAGGAAACAAGGTGTGAAAAATATGTTTTCTACACTAATCTTAAGGGGAAGATTATGCAAATAACTTCAAATATGAGCTAACTTATTATATTAATTAGATACATACATAGAAAATTAAAATAATCATGAAATCATAACACAAATATTTACATGGATAAAGCCCTTTTAGGAGAAAAACACCTCTCCAAAACTTGTATAATATTTTATAAATATGATAAATAATTACAACACACTTGCAAAGAAAGTCTTCTCAGGAGTATGATGTTAACAATATTCGAGAAGTAATTTTGGGAACATTTTGATGGCATTTGTGTACTTGCAAACAATATAATAAAATACTCTTCCACAACCTTAATATATAGGAAAATACAATACAAGATATCACAAAGGGAATTGTAAACCAAGTGATAATAACATGAACCAAAAATAGGTGCCAAAAATATCCATACAAACTCAAAAATAACTCCTCAAAATGGAGACAAATTCTCACACCCCTCACACATGTAGAATATCCAAGAATAATATGTAACTCCCACCTTGTCGTAATTCATCATAAATAATACATACAACAAGATTCTCACATCCAAACAATTCTCACTAGGTTTTAGCCCTTCTAGTTGTCATAGAATTTGTCATAACATTTTTCATAATATAGTACTAAGAGGTCATATTTTGACAACTAATAAACCATTTTTCAAGACACCAACATGTGGAAAAATTGCCAACTTAGAATCTCATGCCCCTTTTGGATGGAACATAATTATTTAATAATATAAACATAAATTATGTCAAATAATTATCAAAATGTTAAATAATAAATAAATAATCTATGAAAATTTTAGATATTCGAGACACCTAATTTTCTAGCACATATATGATAGGATTATTGTCCCTAATTATTTGTGACTAGTTGATAGAAATATAATTGTGGCAGGTTTATCCTACTAAAAGATGAACTAGCATTATATATTTTAATGAATGTTATTTTTGAAGACTAACATGATAATTAGTAAAACCTTGGAAAATTTGTTTGAAGACATAACCATGGATGAAAAAGAAAGGATGTCATAAGATAAAAACTAAATATAAATCCTTTTTCAAAATATGCAATGGGTTATCAAATATTTGTAAGTTCATAGGTGTTTCCTCAAGTTTAGTTTGTATTTAATATCTACCCTAGATCCCATAATCAACTAAAACATTTTTTGGATGAATTGTGGGGCTTGGTCTATGCATCCATATTATGAGAAGTATTTATGTTCCATTAGCAGTTTGTAGTCAATAGGTTTGACCTAAAGTCTCCAATATTTTAAATATCATATTCTAATTGAAAAAATTCAAATATTATTTATAGGGCTTCTATTTATTATAAAAAGTAGCAAAGTTCCATTCAACAATAATGTAAAAATAAGCATATGATGTAGGAGCATCTGGGTGCACAGACAATCCTACACATCAAAAAATATATTAATTTTATTTTTTGAGTTTTATCTTTGTTTTTCTTGCAGGCACAATTTAATTGAATCTTCAACTCCTCCAACACAGTAAGGTTTGATGTTGGGATTGTAAAATAAAATCAATTTATTAATTGATTCAATTATTAGTGGATTTAAAAATGTTTGCAAATTATAATTTTCTAAAAAGGAAAAATCCACAACGTTCATTGTTTCCTAACACACTTTGCTTGCCTATGGAGCCATCTTTTTTGTTCATGAGTTTCAAGCATACGAAGCTTTGCTTGCCTCATAGAGCTCGAAGTTCATTGTTGTGTGACACTTTATCAAAGTTATTGGGAGATATAGCTTTGGTATGGTTGTATGTATAAGATTCAAACTTAGGAATGACTTTCCTAGAGCCACTTGTGTGTATGAGTACACACCAGCCACGTGTGTATCTGTCTCACCTCTCTAGGGGATCACCTAGTGGACGGCCTGAGGTTCCACTAGCCCTTGTGAGCATGTATTTGATTTGCATAGTGGACATTGTGTTCCACTTTTAAGCCACCCTTTTTGGATACTCACACTGTATAGATAGCCTAAAGTTCTGTTGCCTCAAAGTGAGCATGCATTTTTTGACAAAAAACTTAGATCTGATCCACAACGTGCGAGGCAAACGGTCGAAGCTTGATCCACCTTTTCTTTCTTTTTTCTTTCATCTTTATTTCTTTGACATTACATGTTTGTGTATCTTGTTTTGTTACATCCCTTTGTGATTATGTTGGTTTGACGTAGGATCTTAGATATTGGGGGCTTGACCACCCCCTTAACCTTTGTCATCCTAGACCATCCACATTGGCACACTTGGAACCCTCTTGAATGTCTACTTTAGTGCGAGTTTGAAGCAAGTTCCTCCTATCACTAAAGTGGGGGCTAAATGCAGTGTAGAAAAATGCATCCCTTTACATTTTCATACCTAATTTGGGAATGATTAACATTAAAATGAATCTAATGGTGCCTTGATCTAGTGTTGTAATGTGTTTTACACATTCACATTAGGTTTAGGGCCCTTTTAAGCTAAATTGACCTAATTTTTCCTTAATTTAGTGTTGTAAAGTGTATTTATTTACACCTTCACATTAAGTTTTGGGCCCTCTTGCATTTATGACCTTCATATCATCATTAATAGGCCCCTAAGACCCTTTATTATGTAGCTTGAGGTTTATTTCAACCAAGATCTTGACATAATCAATAAATACACTTAATATCTTAACCCCTCGACATTTCCTCTACCCAAAAAGACCTGGTATGGGACCCATACGCCACCTTGGGCATATGAGTCCCACCTAGATGGGACCTATATGCCACCTTGGGTGTATGATTCCCATTTGGAACCCTTTTAGGGTTTTGAGCGAGAAATCAATATTTTGAATTCAAATTTCATGTATGTCGGCATTTGGGATCTAATAAAAGGTAAGTTAGATGGAATGCCTATATAAAAAAGGTTTCAAATCATTATTTTACCTAAAAAATCATAATATCAAGCCTAGAAATAGAGATTAAAGTATCCTAAAAATTCACAAGAGCATCATAGAGTATTCAAGAGCATTTCTAAGGCATTCAAGGGTAGATTTCTCCATCATTTGTTGCAACAATTCAAGATCCATCATCATGTCAAAGTCATCAAGCATCAAGAATGTTGTTGATCTAGTGTTGTGATGTAGCATTCAAGATCCAAGATTAAGCATTGGCCTACCTCTAATTCAAGATCAAGATCTACATTATACATGGCCACTTCATGTTAGATTGTTGATTTACATCTCAAGAAATCATTCAAGGTATCATTGTTCATGTTTCATATTTCATGTTTCATGTTCATATTTCATTGTTTCATCATAAGGTTTAATTACCTAAACGGGGTTTGACCAAGGCAAACCCCTATTTCCTAACAATCAACAATTTTCTCTCTCTTTACAAGTTACAAGATTGAATAAAGTTACTAGGGTTACCTCCTTACTTGCAAGATCACGGAAAGTCACCTACAAGTTGCAAATCAAGGTTTTCGAGTCAAAGATTTGGCAAGAAGGAAGCTACAAGAGACCACTAGAGAATACCAAAATTTTATCCAAACCCTAATACTGGGAATAAATCACCACTTGTGGCGTATGAGTCCTAGTACTGTTATTTTCCATATTTCAGGAGATTCAGATTAGTTACTGACATATTCCAGTTTTGGCACAAAAACCCTAGTCCGGGACTAAATCGCCCAAACTAGCGTATGAGACCCAATGAGCATTAAAGATCATGATTTCAGGGTTTGGGAGCTTTTTCTAACCTTCTCCTTCTTCCAAGTGCACCTCTGCTCATTCTCAATTTATTATTCTACATTTTAGTTTCGTTTCCTAGGTCATATAGTTAGGTTTTGCATGTTACATTCATTTCTTGTCTTTCAAAGCCCTAGCTTGGTGGTGAACCCCCTTTTAGTCTTTAATCACACCCTAGGACACCTTATTGCAAATCTCTTTCCCTCATTTCCATCCTTGGATTGAGAAATATAGGGTTTTCCTTGAATGAAACTTGAAGAAAATTGCTCTAGGTCCCTAAACCCTAGTTTGTGTTCCTCCTCCTTGTTGTTCTTCCTATGAGTCATCTCTTCCTCCATAGCCCTAGGATACAAAGGGTGGGTAGAGTCCTCTTTGATCATTTTATTCAAGTTTGAGAAGTGGTTGGGACCATCCACAAACTCCTCAGCCTCCTCCACAGTGTCCTTACACTCATCTTTGTCGCCAATCCGCTTTGAGTTGCTAGAAATTTTGTCCACCGGTATCTATTTCTTGTTCTTTTCCATTCTATGTGACCTCTTGACACATGTTTTCTTCATTCCCATATCAATTCTTGTGGCCACAATAGTGGCCCCTTTGGAATCCTTATCCTCAACACTCTTTCCTTGGTGCAGGAGCACCATTTCAATTCAAATGAATTTGGTCCAGTTTGTTCCTTGATAGGTTATCTTAAGGTTTTGAAGTCTTTTATTAAGCAAATAAGATCTAAATAGACCATTTTACATTTATTATGGGTTCACTTTTGTAAATGTTGCAGTATGTCAAAATGATGCAAAAATGCAAAAAAATGCAAGATTGTAAAAGTTGTCAAAAGTGCAACATTTGAAAGGTGAAGGGTTTAATGTCATGTTTTGGTGTGATTTGAGTCTAGAGTCATAGCATAAGGTAATTTTTACATTGGAGGTCCGTAAGTTCACATTGTCATACTTTGGCATATTTGTAAAAAGTTGTCATCTTGGAAAAAAGTTGCAAAAGTGTACAAGTTGCAATGCCATTGGCCAGAAGTTCAAAAATCAGTTTGTATCAATTGAGTCAGTTGGTTCTTAGGTGGGGAAGGTTTAAATACATTGGGGATCTTGTTGTAAAACTCTCTTGGGGGGTTTTTGAAGAGAAATCTAATAGAATATCTCTATTTTCTTCTAAATTTAAGTGCAATCTCACTGTTCCCAGACCTAGTATGATTTTGTACTGTGGTATATTGTTCTAAAATCTTGTGAACTCATTGGAGGCATGAATTAACTTCATCTTACACTTGGTTTGAGAGTCTGGTATTGGATATGGTGGAAGCTTGAACCATTTTACTGTAGCAGGTCTATAATACCTTGTTTAAGGGTTTGAGAGGACATTTAAAATGTATTAAAGGACCATTCCACCAAATGTGACTTCTGTAACTAGGTGAAATAGGTCCAAATAAGTATTTTTATATGTTATATGGTTTATTTGAGAAGGGAGTTGGGTTTGATGGAGTTTAGGAGGCTGCCCTAGATGAATTTCCTGAGTTTTGCTTAAAAAATTGATGGCGAAGAGATGAAATCTGATTAGGAAGTGGTGGAAGAGGTTGGGTGAAGGTGTTTTAAGCATGTGCAGACATAATGGGACATGTTTGAAGTGTTGGAAGAGTTGCTAGAGGTCTGGAAGGCTAACTTTCAATAAAACCACTTGTAAATTACTAAAGGTGAGGGTTTCATGGTTAGGTGTCTTGGAGGTCATGTCTCTGAGTAAAAGTTGTGGAATCAAAGGTTTTGATACCTAGTGAGAGTGTTACAATTTATTTTTGTGGTTGGTGATGTGTTTACATAATGGTTGCTTTGTAAATGTGGCCTAATTGGCCAAAGAGGACAGTGTCAAAGCCTGATTTTGGAGGAGTTGGTCTAAGGTGACCTATTGATTTTTTGAGCTATGTTTTTGAATGCCCTAATGGGTATCTGAAAAGGTGTTGGTCCTATGTTGTAAGGGCCTTCACTAAAATATATGCTTGATTTTCTCAATTGGCAATACTACAAGGACATAGTGAAGGTATGATGAAATAAGGTGAAGTTGAGGGCTTGGTGATTGAAAGTTTGTTTTAAACTAATTCAGTTGGGTTTTTTTTAGTTTTCTTCTCTATTCTACATAATTTGGTATAAGAGCTTAGGGATTAGGTCTTTTGAGAGTTGAAATTTGCAAATTGAAGAAGGCTAAGTGGAAGTTGAAAAGACAAAACTGTCAAAATGCCTCCAAAAGGGAAAAATATGGCTAAAGAAATGAGTGAATTGAAGGATAAGCATGCTAGGGAGATAAGAGAGTTGAAGGAAAGACTTGCAGCTCTAGAAACAAGCAAGAGAAGAGATGAGGATGTGAGTGATGAAAGTGACTCTAAGGAAGAAGAGGATGAAGAGTATGCAGATGTAGAAGAGGAATTAGACCTTGAAGATAAAAGGATGGTTGAGTTGCTAAGGGAAGTTAAGGATGAAAAACATAAGGTGAAGATTGATGTGCCTAAGTATGGAGGTACTCTAAAAGATGAGGAATTGTTGGATTGGATTTCAGCCTTAGATAACTACTTTGAGTGTGAAGATGTTCCTGAAGAACAAAGGGTGAAAATTGCAAAAACAAAGTTGAAGGGCCATGCACTTTTGTGGTGGGATTATGAGCAATCTGAAAGAAGAAAAAGAGGTAAATGAAAGATTGTTTCATGGGACAGGATGGTAGCCAAAATGAAAGGTAAATTTCTACCTTTTGATTATGCTATTCAGATGTTTAGAAAAAATCAAGGTTTAAGGAAATTAAAAGAAATGGATGTTAAGGCATATACTAAAGAATTTTACAAGTTAAGTATTAGGTCTGGTCATAATGAAGATGAGAATGAAAATATTGCTAGATACTTGGGTGGATTGAGATTTAACATTTAGGATGAACTAACCTTGGAAAATCCAAGAACTGTTGAAGAATGTTACCAAATGTCAGTAAGGGCTAAATAAGAGGTGAAAAGAAGGAAAGAAAAGACAAATAGAGGTAGAGGCAGCACTTCAAGGGGAAGAGGTACAAGTTCTACCTCAAGAAAATCAAGCGAAATCCAAGAAGATGCACACAAAGAACAGGGACAAATTGTTGATCATAGAGGTGGATTCAAAGGCTCTAAAGGAAAATTTGGTGGTGGTAGAAGTTCAAACACATTTGAAGGTAGATGCTATCACTATAATGAGTTTGTCCAACCAGCATACAAGTTCCCTAAAATGCAAGGTTCTACTTCAAGTTGTGGTGAAAGGAGAAGTGAAAGGAGGGCTCAAATAGTGCAAGAAGATGAATGTGAAAGTACAAATTCTCCTAGTCATGTTGTCGCTCCATAGGTAGGAGAATCATTGATGCTGAGAAGAACATTCTTGAAGGCATCCAAGGAAAAGGAGATGACTCAAAGAAGGAGCTTGTTCAAGACCACATGTAAATGTAAAGGTAAGGTATGTAAAGTTGTGATAGATTCTGGTTCTACTGATAATATGGTGTCTAGAGAAATGGTAGATAAGCTGAAGTTAGAAAGAATCCCTCATGAAACACCATATAGAGCATCTTAGGTGAATAATGATCAGTCAATTTTGGTAAATGAACAAGCATTTGTTGAGTTTCAGATTAGTGGATATAAAGACAAGGTGCTTTGTGATGTTTTACCCATGGATTGTTGCCATCTATTATTGGTAAGGCCATGGCAGTTTGATAGGAAATCACTTTATGATGGTCTAGAGAGAACACTTACACCATTAAAAAGGATCAGTATTACTTTCAAACTAACACCATTGTAGGAGGATTCCAAAGAGCAGATCAAGGTAGCAAAGATCATCATGATAGGAAAGAAGGAGTTCATGAAGTTTGAGGAAGATAAGAATATAGGATTTGTAGTCACTTCAAGGCTTAAAGGTGTTGAGACAACAGACTGGAAGAGTGATCCAATGATGAAGAGAAAGGAAGATGATAGATTGGTGTCCAAGTCTGATACAAAAAAGGTAAAGGATGGATTTCTTATGGAAGAGAAAGGTTGGCAAGACAAGATCATGGTAGGGATAGTGATATGTCCATTGAGAGCAAAGGAAGTTTAAGGTCAGTCTAAATATGTCAAAACAAAGGTTAAGTTTGCTGGTACAGGGATCTTAAATGTAGAGGATCTGATGACAAAGGAAAAGGACATAGATAATGAAACAAGGTAAGAGACAAGGACAAATGAATAAGTTTGAGCATGCAACAAGGATGGAGAAGATAACAGTCCAAGGCAAGAGTGGAAAAAGGGTGTTTGCAGGTATGAAGGCAGGTCTGACATCATCACAAAGTGAAGTGAAGGTGATGCAACATCCATTTAATGGAAGACAATAAAATCAAAGAGGCAATCAGTCAAAGAGTAGAGATAGTGCAAGTTTCCAGTATTGGACTCATTGGAGAGAGTCACTAGGTGGATATGTAGGTCGGAGGACATGTCATGATCAAAGGTAGCATGGTTTGATGGCATACAGTCCTCAAGGGGACTTGGGAACTTCTTTTGGCCAGGTGTATGGTGCAGGAGCACCATTTCAATTCAAATGAATTTGGTCTAGTTTGTTCTTTGATAGGCTATCTTAGGGTTTTGAAGTCTTTTGTTAAGAAAATAAGGTCTAAATAGACCATTTGACATGTATTAGGGATTCACTTTTGTAAATGTTGCAGTATTGTTAATTAAATGATGTAAAAATGCAAAAAAATGAAAGATTGTAAAAGTTGTCAAAAGTGCAACATTTGGAAGGTGAAGGGTCTAATGTCATGTTTTGGTGTGATTTAAGTCTAGATTCATAGCATAAGGTCATTTTTTCATGTATTGGAGGTCCCTAAGTTCACATTGTCATATTTTGGCATATTTGTAAAAAGTTGTCATCTCAGAAAAAAGTTGCAAAAGTGTACAAGTTGGAATGCCAACGGTCATAAGCTCAAAAATCATTTTGTATCAATTGATTCAATTGGTTCTTAGGTGGGTAAGGTTTAAATACATCGAGGATCTCGTTGTAAAACTCTCTTGGGGGGTTTTTGAAGAGAAATCTAATAGAATATCTTTGTTTTCTTCTAAATTTATGTGTAATCTCATTGTTCTCAGACCTGGTACGATTCCGTACTGTGGTATATTGTTCTAAAATCTTATTAAATCATTGGAGGCATGAATTAACTTCATCTTACACTTGGTTTGAGAGTCTGATATTGGATTTGGTGGAAGCTTGAACCATTTTATTATAGCAGGTCTATAATACCCTGTTTAAGGGTTTGAGAGCCTTTAAAATGTATTAAAGGACCACTCCACTGACTGTGACTTCTATAAATAGGCTGGATGGGTCCAAATAAGTAGGTTTATATGTTATATGGTTTATTTGAGCAGGAAGTTGGGTTTGATGGAGTTTAGGAGGTTTCCCTAGATGAATTTCCCAAGTTTTGCTTAAAAAATTGATGGCTAAGAGATGAAATATGATTAGGAAGTGGTGGAAAAGGTTGGGTGAAGGTGTTTTCAGTATTTTTAGACATAATGGGACATGTTTAAAGTGTTGGAAGATTTTCTAGAGGTCTGGAAGGCTAACTTTCAATAAAACCACTTGTAAACTGCTAAAGGTGAGGGTTTCATGGTTAGGTGTCTTGGAGGTCATGTCTCTAAGTAAAATTTGTGGAATAAAAGATTTTGATACCTGGAGAGAGTGTTACAATTGATTTTTGGGGCTGGTGGTGTGTTTACATAAGGGTTGCTTTGTAAATGTGGCCTAATTAGCCAAAGAGGACAGAGTCAAAGCCTAATTTTGGAAGAGTTGGTCCAAAGTGACCTATTGAGTTTTTGAGATATGTTTTTGAATTCCCTAATGGGTATCTGAAAAGGTGTTGTTCATGTGTTGAAAGGTCCTTCTCTAAAATATATGCCTAGTTTTCTCAATTGGCAATGCTACAAGGATACAATGAAGGTATGATGAAATAAGGTGAAGTTGAGGGCTTTGTGATTGAAATTTTGTTTAAAACTAATTCAATTAGTTTGTTTTGAGTTTTCCTCCCTACTCTACATCATTCCCTCACTTTCCATGCCCAGCCCCTCCACTTGGCCTATAGTGTCTTTTTTACCCTTCTTTTTTGTCGAAGGTTTATTGTCCAACCTAGTGGATGTATTCTTAAGCTTGCACAGTCTGGCCGTAGCCTTGGAATGGGTTGAACTTCCGCCCTCCCCTTCTTCTTTTTTGTGGGTCTGGGTTGAGGTGTCGCATGGGGTTCACTGTTAAGCAAGGGTTTTTTCTCTTAGGACCAATAGAAGTAGCGGGGGACTGTTTCTCAGGGGATAGGTCAAGTGGTTCCAATTCTAAAACACAAACAATAAAGATGGGTCAAGGGGGGCATAGGGCTAAATGGAAATGATAGAGACAAAGAATGAGGCCTTGGTGAAGAGGCATGGGAGGTAGCTGGTTAGGGTTTTGAGCAGCAACATCAAGGGATTCCTTTACCGAATTTTCAAGCGAGGTCAACAGAAAAAAAGGAAAGCTAGGAGAATTTTGTGCCTAATGTGGTTTAGAAGTGATAGATGATAAAAGTAAAAAACCTTAAATCTTCCCTCTAAAGTTACGTATTTCATAAGAGCTAAGCACACCTTATCCCATGGTTTGGGAAGCGCCTCTCTGTCAAAACCCGATTGCTTTTTAACCGACTTTTGATTGTCCCTAAA
Organism: Sequoia sempervirens; assembly: GCA_007258455.2. Lineage (NCBI taxonomy): Eukaryota > Viridiplantae > Streptophyta > Pinopsida > Cupressales > Cupressaceae > Sequoia > Sequoia sempervirens. The sequence goes on along the minus strand of VDFB02086081.1, from coordinate 64,635,907 downwards.
AAAGGCATTAAGGCTTTAAAGGTCCTAAGTGATGGATTTTTTTAATACAATAATTACTCATCACCCATACTATAAATTTTAAGATATCTTGTCTTTTTGGGCTCCCTTGCCTTATACTTATTGCCAATTTAAATGAACAAAAGGTTAGTAAAATAACTATTTACAAAAAATCATTTGAGAAATGAATTAAATATGTATGGACCTAAATCCTCATAAAACTAAACATCTAATAAAAATTATAAAAACTCCATTTATACTTTTAGCAATAAATTTTTTATGTATTCAAATTCATTTAATATGCATATATATAAGGCTCTTAATTTTATCTTCTAACTTATAATTGGTAAGAACTACAACTAAATCTAAAACTAAGAAATTACTATATAAGTGGTTTGAACTTAAATTAAATTCATTCTATATGTGTGCCCTTTCTCACTTAAAGATGACATGAGGATGTATATAAATTCTTATTAAGCAATTTATTGTGCAAAAGACTTACTCTTTGGTTTTCCTTTGTGACATGGAAAGCTTCGTTGGAGACAAGCCAATGATCTACAAGAAAGAAAAACAAGAAATTTTCTTTACATTCTTTCAATCAATTGAAAAACTTCATTTTCTCTAGTAAATCATAGTAAAATAGAGTATAGGGATGAAATTTTTCAAAATACAGGGTTAAATATTGAATGAACTTAAACTAAATATATGCACCAACAATATACCTTTGATTTGTTGAATTGCTCTCCAAGAAATTTCCAATCAAGTTTCTATAAGTTGAATAACAAGTGGATACGTTAATTATACCACTACAAATTTGTGTGTATATGAATCAAGAGATTCTTTCTAAAATCCAAAATAAACAAATAATGTTTGTTTGAAGCTAGAAGAGAAACTAAAAAGGAGTATGCACAAGCTAAGAGAAAAAGAGAATTTGATAGCCTTTCTATCTTCAAATCCTTCTAATAATCATATATAAATTCAAGATGAATATAATTCAATTTTAAAAAATGAAGAGAAATGTTCCTATAAGTGGAAAAAGTTCTTACATGGTTAGGTTATGGCCATTAAACCATGTTGGAATTGACCCTGAAAAGTTGTTGTATGATAAATCTCTGGAGAAAAAGTGAATCACATAAACTGTCAATCAATTGAAAGAAACAAACATTGGCCATGCTTATTAATGAAAAATTCCATAAATGAATTGGGGTTTGAATGCCAGATTCATATTGCCATAATAAGGAGCATAATGCATCCCTAACCTATATATAATCATAACGCCCTTTATAGATTCAAATCTACACTATTAATAACAACGAGTACAAAATAACCAATTTAGATGATACTTCAAAATATATGATTAATATCAATTTTTTATTATCATTAAATTATAGTGCTTAACTTACATATCTTTGTTATACAAGGAGGACATAATACAAACAAATTTACTCCAACATACATCATGTTATTCATATAACAAGAATACCTAATGATTTTTAGTTCCACAATCATAGTCTTGGTGTGATTGTTATTATAATTGGTTTTTGTACTTCACCTCCTTTATTTTCTTTGGTAATATTCAAGTTTTGTATGATACAAGTTAATAGATTTATCAATTGTTAAACTTATTTCATGGCATTGAGGTATAAATTAGTTTTTTTTCCTTAATGAGAAATTCTCCTTTTTCTTTCTACCATATCAATATTTTCAATTCCAAACTCTAAAAAATGGAAACTCTAATTTGGTATTGAAATGATCAAGAGGTTGATCTCTCATTCTCTCCCTTTGGTCATACCTAAACTCTTTACCACTAAGACACATGTGTTGTGATCCTCCAAATGGATAGATTTGTGTATAGAATGTAAATATCGCACCTTTGATACCACTATAATGTCCCAAAATAGATTTTTTTGAACTTTTGAAAATATTTGATGAAATTCATAAACCCTTGCACATTCTAATTACAAGAATATTGATGTGGGAAAAGTGAGAGAATGTCACAATGTGGTTGTGACAATATCTTCAGTAGAAATCCTTCTATATTAATTATAGACTATAAACTAAAATTGACTAAAGCTAGTTCTTGCAAAAAATCTCCAAGAACATATTACAAACTTAATATTAAACATACTAGTGAATCACATAGATTAACATTAGAATACTAGAAATTTAATTCATCCATTGATGTCATGGTGGCATAGCCATCTAGTATTACAATACTCAAGTAATTATGAAACTTATATTATTTCTAGGGATAAATTGCACAAAAAAATAGAAGCTATAAAAAGTTAATAGTGTCATAAATGTTTACAAAATTGAGAATATCCAGTATTTAAGGTATATAAAAATTGTCCAATGTTTTGCTAATCATCGAAAAAGTGTAACAAATAGATTCAAACCTAAAAAAATACATAAAAAATAAATAATTAATCCTTGGATGGTGTATGGATAGGTTTGAAATAGTACAATCTATATAATAAATGCTATGCCCAACTAAAACATGTATGATTCTCCAAAAAAATTATAACTGAAAAATCACATATTAATTATAATGATTAGATTTTTTGAGGTAAGTAATATGTTAAATTTGTATTCTCAAACCCATGCTAGAAAAATCACAAAACCTCAAAGAAATTTGAAACTATTAACACAACTGAAATACACCAAAATTAATTGAAAATGAATCTACAACCATTCAACACACTAGTAATCCTTGTATGGAATTGCTCAAATGAGGATGTTTTTTATCCTTGAATCTATTTGGCCAAAGGATTTTTTCTTAGGGAAGAAAAGATGGAAAATTTTTAATATAAACAAATTTTATTTGATGATAAATTGTAATGAATTATCTTTTGATCAAATCCTTCCTTTATAGGCACTTTTGAGGTAATAAAATAGTATTTTATATTTTCCCCTTTTGCCTCCAGAACATATTCTAAAAATTGAGTAGAAGAAAATTTAGAAAATAACATTATTGGACCACATTCCTAGCATCTCTTTTGTCCCTCTTTTAAGAAACATTTTTTTTAATAATGAAGCATACGTATTTTTATGAATATAACTAAAAATTAATTTTAAACAACTTAAGTCAGATTATTAAGTTATTTTCCTTTCACCGCCCAATTAGCCAATAGAAAATAAAATAATAGGCTTAGGATATCCATTGGATTTATTATTAAGGGGACATGACAACATTGAACAAGTTTTCATTAATAAAATTATGTCCACTCCATTCAAATGCCCTTGTAGGAAATTCAAGCCAGAAAATATTTTCTCAGGTTGTAATCTTACCCAAAAATATAACTTTGATGACAATGATAAGCCTTTTTTCCATACATAGTTTAACTCCAAATTCCTTATCATTCTTCATAGAAAACAGTGTTATATCTATAATATCCTCGTTAAAAAAGAACACATTCTCTCAAAAATAGTGATTAGATTTCCTTAATTTTAAATACCATAGATACATCTTTTCATATTCCTCTAGAACCTAGTGATTTTATTGCTATTAATCCCATCACCAATGGGCATAAGTAAATGATTGACTATTAATCCCAAAATTATTTTTGATGACAGGAATCCCTAGTTAAGTTTCAACTTTTGAATATATTTTACAATAATATTTCATAAAAGTAAATTTCAAGATCAAATTTTCCTATATAAACCTCCATAATTGATATAATATGAGTACACAAATATAGAAATGATTATATGTGGTGTTTTTCCTTATTATTGTAGACACCTAAAAAAATTCATACTTGACAACACTTGACTTTACCCCATCCCAGCCAATTAAATAAATTTACATTTATTTAATTAAGTCTAACCTTATCCCCTAAACCTTCCAACTAAATAAATTAATTAATATCTACTTTATTTATTTATTTAGGCTAACTAACCTTTATTACCATTTTCCTCTAATATTTAGTTCCATCTCACAATCAATCCTTGTCCTTTTAATCATAACCATTGAATCTATCTACATGGATCAAGATCTAAATTTTTCATCATGTGACAAGTGTCCCTACCCCCATCATGCTTACACATGTGTGAGCATGATAATGTCACCTCATAGCCACCCTACCTCTTACACATGTCATAAGGTAGCCACCCTACTTCCCTCACTTGTCTCTTTCATGAACTTCCCTATGTGTGTGCTCACACATGTGTGAATACACCTAACTCTAACATCTATGGCATATGTCATTCTCAAGCCTCCATCTTGTGACACTTGTCACAAGGATAAACCTTTAATCCATGCCTCTAACTTTCTCCAATCCTGAACATCCATTAAACATTACATCTTGGCCATTGATTTTCTCCATGGAAAATCTATAAATTGAGGTCTTTACTCTCATTTTGATTATCCACTCTTATGCTATCACTATGTTATTTTCTTCACTTGTCAACCATCATCTCAACATCATGTTGCTAGTTTGAGAAACCAAATTCTATCGAAGCTCTACAACATAAAAAAGGATCAAATCAAGTGAAGGAGGGTCCATTTACTTCAGATCAATCAATGAGATGGAAAGGTATAAGACAAGGTAATTGTGTGTTAATTAATATACCTTATCATTTAAATCTTTTACCATTTTACTTCATCTTCAAGTATAATGCAGATTGTAATTCTCCAAAGGTTTATCATTGTAAGAAACTTCATATTATGGTCCCTCAATTTACATAGGGATTTTCTTCATGTTTATCCTAAGTTGTGTAAAAGTATAAAATAGATCTTTAAATTTTCCCCTGTAACCAATAAAAGTTGGTTCTAAATTTCTTCCTCGTAGTAGAGAGTTTTTATTGGTAATTTTAGTCTTGGATGTACACAACTATATGAATAATGAAACCATTTATATAATTTGGTTACCATGGAATGAATCAAATAATTATTAATCTTATCCATATTCTTGAGGAAAGAAAGTAATACCTAATTCATTCATTTATAGTTCCTTCTAACTAGAATGATGTAATTTTTACAAGATTGTTCTTTGTTACTATATTATATGGATTTTACTAAAGGTATATAAAAAATGTTACTCACACTTTCATAACAACTTCATTTAGCCATGAAGGGAGTGGTCCCAATAAATGATTGCTACCAAGAAACCTGAGACATAAAATCATTGTTCATAAAAAAATCATTATAATGCTCTTGTATGACTAATGAAATGGAATCAATAGAATACTTTACAAAGAACTTAGTTTGAAATAATCTTAATTTATGCATTACTTACAAGTATTGCAAAGAGCTCAAATTTCTCAATGAATTTGGTATTTGTCCTGTCAAATTGTTAAAGCTCAAATCCCTGTCATAAATTTGACAATCAAAAGCATTTCAATTTCTAGATAATTTCAAGACTTAAAATTATCCAAGTGTTTTGAAAAAATATATCTTATATCTCAAGAAATCCATTTCATACATTTTAGAGCAAGTGTATACACACAAATTTATATTTCACTCTTTCTATTTTTAAAATTTACTTGGTTTCATTACAAATCCAATTTAATTAAACAATATAGAGAATTATAGATATTTAAATAATCAACTACCCAATAAGTGTTTATATTAAATGTGTAAATGTAATGAAATCAATGTACCAAGAATCCTTGTAAATTTACAAAATAACGAAGTTCAAATTTACATTAGTGATACAAGGCATTAGGTATTCTTTCCAATACAAATTTCATTCACAAGATCTGCACCAATTTCTTCAATTTCATAAAACATGATTGTATTTGCAAGATATAAATATTGAGAAACAATATGGCCACTTGTTCAAAATTGTTAAAAAATCATGTTTCATACAAATAAACATTTTTAACTATGGTCCTCTCTTATTTACACATCTTATGGAAAATCAATAAGAAATTAGTAGGATTCAATTTTGTCAAATTGACTATTTCAAATATCATTATCCTTAGGAGGGGATCTAATGTTGTCAAATTGACTAATTTTTAAATATTTCATCATTATATTTTGGGGTGTAGGAGAGAAAAAGTGGGTGGGGTAGGGAACAAGGATTATTACAAAATTGTTTCATACTTGTAATCTTTTAATGTACCCAACGCCTTGATCTTGTATTAAAATTTCTAACACCCACTCTCTAAATCCATGAACTATTATACCATGTATAAACATTCACAAAAAAAATAAGACATATTTAATCCTACCAAGCATATAATTGATCCATAAACAAGACTACAAACCTTGTAATCTCTCTTAAAATTAAAATATATAGAGGATCTCACTAGCATATAATTTATTCTATAAATTTAACAAGATGAAATAAAAAATTATCTCATGTTTATCGTTAATAAAAATCCTTTCCTACAAAGGTTCAATCATCAAAGCCAATGCATAGAGTTTAAGTATTAGTAATACACAAATAAAGAGGTATGTGATAACTCCTAAATATGCAATTGTAATTGGTGACATGGAATGGCACACTGTCATTTATATGTAATTATATCATTCTTATAGGGTAAAAATGAAAGGTTATACTTATAGGGTTGTGATATATTTGAAACTTTTCTCATATTTTGGATAGGTGGTAGTTCCCTAACTAGCTAACAAATAAAACCTCTATTGGCACATGGACTACTAAAAATTGCTAACCCAGGTTATGAAATATTAACCTTAATATGTATCCTACATTGAAGACCATACATGGTGAACCAATAATATTAAAACCCTCCCTAAAACTCAACTTTTAGATTTTATAACACCTTAAGAAAGTATCAATATTTCAAACACTTCTTTTGAAAATGCCTCGTGAAAATATTTACGAACTACTTATGTAATCAACAATTTTTTTTATTGAATTTCATATTGATTATTTCTAGAGCATTATTTATTTTTATATTTATTCTATTTCTATATTTCTTTATATGCACCGAGTTATAATAAGATCACTTAGTTTTTTTAATTAGTTGCATGCCCATGTGTTATGTGCACTTGATTTCCTCTTATCTAGTTGGGGATTAAATCAATTATGTTCTCATGATTTGTGCACCTAATTTCCTCTTATCCATTCTTAGTTGAGTTACACTCCTATCACTAGTTAGCTTCGCCTATTAGGCATGAATAACTTCAATTAGCTCCATCTATTATACGTATTGATCCATAGTCAATTACCACCTTTTGTGAATTTCCTTTCTCTATATAAGCATAAGTCTATTATGTATTTTGGTACTTCATTTAATTCCTTGATTAGAGTATAGTTTATTATATCACATTGAATTTTTGTGTCATTGTGATTTCTTTTAACTTTATTATTCTTGTGCTGATATTCTTAATCTTAAAAAATGAGATCAATGCATTTCCTCTTGCCATAGAAAATATACTTTTAAATTTAATGATGCAAGTAAAATTGAATCTTTGTCATGCAAATCACTTGAGATCTATTAAGTGAAAAAAGCTTATAACATCATTAACCTAGTAAAACAAATCCTCTAGGATTTTTAATAGTCACAAGATTATAATAAATTTAGCAAAAAATTGTAATAGTGGACCATGCATAATTGTAGTGCCCCTCTGCGTTTCATCCTGACTGTGTTGCTTGATTGTGATATGGTTCGTCTATATTGCCGTTCATTTTGATTCGGGGCAGATACTATTTGGTTTATGTTCGTTTGAATTAATTGTTGATTAGTGCTTTTGTTTGATTATTATGTTGAAATAAAGATTATTGAAATTAAAGGATTTGGAATAATTAAATGAAAGCATTTATTAAATTGAAGTATTAATTGAATAAAATTTAATTAAAGTCTTTATTTGATAAATAATAAATTAGATCATGATTTAATAAAAAAAATATTAAAATAAATATATTAATTAAATTGTGATGCAAAAGGGATTAAAGATATTTTTTTATTAGTAAATATGTTGAAGAATGGTTGAAAGCAACTATTGGGAAATTAAATAATTAAGTTAAAGATTGTAGTTGCATAGCAATGAATAAGCGAAGTGGTTAATAAATTAGTTAATGGACTAAAATAAAGGGGGATTTTGCATGTTTTGAAAGGGGGAATCTTGTTTTTCTTCCACGAACAATTTTGGGGGTTCTGGAAAGTTTTCCTTTTGGTTTTTGGGGAAATTGGGAATTGGTGACTCTGCAGAAGTTTTTTGGAGGCTGTTGGAAAAGTTGAAGTAGCAATGTGGAAATTAGAGGTCCGACATCGAATTGGTCCAGGTTCCTCTCTCTTGCAATCTTATTCTAAATTTGAAATAATGCTTGAGATTTGAAGGATATCTTGGAATAAATGTATATGTAGTTATTTGGGTTCAAATTGAAGCATTTAGTAAATGTATTTGTGTTTCTTTTCTATTTTGTTTAATTTATGGTTCGAGACCTGACCTCTTAGTTATTGGATTTGTATTGATTCTTCTTTTCTTTCTACCTAGGATAATCATAGCCCTATCATTTTAGTGTTGTTTGTGCCTGGATTGGTAAGGGTTGTGTTTACTATAATAGAATGTTGTTCCGTTTGCAAGCAGTAGTACTTAGAACAAGATTGGGTTTCTAGTGTCGTATGTCCATTCTTTGGAAGTTTTGATTTGTTAACTCTTGTTTTGGATTACATAGTGATCATTTGTTATGCTCTGGCTGTTGGAAGTAAATTAATTATCTGTAAGGTAAATTTTCGGCACAGACCAACCGACCAATCTACAACCATCCGGCAGCGTCGAATTCCACCATCCCACATTACTCACGTTGGTTACTGTTTTCATTCTGGAAAAATCTATAGACCTCACTATGGTTATAAATAGAATGTAATGCAAATTGCTACTCACTCCTTGATGAGTCCAGCTCCGCAGAGCTGTATAGAGCTGTATAGAACTTTAAGAAGCAGTATGTAATGTTTCTAGTGTATGAAATGAGCCGAAGCTCAGTCGATGTTATATGTTTTATTTTGTTGAATATAAATATGTTTCTGTTCTGCTGCTCCCCTGTTTTCTACACTGGCAAAAACTATGTGAACCATAGCGCCACCGATGTAAAGTGGAGGTCATTGTATGATACTTTCTTCCTATTAAATTTCAATGGATTTTGTATGTGCCGCGAAACTAATCTTGATGCCGCGTATTGTCACTTTTATTATACATTTCTTTCCCTGGTTATTGTTCACTTGGTAGTCGGATTGTATTTATTAGATGAATGATAAGCAGGCGTACGCTATAGATAATGCTATGGCATATTAAATAAGCCTTGACCATTGCCCATATCATTTAAAATCTGCGTTTGGCAAGCCTCTATCTCGTGCATCGAAAAGTAAATGCAAGATCTATTGTATAATATCCTATATCTTAACTTGATATTCTTTGAAATCGGCCCACAGCTTAGGAAGCAAAACGGGTATGATGGTGGCTTTTGTCACGCATGAACACGCTATGACTACCATCAAACCATACGCCATCCTCAATATTTCAATTTGCAAAACAAAGTTTGTAACATAGAAAAAAATCCAACGTATTTCTTCTGACCGATGATACTATTTACAAGCTTTTCCCTTGGATCTCCACACGCAGTACCTCTACTGTCTCATTTCTTCTGCTAGACTCTAATTTGAGCATTATTGCCAGCTAGTTCCATATAAAATCACACTTGTTCCATAGTTGAGGATTTCTTGTAGATAAACCACTCTAAATTCTTTCCCTTAGGTTCGATAGTTTCAAGAAATTTATATATATTCTTTGTTGTGGTCTCTTGACGATAAGCTCTCAGCCGCATATTGGTAATTCAATAAAATTGTGAGGATACCCCACGCGTCGCGGCTGTAGACTTAGGGAAACTCGAATCTGAAGTTTTGATGCTTGTTTGTTTCCTTTGAAGTTCGAATGCCAGACCATCTTTTATCCTAGTTGCTAAACTTTCATTCTCTTCTTCAACCGCCAGCATGTTAATTGCTTATGTCTCAGTACGCCGTTCGTTGTTTACCTTCCTTCTTGTATGTCTTAGCCTATTAGCTAACACTATATTGATAAGTAATGGTCACGCGAATGGGCGAGTTAGCCAATCTAAACCTAAATTTATTATCTAGTATGGCGGCGTCTTTATGTTTATAGAGGTAATTTGTTATATGTTGTACTCTGGGATTCGATGGGGATATACCGGTTAGGAAGCCAAGTTCGAACCGAAGTCAAGCCAAATTTTGATAGTCGTTAGCCTAAAGCAAACTGTTAGTTAAGGTCGCGACGCCTCTGAGTTATACTTGTGCTTCTTAGCATCAATTGTTATCATAAATGTGTAAATTGCATGTTTAATGAACCGCAGTTTGCTCCTTCGCTGCTTTGTAATATCTTAGTGTTCGGTGCCTGAGATTTTTTTTTTTTTGATGAATAGCAGGTATCTATATTAATTAAATATAAACATACATATTCACAAAAAAGGTTGGGTGGTAGAGAGGCACACCCCGAGAGTCACATGGGCAAAGCCCAGAAAACTAACAAAAAATGTGGGCTAAGTCCAGAAGTCCAAAATAACAAAGCTAAAAAAGGTCATTAAGCGGCCAGAGCAGTTCCAGCAAAGCCAGGAAGGTCTCTGTCATCCAATTTTTTTCCCCATACATCAGCGGGGTCTAGAGTGATGTCAGAGGGAGAACCCCAACCATCATCAGCATCTTTTTTTCCTTTATCTTCTTCCTCGCGTTGGGGCGAGATAGCAAGCGCCATACGCGGGAATGTTTTATCAGAACCTGGTCACCCAGAGCCAGAAGCAAGAGGATTAGCAGAGGGCCACCCACTACCACTGCCGCTCCCCGAAGCACCGCCAGAAGGCCACCCCTAAGTAGCTCACGGCGGAGGGGAACGGTTACGCCGAGGAGTGCGAGAATCTCACCGAGGTGGGGGCTGGGAATGGGGACACGCAAAGCCACTCCGCTATCGGCCCCTGGAGGGCGACCGACCGCGGGAAGAGGTGGGCGACGTGGGGACCCGAGCAACAGTACAAGGGGTATTGCCCCAGTGATCCAGAAGAACCTGGAGGTGAGCAACCTCAAGTGCAACTTTGTTAGCTTGCACTTAAACCTATAAAAGCACATTAGAGAAAATCATAGCTTTAGCATATAGAGAAATATGAATATCCATTTGAGAATGTGAAAAAATGCAAGCATTTTTGTCCTTCCAAATATTGAAAAGAATTTCCACCCTGAAAGTGTGCCAGAGCTGGGTGATTTTTGTAGGAATTCTGGGAGAATCTCCAAGCAGCACCATATGCTAGGAGAAAAGTTCTGACCGAAAGGGCCAAAAAAAGTCATGAATCCAAGTCCAAAGCTGCTGAGCTCTGGGACAAAACCAAAAAAGATGCTTAAAATTCTCAGCTTGCCCACAAAAAGGGCAGCGAGGGTCCCGGACCCCTAGGTGAACCAACCGAGAGCCCACAGGCAAGCCTTGAAAAAGAATACACCAAGCAAAGTGGGTGAGCTTTGGCTCAACACTTGCAGACCAAGTGACAGCAAATCTTTTACACCAGACATGAGCGGGAGATTGAAGAAGCCACCTCTGGTTTAAACTCTGAATCATAGGAAAATGTGGTGAGAGCCACCTATAACCAAGTTGAGGCTTGTAGTTCCTAAAAGGGGTGTCTGGAAACCACTTCTAGTCTTCCCACCAAGGTTTAGTCCCATGAATTCCAACCTTATGAAGCATCTCAGCAGGAATGAAATTCACCAGACCATCATAAGTAGCATGGTCCTGGTTTTGAAGCCTATACTGGGCACGAAAAGCATCCCATGACATAATACACATGGTGGGTCTGGAAAAAATCTGATGTAGAGTCTGAATACCCTTCTTGTGAAATCTGAGCACCTTAATCCCTGGTGACTTAGCTAGCAGTTGACCATTACTGGAAAAAAGAGGCGACCGCCAAACATTATATTGCTTGAGAGACAGCCCATCTCGAAAACCAAAGCCAACCTAGCGGAGCTAGGGTTTGATAGTTTCCCAGGCCCGCCAGATACTTTTGACAACAAAAGTCCCAACAATCTGGATTGGTTCATTCATGACTAGAAGGGTTTGAAAGCCAATCCCCTTCCAGGAAGGTCTATGAACAGGGAAACTGGATTGAATATTATGCCTAAGAAGAATTCTCTAGGCCTCATTCCCAATAAGGGCACGAATAATCCATTTAACACACAGAGCGGTCCCTTGCCACTGAGTAGAAAGAAACCCAAGGCCTCCCGAATCTTTGGAAAAACCACAAAATTTCTAAGCCACCCGATGAAACCCTCTGTGAGTTTCAGAGGAGGCCCAGAGAAAATCACAAAGCAGCTTCTCAACCTTGCCATAGGCAACTTTGGAGGGGGGCCAGTAAGAAGAATAGTAGACATGGGTGGTCGCCAGGATATTGGAACACACCTAGAATTTCTCAGCTAAAGAAAGGGGCTTAGTAACCCAATAAGTAAGTTTTTGCTCAACTCTGGAGAGCACGGCTTGCCAAAGCTCAACCAAAGATGCTTGAAAAGAAAAGGGAATGCCTAGAAACTGAAACACTTCTCCAGGCCCAATCCACTTCCAACCATACTGTTGCAGCCACGGTGGGGAGGGCAAGATAGATTGCTGGTAATACAAAGTTTTATGCCACTTGATGGTAGAGCCGGAGGCAAGACAGAAAATATTAAGACACTCAAGAGTTGTCGTAACAGAGTCTTCATCTTCCAGAATGGTGAGAAATGAGTCATCAGCAAAATGGCCATTAACAAGTTGAGTCTGAGAATTAGGCAAGGAAATGCCCTTGACTCGCCGCTGGGAAACAACATTGGCCAAAAGATAACCAAAACCCTCGGCTACAAGCACATATAAAGAGGGGGCCAGTAAGCACCCTTACCTAATGGAACAAAAGAGTCCAAAGGCAGAGGATTGGCGACCATTGATGGTGATACAAGCTAAGGCATCCGCAAAGAGCATTCAAATAGATTGAATGAAATTGGGCCCAAAATCCAGGGCTTGTAACATAGCCAGGATAAACGGCCATTCAATCCGATCATAAGCCTTGGCAAAGTCAATCTTAATGAACACAACTTTCTGGTTTGAGCGTCTGGCCCATTCCATGCCTTCCCAGACGGCAATGATATTATCCAGAATAAATCTAGATTTGATGAACCCAATTTTCTTCAGACGCACAATTTGAGGCAAAAGATGTTGGATTTTAAGAGCCAAAGCCTTGGCAATAATCTTGTAGGAGACATTGAGAAGTGTGATAGGTCGCCAGTTACAGATATCTTCTAGGTCACCTGGTTTAGGTATGAATTTTATGTTACCTTTATTAATTAAATTACCCAGGGAATTAGAGTGAAATGCTTCTAAGTAAACTTGATGTAGATCATGCCTGATATTGTCCCACATGGCTTTGTAGAATTCACAAGGGAATCCAACAATTCTGGGGGCTTTGTCATCAGCCATGGAATACACAGCCTCTTTGAGATCATCAATTTATAAAAGTTGATCGCAAAAAAAAATTGAGCTAAAAAAAGCTTATTTGGCACTACAACAAGGCAATCCTGAAGGGCTTGCTGTCGCATAGGTGTGATTTCCTATGTAGTGAAAACTTGCTCATAATGACACACCAAGGCCTGGAGAATGTCAGGCAACTCAGAGAGCACTTGAGTACCATCTTTAATTTTTTTAATGCCCAGGGAAGTGTGCCTGGCACACAAAGCTAGGAAAAACTCTTTGGAGGCATAATCACCAACTTTTAGCCAATGCAACCGAGCTTTAATTTGCACTCCTTGAGTAGCATAGCTATCAACAATTTGCTTTTTGTGCCTTAGCTCTACCACCCTGACTTGAAGAGAGGGGGAAAAGGGGTTGGCTACCAAAGCCTCAGAGGCAGCACGGAGGTCAGTGGTGGTAGCCTCATAAGATCGTCGATGAAAAATAGCCAGCTAGCGCCCATAAATGTGCAAAAATCTAGCCGTGCAGATGATAGCTTCATTCCACTAAGAAATTCAGCCTGTATGATGAGCTGGTCTGCACTCCAAATTCCAAACTCTGCGAATGTGGGCCAAGGTAGGCTTATGGTAGAGTAAAGATGTGTTTAAAAAAAATTGAGTTTTACATGTACGAGGCTATCGAGTCTCCCATTCAATGTAAAAGGAAATGGGGAAATGATATGACAAGGTCACATCCACTAACGGCTTAACTAGGAGAGAGAAGTTGTCAAAGGAGAAAAAATATTGTGCCGAGATCATGGCACAATCAAGGCGCTTAAATATTTTGTCAAAACCGGCACGGAAATTGCACCAAGTGTGCCAGAGAGAATGAGAATGGCAACGACCAATATTGGGATCAAAAGGCCCCAATTTATTGCACATGTAAAACCACACCTCCCGTTCCCCAGCTGTCCATCTGAATGGCAGAGTGCCATCTTTGTTAGATGATATTTCCACCATATTAAAATCCCCACAGAGTAACCAGGTAGCAGCTGGTAAAGAATCAGCAAGCCAACGCCAGAGCAGAGAGTGTTCCGCAACATCATTAGAAGCATAGACATTAATAATCCCAACAGAATTATTATCAATGTTGAGAAGGATCCAAACGAGCTAATGAGTAGGATCAGACCCGTGGTCGACCATAGAAGAGTGCCATCGTGGGGCCAAAAAGGTGACAGCTCCACCATGCCTAGCATCATGGGTAGTATAGAACATTCGACTGGCTAGCCAAATAGAGCGACATTCCGCAACAAGCAAGAAACCAGAGATTTTAACTTCTTGGAGATAAATCACTTCAACACCAGAGTACTTACACAAGGTATCCCTGATAGAATACTTTATGGAGAGGTCTGCCAGACCTCAAACATTCCATGAAAGGAACTTCATGAGTGAAACTCCTCCATATTGTCGAAATTTGATTCCTCTTCATTGAGAGAAGAGAAATGATTCTATAAAAATTCTGGCGGAACTGATCCAATCTAGATGGATGGGGAGGACATCCTCCATTTTTCCTAGACATATTCCCCTTCTTCCCTAGGGGGGAGGGGCTGCGAGAACGCCTATGAGCTCCTATTACAGGAGAAGCCACATTCGGCTGTGCAACCACATTTGGTTGTGAAACCACATTCGGTTGTGTTAGCATGATGGCCAAATTTTGATAGTCGTTAGCCTAAAGAAAACTGTTAGTTAAGGTCGTGCCACCTTTGAGTTATACTTGTGCTTCTCAGCATCAATCGCTATCATAAATGTGTAAATTGCATGTTTAATGAACCGCAGTTTGCTCCTTCGCTGCTCTGTAATATCTTAGTGTTCAGCACCTGAGAATATCTATATAGGTATTCCCTTCCTCATCAAGATCAAGATATACCTCCATTCAAGGATACCCTTTCATTCATGTTCATCCTTCTCATGATCAAAATATTCCTTCCATACCACTTCATGATGATTACATATCTAATAAAGAGCAAACTACTCCATCTCCTACACCTCGTGATCCTTTTCCAAGTGAAGATTAAAGCACCCCATCATCCCCATGTCAAGATCCTATCACCCATCCTAATTACCCTCATGATCACAATCCTCCACAAGATTCTATCACCCCTATTCAAGCTACATGGGGATGATGGGTGCTTTTAGAGGACTCTTCTTTAATATTTTTATTTTAACATTAGACTTTTTTCATAGTAGGGTTTACCACAAGAGTTAGATTCAAGCTAAACTTGTATAAGGCCATGATTAACCCTTGATGTAAGAGTAGATACACACCCTCAATAATGCACTTTTCTATTGAATAAAGTAAATAAAAAGGTAAATTTATAGTGTTCTCATGTCTTAGATGGTCTAAAATGGGAAAGCGGTAACCATGCACAATTTTAAATCTACCTTCAAGTGTCAAATATTTCATAACATGCAAACTTACCATAGCCCACAACACTAAAAGGATCTCCCTACTATACCCATTTTGATATTTCTTGGCTCTTTCACCTTCTTCAAGGAATGCATGCAATGAAATTTTGGTAATTTCCTTTGTTACGTTTCTACACCTTGAGCCCTTTACATTGTAATCAAGTGGCCCTTTGTATCAACTCCTCAATCATTTTGAAGTAGACGCCACTAACAAAAACCTCCCCATTCCTCCAAGAATTGACAAAAATCAAAGTAAGTTTTTCATTATACCCTTTCATAGCCATGAAAAATGAAGTACAACCATCTTTTCCAAAAATATCCCAAAAGATTAACATTCTTCCTTAGTGCTTCACATAAAATCGACAGTCAATGAAATTTTGGTAATTTCCTTTGCTACATGCTTGTACCTTAATCCCTTTACATTTTAATTACATGGCCCTCGCTATCATCTCCTCAATCACTTTGAAGTTAAAATCATCAACAACAACCTCCCCATTCGTCCAAGAATTGACAAACATTGAAGTAATTTTTCCATTACAGGTCCTTTTATAGCCATGAAAAATGGATTGCGCCAACCTTTCTCAAAAATATCCCAAAGGATGACATTCTACCTAAGCCTTTCTTATTGATTATCCCATCATAAAGGGTTTCTTTAGCATGTGGTAGTTTGTACTATCATCATTTTAAATCAAGCAAATTGGATATAGGCACAAATCAGCAAGTAAGACCACTTGGGTGATAAAAATAAATTATTGTAAGTCTTAAATTATGTTTCTAGTTTGTATTTTGATCAATGTGATTGTTCTAGTTGTTGCAAATCAAATAAAATCATATTTCACAGTGTTACACATTGATTTTTTATTTAAATCAAAGTACATTTGACACCTAAGGGTTTCATTATTATTAATTATTTGCAATTGAGGGTTCAATATATTCATTTCCAGTCATATCAAAATTTACCCTTATGTGTTTGATCATAAACTATTCAAATCCATTGAAATTACATATCAATATTTCATAGGGTTTTACATGAATGCTCATTCCAATGAGCCATAAATTACCAATTATATTTATGGGAATTGGATATGTTGTGTTGATGTATTTGAAGTTGCATACCAACTATTGATGGGTTTAAAAAAAAAATTCCAACTACTTGTCTCATTTTGTAGCTTTTTTTTTTCAATTTTTGTTTTGTTACAATTTTTTTTAAAATTACAAACAAATAGATACTCTAATTTTTTTGTTAAAAGGGACACTAAATTATATGCAAGACTTTTTCAAGTATATTTCATTTCATTGCACTATTGTTGGCATTATACCTTTTTCATTACTTCTCTCTCGTATGGGGTTGTTTGATGTTAGAGATGATTCTTTCTCCTACAAGTTACTTTGGTGACTTCAACAAAAGAGTCTATTGCCCACTAACCTTTGCACACATAATTTAAAAAAATGATCATGATAAAGAGGAGCTTTGCATGTGGGGTAGGGTTTTGAGTTTTTCTATGTACTTTGGATTTTCCTTTATTGTCTTGTTTTACGTCATATCATGCATTCATTGTAGGAGATTTTATTTAAAATGGCTCAGTGATGTAGGAGCATCTCGGGCTCTCAAGCTATCCACATGAATGTGTACATAATCGTCTTTTTACTATCAATTTTTTTGTGTTTTTTCAAGTACATCTTAGTTCATTTGTATGCCCTTGTCTGGTGTTGCTCTTCCATCGGTAAGACACCATGTGATCGGTAGGACTTCCAATCACGTCTCTTCGATAACCTGATGGAATGTATGTCTGCAGTCCTTAGGTGGGAAGTCTTTATCGGCAGAAGTTATCCACTTTGGAGGGACCCTACACATTGTCCCATCGATGACTCGATACTAATCCATGGGCGAGATTTTTATATCGCTAGGAATTGAGATGTCATCACCTCGATGAGCCGATATTGTGGGTGGCTCTTACACTATCAGTGAGATCATGTTATATCGCTAGGACTTGGAAAGTTGTCTCATTGATGGCCCGATGGTGCATGAAGGAAGTTCATTGAAGCGACTTAGCTTCGTCAGAGGAACCCTACACTGAGTCTCCCTGATGTTCTAATGGCTATGGTAGTGGTGTGGTGGTGACTTGGAACCTTTGTTGGATGGACGTCCTCATATTGAAGGGACTTTGGGTGAACTCTCATCGACAAGTTGACGGGATGGAGTTGAAGACTATTATTTTCTACGGTTCGTGTGCTCATTAGTAAATCGTTAGGAGACCGTTTTGACAAAGAAAAGGGGGATTGAAACTTTTTGGTGGGGTAGAGGTGAGCAAGAAGGAGGAAGTGAAAAAATTTAGAGGGATTAGCATTCACGAAGGACTATAATCAGAGGAATCAATCTGGTCTCGGTGGAAGAGATTTGTAACTGAATTCTAGATGTAAACTGTACTCTGTTGAATACAACAAAATAAGATTGTTTTGTTGGTGTTGCATCATGCTTTTTTTAATGCAACTTGATTGATAGCCTAACAAGGCTCTTCCATATCAACTGCGTCAAGTGGTATTAGAGCAGGTTTTCTCTTGGATAAAGTGTCAAAGATATTACGAAGACCTAAAAGGGAATTTGTTGTGGGTAAGTGAGCAAAGGAAGAAGACCTACAATTGTAGAGGGCTTGCGTAAAATGACATAGAGAGGAAGTGGCAGAGGAAGAGGGGTGCGACAAGAGGCAGACCTTGTCATGATGGAGATGTTGAGAGGAATTACAACTAGATTGGAAGCAGTTGAAATTACACATTGAAGAGGTCATCATGTCGAAGACGTGAGTGACAATGAAGAAGAACAGGTTCAAGTTGGAGGAGGAAACCAACGTGAATTTGACCAAGGAGAAGAGAGGTTCATTTGAGCCTTAACTAGAATAAATACCAAGCCTCGTTTTAACCCTCCAGACTATAGTAGTAATATGAATTTAGATGAATTGTTGGATTAGATCACTGAGATGGAGAAGTTCTTTGATTTTGAAGGTATAGAGGAATACAAGAAGGTGAAATATGCTTGTACAAAGTTAAAAGGGCATGCATCCTTGTGGTGGGATCCTTTGCAAACTGATAGACAAAGAAGAGGCAAGGAGAATATAAAGTCATAGGATAGAATGGTAAGTAAATTGAAGAAAAAATTCATGCTTGTAGACTATCAGATAACTTTATTTAGAAAATTGTAAAACTTGAAGCAAAGAGAATCTAGTGTTAGGGAATACACTGAAGAGTTTTACCAATTGATCATTCGAGCAAATCACTCGAAGAATGAGATTGAGCAAGTTGCAAGGTATTTAAATGGCTTGCAGGTGTCCATACAAGATGAGATTAGATTACTTAGACTGTAGAGTGTGGAAGATGCCTACCAGTGTGAATTGATGGCCGAAGAGAAGCTAAATAGGAAACAACAAAGCAATAACAGGGGTAGAGGCAGAAATGCTCGAGGCAGAGGACAGAGCAGTAGTCAAAGGGGATATCATGTCAAGCAAGATGAAGATGGTACCTCATAGGAAATGGGAGGTAGAGGAAGCTTCAGAGGAAGAGGAGAATCTTATCGACAAAGGGGTAATTTTGGAGGAGGTAGAGGCAGAGGGTTCTCCATTATGTGTTACCAATGTGGGCAGATAGGATATAAGTCTTTTGATTTTCCACAAGTTTAAGGTGGAGGAAAAGGAAAAGAGGCCAAAGTTCATGTGGCCCAAGCAGAGGATGAAGTGGTTGAAACCTTGAAGCATGGAGAAGAACCAAAGGACAGAGAGTCTTTGATGATGAGAAAGATTTTTTTAAGCCTTGAAAAGGTAGAAATGAAACCTGTACAAAAAAGAAATTTTTTTAGAACCAAATGCAAGTTAGGTGGCAAGTGTTGTAAAGTGATCATCGAAAGTGGTAGCACAGACAATATTGTGTCTGAAGAAATGGTAAAGAAATTGAATCTGAAAAGAATGAAGCATCCCAACCCGTATGAGGTCTTGTGGCTATAGAAGGAGCACCAATTGGTGGTAAGAGAACAAAGCTTGGTTAATTTCTAGATTGGTAATTACAAGGAAGAAATACTTTGTGATGTGATTCCAATGGATACC
Source organism: Sequoia sempervirens (assembly GCA_007258455.2). NCBI lineage: Eukaryota > Viridiplantae > Streptophyta > Pinopsida > Cupressales > Cupressaceae > Sequoia > Sequoia sempervirens. Next base: position 64,615,985 of record VDFB02086081.1, on the reverse strand, counting down.
TATCATGTATCTTGTTGGGAAGACTATGGCAATTTGATAGATGATGGTAAGAAAAATACATATACCATTAAGAAGGATGGTCAAGAGTTTACTTTCAATCCTATGAAGGATAAAGATGAAGATATAGAAGGTACTTCTAGGGTGTATCTTATCTCAGGAAAGAAGTTCCTAAAGGATTTGAAGAAGGATGGTGTTTGTTATGCATTTGTTGTCCAACCATTTCAAAACATGATAGTAGAGAAAGAGGAGAAGCTGCCAATGGAAGTTTAGTGGAAGTTCAAGAATTGGTTGATGAGTATGTTGGCATAATGATGGAGTTACCAGATGGACTGCCACCAATGAGAGAAATCAGTCACTGTATGGATTTTATTCTGGGTGCAAGTTTACCAAACAAGGCATCGTATAGGATGACACCTCAAGAGAATGAGGAAATAAATAGACAAGTCCAGGAGTTGTTGGACAAGGGGTTGATTAGGGAAAGTATTAGTCCATGTGTTGTAACTGTAGTATTAGCACCTAAGAAGGGAGGTGAATGTAGGATGTGTACAGACTCTTTTGCGATTAATAAGATCACCAACAAATAAAGGTTCTCATTGCCTAGAATGGATTATTTAATGGACTGTTTGAGTGGAGCAAGGTATTTCACGAAGATTGATCTAAAGAGTGGTTGGCATCAAATTAGAATCCGTGAAGGGGATGAGCGGAAGACAACATTTAAGATGAAGGATGGATTGTATGAGTGGTTGGTCATGTCATTTGGATTGACAAATGCACCCAGTACATTCATGAGATTGATGAATCAAGTGTTGAAGCCCTATCTTGGTAAGTTTGTCATAGTACCTTGATGATATTTTAATTTTCAGTAAAACAAAAGACAAACATTTATAACATATTAGGGTTGTCTTGCAAAGATTGAAGGAGGAAAAACTAATGGTGAATATGAAAAATTGTACTTTCATGAAGGAGTTAGTGTACTTGGGATTTGTAGTTTCAGAATCGGGATTAAAAATGGATCCTGAAAAGGTAAAGGCTATTGTTGAATGGCCATCACCAATGAATACTTTTGAAGCCCATAGTTTTCATGGGTTGGTGAGCTTCTATAGGAAGTTCATAAGAAATTTCAGTGGGATATGTGCTCCCATCATAGAAATAATGAAATGAATAAGGAAAGAGTTCAAGTGGACGGTTGCAGCAGAGAAAATTTTTCAGTTGTTGAAGGATAAGGTAACAGAACAACCCGTATTGGTGTTGCAAGACTTTGGAAAAAATTTCCAAGTGGATTGTGACACAAGTGGAACATCAATAGGAGTTATCAGTCAAGAGGGAAGACCAACAACATACTTCAGTGAGAAGTTGAATGAAGCTAAAAGAAAGCATTTTGTGTATGACCAAGAGTTCTATGCAATTATACATGCACTCAAGAAGTGGACGCATTATTTTCTACCAAAGGAATTTGTGTTGTATATAGAAAATCATGCCCTACAGTTCATAAATAGCGAAGGTAAGTTGAACCAGAAGCACATTCAAAATGGATTGAGTTAAATTTACAAAGTTATTCTTTTGTGTTAAAACATAGGAGTGGTAAATCCAATCGAGTTGTGGATGAACTATGTAGGAGAAATTTATTATTGAATGTGACGAGTGAATGTTGTTGGTTTTAATGCTTTGGGTGAGTTGTATGAACAAGACTCAGATTTCAGAGACGCATGGTTAGCATGCAAGAATCCAGTGGAATTGGATCAAACTCCATGGTTGGAAAACTTTATTCAAGAGAATTTGTTGTTCAAAGGAAAGAATTTATGTATTCCTAGGGGCTCCATGAGGGAGAATCTAATCAAAGAAAAACATAGTGGTGGATTGGGTGGACATTTTGGAATAGATAAAACAACTCTGTTGAATGAGAGTTATTATTAGCCAGGAATGAGTGTGGATGCCAAGAAGTTGGTACAAGGATATAGAATCTATCAATATGCGAAGGGTATGAAACAAAATACCAGATTGTATCAGCCATTATCGATTCCAAATAGATTTTGGGAACACATTAGTGTGGATTTTGTTCTAGGACTGCCTCAAACTGAGTGAGGTAATGATTTAGTTTTTGTGGTTGTTGATAGATTTTCAAAAATGGCTCATTTTATTCCATGTCAAAAACTAGTGATGCTACCTAGATATAGAAAAATTATTTTTCAAAGAAATAGTTTGGTTGCATGGTTTTCCTAAGAGTATCATATTTGATTGAGATACAAAGTTTGTTGGTCATTTCTACTACACATTGTGGAAGAAATTAGGCACACATTTGGGTTTCAGCTCAACCTACCATCCAAAAATAGATGGTCAGACTGAAGTTGTGAATAGCAATTTAGGTAACCTCCTTCGATGTTTGATTGGAAACAAACCAAAGCAGTGGGACTTGTTGTTTTCATAGGTTTCCTATAATAATTTGGTGAACATGAGTATTGGAAAAATTCCATTCAATGTGGTGTATGGTTTCAATCCTAGGGACGTAGATGAACTCAGAGATAGTGCAGACCTAGTGAGAAAAAGTGTTGTGGTAGAGGATTTTGTAGAATATATCAAAGATTTGCGTAAATAGGTGAAAGAGAAGTTGGAGATATAGTACAACTAAGTATAAAGAGTCTACTAACCATCACAGAAGACATCACAGAAGGCGATAGGAATTTCAGATTGGAGAATTTGTTTGGGTTCATTTAAGAAAGGAGAGGTTTCCATAGGGAACCTATAATAAATTAAAATGGAAGGAAATAGGTCCTTGCCAGATCCTACACAAATTTTCAGCGAATGCTTATGAAGTTGAACTTCCAGAGAATGTAGTTATATCTCCTATCTTCAATGTCAGTGATCTGTACAAACATTTTGAATGAGAGAAAATTACTCAACCTCATTTTCTTGTAGATATAACAGATAATACAGATTGGGTGAATCAGATATCTAAGAAGCAAACTGAAGAAGTTGATGAAATCATTGATTCTAGGCTTGCAAAGAAAACAAGTGGTAAAGAGTACATAAAGTACCTAGTTCATTGGAAGGGAAAATTAGTGGATGAAGCATCTTGGTTGAAGGCACACAAGCTGGCTTAGTTTGGAATCTTGATTTCAGATTGGCCTAAATGTTCCTGAGTCTCCACTCATGGAACATTTCTCCCTTCTCAGGGTGTTTGATGTAGGAACATCTCGGGCTCTCAAGCTATCTGCATCAATGTGTACATAATCATCTTTTTGTTGTAAATTTTGTTGTGTTTTTGCAAGTGCATATGAGTTCATTTTAAATGCCCTTTCCCTTGTCCGGTGTTGCTCTTCCATCAATGTGACACCATGTGATAAGTGGGACTTCCAATCATGTCTCTTTGACAGCTTGATGGAATGTATGTCCATAGTCCTTAGGTGGGAAGTATTCATCGGCGGGACTTGTTCACTTTAGTTGGACCCTAAGCATTGTCTGATCGACGACCCAATACTAAGCCATGGGCTCTTCAGTGGGAGATTGTTATATCGTTAGGACTTGAGATGTCATCACCTCGATGAGCCAATGTTATGGGTGGCTCTTACACTATCAATGAGATCATGTTATATCGCCAGGACTTGGATGCAGGAAGTTCATTTAAGTGACTTAGCTTCGTCGAAGGTACCCTACACTGAGTCTCCATGATGTTTTGATGGCTGCAGTATTGATGTGGTGGCAACTTGGAACCTTTTTCGAAGGGACGTCCTCATATCAAAGGGACTTTGGGTGAACTCTCATCGACAAGATGATAGGATGGAGTTGAAGACTATTGGTTTTGATGGTTTGTGTGCTTGGAAGTAAATTGTTAGGACACCATTTCAACATGGAAAATGGGGATTGAAACTATTTGGTGGGGTAGAGGTGAGCAGCAAGGGGGAAATGAGAAAATTTGGAGGGAGTAGCATTCACGAAGGACTATAATTGGAGGAATCAATATGGTCTTGATGGAAGATATCTGTAACTGAATTCTAGATGTAAATTGTACTTTGTTGAATACAATAAAAGAAGATTATTTTCCTGTTGCATTGCATCGTGTTTTTTTTTGCTGCTTGATTGATAGCCTGACAAGGCTCTTCAATCTTGACTGCATCACTGAGGCTAGCTTCAACCCAATAGTTGTTTTTGGTGTTTTTGGCATGGTGCCTGTGAATAATGGCTCCTCCAAAAAAGCAACCTTATAAATTTGTGTTGAAAGTATTCCATGAGGTATGCCTTCTGAAACTCCTTCAGATCTGGTTTTATCTACCCCAAAATTTGATTATGCTTATCAATGTTTAGAGCAACATACTCATAGATTATTTTTTTTGGAGTGTCCCCTCTGAGAGCATCCTTTGTGACTGGATTGCCAAATCTTGTACCCCCCATTGGATTCATCTCAATGGGGTCTAAAATCTCACCAAAAGGTTTTTTCTTTTTTCATTTTGCTGAAGCCAGTCATATTCAAGCCATTTTATAGAATGGGCCTTGGTATGTATGCTCGTCTCTTTTTCTTTTTCAGTCGTGGTCCTAAGACTTTTCTATCTCAGATGATAAAAATCACCAAGTGCCTGTTTGACTTGAGTTTTTGAGTCTTCCACTACCTTGTTGAAATTTTCTCCCAGCTATTGTTGCATCTCTTAGGAATGTTATTTATGTCAAACCTAACTATTTTTACCATGCTCAACCCCAAAAGAGGGCTTGTGTTGAATTGGATTTATCTCATGATCTCAAAGACATGGTTGATATTCAGATTGGTGATATTCGCTACACTCAACATGTGCTTTATTTGAATTTACCAAACACTTGTTTTGATTGCCAATATTCAGATCATAAGATTAAGGAGGGCATGAGCAGGGGGTTTCTATCACAGTGCCATAGAAACGAGGGCAAAAAGATATCATTTGATATGCATGCAAAGCGAATTAGGGTTTCCAGCTTTGGAGCCTAAAAAGATGAGTCAAAAGGCAGAATTTTTGAAAACTGGTGTAAACCACCACGATCAGCATCCTTCAGGCTATCTGTTGGTAAAATTTCAAGTCAAATGGAGCACTTACTATTTATAGTAAGTCAATTTGAAAACAGGCTAAAAATAGCAAGTCACGTGTATGCGGTGATATCAATAGACAGGTCACATGGTGAGGAACACGCCATTCAAAATTCAAGTCAATCAGAGCAATGGAGCTATCAGAAATAAGAAGTTACTATTTATAGTAAATCACCTTCAAAAAGGGGCTAAAAATAGCTGGGTGGCTAAAAATGGCAGTGTCGACAGAACAACAAGGTCATGAGGATGCAGTGTGCAAAATTTCAAGTCGTTCCGAGCTTCAGAGATGCAAAGTCAGAGGACTTACTATAAATAGCAGGGCATGAAGGCTGGTGAGAAGGAGAAAAAAATTCTAAGTCTGGAACTTCATCTAGTAGACTGGCCAAAATGCGCCCAGTTGATGAGGAGGCATGGAAAATTTCTGAGGGTCAAGCTCGTGCACCACACAGGCCAAAATGCGCCCAAGCTAGAGAAAGTCAAAGGAAGTCAATGCCTTTCATCCTTCTACCTAGCCTAAATGCGCCTTCAAGGCAATACCTAGCACAAAAAAATTCTAAGTATGAAGTTTATCCTTCACCAGGGGAAAAATGCGCCCAAGGTGCTAAAAAGTCAAAGAAAAGTCAATGAATTTTATCTAGTAGGCATGGCGAAACACGCCCAGCTTGAAAAAGGAAAAAGTTGAAAAATTCTAAGTCTAAATATCCTCCACCACCTTCAAAATGCGCCCATCCTCTTCAAGGGGTAAAATGCGCCCAAAAGGCAAATAAGTCAAAGTGGTCAAAGCTTTTTATCCTCCTCCATAGGCAAAATGCGCCCAAATGCATGCATGTCAAGACAAAAAATGGAAGGTGAAGGGTCACTCCAAGGGCATTGTTATAAGTTTCATCCACTAGGCATGTCAAAATGCACCCAAAAGGCAAAGAGGTCAAACGAGTCAAAGTTCTTATCCTTCACCTACATAAAAATGCACTCAAGTTAGAAGAGTCAACAAGTCAAGGAAACTCATCCTCCTCACCCTCCTAAATGCGCCCAAAACAAGCATGTGAAGACAAGAAAGGAGAAGTCGAAGGGTCATCCCTCTTGCATGTCTAAATGCGCCAAGATGAGGTGGTAAAAGTGAATGTAAGGTGGTAAGTGAGGTAAGAGATACTTCAAAGCGTGGTAAAAGGTGGTGAATGCTTGGAGTTATCCCTCTTCAAGCCTCAAATGCACCTAAGGTGGTAAGTATTGAAGGTAAAATGCTAAGGCATGATTTTAAATCCCCTCTTCAAATGTTATGCGCCTAAAGGATGAACTAAAATGTGAAGTGAAACAACATGCTAGGTGATAAAAAAGGATTTTCAAAAGGCAAGGATGAATATTCCCCTTCACACACATAAAACGCCTAAGTTGTTGGGTAAAAATGAAATAATAAAAAAAAATATATATTGCCAAGGTGTTGGGACTTCAAATAAATATTTTTCAAGTGTGAAGAGGTGGGTAAAAAAATAAAAATATGCTAAGCGCCCTCCCAAAGATTTTTCAAACAGAGTTGATGATTTTCTCCCAGGCAACGATGAGTAAGATCAAACAAAAATTTTCTAAGGCAAAGTGCAAGATGATTTAAAAGTTTCTAAGGCAAAAGTATTTTCTTCCTTAGAAAATACGCCTAGAGCCCAGGGTGATGAATTTTCTTCTCAGAACACCGGCAAATTTTTCAGGGATGAAGTCAGAGATGGATGATAATGCAGATAAACTCAAATTTCTCAAGTCAGAGCAACACAGGGTGATCACAGGCGAAGAATGGATTTAATTTGACAGGATATTTTTTTCTAAGGTTCAAAATTTAAAATTTAAATGAACCCGTTCGTTGGGTACCCATGGATTCGAAGCATTCTGAAGAAAATTTCCTTCTAGGTACTGAATATTTTCGATGATAAATAGATTTTTATGTCTTCCGCACTTCGCCAACACTTTTTCAGTAAGAATTTAATCAGTGCTCAAATTGCGAATTTTCCTAAGGGAAATTTTAAAATTTTCTAAGGCAGATGAATAAAATGTGTTTTCAAAATGAATTTCTCTGAATGATGAATATGAAATGAGTTGCCTAGATGATTTTGATTGAATTCTTCAGTGATGAATTTTCCAGAGCAAAGGAGATGTTGAATTCGAATTCAAGTGACAGAGTTCCGGCTGGTGAGTTGAAAAGATGAATGTTAACTTAAATTTTTCGAAAATAAATTCAAAGATGCCAGTCAAGGTCAAGTTTCTAGAAGAGCAAGATTCCTGACGTCAAGTGACAAGTGTCATAAATACCAGAGAGGGAACATTCGAATTCTTGAAGTGGAGTAGTGGAAGTTTAATGTACTGGCTATAATTGGCTTCTTCTAGAATTCAAATTTTGGCTATAAAATGAAGAGGTTTTTCACTCATTTCTCACAGTTGAAGAAGTCGATTTGCTCTGAGTAAGTTGCTAAAGAGTGAAGCATTGCTGAAGCTTGAAGAATTTTGAAGTTTTTGCAAAGTCTATGTGTAGCTAAAGTGTTGCTAAGGAAGGGGCATTGGAAATTTGTTGTTGCTGGAGTTTTAATTTGCTAGAGAGGGACGCCTTGAGTTGCCAGTACAAGTGAAGGAAATTTTGACTTAAAGAAGAGTTTGCTGAAGTTTGAATTTGTTGAGGCTTGGAGAAGACTATATTGTTGAAGCTGGAAGTGCACACTTGCTGGTTGCTGATTGAGTTTGCTGATTGCTAAGAGCTTGGGTTCGAACTTGCTGATTGCTGTAGCTTGAGTTGTGTTGAAGATTTGAAGTTGCTTGTGCTAAGAGGACGCCTTAGAGCAAGGAATAGCTTGTTGATTTAAAAGTGCGAACTTGCTAATTGTTGATTGCTGGTGTGAAATACGAATTCATAAAAGTTCAAGTTGCAAATTGAAGTTGCTAAGGTTGAAGCTTACTTAGAAATTTTTCTAAGTGTTGAGGCTCAAATTTATTGGAGAAGAAGCTGAGGTTTGCAAATAAGAAAAGTTATTGCAGCTTCTAGAAGTCGACTGCAACCCCTACACAATGTCTTATTTTATAAATTAAATTGATGATGGATGTTTACTATTTGCAGATGGCTGAGGCAAGGGTGACTGGCAAGGACAATGGTGCATCCAGGCAAGTTGTGATCAAGAAGCTGAGTAAGACATTCATGCTAGAATCAAAATTTATTTCAAAGCTGGGCAAGCTGACGGACACCAACTTGGGCTCCGTCAACCTTGAAACTTTCAAGAACAGAATGTTTGGGATTGGAAGTCATCGACCTTCGGCCACTTTGCACAATATTGTTCGAAGCGGATTATATGCAGCTGCTGGTTTCCCACTAGCCATTCAGTGTTCGGAGCTGATGATGGAGTGTACCAATTATTATGAGAAGGATCACAGATCGATCATGTCATCAGATGGCCAAGTGTTAGCCAATCTTACTCCTTCGGCCATTGGTGAAGCTTTCAGGATCGCGGTGCACAGAAATATGATTTACAAGTCTAGAGAGCGAGCTGAGCGGATGTATGCTTCCGCATTTGAGCGATGCATGGAGATAATTAATGCTCACTAGATGACCACTCCCAAGCCTTCTCGTACGAAGTTGCCGAAGCAGATCATAGCGATGACTTGAAATAGGAGTATTGTGACCTCATCATGATGCTGAGCAGAGTTGGTGGTTGCCCATAGTCCTTTATTTTTAAGCCTTGGATGTTTTACTACATCAACCTCATGTTGGAAGGGAAAGATTAAGTCAACTGGGCTGTGATGATCAGTGACAATTTGCATGAGCAGCTCCTGGGTCTTAGAAGGATGAAGACATTTTACATGAGCTCCTACATCATCTATATGTTGGCTCAGATGACGAAGTATAGAGGGATCTCTTATAAGGAACCTGTTGGTTGTGGCTCTCACCAATTCAAAATCTATGACGCTTGTCCACAGTTGCATTTGGCAAGCACTACTCACTACAAGTGTGTCAACGATTCCTTCACCATGTATATCACGAGACTGCTTCAGGAGCAGTTACATCACAGAATATCGACAAGGTATGGGTGTTGGTTCATACAATTTCCAAGGTTTTCTTATATTAGGCTACAAGGTTTTTCATCATATCCGCATAGGCTGCCTAAGTACCCAACCAATAGAATATTGATGCTAGAGATATCTAGGCAATTGCTTGCCTATGATAAGATTCAGAAGAAAAAGGAGAAGGGAGGGGTAGAATTTCCAATTGTCATGGGCAACTCAGATGAGGTGTGTCCTTCAATTCAGGCAGCTAGAGAGGCTGAAGGTGAACTTCAATTTTATCATTTTTCATACCACACCAGCCGACAGCACTATGACCCACATCATAACATCAAGTGGGTACTGTCAAAGGAATTTAAGCATAAGGCCACCATTGAGGATTATTGGGCTGATGCAGCTAATGAGATTGAAGTAAGGAAAAGGATGTTCTCTCGATTGTCGATTACTTTGATCAGGGAGTGTGAAGTAGTGCCGGTTCCAGACCAGGTGAACAAAGATATGGATGTTGTTCATCCGGATTATGCAGCAGTGAGGGATACTCTACTTCCACCTCCAGATTGGTCAGAACCTGATGTTGCTGATTTAGATACACTTTCTATTCCGGTCCTGACTTTCACTAGGGCATGGGTTGATAGGCGTGTAAGCAGGTTGAAGAGTAGGTCAATTGCTTTGACTTACAATTTGATGGGAGATCACAGGACACCCACCACAGGCAGAAAGAAACAGATTACACGAGGTCCAGAGTCTAAAAAGAAGGAGCTAGTTCGACAGGAGCCTACTCAGCCAGAACCTCCATGAGTCACAATTGCATCACCATTGGAGACACGTTCTCCAAGTATACAGGAGATTTCTTTGTTTGCTGATTAGAGGAATGCATTGAATCAGGTGCAAGTTGTACAGGGTAATATTCAGCCTCCACAGAGAGAATTGGTTGGCCAGAGTGTCAACGCACCTACTAGGGTTGATCAGCAGGATGATGAGGGGACTATTACTGACCCTTAGTTTCAGCAGGAGTTAGAGGCGGCTATGAATGATGATGATGATATAGTTTTAGGAGACACTTAGCCACTTGAGGATGATGAGCCTCGCCAGAATGATGTAGAGGTTGAGCAAGTTAGAGAGGTAGAAGCACAAGAACAGTAGCCCTTTGATATACAGTACGATGTGCCTGATTGGATTAAGGATAGAATAAGGAGAAGCCCCAGTGAGGAGATTGATCCAGCAGTTGAGATGGAAGAGTTCTTGAACAGGATCAGTGCACCTCCACAGAAGAAGAAAGCAAGAAATTTTTTGAAGATCTCCACTGAAGAGGATGGTTCCTGTACTCTTCACATTGTTGTGTCTCAAGTTGATTGTGACCGAAATGAAGCAATACTTGAGAATTATGTGGTCACAACTTTAGATTTGGGACGCCCCACTGGTGTGCAGATTGTAGAGGAGTGTGATAACTCCTACCTCACCCTCAAAGATAGGTTATTCAAGAAGGAAGGAAAATATAAAATATTGAAAAGAGAACACAAGGCCTTGATTAGATATGTACAATAGTTGTCCCGTTCTCGAGGGCAGGAGATTCCAGTGATAGAGCCTCCAGCAGAGATACCTAGAGAGTCAATCAGTGGCCTGATGGAGTTAGGAAAGATGGCACAGGAGGTAGACAAGTGGGTCACAGGAGTTCGTGCTGAGACGGAAAAGTTTATGGAGGACCTTACTTTTTCTTTTCAGCAAGCCTCTAGTATTTTGGTATGGATGGAGGCGGTTGATCATGCTTGGGGCGATGCTTCTATCTATCAGAGTAAAGTAATTCAACGTCTTGAGGTATTGAGGCATGTTCCGTTGCGGTTGCTGATTGATGGAGGTGTCATTCAAGAGAATGACAGGTATGATTTCTCTAGATGGTATTCTTCAGCGATCACGGGGCGTGGTTTCTTCGATGTTGCACAGGCAGATTTAGCCAGGATACATAAGGCTATGGCCAATATCATAGATGGAGTTCAGAATACCTTTGAGGCCATATTTGCTAGTCAGTTGAATCCAGAGGAGGTGAATGTTGATAATTTGAGGGGTAGGCTGGTACCATTCTTTTCAGAGGTGAAGAGCTTCACACAAGATGACTTTGAGAACACCTCCACTTTCTCCAATTTGATTCAGAGCACGCAGGATTCCTTAGCTTCTTGGAGAAAGTCATGTGCACGGCATGAGCATTCAGTCACAATGTTAGAGTTTCAGTTAGATTGCATTCCACCCATTTCAGTTTAGGAGGTTGAGGCTGTACTTAGCAGGTTCGTTGAATTTGTAGCTAGAGAGAAAGCAAGTGGGAAAGCACTACTGGACGAGGATCTTCTAGAAGACTGATTGTGGGCATTTATTGCCTTTACTATTTTTGGGAGTGAGTGGGAATCTTTGATTCATTTAATGTACCACTCCCTATTCTGGCAGTTTTTAGGGTTAGGGCTAAGGTGGCACTATTCTAGCCACTCTATTGATTGTAACCCTAGCTGTCTTTTGGGACTTGGCTAGCTATATAAAGGGGGAGTCCCCCTCATTTGTAATTCAGTAGACATTAGAGATTGGACAATAGCATTAGAGCTAGAGATAGAGAATAGAGCATTGTAGACATTTTTGTTAGTGTGGAGAAGAAAGAAAGTTTTCCTTTTGAAAACTTTTGTGGAGATTGTTGTGTAACACTTTTCATGATAATAGATCTTTTCATTGATGGTGGAATTTGTCTTGTCATGAATAGCTAGCAAGGTCTCTTCTTCCTTTCGTATCCAAGTAGCATAATTTTCATGCAAGTAGTTTACTTTGATATGTGGTGTTTTATGGAGGTAGCTTCACTTTATTCCATACCACTAGCAGCTTGTTGATGATAAGTTCACCTTGCGTGGTCCACTGGAAATTACCTTGAGCTCAACTTCGATTGTGGTTTGTATGCTTATATGCGTCGTTGTGATGGTGTATGTATGCTAAATCATAATTTGAACATCCTTTGCTATCCCTTTGAAGATTGCACCAATTTTACCGAGGCTGTCTGATGCGAGGCTAGGTAAAATTTGGTTGAAGTCTACTAAAACGGAGCTCCACATGTCCTGCATTTAGAATAGAAGATAAGTTTCTTAGGTCCTATACTGTTTACTTTCCGCATATTCCTGATTATTTTTAGGAAAACAAGCCATATTGCCAAATTATACACACAAGAATCCCCTTCAAATCATATACCAACTGCTAATTGCAAGAAGTCTAAACAATTGTGTAAGTCCCCTCGTAAGAACATAGCAATACACATCAACCAACTGAGTCTATTCGCATTAAAGGAACCTTGGAGTTGAAAGCATGAACTCACTCGCAATCTTAGCATGCTGAATACTTTGATCAAGAGAGAATGGAGTATCCGTTGGGAAACTTTGTTCTGCTGTTTGGTGCGGTCACAAAAACCACGTCAACAGGAACTAGCGCTAGAGGGAGGGCTGAATGCAAACAACAGAGCAGTTGAACTGCAGATTCTATCAAATTTTATTATCTGAGGAGGCAATCTTAGAGACTCTTTTACCCTCCTCCATGCACTCAATAGGAACTGGCGCTAGAAGGAAGGCGAACGCGAACAACAGAGCAGTTGAACTCCAGATTCTATCAAATTTTATCATCTGAGGAGACGATCTTAGAGACTCTTTTACCCTCCTCCAAGTGCTCAACAAGAACTGGCGCTAGAACGAGGGCCTTTCGAGGATTCTTCGTAGTGAAGCAATCACATTCGAGTAAAGAAGGGAGTTTCATTCAAAAATAAATTCATTGGAGAAAGAAATTATCATGAGTAAAGATGGTGCTACCGCATTGAGAAATATTTCCAGTGTTGCAGCCTAATTTAGGATTCAACGACGATCAAGAAGACATTCTTTTAGGACTGAACAATCTCACGTGGAAGACAAAGGAGAGCTACGCTCAGTACATGAGAACTTGCTTCGTGTTGGAGGAAGAAGAAGAAAAGGCTATTGAAATTCAAGTTACAATTGAAAGAAATTTGTTGAATCAAAGACACCCACTCGCTCCTCTTCCTCACCGACAGTGATCAGCTACATCCTGGATTGTATCAGTTCATTCTCACCTGATAAGTTGAAAAGAATCTTGAGGTCCGCGCCAAGTTCATCCAAAGACTTTGTGGAATTAGAGTTTCCTACTCGAGCAAGGAGGAAGAAAGAAGTCCGTTCAAGTAAAGAAGTTGAGTCAAGCGAAGAAGTATTTTCAAACAAAAAAGTTCAGTCTAGTGAAGAAAGCGGAGAAGAGATTACAAGTTTGTTCTGAACTCCACCAAGTGTCTCAAGGTTTTCTCAACCAAGAATAGTTCAAGTTACCACACCAGTGTTTGTTCAGCAACCAGTCCAGGCTCCTACATCTCGACAACAGCAAACAACCCCAGTAATTGTATATCAAAGGAGGCAGCCAATTCTAGCAATGGCTCAACTAGGAGGTCAACAAGGAGGCCAACCAGCTCCTAACAGTGCTACTTGGCTAGTTACTAATTCATCCCCTCTTGAGTTTGCAGATTACCATGACATGCCGAAGAATCCAGAGCACTTCTGCACTAAGTATCAAGTTAATGATCCAAACCGTTCTGCTGAGGATCACATCAAGATGTTCGAGGATCATTTACGAAATAGACAAATTGCATATGCAAATGTAGCTTGCAGATTATTCCCATATTCCTTGGGAGAAGAAGCACACTTTTGGTTTATAAATTTACCAGTTCGGTCCATAAGAACATGGGAACAAATGAAGGAAGCCTTCATTGGAAATTTTGGTATTCCTATCACCCTAGTAGAGCTCTTCCGCCAGTTCATAGAAGTGAGAAGACAGGACAAAGAGCCTATCCACGCCTTCAATAACAGATTCCAGAAAGCTCTCACAAGGCTACGCACCCCATACGTTGTTCCTGATGCTAGAGAAAACTATTATGCAGCCTTGGACCCATTGACCACGATGTTCATGAGACAAGCTCATCCCATTCCGATGGATATGAACCAAGCATATGCAAAAGCTGTAGAAGTGAGTCAAAATATGGGACAAAATATAACTGGGCCTTCTTTGTACACTGGCTTGGTCACCACGAACAATCATATGCAGACACTTAGTCCAGTGTGGAATCAACAGATCCCTGCCTTGAATCCCATTCTGCAACCAACTTATCATATTACACCACCATCAAATCAACTGGTTCTCCATCTTGGGGTACCTTTATCTCAGACTCCAGCAACACAGCCTGTCTATCTCCAGAATACAGTACCAGCAAGGACACAAGAAGAGAAAGATGAAATGAAGGAATTAGTAGAACAAATGAAGAGGCCGTCATCTGAGGTGACTCACCTCATAAACCAAAATAATCAAATGCAATCTATGTTGAAGAATTATCAGGCACATCCAGGTGCCAATCGAGGATATCATAATAATCCTCCACACCATCAAGATGCCCATCAAGGACATGGACACGACAACAGCCATGGGTATCGAAGTAATAATCAAGGGTATCAAAAGAGGTCCTAGAATACTAAACCTAACAACGGAGGAGTTCCATCACTGCTAGATAACCCACCACCTCCAAAAAATCATCCCACAGATAGAGTATTTTTGGCAGAAGCTGCTATGTCGGGATGGTGTCGACTTCATAACACAAGTCAGCACTCAGAGTTACAGTGCCATGAATTTCAAGTAGCAGCTGATATTTTCAAAGGAGAAGTAAAAAGCACGGAGGGTACTGAGAATCCTCCAACTACAAGATATGAGATTGTCCCAGTACAAAGATACGACCAAGCATTGATTCTAGAAAATGCCAATGTTGTGTCTGAATATCAAAGCTATGCGCCACCCGAAGTCAATCACAGGTTTCTACCAGCTTCGGAAAATGGTCCCGTGGAGGCACCAAATAATCAAGCTGAAGAAGCTCAAATTTATTCAGAGGCTCAGGTATATTTAGAATCTCAAGATAGTTATTTAGAGGAGCCACATGATCAAGGTAACTACATTTTCCCACCTCTCAACAACAGTGTTTTGGTAGAAGGAAGAAGAGAGGTGCAAGCGTTTCAGACTTCCAGAGGAGCAACACCCAAAGTGTACCAAAGGACTTATCATCAAAAAGAGCCTTTGACATCCTCAATTCCTCTGAATAATTTTGCGACCCCGCCAAATCCAAATGCAAACAACAATCCAAATTTGCCTCGGGATTCTCTAGAGTATAGGCAGCAGAATGTGATGCAAAACAGAAATGGACAACAAACTATCCAACAACCCATTCACGTGATACAACATCCACCGAGGGACAATCTTCCAAGAGATGATATGAAAAGATTAAGTTCTTATGTGCTAGATGAAGTGAAGAAGATAAAAGTCAATCTTCCCTTGTATGAGTTGATGAAGATCTCAGAAGTTAGAGATACAATTTTGGGAAGTCTATACGAGATACCAGTGGTAAAGAATACGTCTCAAGAAACACCTAGTTCATTAAGGAGTCCTCCAGTCAACACACAATCTCATCTCGTGCCGAGCGCAAACATGGTAGAAGAGGTGCCTCACATGCCATTCAATACTTGGGAGACTCCACAACAGTCCCAAGGTTTTGTGGGGATGGTACAAGGATCTTCAAGTGAACCTGAGAAGTCAAAAACTGAAGATAAAAGAAGAGTCAAATTCAATTCGCCCACAAAGCAAAAATTGGAGCAAACACAAAAGGTTGCCCAGGGCAATCAAATTCCATCAGATAAGGGGAATGAAAAGAAGAATACTCCTATTGAGGAAAAGAGAAAACCAGTAGTATTCTATCAGGGAAAAGATGAACCTGCCCCATTTTTAGTATCAGTTAGAATCTTTGGAAAACTACTACACAATTGTTTAATTGATTCTGGTGCCTCGAGTAACGTCATGCCATTGAGGGTGTGTCAAAGATTGGGTATAGTACCACTTCAAACCACTAAGAAGGTAACCCAGCTAGACAAGACTGAGGTTCCAATTGTTGGAGAGCTGAATAACATTCACATGCAGTTGTCAGCTGATCCTCGAATTCAGAGTTGTATTGATATATCAGTGGTTGATATACCAGATGGGTATGGCATGTTGCTGAGTAGAGACTGGGCCAGAAAGTTGAATGGATATATTACAACTAATTTTTCCCACATGTGGCTTCCATGGAAAGGGGTCCCAAATCAAATTAAGATTGAAAGCACACCGAGGCTTAAATTGATGATCACTGAATACGGTGAAGATAATGAGATAATGTTTATAGAGACTGATTTAGGCTCATATAGGCCAGTCAAGCAAGAAGTATTAATGCTACAAGCTCCAAGTGAAGGGAAATGTTTAGAAGACACCACTGCCTCCACCGAGGTTTTGATTGAAAGTGACTCAAGTGATGGTGAAGGAGGGGGAACATTTGAAAACTTCAGAGACTTTGTCCTTAACAGTGTGAAACAAGAAATGGAGTTGGGTAAAGATGCTTCTATCAAGGATTTGCTGCTTCCTAACTGGTGCAGAATACATGAAGCATTTCACTCTGAGATCACATGCGCCATGTGCAAAGTAGCGTTAGTGCAAGTTGCAAGGCTCGCCCCACGAACTTCATTGCAAGAAGAACATCAGAAGATGAATGAAGAAAACAGTGTTTTAATAGAGGAACCTATAAAAGATGATACAACTCAGTCAGAGATTGAAGGAAAAGTTCCAGAGGTATGCAATCAGGAGGATACACACGTTCAGTCTCCTACCACTCCTACACAGGATCAATTATGGACTTTCAGGTTTGATGGATCAAAGTCAAAGAAGGGAAATGGAGCAAGATTTGAATTAGTTAGCCCAATAGGAGAGGCTTATTTAGGTGCCTATAGACTCCAGTTCTCATGCACCAATAATGTTACTGAATATGAATCCTTGATTCACGGATTGCTCCTTGCCATTCAGAAGGGAGCCAAGATTGTACATGCCATTGGAGATTCTGACATCGTGGTCCTCTAGGTGAGGAAGCAGTTCGCTTGCCATGACAAAAGGTTAGGCCGCTATCGCAATAGGGTATGGGACCTCATAGAAAGCTTTGATGCGTTCAATATAAAGCAGGTTTACAAATCCAAAAACACTGTTGCAAACTCGTTAGCACAAGTTGCTAGCTCATTGGAACCATTGGCAATGGAAGGATTAAAGAAGTTCACAGTAGAGTTGGTTTCAACCCCGGCAATCCCTAATAACATAAAGAATTTCCAAGTGTTCGATGATGATAAACAAATTCTGGATTTCCTCACATGTTCAGGTGTATTTGAAGCACAAATCATAGATGAGGAGGAGACTGAAGAAGCTGAATATGACATAGAAGGGATCCTGAATTTGAAGACTAATGTCATTCCAAGAGGAATGGTTAAGCTAGAGAGATTATTTGATACTAATAAATTAAGCAGAAATCAAAGCACTCAAGGCAATGATTGTGAAGTTGTCAACCTGGGAACAGGGGAACAAGTGAAAAATGTTTTTATTGGAAAAGTTTGCACACCTGAAGAGAAGGAAGGCATCTTGAAGGTCATGAAAGAATTTCCAAAGGTGATAGCCTGGGGATATGAAGATCTTAAAACATATGATACATCACTAATTACACATACAATACCACTAAAGCCAGGAAGTAAGCCATTCAGGCAAAGACAAAGCCCAGTAAACCCATTGTTAGGGCCATTGATCTATCAGGAAGTCAAGAAGCTGCTTTCTACCTAGATTATTTTCCCAATGAGGCACTCCACGTGGGTTGCCAATCTCGTTCCGGTTAGAAAGAAGAATGGAGAGATAAGGTTATGTGTAGATTTCTGCAATCTAAACCAGGCCTCTGAGAAAGATAATTACCCCTTGCCTTCATTAGATGAAGTATTGCAAATAGTGAATGGTTCACAAATGATGTCCTTCTTGGACAGATATTCAAGATACAACCAAGTGATGGTTGAACAAGAAGACAGACTGAAGACAGCGTTCACCACAAAATGGGGAACCTTTGCATATAGAAGAATTCCTTTCGGCTTGATCAATGCAGGAGCTACTTTCCAGCGAGCAATGGACATCGCCTTTCGAGACCTTTTTGGAAAGTGCATAATTATTTACATGGACGACCTAACTGTATTCTCAAAGATAAGAGGAGACCATGTTGAGGATTTAAGAAAGATATTTCAGAGATGCAGAAGGTTTGGTGTCTCTCTGAATGCTAAGAAATGCATATTTGGTGTCACCGAAGGCAAACTATTGGGTCACGTTATTTCAGAAAAGGGCATATCAATTGACCCTGAGCGTATTGAAGCTATTTCAAGAATTGGTTTTCCCGGAAGTCGGAAAGAGTTAAGATTGTTCTTTGGCAAGATTAATTTTGTTAGAAAGTTTATAACTGGGTTTGTTGAGATAGTGAGGCCATTAAATGAGATGCTGAAAAAGGATGCAAAGGTTGAATGGACCCCACAAACTAGGAAGGCTTTTGATGAAATTAAGCAAGCTATAGTGGATGCCCCAGTGCTGGTTAGTCCAGACTACACGAAGCCTTTTTATCTATATTCATTTTCCTCAAAACATATTTGTGCCGCAGTGTTAACCCAAAGAACAGAAGAAAAGGATGAGCACCCAATTGCTTTTATGAGCTCACCCTTGAAAGAAGCAGAGTTAAGGTACCCGAGCATTGAAAAGCAAGCATACACTTTAGTAAAGTCTGTCAAGAAATTCAAACATTACATCTTGAGAAGCAAGGTTCATGCAATAGTCCCAGATGCCACAGAGAAAACTCTACTAATGCAAAATGAGTTAGGAGAAAGAAGAGGTAAGTGGGTCGCCACTTTGCAGGAATATGATATTGAAATACAACTGATGAAGTTATTCAGAGGACAAGCTTTGGCTCAAACAATTGCAATGGTCGGTCTAGAATTAGTTCAGCAGACGTATGTATTAGAGGAATTATCTCCCGGAGAATGGTACGATGACACAGTTTATTACCTGCTGAATCACAGATGCCCTCGCCATTTGAATCCAGTCCAGCGGAGAACATTAAGAATGAAAAGTCAGATATTTATGCTTCATGGATCAGTTCTTTACAAAAGGAACTATGAAGGGATTTATTTGAGATGTGTAGGAAAACAAGAAGCAAAACAGTTAATGGAACACTTCCATGAGAAATTTGGAAGAGGACACGGAGGAAGTCTAGCCACAGCTCATCAAATCCTGAGAGATGGATATTATTGGCCCACGCTCTTCAAAGATACATATGAACATGTGAAATCCTGTCACATCTGTCAGACAGTAGCAAATAGAGGAAGGCACCCCGCAATGCCTTTGCAACTAGTGATTGAGGTTAGACCATTTGCAAAATGGGGACTAGATTTTATTGGTATGATCAATCCACCATCGTCAGGCCAACATAGATATATTTTGATAGCAATAGACTACTGCACCAAGTGGACAGAAGCTCAGGCCTTGAAGCAGTGCATGTCAGATGTGGTTATCAGGTTTCTTGAGGAGAACATTGTGACAAGATTTGGATGCCCCCATGTCCTAGTCAGCGACAATAGTTCAGCTTTCTCATCACTGAAGTTTTCCAACTGGGCTTTTGAGTATGGAATTACGCTGAAGTTTTCCTCCAATTATTATCCACAGGGGAATGGACTAGCAAAGTCCACAAACAATAATTTGTCGAATGCCATTAAGAAGTTGTTGGATAAGAATCCAAAAGATTGGCATACACAGCTAAGGTTTGCCCTATGGGCAGACAGGATAAGAACTAAGAGTTCCTTAGGGACGTCTCCCTACCATTTGGTCTATGGACAAGATCCATTTTTCCAGTCCAGCTAAGGATCCCAACTCTCCAATTCATTCAAGAATACCTTGAAGGAGAAGATCAAGTCCAAACAAGGTTGTCCCAGTTGATGCACTTAGAGGAGAAAAGAGATGAAGCTCTTGAAAATTTGGCAAAACACCAAGCAGTGGTGAAGAGATGGTTCGATAAGCAAGCTAAGATCAAGTTGTTCAGGATTTCTGACTTGGTTTTATACTGGGACAAGGCCCACGAGAAGAAAGGTGATCACAAAAAGTTTGATAAATTATGGTTGGGTCCGTATCAGATTTCTGAAATCCTGGGAGATAATGCATTTAGATTGCGTACATTGACAGAAGAGGATGTCCCGTTGCCCATCAATGGACAGTTCCTCAAGCATTATTTCCAGTCCTAGGTTCTCCCCGAGAGCCTGCTTTGTAAAGTAGTTAGATTAGATTTGCTTTCCTGTTTGTTTGCTTTCCCGTTGACTTTCTTGTTTCATTTTTGGTTTTGCTTTGTTGCCTTTTGGGTTTTTGGTTTCGAGTTTTCGTCCCTTGAGTTGTCCACTCAAGTGGTTTTGGTTTGGAATGGGTGAGAATTTTAGGGTTTTCCCCATTGTGATGGGGTGATGATGTTTTAATCTTCACAACGTGGTTTCTTTCCACTGGAATTTGTGCAAATTTTTGAAAAAGACTAAGGTTGTTTTCCTCTTGTTATCATCCAGTTAGCAATTGAACTCGTCTCGGGAGGTTAACCTGTTATTGTGTCTTAACACAGGAGTCTAAAGATCCTAAATATCCTACCTATCTCCATTCTGAGTCATTTTTGGTTTCTTGGGAAAGGTCTTGGCAGGTGAAAATTTTACGTCTTGCTTCAACGCCACTACAATTCTTAGACCCATTGGAGGCTTCATTGCCTACCAGCCAATCAAGGAATTGACGGAGAAATCAAACGGAGAAAAGAAAATGTGCTCAAAAGAAATATCTGAAAAGAAAAAGAAAGAAAATGAGAAATGAAAAAAGAAATATTATGAAATATTGGTTTTGGGAATATACGAGTAACTCCGCCGGGGCTATGGACGCCCGGTCAGCAGTGGAGCAATATTCGTGAGAATTGTAGCGACAACCTCGTCGGGGCTATGGACGCCTGACTGGCAGCGAGGCAATGTCCAGGATGCTTTTGAAGTTAAGATATTTATATAGCTTGCCGCAACCGATTCCGGAAGTCGAGATGGTTTAGAGATGAAACGAATGCACACACTCACAGGGTCTTAGATGAAAGTGTTATGATCCAATATCGGATTCTTCTCCCCTTTTTGAGTAAGTGTCCTTTCTGTATGATGGTTTGAGGAAGATTAATCAAAGTTCAATTCTTAAAGTGTTTTTCAACACTTTCCCGTGGAGTTGCCAGATGTTGTGACCTTTTAACACATTGCCCCATTCAAAATGGGGACCCCCTAATTTTTTCCTCCATTCTGGTCTTTTGGCTTGGGTTTTTCTCTTTCTCTCTCTTTGTCTCTTTTCTGATGTCTACCTTTCGAGGAATTGTGCCCGTCATTGAGCTTTAGCGTGAAATTGACCAAGTCTAAAAATTAGGGTTTCATCTTTCCTAGTCAGTCCAACGTTGAATGAAGTAAACAAATTGAAAACAGAATTTAACATTGTTGTCTGTATGTTTCTAGCACGCTCCCAGCAAATTTTCATCCAATTCTGAGGTACTTACTATTTTTAATAAGTATGAAGTTGTAGGCAATTCGTCAGCATTTTTGAGATTCCAACAGTCACACTGAGTTCAGAGTGCATTAGGCTGCTCGCATGCAAAATTTGAGCAAAAATAGATAACTTACTATTTTTAGCAGTCCAGCTTCCGGGACAAATTTCAAGGTTCAGATGCAGAGTTTTTCTTTACATGACTGGATATTCCTTCTGGGTTTTTTGAGACCTTCGCAATAGTATAACATGCAAAGTGAGATGACAACTTTCAGAGTTCAGCCTTCCAAGGCTATTTTTAGAATTTGCATGTCAGGGTTTCTATTGCATGTCAGATGATTCTTTATGGGTTTTTTGAGAGCTTTGCGATGGTGTGACATGCAAACGAAGATAATCACTCAATAAGGAACTTACTATTTTTAGCAGGTGTGTCCCGACAGTCGCTTCCCAACAGTTCAGAATCACAAGCCGATCACAATGCCACAGAAACGAGAGCAAACGGAGACCATTTGATACGCATGCAGAGCAAATTAGGGTTTCCAACTTTAGAGCCTAAAAAGAGGGGTAAAAAGGCAAAAAATTTGAAAATCGGTGTAAACCACCGCGGTTAGCGTCCTTTAGGCTATCTACTGGTAAAATTTTAAGTCAAATGGAGAACTTACTATTAATAGTAAGTCAATTTGAAAATAGGCTAAAAATAGCAAGTCAGGTGTATGCGGCGATATCAATAGACAAGTCACGTGGTGAGGAACATGCCATTCAAAATTCAAGTCAATCGGAGCAATGGAGCTATCAGAAACAAGCAGTTACTATTTATAGTAAATCACCTTCAGAAAGGGGCTAAAAATAGTTGGGTGGCTAAAAATGGCAGTGTCGACAGAACAACAAGGTCATGAGGATGCAGTGTGCAAAATTTCAAGTTGTTCCGAGCTTCAAAGATGCAAAGTCAGAGGACTTACTATAAATAGCAGGGCATGAAGGCTAGCGAGAAATTCTAAGTCTGGAACTTCATCTAGTAGACTAGCCAAAATGCGCCCAGTTGATGAGGAGGCATGGAAAATTTCTGAGGGTCAAGCTCGTGCACCACACAGGCCAAAATGCGCCCAAGCTAGAGAAAGTCAAAGGAAGTCAACGCCTTTCATCCTTCTACCTAGCCTAAATGCGCCTTCAAGGCAATACCTAGCACAAAAAAATTCTAAGTATGAAGTTTATCCTTCACCAGGGGAAAAATGCGCCCAAGGTGTTAAAAAGTCAAAGAAAAGTCAATGAATTTTATCCAGTAGGCATGGCGAAATGCGCCCAGCTTGAAGAAGGAAAAAGTTGAAAAATTCTAAGACTGAATATCCTCCACCACCTTCAAAATGTGCCCATCCTCTTCAAGGGGTAAAATGCGCCCAAAAGGCAAATAAGTCAAAGTGGTCAAACCTTTTTATCCTCCTCCATAGGCAAAATGCGCCCAAATGCATGCATGTCAAGACAAAAAATGGAAGGTGAAGGGTCACTCCAAGGGCGTTGTTATAAGTTTCATCCACTAGACATGTCAAAATGCGCCCAAAAGGCAAAGAGGTCAAACAAGTCAAAGTTCTTATCCTTCACCAACATAAAAATGTGCTCAAGTTAGAAGAGAGTCAACAAGTCAAGGAAACTCGTCCTCCTCACCCTCCTAAATGTGCCCAAAACAAGCATGTGAAGACAAGAAAGGAGAATTCGAAGGGTCATCCCTCTTGCATGTCTAAATGCGCCAAGATGAGGTGGTAAAAGTGAATGTAAGGTGGTAAGTGAGGTAAGAGATACTTCAAAGCGTGGTAAAAGGTGGTGAATGCTAGGCGTTATCCCTCTTCAAGCCTCAAATGCGCCTAAGGTGGTAATTATTGAAGGTAAAATGCTAAGGCGTGATTTTAAATCCCCTCTTCAAATGTTATGCGCCTAAAGGATGAACTAAAATGTGAAGTGAAACAACATGCTAGGTGATAAAAAAGGATTTTCAAAAGGCAAGGATGAATATTCCCCTTCACACACATAAAACGCCTAAGTTGTTGGGTAAAAATGAAATAATAAAAAAAAAAAAAATATTGCCAAGGCGTTGGGACTTCAAATAAATATTTTTCAAGTGTGAAGAGGTGGGTAAAAAAATAAAAATATGCTAAGCGCCCTCCCAAATATTTTTCAAACAGAGTTGATGATTTTCTCCCAGGCAACAATGAGTGAGATCAAACAAAAATTTTCTAAGGCAAAGTGCAAGATGATTTAAAAGTTTCTAAGGCAAAAGTATTTTCTTCCTTAGAAAATACGCCTAGAGCCCAGGGTGATGAATTTTCTTCTCAGAACACCGGAAAATTTTTTAGGGATGAAGTCAGAGATGGATGATAATGCAGATAAACTCAAATTTCTCAAGTCAGAGCAACACAGGGTGATCACAGGCGAAGAATGGATTTAATTTGATAGGATATTTTTTTCTAAGGTTCAAAATTTAAAATTTAAATGAACCCGTTCGTTGGGTACCCATGGATTCGAAGTTGGAAACCCTAATTTTCTCTACATGTGTATCAAATGGTCTCCATTTGCTCTCATTTCTGTGGCATTGCGATGGGCTTGTGATTCTGAACTGCTGGGAAGCGGCTGCCAGGACACACCTGCTAAAAATAGTAAGTTCCTTACTGAGTTGTTATCTCTATTTGCATGTCACACCATCACGAAGCTTTCGAAAAACCCATCAGGAATCATCTGACATGCAATAGAAACCCTGACATGCAAACCCTAAAAATAGCCTCGAAAGATTGAATTCTAAAATTTGTCATCTCGTTTTGCAAGTTATATCATTGCGAAGGTCTCGAAAAAACTAGAAGGAATATGCCAACATACAAAGAAAAACTCTGCATCTGAACCCTGAAATTTGTCCCGGAAGTTGGACTGCTAAAAATAGAAAGTTGTTTGTTTTCGCTCAAATTTAGCATGCAAGTAGCCTGATGTGCTCTGAATGTCGTGTGACTGTCAGAATCTTAAAAATGCTGACAGATTGCCCGCAATTTCACATAAACTAAAAATAGTAAGTACCTCAAATTTTGATGAAAACTTGCTGAGAGCCTGCTGGAAGCATACTGACAACAATGTTAAGCTCAATTTTCAATTTATTCACTTCGTTTGATCTTGGACTGACCAGGAAAGCACAAACCCTAATTTTCCAAACTTGGCCAAATTTCATGTTAAAGCTCACAGATGGGCACATCCCGGAAAGGTAGATAGAACGAGAGAGAGACAACAGCAAAAACAAACCAACATCAAACCAAAAGCAAAGCCAAAATTAGGGGGTCCCCATTTGCAATGGGGCGATGTGTGAAAAAGGTCACAACATTAGCCCCAACCCGAATAAATGTTCCTGAACATTTCAAAGACAAAACCCATTCCATACTCAGAACCCTTGGAGAATTCTTTCAAACCCATCAACTGACTAAGGGATATACTTAAAAGGGAAGAGGAATCCTAAATTGGATCAAGGCACCTCATCTCTTGATTACAAGTGTGTGCATATGTGTTCGTTCCAGCTCAAAAGACTGTTGAAGCTCCCAGGATCCGTCGTAGCAAGTCATATAAATATCTTAACTTCAAAAGCATCTGGGACATTGCCTCGCTGCCGGTCAGGCGTCCATAGCCCCGACGAGGTTGTCGCTACAATTCTCACGAATATTGCTCCACTACCGGCCGGGCGTCCATAGCCCTGGTGGAGTTACTCGTATGTTCCCAAAACCAATATTTCATTTTTCATTTTCTTTCTTTCTTGTTTTTCAGATATTTCTTTTAAGCATGTTTTCTCTTCTCTTTTCTTTTGATTTCTCCGTCAATTCCTCGATTGGCTGGCAGGCAATGAAGCCTCCAATGGGTTTGAGAATTGTAGTGGCGCTGAAGCAAGACGTAAGATTTAAACTTGCCAAGACTTCTTGTAAGAAACCTCAATGACTTAGAGCAATTAATTATGTGTAAAATATAGCAATCGTGAGACTTGGTGTCAAGACACAATAGATGATTTCCTTCCGAGTCGAGTACAGATCCTAATCAAATGATAAAACTTGAAAGAATAACCTCAGATTCTAAAGCACTTCCTGAATAATTATCTAAGAAATGGACCAACATTGTGTTGGGCCCTGGCGAACACAAGACCCCCTTCACAAATGGGACCCCCTTTTATTGAAAGCAACAACTAAACTATGAAAGCAAGACAACTAATCTAAACAAAAACAAAAAATTTAAGCGAACAACAATCAAAAGACCTAAGTACATACAACTCTTAGCATGACTTCTCAGGATGTTCAGTAATAGCAAAGTAGTAGTCATAGTACGAAGCTTTGCAAACTTATCTTTAAACTCAGAAAAATATTCTTTCAAAGGACAAATCTAAAATACAGGCAAAACTTCAGGAAAGATTAGTAGCTATGGCAACTCATCTGGACCATGATCAATCCATAAACAAGTTTTCTTTCCTAAATCTCCATAATCAAAATGATATTCTTTGTATCCAATAGTAGGGAAAGATAAAACTTGGTGGTCTTCATTCACTGGCCTGCACTCTTGCTTGTCGTCTATTGCTCCATCAGGAGGCCGAAGTCGATGGTGAACCAAACCTCTTGCATCCAAAACGTGGAGATGATCCAAACTGGGAGGAGTGGGGTAGGAAATCAATTCGAAAGAGCACTTGGAAGCTTGGATTACTTCATGCGCTGTCTCCTTTTGAATACCTAACAACGGCTCAAGCCCCAACCTGAATTGCTCTTCATTTTCCATCTCTTTATCAAGCAGTGTTTCATTTGTTTCAATTTCATCAAGCGATTCCTCCATGATTGTGAATAATGGATCAAGTGTTGATGTAAAATGCATTTCATATTCTGCCTCCATCCTGGTAGCCCATTGATCTTCGAATACATCATCTTGCCTTAAGCTGCTTATCATTTCTTCCATTTTGCTCATGCATAGCTGAATTTTTTCATCGAGGACCATCTCTTCTTGAAGTGTATTGAAATCACTTCCCTCTTCATATTCTCCTCGAGTGATCGAACATTGAAAACTTCTCACACCATCTATACTTTGAGCTAAGTCCTCTGTTCTTGGTTCTTGATGATCTTCAATAACTCGCAATCTAGTACATTCATTCACTTCTGTATGCTGACAGTCACCTTGGGTGTTTCCTCTTGCTTGGATATATCTCACGGCTTCTTTGATCTTTGCTCCAACAGCCTCTTGTTCTAGCATGATGTAGGAACAATCTTCATCTACTTGCTCCCTAAGCTCGATCACATCGTCTTGTTGTGACTCATTCTCCTTGTTGTTAGATGATGTTGAGGTACATTCTTCATTTGGTGCTAAAAATGTTTGTGTGGCATATTCAATCCATCCTTTGTCTTTGAAGAATCCATATGGTAGCACTGGTAATCTGAGGTGACATCTGGCGAAGTTGATGGCTCCTTCACATGTTGTGCAAGTGAACTCTGGATGAGGTGCGTTGTGAATCCAACACCAATGAGGGAGCAAAACATCCTTCAAACAAACATTGCCAAGTTCCATCTGACTTTGGATCCTAAGTATGAATCTCGTGAAGGTCTCATCCAAAACCTCTGGAAGGCTATAATCATCAGGTTCTACATCCAATATTCCTGGCTTGGGGACATCCCAAAAGAAAATTTTCCCTTGGAGAACAAGCTCTATCCTTGAGAGGAATGTTAAGCAACTGATTTCTTCGTGCTGGGAGGTCTCATGAATTCAACATCTTCCTGGCAAAGCAAACTTAGACAAATTCTCAGGCCATAGTTGTGCACTCAATCTTTCATGAATCTGAGCAATATCTATAAAACTGTCTTGAGAGCAAGAAATATGCCCATCCACTGAGAAATCTCTTTTTTGATTTTCCATTTTTTGATTTTTTTGAATTTTTTAACTTTTCACTTTTTTTGGATTTTTTGACATAAGAGAGATCTAACATATCTCCGATTTGGAACTTCAAAGCTCATACTGGTTCCTTCCAGCTTCTCAAACAATTCGAAGCTTGCCCTCCTTCTAGCGCCAATTCTGTTGACGTGCTAGGAGGAGAGGCAAGCATAAAATGAATGACCACTGGAACAATGTGTTCTTTCCTCGTTCGCCCTCCTTCTAGCGCCAATTTTGTTGATGTTTTTTTTGTGACCGCACCTACGCAAAATAAAGTCGCCAACGGCTACCCTATTCTCTCTTGATCAAAGTATTCTACACACTAAGATTGCAAGAAAGTTCGTGCGTTCAACTCCAAGGTTCTTTTAATGCGAATAGGCTCAGTTTGGCTCGATGTGATTTGCTGGTATTTCAAGGGGACTTACGGAATTGTTCAGCAGCAGAGAAAGGAATTCAAATGCTCGAAGGATTTGTCTATGAAGCGCGGGTTTCCTATTCTAACTAAAAAGTACTGAATTGAAATGGGGTAAGGTTAAGGGGATTCTAAATCTATTCTAAGGCATGGGATATGGAGCTTGACTTCAGCAAACTTATAACCAGACTTCGCTTTGCCTCGCATCAGATAGCTTCCACGGAGTCGGTGCAATCTTCAAGGGAGATGACTAAAGATGTTCAAACTACCACTTGACATGAAGATACCATCACAACGACGCATACCATCATTCAAACTATGATTGAAGTTAGGCCCAAATGTTTCCAGTTGACCACACAAGGCGTATTCACCATCAGCAAATACACTAGTGGTATGGATAGACGAAGTTGCTTAGATCAAACGCCACATTCCACAACTAACATCTACTTGCATGGAATGAAAATTATACTATTTAGAACTATTTTACACTACCATTTGAATCAGAAGGATGAAGAAACCTTGCTAGCTACTCACAACAAAGACTAAATTCACCATCAATGAAAAACTCTTTTATTGAGAGAGTGTTCACAACAATTTCTTACAAAGTTTTCAAAGGGAAAACTTTCCCTCTTCTTCAAACTACACTATCAATCTATACTAAGCTACTTCTAAGTTGTCCCTCTACTCTATGTCTATTCTAATCTTCTCTACTGTCTACTCTAATGAGATACAAATGAGGGGAACTCCCCCTTTTATAGTTGGCCAAGTCCAACGGACGGCTCAGATTACAATTGACTAGATGGCCCAGATTGTGCCACCTCAGCCCTAAACAAGATTTGCCCTAAAAACCGCCACCAAGAGGAGTGGGGTAATAAATGTGCCATTAATGGCCCCCACCCTTCTAGAAGATTCCCATTTGCAGACGCGTTCACACTGTTCTCGATCTTCTTTCTTGGTGTTTTTCTTCAATTTTGCTCGAGCTTCCATCTTGAGTCTTGAAAACATTTCTTCTTTGTTACTTGAGCCTCAACACTTAGTCATTTTCTTGCAACTTTCTTCCTTCGAGGTTGAGTTGTTGTCCTGAATCACTTGCTTCATCACACTAAGTCATCACCACTTGGCCTCAACATTTCTCCTGCAAAACAAACAAGGAGAAGAGAATTAGAACACTTCATAATATAAACTTAATTTACTTACCTGATTTTCACGCTCTAACTTCCAAGCGTTCATCATCTTGAATAGCCAACTTTTCTTTCAAATTCTTCATGCCTTAGCCAATTTTCCAACCCATCTTCCATTATGCCTGGCACACATTACTTTGATATTTCATGCTTTCATCTGGAACTCGATAAAAAATTATCTAGGCGATCACCTTCAAATTCATCCACCAAGGCAAATCTTATCTTGAAAACTCGTTTTATTCCTTGCCTTAGAAAATTTTCAAATTTCCCTTAGGAAAACTCATCAATCCAATGCCCATCAAAAATCTTCATCCTAAAGGCCGTAGCGAAGCATGGAAGACTTTAAAATCCATTCCCTGTTGAAGATCTTCAATACCCAGAAAAGAATTTTCTTCAGAACGCGTCGAATTCATGGGTACCCAACGAACGGGTTCATTTAATTTTCTTGAATTTTGAACCTTAGAAAATATTCTTTCATCAATTTTATTTCATTTCTTCATCCCCTCTAAGAATTTTTTTGCTCTGACTTGAAAATTTCGTTGACCCTGTGTAGTAGGCATCATCTGATTTCATCACTGGTATATTGCTCGTGCTCTAGGGAAATTTTTATCATCCTCCAAGCCCAGGCGTATTTCTAAGGGAGAAAATATTTGTGCCTTAGAAATTTTTTGAATCACTTAGCATTTCGAAAATTTTATTCATTCCTCAATCACTCTGCCTGTGGTGGGGAAAATTTTATTTTGCTTCACTTGGAAAATTTTTCTTGAAGGCACATACCATGTCCAGCATGTCTTGTTCATATTTCCGTCACCTTGTATTTTACTTCACACTCCCATGAAGGATGGGCGCATTTGCCTTGTCATAGAGATCATTCTTAACGCCTTAGTATATTTTAATCTCCCCTTGGGCGCATTTTATACTTGAAGAAGATGTTTTAACTTTCAATGCCTAATATATTTTATTCACCACCTCATAAGCCTAGGCGCACTTCACACTTGAAGAGGATATTTAAAAGTCCAACGCCTTAGCATACTTATCAACCTTACTTCAAGCTTCATGTATTTTGGGCGCATTTAGCACCTTGAGGAAGATATTTCACTTCCACGCCCAACACATTTAACTCCCCCTTGGGCGCATTTCACACTTGCAAGAGGTTAACCACGCCAAGTTCACTTCACCCTTACCTTGTTTACCACATTTTACCCCACACTTACTTTTGTCTTGGCGCATTCAAAGGGAAGAGAGGAAGTCAAAGCTTAGAATATTTTCTACATGCACCACGCCTTGATTCCCTTTTATCTTGCATGGGCGCATTTGAGCATAGGAAGAGGATGACTCTTCAACTTCTTTATTTTTTTCTTGACATGGCTGCTTTTGGGCGCATTTTCCCTATGTAGGAGGATGAAAATCATTGACTCCTTTGACCTTCTTTCATTTGGGCGCATTTTAGCATGAGAGGAGGACGAGTTTCTCACTTAGAAACTTTTGGATTTGCTTGCATGTGAGGGGCGCATTTTAGCATAAGTGATGAATAAACATTTTTGACTCCCCTTTTGACTTTCCTCTAGCCCCCCAAGCATGGGCGCATTTTGAAGGAGGTGGAGGATGAAGACTTGTACTTAGAAAATTTTTTTGCTATCAACCCTCTTCCTTGGGCGCATTTTGCTATGGGTGTTGGATAAACTTTGTTGACTTTCATTGACTTCCTGCTTCATGGGCGCATTTGGAGGTGGCAGGAGGATGAAAACATGTTAGAAATTTTCTTCACATTCCTCAGGAAAGTTGGGCATATATGGAGGCATGAGCAGGATATCTTCATCACTTAGAAATTTTTTATCACTTGCCAACTGGATGAGGGCGCATTTGAAGTAGGCTACAGGATGAAACTCAGACTTAGACATTTTTTTTACCTTCCTCTACTAGCTTCCCATGCCTTACTATAAATAGTAAGTCTCTCAATTTTCACACTTCAGAAGCTCAGGTCAATTTGAAATTTTGAACACTGGATCTTCACAACTTTGTTACCCCGTTTACACGGCTACTCTAAGCTGACTTGCTAAAAATAGCATATTTCTAGAGGTGCTTTACTATAAATAGAAAATGCTTGCTTCTGATAGCTCCACTGCTTCGATTGACTTAAAATTTGAATGAGGCACTCCTCACCACGTGACCTGTCTGTCAACATCAACGCATGTGCCTGACTTGCTATTTTTAGCCAGTTTCCAAATTGATTTACTATAAATAGTAAGTGCTCCGTTTGACTTGAAATTTCACCAGCAGATAGCCTGAAGGACGCTGATCGTGGTGGTTTACACTAGTTTTCAAAAATTTTGACTTTTGACTCCTCTTTTCAGGCTCTGAAGCTAGAAACCCTAATTCGCTCTGCATGCATATCAAATGATATCTGTTTGCCCTTGTTTCTATGGCACTGCGATTGGCTTGTGATTCTGAACTGCTGGGAAGCGGCTGTCGGGACACACCTGCTAAAAATTGTAAGTTCCTTACTGAGTGGTTATCTCTATTTGCATGTCACACCATCGCGAAGCTTTCAAAAAACCCATTGGGAATCATCTGGCATGCAAAAGAAACCCTGACATGCAAACCCTAAAAATAGCCTCGGAAGACTGAATTCTAAAATTTGTCATCTCGTTTTGCATGTTATATCATTGCAAAGGTCTCGAAAAACCCAGAAGGAATATGCCAACATGCAAAGAAAAACTCTGCATCCGAGCCCTGAAATTTGTCCCAAAAGTTGGACTGCTAAAAATAAAAGTTATCTATTTTCGCTCAAATTTAGCATGCGAGTAGCCTGATGTGCTCTGAATGTCGTGTGACTGTCAGAATCTTAAAAATGCTGACAGATTGCCTGCAATTTCACACTTACTAAAAATAGTAAGTACCTCAAATTTTGATGAAAACTTGTTGAGAGCCTGCTGGAAGCACACTGACAACAATGTTAAGCTCAATTTTCAATTTATTCACTTTGTTTGATCTTGGACTGACCAGGAAAGCACAAACCCTAATTTTCCAAACTTGGCCAAATTTCATGTTAAAGCTCATAGACGGGCACATCCCAAAAAGGTAGACAAAACGAGAGAGAGACAACAGCAAAAACAAACCAACATCAAACCAAAAGCAAAGCCAAAATTAGGGGGTCCCCATTTGCAATGGGGCGATGTATGAAAAAGGTCACAACAGTCCCCTCCTAATTCTTTGAACCCTCCACGGGTTGTTGAGACCTCAAAAATAGAAGAGAAGTGGATGAAAATTTATCACAAAGGGAAGGTTGGTCCTTCTAGCAATGATCCAAGTAAACATGTGGAGGTTGTTGTGACACAAAAGAAAATTTTGGTTTCAAACCCTTCTTCAAAAGGGAAAGAGATTATCAATTTCATCGACTTGGAGGCTCTAATTCGATGAAGTATTGCTTGAACACCTTATCCAACCTCGGTTCTCGCATCTCAGCCACAAACTTTGTGTCACTCTCACAGCCCATATGGGCACACGGAGGATGGTGAGTACATTCCTGAGAAACACAAAAGTGTGTTGCCTGGCTTTTAGAAGGCATCATATTTTTTGCAGAATCACTTCTCCTCCTTAGAGGACGATTATGATATGCAATTTCTATCATGAACTTTTTTGTCATGGAATGTCTAAGGTCTCACTAACCTTGCCAAGAAGTATTCTGTGCAGGATGCTCAATAGCATTAACTTGGTATTGATGTTTTATTTCTTCAGGAAGTTAAGATTACTTCTCTCATGCTCTCTATTTCATTTTGGGTGATCTAGTCGGATGGCCTAGAACTTGTTTGCTTCCAAAAATAATTTTGGTGATGGAGGGATTGCCACCCTTCTTATGCCACGATGGAATTCTTATGTGGCTGAGCATGGGTCTAATTCGACACATTAGCTTGTCTGCATCCTCATGTCAATCAAAAATCATTCTTTTCGGATTAATGTTTATGCTCCAAATGATGTTGTTGAAAGATCTTATCTCTGGCAGTGGATTATGGATTCAATTCCCCCTACCAGTTGGGTTCTATGCAAATATTTTAATATGGCTGAGGCAGCCTCTGATAAGGATGGGGAAGTTTCTTTTTATTGGATAGTTAGCGAGCAAGAGTCTTGGTTCTACATGTGTAATAAATTGGGTCTCTTTGATCCCAACTCTTTCTACCACCAACCTCAAGTTGTGTGGACTACATGGAGCAACATTCGAGTGGGAAATTATAGAGTTGTTAAACAACTTGATCGTGCCATGTTTACAAAACAATCTTTCTTCTCATTTGCCTCTTGTCAAGCTCTTCCAGTGATGCATCTTCCCAAGGTCACCTTGTCAAACAACTTCCCCATTAAATTTTTTATTGATTGGCAAGTGGGGTTGGCATGGCTAGCCAAGACTCAATTTTTGTTAATTACTTCCTTGCTAAGTCATCAACCCACGTTGGCCCACATCCATAGGATTTGGAATTTGGAATGTCGTCCTACTCAACACAGTGGATGGATTGCTTGGTGGAATCAAGCCATCTGACACACTTCTCACTTCCTTCGCATCTATGGTCGCCAACTTTCCATCTTTTACTAATGTTCCTATGAGGTCACCACCTCAGACCTTTGTCATGCCATGGTGGCTCTTTTTGTTGACCCCAACTTTCTCAGTTTGTGATACTGGGTGGCCCACCTTAGAAACCAAAAGTAGATAATTGTTGATTCTCATGTTGCTAGAGAAGCCTAGATCAAAGCCAAAATACACTGGCTTAAAATAGGTGATTGTGCCTCTAAGGAATTTTTTTTGGCTCT
The DNA here is from genome assembly GCA_007258455.2 of Sequoia sempervirens. NCBI lineage: Eukaryota > Viridiplantae > Streptophyta > Pinopsida > Cupressales > Cupressaceae > Sequoia > Sequoia sempervirens. The sequence continues at coordinate 64,582,102 of VDFB02086081.1, read as the reverse complement.
TTGTGCTCATCATGCTACACTAGGAATCAAAAAATCAAGGAAGGTCCTATAGTGCTCTTTTAGCTACTGGACATTCTACATGCATTTGTTCACCATTATGAAAAAAAAAATTCATTGCTCAAGAAGCCTCCCTTGAACAAGATCGTTCTCTCCAAGATTTCCTTTGGGTGGTCTCATGCAAGCTTTCAGAGGCTCAAAATGATTTCTATGAGCAATTACTTTCCATGGAGAATCTTAAGAAGGTAGTTATTTCTATGGCTGATGATAAAGCACTAGGTTGTGATGGTTTTCCTTGTGAATTTTAAAATTCCTTATGGCCTTGTGTGGATGTTGACCTCCATAAGGTCTATCTAGAAGCTTTTCATTATCAATATTTATAAAAAATTATCAATAAAGGAAATATCAAATTCATACCTAAGTCAGGTGACCCTGAAGACATCTATAATTAGAATCCTATCACACTACGTAATGTTTCCTATAAGATCATTGCCAAGCCCTTAGCTTTGAAAATTCAACACATAATGCCTTCCATTAAATTTGATCGAAGCAAACTAGATTCATCAAATCTAGGTTCATCTTGGATAAAATAATTGCGGTCTAGGAAGGAACTGAATGGGGTTGATGATCTAAGCAATAGGATCTTTTTTAAAGACTGATTTAGTCAAGGCTTATGACTACATTTAATGGCCTTTTATTTTAGCTATGCTTGGTGCTATGGGTTTTTTCCCTCATTTTCTTCAGCCTATTAAAATATTTTTTGTAGATGCCTCTGCATGCATTACTATCAATAGTTTCTAGTCTTAGGTCTTTGGGCTCCATTAGACAGGGTTTCCCTCTTGCCCCATCTCTCTATGTGCTTGTTGTTGAAGGATTTGGATATTTACTGGCGAATGCTTTTTCTTCTAGCAAGGTTCATGGTATTTATTTTCTAGACTCCTCTAAATAGTTGGTCAACAGGAACTTTGTAGATGACTCCTTTCTCATGCTCATCAAAGATGAGAAAATTGTCAAAGAGGCTCTTTTATGCCTTGATATATTTTTCCTTTCCTCTGGCTTAGCTATTCAGTGGTACAAAACCCAATGTTATCATTAATATTTTCTTCCCACACCTCCCTTGCTTCTCAAGATTGGCTGGAAATGGATTTGATCATGGGGAATTTTTTTCATTTTTTGGGCATTCCCTTTGCCTTTCAAGTGTCTCTAGTTGACCTTTGGAATATGGTGCTTGCCAGAATTGAGAAGAATCTTTCTTATTGGATCACCAAGCCCATCTCTTTGGTTGGTAAATTCCATTTTTTTTAATTTCTTGTTGCTGCTCATGTTTACTATTCGTCTTGTTGGGCCCCTTCCAAAGCTTCTTATTTGAAGCTTGAAATACTTCTTCATGATTTTTTTTGGGCCTCTTCAGAAGATCACAAAGGTTTTCACCGTTTTGCTTCAAAGTTTTGTTGTCTCCCGTGGAATTCTAGTGGACTTTGACTTGTTTCCACTCAGTGGCAAAGGTTGGCCTTGTGTGCTAAATGGATTGTGAGGGAAATTTTTGAGAATGAGGCCTATAAAATTCTTCTTAGGGATTGCATTTCCCCTAGTTTCCCAACCAACTGACCTTTCTAAAAGGCGATTGGCTTTCAAGCCCTTCTAATTATGAAGGTTGTCATGCACATTAAAAGGCACTTTTTTTTGCAAAAATTATTTGGTGTGCTTAGGAAGCCATTAAGCCCTGGTTGTTGTGAGTGGGCTCTAGCTTTCAAGATGGTTTTTCTATCAACCATCACAATCTTTGGTGATCTTCACTTTTTCAAGTTCAAGGGATCCCTTTAGCTTTGTTGCCTAGGATTCATGCCCTTCAGTTTCATAAAAAAGGCATCCACACTACCGTAATTTGTTTTCTAGAGCCATGCTGAATCTTCATTCTTGGGAAGATTTGAAAGCATAGTTTCAATTGTCAAAACTAGATTGAAAAATTATTTTCTATCTTGGCCACCCTCCCATTGAAGATTCTTCAAAAAATTGATGTACATTCAGTTAAGTCATGGTGGAAGGATTGGCACTAGTACCTAGACATTACTTTTTGCAATTATAAGTTGCATCTGGGGTACCATTGGCTTTCTCTACACCTCCCTATGGTGTCTATGTTGAACCATCAATGGAATTTACAATCTCTTTTGGCTACTTAGCAGAGTTGTTTTCATAACATTTGGTCAGTTGTTATTGAACTGAAGCTAGCCCATTTTTCCTAGTGTATTATTTTCCAAGGCCTACCTATTGGCTCTTGCCTTTAAAATATGGGAATTATGGACCCTCGTCTGTTTTGTGGTCAACCAAAGAATTACATGCATCTCTTTTGGTTTTTCCATCATGATCAACAACTACAGAATTGGATTCATGACTTCTTCCACCCCTTTTGGCTAGAACCCTTTTCTTGGCACATGGTTCTTTTGGGTGATTGGCCTTGTATCCCTTCCAAGTATACCCAAGTCTAACTTTCTTTCAGGGTGGATATTTTATTTTTCTTATGGAAGGATAGAAATTTTGTTATTTTTCTCATGGCACCTTTGATTATGTTGTTTTTATTTTCACTAAAGCTTCCATTTGCTCAAATATGATGCTCCAGATTTAGGTTTAGGAAAACAAGGTGGCCCTTGAGGTTTCACACCTTAAAGAGTTGATTGACCATTAGGGTAATGTCCCATATACTATGGCTAGGATGCCACTAGAAAACTCTACTTCCCATGGTCGTTCTCCTCCTTGTGGCTAGTGGTGCAGTCAAAGTTTCTCTACTCAGCACTTGTGGTCCCTCAGATCCCAAGTTTCTCATCACCACTCTAGTGGTAGGGGTGGTTCTTCATAGTGGTGTTTAGCCTCTCCTCCACCTAGAGGTGCTACTACTAGGTGGCCCTCAAGGGAGGTGAGGTTGACTATTATGGTTATAGCAATTGGACTTCATCTGGTGGTGTGGTGCCTTCCAAATGGCTCCCCTATCTTGCTATTTCTATGGCTCAAAATGATGATCAAAATAAATATAAAGATATTGAAGATGGTTGGTTTGTGCCTAATTTCACCCCAAACCCCACTGATGTATGGGGAAAATTGGATTACCAAGACCCTCCTTCGCCCCTTGCTAGCACTACTCTCATAGCTTAGCGGCTTTATTTTATGAGTTCTTTCTTTCTAGGCTCTACCCGTATGACTCTAGGGAGTGACCTTATGTCCTCCTACCTTTTTTGTGAATATGTGTATTATATTTTGATCTTTAATTAATAGACACACATATTCATCAAAAAAATGATCATAACACACATTATTATAAAAATGTATTACTTATATTTCAAAAAGCATTAACAATTTTAAGACCATTCTCATTTATTACACCATTCATGCACATTGCAAATAAAGATAAATAAAACCATGCAACATATACATATTTTAAAGTTCATAGATAGCCTTATCTGAAAAACACTGACTGTGGCAATAAAAAACTTGAAAATAGTTCGATTTTTGAAAGAGGAGTGAGATGGTGTGAATGAGCTCTACTATAGTTTCTTGTTTTTACAGTCACCCTTGTCCTCTCTTGTGTCATACTGCACCTTAGGAAAAAGATTTTCATTTACTCTATGTTGTACAACTATATTAAATTATGTGGTTTTTTGTTGTTTTATTATGCCTACGGCTGACTCCAACCAAACAGTTCTTGCTAGTGTTGGTAGTTCAATGGTTCTACACAATGTCTCCTCCTCTAAAAAAGTGACCCTGGAAATTTTTCTGAAAGTGTTCCACAAGGTAAGTATTTTGATTCTCCAGTGGATGTGGTTTCTCCCATATTGGATTTTGATTTTCCATGTCAATGGTTAGAACAACATGCTCTTGTTGGTTATTTTTTTGGTAGGACTCCCCTTGAAAGTGTTCTAAAAGAATGGGTCCAAAAATTTTGCGTCCCTAATGGGGTCCACCTTGATATGGTCCAAAATTTGACCAAAGGATTTTTTTTGTTTTCATTTTGTAGAGGTTACTCATGTTCAAGCAATCTTGAACCATGGTCCTTGGTATGTTTGGTTGTCTTTGTTGGTTTTCCAACCTTCGACATAGGATTTTTTTGTTTTTGAAGACAAAAAGTTACGGGTTCTAGTTTGGATTGAATTTCTTGGTTTACTTTTTTCATGCTTGCATTTTCTTCACCATATAGCCCGTTCATCAAGGAAAGTCATTTTTGTGGAACCCGATAGGTGTTTTCAAGCTTTCCCTCAAAAGCGAGTTTGTGTCAGAGTGGACCTTTCACAAGATTTGAAAGAGTCTATTAATATTCAAATTGGTAATTTTTCGCATACCTAGGTCACATATTTTAATCTTCCCAACACTTGTTATCAATATTAATCTACTGATTATAAGATCAAGGATTATCCTCTTGTGGTTCTCTGTACCCAATCTCCACCATGGGATGGTGAAAATCCTCGTTGGGTAGAAGTTTTAGCTGCAAAACAAGAGGAAAACTAGACAATGGTTACAAATTCAAAAAACAAGTCTAATGCCATAAGGGTGGTTTCCAAAACCCCTAAGCCGTCAATGGATATTTCAAACTCTTTTGCGAAGGGGAAAGAAGTTCATGCTACTTCTAATAGCATTTCAACTCGGTCAGGGCCCTCCACCACACCTCATCCAACTTCTGTGATGATATCTCAGTCAGTTGTGTCACCTCTCGTGTCAGGAGCTCATAGGAGATCACATAGTCCTTCTCAACCTCTTGAAGAAGGAGAATATGTTTAAGGAAAATGGAGGAATTCATCTCCTCCAATTCAAATAGGGATAGTACCATGAGAATTATTGTAGAATCGTTATTCCTCTTTGGAAGAGTCAAACTCTAACACCATGGTCAATCCCTTAACATGAATTTTCTCTCCTGGAATGTTTTCAAAGGTTTGACATACCTCTCTAGGAAGTATTTTGTTAGGGATACTCTTTAGAAACATGCTAGTGTTTATGTTTTGTGCCTTCAAGAAGTTAAAGTTACTGGTTTTTTTCTTTCCTCCACTTGTTGAGTTATTTGGCTAGCTAGTAAAATATTTTCCTCTAATCATGATGTTAGGTGTGGTAGTGTGGTAGTGTGGTCACTATCGGGCCTCCACAATGATTCAATAAATCAACCTTTACGGCCATGATTCAAAAATTGGACATCTAACCTGAACAACTATCTCATTCATCATGGAGGTGCATTTAACTTGTCAACCCAGGGACGTAAACTTGAAATGGGCCACCATTGCATATGTACTAGGGGCTCAAGTAGTCATTGCATTCTACAACTAATAAACACAATACTGAAATTAAATTGCTTGAAAGGAAATAAAGAAAATTTGGATCATCAACCAACAACTTGAATTCCAGAACAAGAATAAAGGTCTAGGTGAATAGACAGGAAACTACTCTGCCTACTTTGGCTGCAAGAACAGACACAGAATGGAATTCTAGTGGTTGCAGGAGTAGGGTGGTCGACTCCCACTAACTGAGAGGACGCCACTTAGGGAAAATGAGGAAAAGAGTGGCAGAGCAGTTACGTCTGCAAGGAATCCAATCAGACATGCATGCCTAAACGTGGACTCAGCACTATAGTAACGCCTATGATTGCTCCATTCCATAAATACAAGGTAGTTACAATTGACTATCATGGGGAATCTAATGTCATCATCCTTCAGTTGACTCCCTTGAAGGATTCCCCTGCATGACCATCTGGCAGTTTCCTTTCTCAACTTAGCATCCATAAATTATGTCTTGCATAGCAATGTCAGTATGCATAATAATTGCACATCTAAAATCACCTTAAAGAACATTCATCAACCATATGCAAAATTAATATAGATAATCCACATAATATGCCAATGTCATTAAAACTCCACAGAGATAATGTTAAACCCAATGTCAATGGTTTGAGGGTTCAAACATTATGCAAATATTAACACTTAACTACTAAAGTTCATGAAACTGCCAGCAAACGGACTATAAATTCTACCTAAAATTTGACCAAAAACTAGGCTCATCATTTCCCCCCAACCTAACGTCTTGTTGGTCCTCCAGCAGTGGAAGGGCTATTATTTTGTTTGTTCAAAGCTCTAAAGTTCGCAACTGCAAGCTTTCCAACATCAGTGGCTATAGTACGTAAGTCTAGATCCTAATAAAATCCTCCCAAACTGTCAAATATGTTCCATCTTTTCCTTTCTCCAGCAATATCATATTGGTAGAATCTGTAATTTGGTATTGGCCACATGAGAATGGGTGGCTAGAAAGTCAAGGGAAGCCAAAATCTTCCCTCTATTTTACCATCTGGATATACCTATCAATTCACTTCAATGTTGCAACATAATTGTGAATAGAATGGGGCTCAACTTGTTTAATCTCATTTGTTAAACTATTCCATTGTTGGGACAGGTATCCTCTTACAAGCTCCTCTTTTGTTGTTACTTTAACCTCATACTCAATGTAGAAGACTTCAATCCAGGGCATGATTCTATTAGCATAGCTTGGTATGAGAAGCATCCTAAGCCATTCTCTATGAATATCCCTTGGGTGGCTTGACTCAGTCCTAATGGCTAAGGGAATTTTAGATTCCATTTTCTTGTAAGCATTGTTCTGCTTAGCCCAACTAATCTCATTTTGTACCCAAGACATAAATGCTCTCAGTTGAATATCCCCAACATATAGCAATGGGTTCCAATCATGATCCTACATGACAACATAATTGTGCAAATAGAATTCACATAGCAAATTTTTCATCTCAAGGGAAGCAATCCTATAGGCATTGAAGAATTCGGTAGGAGTTTCAATGGAGGGGTTTAAGTCTAGAACATTTTTTGACAACTTGAAAGAGAGATATTTCTCTTTCAAGTGTAGGGCATAAACCCTTGGAGGAGCTCTACATTCTAGAATTTTTGGCACCAAGGTCACAATGTCATCTACTTTCTTCTTCAAAGTAGCAATCTCCTAATTTTTCTCCTCAATAACCTCATCCTTCTCTTGGATTTCCTTTTTCAGTTTCTTCTTTTCCTATTTCCATTCCTCCTCCCTCCTTTCTATTTCTTTCCATAAATTTAAAATTGCTACACAAATCATAAAATTATGAGGGTTATGAATTCCTACCAATGTTTTTGTCGAGGGTTTCTCCCCATACAGTACTATCTGCATGAACTCGGGTTGTCCAATTGTCTATGGCTGTAGGGGTACTATTTCTTTGCCCCATTTTTGCTGCAAGACCTCTTGTTTCTATTCCTGGCTTTGCTCTGGCTCTTGTCATGCTTCCTGTTGTGGCTGCAGGAACTCCTACTCCTGTTCTTGGTTTTGCTATAGGAACCCCTACTCATCCTCAAATTCCTCGGCGATATTAGCAAGGTCTGCCAGTGTTACTATCATTGCCTCCGCAAATATATCCTCTTCTTTTTCTTCAACATGCTCTTGTTACATTGGAGCTTTAGTGTCCCCATGTGATGTCTCATCATGCCTAGGGCTTCCCTGTGAAGGTGTACAAAAATCTAGCCTAGCTGGTTTTGACTTCCCAGAGGTGTTTTTACATTTTCCCTTGGTTGTAGGATGAATAGGGTCAGCCTTTCTCTTCCTAGCACTCGGCACCTCTTTCTCTATAGGCTATGTTTGGGATTTTTCTTGTTCTTTTCTTGTTTCATCCTCTTTCTTATGTGCCCTAGTTCTCATTAGGGTTTGCAAGGGGACATCATCATCAGAATTAGATGAAGAGCTTGCTTTTTCTAGATGCTCTATTTCAGAGGAACTAATGTTTATGGCTCCTTCTGCAGCTGCAGGGGGATTCATACTAGAACTAGTACCAAAATTTGAAGCACCAAGGGTGGCTTTGGCTATGCTTAACCTTCTGCTAGACCTATGAGATTGAGGTATAGCCCTAGGTGGAAAATTCTCAATATTGACAAACTCTTCCTGACGGTAATTTTCATTAACTTGAACAAATTATTCCCAAGTCATTCCAGAAGCATCATGCAATGATTTCTTAACTAGCAATTTAATCAAGCAATGGTGGGAAATAGAATTATCCCTACCTTTCTATGTTTCAGCTGCCATGATGGAGAGAAGATTGTATAGGAAATTGGGCACGTTCATCCTCTTTTTGTGCCTCATGTGGCTCAAGAGCTTGAAATGTACAAAATGCAGGTTTGACAAACGTCCCTCACAAGTGAGATACCTTATAATGTAGACCATTGCCTACTTCCATGGTTCGAGCAGAGACATTCTTTTTGCACCTTGTTTGTCTATGCTAATTGGCGAGTCGCCATGTACTGTAAACTCTTCTCTGGCCGACCTGGCATCCCTAGAGGTAGGGTAATGCTCTCCATCAATAGGTAACCTTCAAACTTCCGCAATTCTCTCCTCAATTGCCACAACTTCTAACCCTTTTACTGTGGTCTTTCCTTCAGAGAATGTTTGAGCGAATTCGAGTGCAACACCTTCGTCAAAGCCATCAGACTTCATGAAATAATCAAACCATCCATAGCGTTGAAATTCTACCGGGAATTGTGTATCTTGCAACAAAATGTCAGGAACGGAGGGCTCATTCTGAATTAAGTCACCACCCATTGTCTGAAATCACTCACTTTGCAAAATTTCTTTCCTCCTGCAATTCCTGTTTGAAAGCCAACACCTTTCTGCTAAATTTTTACTATCGGTGTCAACTGAATTTCCTTCTTCATCTCTAATTTTTACAATTTACTACTTATAAATCAAGACTACGACAGAGCAATTAAGGAATTATGGCAAAAAAAGAGGTGATAAATGAGAGAAAAATTGGCGGCTCAATTAACATCACTTCACACATGCGAGCCAAATTTTGAAATCATCTTATTTAAATTTTCTGACGTAGCCAAATTATGATTTGACACATGGGTAGTATATTTTCATTTTTTATTCCCCCCCAACCTAGATTTGGACATGTGTCCACACATGTGAGGAGTGGTGAATTGACGAGAAGTACTGGCATATTATGTAATTGTCTATAGTAATGTGCCATGATTAAATAAATGCACTTAGAAGGTAATTAAGAGATGAGAATTACCATGTACATACCTGAGCATGTGAAGGATGTTGTACAAAAATCATTGAGAGAAAGTACTGTTTCGCCTTTTTTTAGAAATAATTGAGCAATCAATGAAAGTGAAGCGAAGTGAAGTGAGGCGGAATGAAATGATGGAAGAGAGAGAAAAGTTGATACGGATGGACGGATGGGTGGATGGGTGAAGAAATGGATTTGCACTAGAGTGGAAATCTTTATTATGAAAAGTATGTTCCTTAATTTAACCAAAAGGTGGGACAGGGGGTCCACCACTTTCGGCTGCAGGGACTCTTCCTTGGAGGTTGGCTTATGATATAATCTAAGATGATGAACACTGACAAGTAACTTGAATTAGACAGATTCAATGGTGATGAGATGAACAGCTCCATTAGAAAAGACCTCAAAAATGTCATACGGTCCTAACTTCCTAGTCTGCAATTTTCCTACATCGTCCTATTGCTTTGAGTCATATAATAATGCCCAATCACCTAGATGAAACTTCTGCTCCTTATCATGCCATCTCATCCTCTAATTTTTCACTTCAATGTGGTGCAAAGCTACCCTTCTCATCTCATCCAAATCATTTAGCTGCATGACTCCCTCTTTCCATCCTAAGACTATTCCTATGGCATAAATGTAGAAAGGGGTCTCCCGATTAGGTCCCTTCAAAATAGGAGCATGGGTCAAGGCTACCTTTAAATTAGAAAATGCTCTGTGACGATCTTTTGTCCATTGGAATTCAGCATCTTTTGTTAGGAGAGTGTACATTGGCAAGGGGAAATGGTCTTTCTTAGTGGCAAGCGTCCAATTCTTTGTAATCAACACAAACTCACCACTTCCCTCCCTTCTTTGGCATGATCACTAGTAAAGACATCCACTAGCTGTCTGAAATAGGATAGATAAATCCAGCAGCTAACAATTTTTGCAGCTCTGTTTTAACAGTTTTTCTCAATGCAGGGTTGATTCTTTGTTGAGGCTTCCCTACTGGTTGACAATCATCTCTAATGTAGATCCTATGAGTGCAAAGTTTAGGATCCAATCCCTTCATATCATGATATTCCCATGAAAATGCATGCCGATGAGACCTCATTAATTCTGCCAATTGCAATTGTTGTTCTTCACTTAACTTGTTATTAATATTCAAATATCTTCCTTCAGACACCTGTATTTGAATAATCAATTCTATCATAGCTATTTCACTAACACACGGTACCTTGAACATGGTATGGAATATGCCTGTCATTGTAGGAAGTTTATCTGCAGATAGAGTGGCTACAGGAAGTTTTTCCGTAGGCGGAGTGGCTGTAGGAAGAAATGACAGAATAGGCAGAAGTGTTTTCACGGGATTAGTAGAACCAGATGATGCTTTCCCATCTTCACAATGGTTATGGATTATACTAGATAACACTTCATCTTCATCTTGAAGTTGCAAGAAATGACTTCTACCTAGCATCATGAGTTGCGCCACTGAGTTAACTTCCTCGGCTTCCTCACCAACATGTGACCATAGAGAGAAAATCATGAAATCTGTTGGATACTTCCAAGAGTCTAGAATTACCACAAGTTCTTCTACTATATCATCAGGCTTCGTAGTAGAATTATCAGCAAGCTGCAGGACAATAGGAGTAGGTCTCATGCTTGCAACATTTAGTTGTTGCAGGATATCCTTAGTCATCACATTGATTGTTGCCCCTAAATCACTCAGGGAACTCTTTACTTGAATCCCATGGATAACAACTTCTACTGTAGGATTATCTAGATCATTGTACTTGGAAATGGTCACTTTTCCAAGCATGATGTCAGCAAGTTGTCTCATCACATGGACTATAGTCAAGTCCTTCTTCCTTCCTGGCTTCTTGAGGCATGCTTCCTTGATCGCTTTGACATATATAGGAACATTTTTTATGGCCTGAAATAGGGGTATTCGGACACATATGTGTTTCAACTACTCCAAGATGTCAAAAGTTGTATCTTCCTTGTCTTCCTTATGCTTGGAAACTGCCAATTTCTGAGGAAATGGTGGCTCTTGTGCAGTCTTCCTGGCTGGAACTGGTTCAAGATTTTTAGGTACCGCTGGCTGAATGAGATCATTCAGAGGTTCCTCTTCCTCTTCCACATGTAGCTCAATGATGATGGGTGTGGAAGGAGTTGGTACAGTAGTTCCTGAACGTAGATGGATGTTACTCATACTCATAGCACATGCAGAAAATTGATTTAGATCAGTAGAACATACTGGTTATTGTTGTGATTTGTTATTTGGGTTTGGTGTGGGCTGAGCTGGTAGTTGAGTAGGGTTGGGTGCATTGGAGCTTGAATTAGCAGGTGGAGGCATTATAGCAGACTGTTGGGGTTGAAAAGATGGATGCGTGCAATTGGTTGTCTGGTTTGGCCTAGAAAAAGATAGTGGATCTGGTGACATACCTTGTCTTGGAGCCCAAGGCTTCCTTTGTGGATCAAAGTAGACTTTTCCTTCCTCAGTTTCAGGTGGAATCCTACTGTCAATGTTAGCTACCATCTTGCATCTACAGTCCTTCTTCTCTTTTTTGTAATGAGGGCAGTATTCTACCAACATTGCCTCTGCCTCCTCATATTTGTCTTTGGTTTGAAGTGTATCTATCTGAGTAGTTAGACTGTTTGTATCATCCTACTTGAAATCTGCCAACGGATTAGTAATCTCCATCCTTAAAACTTCACTAGTAGATGACTTACCCACAGAGGGTTGGTAAGCTCTCCCTTTCCTTGAAGCTGATCTGGAATAGTTCTGACATATTTTCTTGATGTCTTCCCAGGGAACTTGAGTGATATCTCTTCCTACCATTAGGCCCAAAGCATCAGGGTAACTCTCATTGATCCCCTTCAAGAAAAGCAGCTTCTGTTATTTTTCATTGAGTGTCTGGTGTGGAGATTCTTGCATGGGGAACAAAAACCTTGAAATGTAATCTTCCAAGCTCTCATCTTCCTTTTGTTGCATCCTAAAGACATTGCTTCCTCTCATATCATCTCCCTTGTAATATTCCTTGTATTTCCTAAGGAAATTTTTCTTTATGTCCTCCCAAGTTTCCACGGTGTCTCTTCCTAGTCTCATAAACCATCCTAGTGTAGCTTCTTTTAAAGTGGTAGGAAATAGCTCAAACCTAGGATCATCGGTAGTACATTCATAACTTTGGTAGAGCATGTCAAACTCAAACAAGAAGGTATCACCCATGTCAATATGGTTTTGATCTTTAGTGGAGGCTTCAAAACTAGTCAGATCAGGATATGCATCAACAAAAAGGAAAATGGTTCTTCTTCTTCTTTGTTTATGGGAAGATTTGGAATCTCAACTAGTTGTAGTATCAACTCAGCATCAGCTAGCTCACACAAAGAATGAGCAAAAGAATAGTAGATCATTACTCGTCTAAGCAAGGGGTATTCTAAGAACAACTCAAGAGAAGTGCTAAAGTGGAGAAACTACCAATGACTCCAAGGAACTTCCTAGCTTAACACCATCCCCGACAACGGTGCCAAAAATGTCTGGCCTCCACAATGATTCAATAACTCAACCTTTACGGCCATGATTTAGATATTGGACATCTAACCTAAACAACTATCTCATTCATCATGGAGGTGCATTTAACTTGTCAACCCAAGGATGTAAACTTGAAATGGGTCAGCATTGTATGTGCACTAGGGGCTCAAGTAGTCATTGCATTCTACAACTAAGAAACACAATACTGAAAGTAAATTGCTTGAAAGGAAATAAATCAAATGTTGATCATCAACCAACAACTTGAAATGCAGAACAAGAATAAAGGTCTGGGTGAACATACAAGAAACTACTTCGCCTGCTTTGGCTATAGGAACAGTCACATAATGGACTTCTAGTGGCTACAGGAACAGTCAATGCCAGATTTTAAACTAAGTACAAAACAGGAAATAATAACTAAACTAATTACTCTAAAGAAAGGATTACTCACCAAGTGGGCCTCGTTGGATGAGTAACCACTAAGACTAAAACAAACTCAAGTGCTTAAATTCAGACTATCATCTCATTCATTGAAAAATATGTAAACATAGTAGCAGCATAGCTATATTGAAAATGGAGAATGCTTAATACATCATTGATATCATGTAACAACAACAATCAAGAACTAAGAACCCCCAAGAAGAAGATTCAAATCCTTATTTAAACTACTAGCTAAACAGGGCGATCAACTCCCACTAACTAAGAGGATGCCACTTAGGGAAAACTAGGAAAAGAGTGGCAGAGCGATTACGTCTGTAGGGAATCCAGTCAGACATGCATGCCTAAACGTGGACTTAGTGTTGTAGTAACACCCACAATTGCTACATGCCATAAATACAAGGCAGTTACAATTGACTGTCGTGGGGAATCTGTTGTCGTCGTCCTTCAATTGACTCCCTTGTATGATTCCCCTGCATGACCACTTGGTGGTTTCCTTTCTCAACTTAGCATCCATAAATTATGTCTCGCATAGCAATGTCAGTACACATAATAATTGCACATCTAAAATCACCTTAAAGAAGATTCATCAACCATACACAAAATTAATATAGATAATCCACATAATATGCCAATGTCATTAAAACTTCACAGAGATAAGGTTAAACCCAATGTCGATGGTTTGAGGGAAACATTATGCAAATATTAACACTTAACTACTAAAGTTCATGACACTGCCAGCAAACGGACTATAAATTCTACCCAAAATTTGACCAAAAACTAGGCTCATCAGTCACCCTTTTATCCCCATGGTGGAATGATTGTGTGGTTGATCATGGGTCTGACCCCTCACACTGAATCATCTGGATCCTCTTGAAATTTGATAATCATTCCTTTGGGATTATTAATGTTTATGCCTCCTGTGGCGATAGATTGTGGATTCATTGTCAGTTGCCACATGATTCTCTATGGGGATTTCAATATGGTTGAGGTGGTGTACAACAAAGATGATACTTTACCATTTAGGTGGGTAGTTGGCAAAAGAGAAGTTTGGTTTTACATGTGCAATAAATTGGGTCTTTTCGAACCCAATATTGGCCACCGCCACTCTCATTCTCTCTGGCACACTTGGTGCAACTATCAAGTTGGGTCTGATAGGGTCTTTAAATGTATTGATCATGCTATGATTTCTACACAATATTTCTTCTATTTTCTAGTTGTTCTTCACTTTCATTATGTCGTTAGTGGATGTCACTCTGTCAAACCACTTTCCCATTCATTTCTACATTGAATGGCAAGTGGGGTTGTTGCATGCCAGTAAGACGCAATTTTTATTAAATACTTCTTTGTTGTGTCACCAACCCATGTTGGATCACATCAGCTCTATGTGAAATCTTGAATGCAGACCTAATCATTCCATGGGATGGATCAAGTGATGGAATGATTCCATCACTCGTATTGTGAGGCTTATTCACATCTATGGGTGCTAGCTAGCCATTTTTTATAAACGGTCTTATGAAGTGACCACTTCAAATCTTCACAAATCCATTAAGGGTTTAGCGGTTAGCCCCTTTTCCTCCACCTTGAAAGCCAGCTTGTGGAGATGAGACACCAAAAGCAAGTGGTTGATTGTTATGTTGATAAAGGCATGTAAATCAAAGTCGAACTTCATTGGCTTAAAATTGGGGACTGTGCCTTGAAAGAATTCTTTGTCTCTTCATGCTAGGCACTCATTGCTTGACATCAAGTAGATTAGAGATGGAAATCATGTGCTCACTGAGTTTCCTTGCATTCTCTAGGTGTTTATTAGGCAATATGAGCAAGTCTTCACTACCCAAGAGAACACACCGGAGCGTACCAATGCACTCCAAGATTGCCTTATTGTTGTGCCAAACAGGCTTTCTATTGCCATAAATCCTTCTATGATTAATTACTCATGATTGAAGACCTCAAAGAAGTTGTGAGCACTATGGCTGATAACAAAGCTCCGAGAATTGATGGATTCCCATGCAAGTTTTACAAATCCCTTTGGGATTGTGTAGGAGAATATCTGCATAATGTTTATTTAGAAGCTTTTCATTCTAATTCCTTAGGTCATCTCATTAATAAAGGAAAATAAAAATCATACCTAAATCCATACCTAAATCCAGTTATCCTAAGGATATTTACAACTAGAGGCCCATTATGCTCCTCAATGTTTCTTACAAAATTATTTCTAAAGCCCTTGCTTTAAAGATCTGCAACCTTCTTCCTCAAATTGTTCGCCCTAAGCAAACTAGTTTCATTTAGTCCATATTTATTATTGATAACATAATTTTTGTTTGGGAAGGTATGGAGTGGGCTAGACACTCTAATCAAAAATAATTTTTTTGAAGTGATTTTGCTAAGGCTTATGACCGCATTGAGTGGCCCTTCATTTTGGCTATGTTTTCTAATCTGGGCTTTGGTTCTAATTTCATATAGCCTATGAAAATTCTTTTTACTGATGCATATGCTTGCATCACCATTAATGGCTGCCAATCTCAGTCCTTTGGTTTGTTTCGTTCCATTCACCAAGGATGTTCGCTGCTTATTCTTTATGTTTTCTTGATGTTGAAGGTTTTGGCTATCTTCTTGCCCATTCTATCTCCTGTAGAATGGTTCGAGGAATTTCTTTTCCAAATTTGTTGGCCCAGCTTGTTAATGGCCACTTTGTTGATGATTCCTTCCTTACTCTATTGGAAGAAGAGGATAATGTCAAAGTTTCCTTCAATTTTCTTGAGACCTTTTGCTTGGCCTCTAGCTCTGCTATCCAGTGGCATAAGACTCAATGCTCCCATCAGTCCTTTCTTCCTAGTCCTCTCTAGATTAAGCAGTATGGCTAGAAGTGGATTTCTCAAGTGGACCTCTTTAGATTTCTTAGCATCCCTTTCACTTTTTAGGCTTCCTCTATGGATTTATGGCAAGTTGTTCTTTCTCTGATTGAGCAGAAGTTGGCTTTATTCTAAAGCCATTATATGTTCTAATTTGCTATTGTAGATTCAAGTGCAAGCTAAAAAAAAATTTCTTGAGGTGGAACACCTTTAGGAGCTCCTAGACCACTGGGGGAATACCTTATGTACCATTTCTCATGTTCCTTCATCTCCCACTTCCTCCTAGGGTTGTTCACCTTTGCACAACTGATGGCGAAGGAGTGATTTTGCCAGGGATTTTTCAGGCTCACCCTCATTCTCAAGCTCTTCCTCATAGTGGTTTGCATCCTCACAAGCATTCACCCTCTCCTCCTCCTCGGGCTGACCTAGGGTGATCTTCTAGAGGAGTTTCTAAAGGTGGCAGATGGTGCTTCTGGGTGGCCTTCTAGCAGAGCTTCTAGCAGTGTTTTTGGTTGGCTGACTGATTCTACTAAATGGCTCCCACGATTGGATTTGGTGATTTCTCCTCAATGAGAAGATAAATACAAGGATGATGATGGTTGGGATCCTCTTGATGTCACTTTAGACCTCATTTTTGTATGGGATAAGCCAGATGACAAGGATATGCCTCCCTCTATTGGCACTACCATGACCGCCTAGCGGCTTTTTATGTTATTTTTATCATGGTTCTTGCTTTCTAGGCATGGCCCATGTGACTTTATGCTTTCTGGGCTCTACTCACGTGACTCTCGAAGTGTGCATTTTTACCACCCAAACATTTTTTGTGAATATGTGTAATTTTATCTTTAATTAATATAGATATAGATGCCTATTCATAAAAAAAGCTTGACAACAAGCAATCAGGGATGCAAAGAATATAGACAAAAATAAGGGTCTATCACCCAATTGAAAAGGCTTCAACAAACCTTCAATCACTAAAACTGACTTTAACAAGTAGTCATGACAAGTTAGGTCTGGTTGGTACATAAAACAAGGTCAAACAAGTCTTTAATTGCCTAATTGGTCCTAGAGAGAAGATAAAAGAAATTGAAGACCGGTTTCCCAATCAAAGGTAGATAATACTACAGAGGAATCATAATTAGTTTTCTAACAGCCTCCCTTAATCATGACTCCATACATGTGTTATTGGTTCATCCCTATTAACTTAGCAAAATGGATATGATTCATTTCAAGACTGGATCCTCATCTACTACAGAAAAGGATCTGACCACTTAGGTGGGTTTGTACTTTTTAGAATTATTTTCTAATTTTTCAACTAGTTTTAAAAATCACTTTTCACAAATTTGTTATTTGTTATATTCCCATCATTTGAGTTTTGTTCTTCCATTATATCCCCATCATTTGATATTTTCATTTGCATTTTGAGCAAAGGGTTTGAATGTCATGCAAGAAGAATGGATCAAATGGCCAAGAAAAGGCATTTAAATCATCATCTTTAGCATGATAAAATAAGAAGTTTGGTTGAAGGGCCATTCTATGAACATGGCCTCATATTTTTTTGGGCATTGA
This sequence comes from Sequoia sempervirens, assembly GCA_007258455.2. NCBI lineage: Eukaryota > Viridiplantae > Streptophyta > Pinopsida > Cupressales > Cupressaceae > Sequoia > Sequoia sempervirens. The sequence continues at coordinate 64,564,683 of VDFB02086081.1, read as the reverse complement.
AGGGCACCTCAGTTTTAAGATCCAATCATTTTAAAGCAAGCACTTCCATTGGATGAAGCATATAGGGGAAGGGTACCACCACTCATTATAGCTAACTTCATGCACTCTAAGCTCCTAAATGGTATGTCATTGATATCTAACATGCCATTTAGGAGCTTAGAGTGTGCGAAGTTAGCTATAACGACTAGTGGTACCCTTCCCCTATGTTTTTGTATAAATGAATTCAAAACAAAATTAGCTTCATTTTTATATCAAATATATGAGCTAAACTAGCAAACTTGAACCTACATCGGAACCAAGATTAGTAACTTGGCTCCTTATTGATCATGCATAAATTTACTCTTAATCATTTAAAAACTTCCTTTGACAAAGCCTTCGTGAAAAATTTCATGAAATAATCCTTAGATCTACAAAATTGAAGATTGACTTTGTCATTATTCACCAATTCTCTAATGAAAGATACTTGAGATCAATGTGTGGCTCCTACCACGGAAAACATGATTTTTAGACAAGGCAATAGTTGAGTTGTTATAAATATCTATAATGCTTCACATTGCTCATAATATTATTTAGATGAAACTCTTAACCAATTTACTTGGCAAGCTATTGAAGTAGATACAATGTATTATGTTTCTATTGTTTATAAAGATAAACTAAGTTGTTTCTTTGAAGACTATGAAACTTTTCTAGACACATAACTAGAAGTGCTCTTCCTATCATCCACACTTTATGCCCAAAATTGCTATATGTAGAGCTGATCAACTTTGATTAGACTTGTCTTTTAGATTTTCCATAAACATGGAAATTAGACTTGTGGAAAAATTATATCTAGTCTTGTGGCCATTAAATACATTAAGATCCCAATTAATTTTTGTTGTAAATATGAATCAACAACCCAAATGAAGTTGGCCACACATCAAGGGATCAACCAAGAAGAATACCATCCACATGAATAAAGAAGTGTTGCAGCATGAGCAAGAAGACAGCTTGATCAAATGATGATCTTGAATGTATTGAGATAGAACTCATGAGATGATCAAGTTGTCTTCTTTCTCATGTTGTAACATTTCTTTATTCATGTAGATGGTATTCTTCTTGGTTGATCCTTTGAAGTGTGGCCAACTTCATTTGGGTTGTTGATTCATATTTCCAACATGGTATCAAAGCATAGGCCATAGGAGATCCATCTCATATCGAGAAGTTGAGTTGAGGATAGTACTACAGGCTAAAGGTTTTTCATGAAGGGCTAGTTGTTCTCATCTGAGAGGCAACTGATTTATGAGGCACTTTGGGTCAGATCTGACCTTGTCATTGTGTTCAAAAGGTTTGAAAACCTTAGGAATTCCTACCCATTTGTTGAAATTTGACTTTTTCATCTAGAGGCCATCAGAGGTTTTTTGCAGCTATACTGAGGGAAAAAGTATGAATTGTACAAGTTGCAAGAAAAATTTCCTCCCCCCTTGTTGCAAAAAAAAAAATCTAGTTGACACAATATAAAATACTTCATATTCTGAGGTAAATTTATTTTTTGGTGATTTTTCAAAAAAATTGGGTGACTATCTTAAATTTGACAACCAAATGACTATCACAGAAGCCCCCTCATATCTTAATTAGATAGTTTTCTTAAAATCACCATAACTTTTGACTTGGGTATTGGATTTTCGTAAACGAGATATCGTTAGAAAGATGGTTCTGAGAACTTTCGAATGGTGCAAGAATTATTATCAAATTTTATTCCTATAGTATTTTATCACAACTTGAAGTCAGTGCTTCCTTTTGGACTCTCGAGCTCGTATCTTTTCACCAGTTTTTCAGATTTTGGAGATTCCAGCGGCATTGCAAAGGTGATTCAGATCTCTATCATTTTTTTCATCTCTTTTTCATAGATTCATCTCTAGGTACATTCTATTGAGTTTTTACAATTTGTGGCATTTACTTGATAACTTAGACATACTGCAATTTGGAGATGGTATATTTGCATTGAGAGGCTTCATATTTAGTTTGGAATTCTACATCTTTAATGATAGCATGATATTTTTTCTATTTCTCTCTTGTAGAAGTTATTTTGTCTTGCAGGTGATTCTGGAGTGTTTGAGGAGTTCACCATAAACTCCTACAATTTTTTGTATAGATAGTTATACATAGTTGTTGAACTATCTTCTTTGCTTAATTTCAAACTTCATTTTTTCCTTTCTTAAGTTAAAAGATGCATTGTCCCATTCAACCTATGCTCATGTGTTTGCAATAAGCCCATCAACTCATCAACATAAAGCTTAGAAAAATTTATGGATTCCTCAATAGTTTCCACAATTGAATCGAACCTAGAAAGAAAAATCCTTAAAATCTTCACAATAATCCTCTAATATTCAATATTCTCTTGATGAGACCTAATATAATTAACTATATCCATTCCTCTAGTGAAAAACCCACCAACAAAATTTGATTCCTTCATTTGCAAAGTCCCAAATTTCATTCTCAACATTTTCAAGGTCACCAATTTGACCTTGTTGCTACCTTTATATGAGGTTTGTAATAAATTACATGCTTTCTTTTATCTATTTGTTGTTGCAATTCCAATAAAAATTGACTCATCCATTTCCTATTGAATGAAAAATGGGTATTTTTCTTTTTTATTTGTGTTCTCCTTCAACAAATCCTTTTATTTTTGTGTCAATGCATTGTATGAAATCTGATCATTAGGTTATTAAAAGTTATTTTGTATCAATTCCTAAACATCATGGGAGAGAAATAGGGTCTTCATTCTAATGCTCAAAAATCATAGATTTCTATTAAAAAGAGGAACCCATGGTTGAGTGAGATTATTTCCCACACTAACCGTTGAACAAAGTTAAACACTTGAGAAGATTAAAATTTCTAAGCCTAATAATGGTTTTGAAAATGCCACTCTAAATTATAGATAGAAAAAGGTACATTTATTATTACTTATTGTTTATGTTGTAATTTTGGTTTGTCAATGAGAATGGTTATGTATTTGTAATTGATTGAATCAGTTGGGTAGTTTCCAACAATTGGAATTCCAAGATAACTATCAACAAGTTTATTTACATCTTTTATAGTTAGTAAAAGGGACCATGTTGTTGGAAAATCATTTTCTTCCCTATTTTTGTATAAGAGAATTGAAGCATTCAATGAATAAAGAAACAAATGTTATACCTTCTGAAATACTTTATTATTCTATATGAATCATGTATGTATAAAATATTTTACTATGTTTGAATCAGTGCATATCTAGATAGTGAGTAAATATTTGGTGTCAATATGTTAAAAAAAGTTAGGTTAAAATGACCATATAAATGAGATAGATGATTGAAGAACCTATATATTTAATTCAAGAAAAAGAAGATAAACTCACAAAAAACTTGGTAAACTTTTGGGATATATCTATGAAGGAACCTATGTTGGAGGAAGATAAAGATGAAGGAAAGTTTCTCAAGAGTTCATTTGTGATAACCTAAGAATAAGTGAAGAGGTAGACATACTCCTTGATTATATTAAAAAATCCTTGCAAAATGTCTATTTACAATTTAATACATGTATTCCAAATAGGACCATGAAGTACAAAGAACAAACAAGTCATTGCTACAAGGATAGAAGGTGACAAGAGAAAGAAGAATGAAACACATATCAACATTGGACTCCCCAAAATTAATTCCCTTATACCCAAAAAAGCATTGGAAGACATTGAAAATTAGTTAAAGAACATAACAAAAGCTGAGGTGATCCTTGAGGATCATAGAAAAAATGAAAAAATGGAGATGAATACAAGAAATAGCCAAATGAAACCCAACTGTACAAGTCCAAAGTTAGAGTCCATCTCGAGAATACAGTCAAAGTTAAAACATGATTCAAATTTGGAGCCCCAATTAGGAAAATAGAAATTCAATACAAGAAATTGTATAAGGTCAAAGTGGTTTTTTTTAAGAGATAACAAGGTATTTACCACTACCTAACAATGTTTGGTATATCTTTTTGACCAAGTACAACTAGTAGACAAAGAAGAATGAGAGTTATAATCTAAAGACTCATTAATAGATATTTACAAGAGTAATCTTGAATATATAGTGAAGAACTAATTATAGAAGAATAATTTGTGATTGAAGGAGGGTATGTGCAGGATCATCATGGAAAAAATAGGCCCTTAAGTGGCAAAAAATTCAAAAAAATCAGAGTTAGGCAACTTGTCGTAAAAATTTGAATAAGTTATCTATATTATTTCAAAAATATGTAAGAATAGAATCTATAGCAAATTGAATTTAGTTTGTAAACTACTAGGCTTATTTAAATATATATATATATATTTGGTGAAAATTTGAAATTTCAATGCAATAGTACTTAAATTTCAGGGAAAAAATAAGAAGTAGGTGTCTTTCAAACCACCCTAACCACAATAAAATGATAATATTTTTTTATAATATTTTAGATATAAGTAGAGGACTCATGTCCCAATGTGATGTATATTTTTTTATAATTTTTTTCCAAGTAAATAATTAATTATGAATTTTTTATTACAACTTTTAAAAAAAATAAAAACTCGTATGTCTGACTACCTTAACTTGGTCAAAACTTCATGAAATTCATTTTTTTTAATTATATAGTATGTGAAGCATAGAATGTGGTGCATGTTTCAGATTCAAAAAATGTGATACTATTTGAAAGTTGTAGATGTTTTTCAATCAGCCTATCAATCAGGACCTTAGTCGTAATTCAAATAGAAAATGAATAATAATTATTTATTAAATTCAAAGTAAAAAATAATTTATATTGGTGGAAAGAAGAGAATCTCCTTTAAAAACCCTTTTTCGTTTCATCAATTTTGAGTAAAAAAAAGTTGTCAGCCACATACTCATCATATCACCACTTTTTGGCCCATCATGATCCTGCACATACCCAGGAACTAATTTGAAAAATCTTGGGTCAAAGGTGTACATGAAAGAACATGAAGGAAACTCAAGTGTGTGGAATTTTGAAGTAGGATAAGTTGAATATTCTCATGTAGCTAAGAGTGCAAGAGAAGGAATAGAGAGATTGAATAAAAAATCTCTAGTAGACCTAAGTTCTCGGTATTGAGGTTGTGTCAGAATAGAAATATGGTGACTCCCCTCTCAAGTCCTAGTATCAAAAGGAAGAAGTTCCAAAATTCATAAGTAATGGGTTAGAAGATCCTACAAGGTATTGTAAAACTTGTGAGACGATTTGGACAACAAAAGACTAGAACGATAGATCCTATTGGCTATAATGCTTCCCTACAACTCTAAGGGATCATAGCTATTGAATCGTACATATAAATAAAACCAAATTCCAAAAAATTATTGGGAAATATTGAAAATATTTTGAAGGAGACTTTAAGGTACTATGGGATGATAATAAAATTGTAGTAGAGATTTATAATATAAATGAAACCAAGAAAATCTTAGAGCCTATAATCATAGGATCAAGGGATTCTTAGTAATGTTAGAAAAGGAACTAGCCAATGGCCTCAAGAAAACATGGTTTATATAAGGTCTCATTCATTCACTATAAAAGAAGATGAAGGTAGTACCACCTTCTTATACATAAGTATACAATCGAGTAATGGATATGGAGAGTGAAGACAAAATTTATTCTTATGGTAAGAGAAAGAGAAAGAATGATGAAATTTTAGATAATAGCAATAAGAACGAATATGAAATTGTACAAGACCTAAAAAGAGATATGATATGAATGAGTTGAAGAAAATAAAAGCAAAAAAAATAAACTAAATAAAACAAACAAATATAGTGCACAAAATGCAAAGGTGAAATACATATTAAAACAAATTATCTAACCATTTTTTTATATTTTGCAAATTTTGGTTTGTAAATGTAAACAAATCTTCTAACAAGAATAGAAACTAAGGGTTCAAACTGTATTCTCAGATTCTAGACTTCTACCAAGATCCTAAGACAGAGTTTTGTGACTTCCAGAATTATTCATATTTAATGTGTTGAATGTAGAACATTATCCGATTTCTATATCTGCATATCTAGAAAGGTTCCGCCATAAATATGTGATGAGACCCTATCTCTAAGAGACACGTCTCCTGAGGGGACGTGTCTCCACAAGTGGAGACACGTCCACTCATGGGACGTGTTTCTTCAAAGCGTGAGTTTAAGATATACATAGCTTTAAAAATTTGATTAGTATAACACATATATACTAAGAGGCGGATGAGAATATAAATTTCGATTCAAAATATAACATCAAATATAATTCAGATTTTATATGAATACTCACAAATTCGTTTGAAATGATTTCTAGAGATATGAAGATAAACTCGAATCAAATATGAATGACGATGATGCTTGCAGCAATCGTCCTTCATATCTGACCGACACTATCATTCATTAACACTCCCTCTTAGCTAGGGAAGATATTTCAAATCAAATAACTAGAGATATCACCTTAACACGTGATATCTAAGACATGGTATGATTTCTCAATATTGTCAAGTCACATGACATTCCTCATATCATATCTTTATTATGGTATGTGCACTGACATCAAGTCACATGATTTCTACCATAATTCATGGCATATCCATGGATATAAATATCCACCATGATTATCTCTTAAGGATCATAATGATCTACAAATGATATCAAGTCCCATGATATCAATAAGAGATACTATCATGACATGTCCATTAATATCAAGTCACATGATATCTATCATGATAGTTTAATCATTGTAGAGTTGTCACTTTACAATGTCAATTACAAGTGTTCATTATTAGAAAGATCGTCACCTTTCAATAATGCACACAGGGGAAGTAGGCCCATAAAGTCATGGAGTCACACACATGACAAAAGAGTTTACACATTAAACATCTTTATATATATTAGTACAATTTATAAACAATTTGTATTTCAAACATAAATAACAAATTACATTTCAACCATACCAAGTTTCTTCCTAAAGTGCTCCACCTTGATTCGGGAGAGAGGCTTGGTGAGAATGTCTGCAGTTTGATCATTTGTACTAATATACTCCAACTGAATTACTTTCTTTTCCACCATATCTCTTACATAATGATAGGGGATTTCAATGTGCTTCAATCTATCATGAAAGACAGGATTTACAGAGAGTTTGATGCAACTCTGATTATCACAATGGATAATTGTAGGATTCAAGGGCTCACCAAAGAGTCCCACAAGCAATTTATGAAGCCAAATTGCTTCTCTTGCTCCCATTGAGGCTGCAATGTATTCAGCTTCTGTTGAGCTATGTGCAACTGAAGATTGTTTTCTGCAAATCCAGGAGATCATAGCTGATCCTAAACTGAAGCAACATCCTAATGTGCTTTTTCGATCGGTTACACTTCCAGCCCAATCTGAATCAGAGTACCCATGAAGATCTAGTTGGTCATTCTTGTAAAGAAGACCATATCCAATAGTTCCTTGAAGATATCTCAAAATATGTTTCACAACCATTAAGTGAATTTCCTTTGGCTCACACATGAACTGGCTGAGAACATTCACTGCATAGCAAATATCAGGTCTGGTGTTAACTAGATACATCAAGGATCCAATCATCTGTCTGTAAAGGGTTGGATATGCACACTTGGATTCTACTACTGCTTCTTTCAATTTGTGAAGGTTGGTTTCCATAGGTGTAGACATCGGTCTACAATCCAACATTCCAAATCTTTTCAGAATGTCAATAGTATACTTCCCTTGGTTTAGTATAATGCCCTCTAATTTCTGCCATACTTCTAAACCTAGGAAGTAGTGTAGGATGCCCAAGTCTTTCATGTCAAATTCAGAAATTAGATCCTGCTTCCCTTGAGCAATGAGGTGATCTTCTCCTATTATCAACAGATCATCAACATATAAAATAATTATTAGCATATCACCTTTGATTACCTTGAAGTAGAGATTGGAGTCGGGCTCATTCTTGGAAAATTCTAATCCCAAGAGATAGCTGTCAATTCTTTCATACCAGACCCTAGGAGCCTGTTTAAGTCCATAAAGAGCTTTATTTAGTCTGCATACATGTGAGTCAGGTTTATGTATCACAAAACCTCCAGGCTGTTCCAGATAGACTTCCTCTTCAATGGTTCCATTCAGGAAGGCAGTTTTCACATCCATTTGATGGATCTTCCAACCTTTAGTTGCTGCAATGGCTAACACTGCTCTCACTGATGTGTAATGGGCAACAGGTGCAAATGTTTCTTCGTAATCAATGCCTTCCTTTTAAGAAAAACCTCTTGCCACAAAACGTGCTTTATGTTTCTCTATGATGCCATCAGCAGCATGCTTGATTTTGAAGAGCCATTTGGAAGAGACAATAGATTTCCCTTTTGGTCTAGGCACTACATCCCATACATCATTCTTTAGAATAGACTGATATTCCTCTGTCATTGCATCTTTCCATGCTTGATGTCTAAAGGCTTCTGAAACACTGATAGGTTTGGAGTTTATGATGTCGTTCATAAGAGCAACATAGCTAGAGAAGCGTTTGGGTCTTTTGCTCTCCCTGAACGTTCCTTTGGGTGTTGCATGATTCTCTGCTTCTTTGATCATCTTCTTGGCCCAAAGTGGTCTCTTTCTGCCGTTGACATCTCTATTCTCATTTGAAGTAGAAGGAAGTTCATGTGACATTTCCTCAGGATGCTCCCTCTGAATCTCAGGAGCAAGTTCTATTTTAGGTACTCTAGGGAAATAGGTTTCAGTCTCACTAGAACTTCTTGCCCTTTTGAATGCAATGTCTTCTTCAAAGATAACATCCCTGCTCAATTCAATTTGATTATGCCTAGGTATGAATATCATGTAGGCTTTGGAGGTTTCACTATATCCCATAAATATCCCTTTCTTTCCGGAAGGTCTAAGCTTGAATCTCTTCTCCTTGGGCACATGAATATAGACGGGACAACCAAAAATCCTAAAGTGACTAATGTCAAGTTTTATGCCAGTGAAGGCTTCTTCAGGAGTTTTGTTGTCAAGATGAGAATGAGGACATCTATTTTGGATGTAGACAACAGTCCTAGAGGCTTCAGCCCAGAAAGAGGTTTCAATGTTTTGGTCGAGCAACACTGCTTTGGCAGCTTCTACAATGGTTCTATTTTTCCTTTCAGCAACCCCATTTTGTTGAGGGTTGTAAGCCACTGTGAACTCCCTCTTAATTCTAGCACTCATGCAGAATTCCTTAAAAATTTCATAGGTGTATTCTTTCCCATTATCTGTCCTTAAGGTTTTTATTTTCTTTCCGGAGAAGTTTTCAGAGAGGGCTTTAAACTCTTTGAACCTTTTGAGGATTTCTATTGATTCTTTACACTTAAGGAAATAGATCCAAGTTTTCCTAGAGAAGTCATCTACAAATATGACATAGTATAGAAATCCTGCTTTAGAGGGTACAGACATGGGTCCACATAAGTCTGAGTGAACCAATTCTAACACATTTAGGGTTTTACTCAAGTTATTTGGAAAGGATCCCTTTGAATTCTTTCCTAAGGCACAACCTTTGCAAGTTCCTTCATGAAATGGTTTTAACTTAGGTAAGCATGTTACAAGTTTTTCTACAGAAGGTAGTGCATAGAAATGAAGGTGTCCTAATCTTCTATGCCAAATCTCATTTGAATCAAAGGTTTCAAGGGTAAGGGCTTGTTTGACTTCAGTGCAAAGTTTGTAAAGGTACCCTTGCCTCACACCTATGATTTGGGCTTTCTTGATTGTTGAGTTCTTAGGCCATGCTAGAACTTTCCCATCCATAAACGTAACTCTATAACCATTGTCTTCAAGGGCAAAGATGGATATAAGATTCCTTTTTATTCCAGGTACAAATAAGACCCCAGTGAATTGGAGGGAGAGACCAGATTTCAATGTGATGGAGCAAGTTCCAACCCCTTTTACTTGATGTGTAGAGTCATCCCCAATTGTGACATCTTCATCAAATTCTTCAGTCATAGTGTCTAAGTGTTCTCTAAACCCTGTGATGTGCCTTGAAGAAACACTATCAATCACCCAGTTGTTGATATTGTTAGATACTTGACTAGATAAGGCTGAATAGAACACAAAGTTTTTAGATTCATGATCTGAATTTGACTTTCCTACTTTGGAAAATGATGCTTGTTGCTTAGATCTGTCAGGGCACTTCATAGCATAGTGGCCATATTGATCACATCTAAAGCATTGTACTTGAGAGATGTCTTTCTTTTTAGAGGATCCCTTTCCATTGGAATTTCTCTTTCTTTTAAAAGATCCTTTCTTGTAGGAGTTTTTCTTATTCCTTTTATTAAACGATGTGTTGAGTACATGAATGTCTTCATCTACATTTTTATGTTTGTTTTCTTTTGAGGAGAGCCTTGTTTCTTCTTGAAGGCAGTCAGTTCTTAGCTTGTCAAACTTAGGGAGTTTGGATCTCGCACTTATTCCTTGAACAAATGACTCCCATGAGTTTGGTAGGCCTCCTAGTGCAATTAGAGTTAATTCTTTGCTATCAATCTAATATCCAATTGTGGATAATTGATCTCTCAGTTCAATAATCCTCATGAAGTATGCATTAATGGACTCTCCTTTGTTTATTTGAGCATTGTTGATTTGCCTTTTTAAAGCAAGAGTCCTGCAGGTGTTGTTGATCTCATAAGTTTTCTCAAGAGATTTGAACATAAGGTATGCAGTTTCATGTTTTGCTAGGATAGGCACAATATGATCCCTAACTGCATCTACAAGGATTTTCATGGCCTTTTCATTGTTTTCCACCCATTGAGTTTTCTCAGGTTCAAACTTAGGTTCCTCCAAATTTTCTCTCACAAGTGAGTCTAACTTATGTTCCTTAAGGATCATCATGATTCTAAATTTCCATGATGTGAAATTGTCTGCTCCTGCAAGGCAATCTTCAAATCTGATCACACTTGACATTATGAAGAATGTGAGTAAATTCGATTTTTAAAAAATACGAATTTTCTATAGCAAACTGATATTAGATTTGTTTGGGATTCACACAACGTGGCTCTGATACCATGTAAATGTAAACAAATCTACTGACAAGAATAGAAACTAAGGGTTCAAACTGTATTCTCAGATTCTAGACTTCTACCAAGATCCTAAGACAGAGTTTTGCGACTTCCAGAATTATTAATATTTAATGTGCTGAATGCAGAACATTATCCAATTTCTATATCTGCATATCTAGAAAGGTTCCGCCATAAATATGTGATGAGACCCTGTCTCTAAGAGACACGTCCACTCATGGGACGTGTTTCTTCAAAGCGCGAGTTTAAGATATACACACCTTTAAAAATTTGATTAGTATAACACATATATACTAAGAGGCGGATGAGAATATAAATTCCGATTCAAAATATAACATCAAATATAATTTGGATTTAATATGAATACTCACAAATTCTTTTGAAATGATTTCCAGAGATATGAAGATAAACTCGAATCAAATATGAATGACGATGATGCTTGCAACAATCGTCCTTCATATCTGACTGACGCTATCATTCATTAACATGGTTCAATCAATCAAGAAATGGCCATACAATTTAAAAATAAGAGTCCACAAGTACTCTTGACACGAGGCAAACAATCCACTCCACCAAGTACAACACCAAATACTTAATAGAATAATAACAATGCATCACCAAAAATATATCGAAATAAAAATAGATTCAATAAAAATAACAATGGAAGTAGTAGCTAGATACAATATGTGTTACGAAACCTCGTTAAACAATATAGAAAATATAACATTTGAATGGGGACACTTTTCCAAAGGCTACCAAAACAACCAAAAAAAAATAGAGTATTGTGTAAGTAGTGTGGACTAGGAGACTGAGATATTGACTACCAAAAAAATCATCATCAAACATGATTAATATAGAGTAGAAAAATCAGTGAGCTTTCAAAAAAGATTTCTCCCTTCAACACAAGTTCTTAGTTATGGAGCACCCATAAGCTTTCAAGATTAACTTACAGCATCTGTAGCTCGTTCAATTCTCCAATGTAGTCAGGAATTTGTCCAGAAATATTGTTGTTCCTTAAAAGTCTGCCAAGATTAGTTAAGAGCATTGTTGGATAAGTGAAATAAGTAAAATACAAATCAAATTCAGAAACAAATTCACATCAAGAATTTAATCTTCATGGCCATATTTCCGTACACATAAAAAACGCTATCTTTTCACTCACAATGTTTTGAGATTCTTCAGGTTTGGTAAGAATGGAAGGGAAGTGCCACCATTAGGTAAATCACATATGATGCTGTTTAATCAGAACGAACATATGCGATCCAAAGATGAATATGGTAAATACAGATGCACTAAAAAATAAAAAGATCTCTTTAACATGAAATATCTATGAAAAGCAACTAGCAAAATTAGGAAGACAGAAAAAGAACTGCTTTCACTTGTGATTCTTTTCTGAATTGAGTAGGCGAGATGAAGGGTGCTTGTACTTACAGGCTAGTCAATTTAGTCAAATTTGAAAGGGTTGAAGGAATTGGCCCTTCAAAGGAAGAGCCTTCCAGTCTCCTACAATTAGAAACACATTAACACATAGAAAAAGGAAAAAGAAACATGTGTGTATACAATTAAAAACAAATACAAGCAATGGTGCAAGAATCGGTATTTTACAAGTCCTCAAGTTGGGTCCAGTTTCCAATAAGATCTGGAAGTTTTCCGGTGAAGTTGTTGCTGGATGCTCGACTGCACAAAAAAAATCATTGTTTCTGCACACATGAATGATGTTGAAAGCAGATTTGACAACTTCAGAACTCGAATACAACAGAAAATGCAGAGTAGGTACATAGAGTTAAGCTACTTACAATACTCTCAGCTTCTTTAAATTGGAAAATGTTGTAGGTATTGTTCCTGTGATTTGATTGCTTCGAATATAGCTGCCACGGAAGGCAACTTATCATTTATCAGCTATATGGGACTGTAATGATTATGGACTCTTAAGTGACGAAAATTCTATGAAATAGATACCAAGGCTACTATCATCAACAATCCACATTACTTTAGATAGCCTTTGCTACCAACCATTAGAAACAAGACCACAATCTCCAGAGGACTTATATAGCATAATGAAAAATAATACATTTAATTTTAAGAATGAAAGAAACACATTGTTTTATTTTTGAAAAATTAACTTGAGGATTACATCAACTTAACACCATCATTACAAGGAAAATCCCTCCCTAATAAGGAAATGAAAGGTAACATGTGGGCCAGTGCCCCCAGGCGGTACTGATTGAACATCTTCATGTAAGCTGGCGGTCCTAACTTTACAAGAATAACTGTGCGTCCTGCTTGAATAATCTCACACCCCTAAATTAAGAACGGGACTGTCCTACTGAAAAGTTGTCAAACACCTTGTCCTCCATTAGAAATTACATAATATCAGAACTATGCCTAACATGCTCATACAAGTCCTAGTCATATAATTGTAAAAGACATTTTCCATTACTCCACTTCCAATCCCTCGAATAAAGGCACATTTCTACATCTTGCAAGTCATCTGATCAACTTTTGAGCTTATTGAGATCCCACCATATATGATGTTGACTTAATTCATAGTTCCAAAAATCTCACCAACAAAAAAGTTTTATCCTTGCTATCCAGCAATGAAAGAACAAGGTCAAGCTGACCACATAGGGAGTAAAATATTTTCTTGCTAGATCCCAAGCATCATGGGTTCCTCATAATGCCAACAAAGAAAACTACCAACCAACTTCCATGCCACATAAATGAGCTTAAGCGGAGCCGACCCTAAAGTCATAAATGCCTCCACATCTCACAGAGCTAAAAGGGCCACAAATCCCTAGCGTATGATTGCCTATTATTATTATTTTTATTTGAATAAAAGGCTGGAAAACAGTTACAAATACATCGTTACAGCATACTGTCATAGTAGAAAACAGTTACAAATCCATGGAAAAGCTCGTTCCAGCATACTGTGATAATCACAGCAGAGAAAAGTCACAAAAACAAGGAGTAGCAGCAATATAAACCATTAGAGAAACAACAAATTGTGTTTAACACAAGAGAACATGATGAAACAAAAACAACAGCAATTCTGTACAAACAGTGCAGCAAAAAGAAGCCAACTACAACAGCAATGTCCAGCCAACATAGAATAATCTTGATTTCATCAAAGTAACTATTCAAAATTCTCCAATCTGAACAAATCTGATGCCTGCTTGCAATTAATTCTTTGCCTCAAGATCTCTTAGCTGCTTCTGAAGAACATCCAATATCTTTTCCAAATCGGAATTAGCTTGGAGAGTAGAGTGGAGGACCAAGATCTGCAGAGAGAAATCAGCACATATAATAATTGATTCAACTTGCAAGGAGTGAAAGGTCCGAGAGAGAGCTGCCAAACATCTAAATCTCCAAATGTGTTTAAGAGTGATGTGTCTAAAGGTATGAGTCAGAATATTATGAGATGAGGAGAAACCAAGAAGAGCAATTCTCCAAGACCATGTCCAGGAAAAAAGCATCGAGAAGTTGGAGAAGAAAAAGTTCCAAATCTTCTGAGAATGGGGACAAAACCAAAAGACATGTTTGATAGTCTCTTTTTTGGAGAAAAATGGGTATGCTGGAGCAGGAGAGATGAAGGAGAGCCAATCACCAATAGGGACTTTAACGTGGAGAATTTTCCAGGCAATCAACTGGGCTTGCGCATCAACTTTAGACTTCCAGATTAGGGAGCTTAATTTGTTCCACTTTGATCAACTGAGGTTGCAATGCCATTTGCGGTTTAGTCTACAAGATAAAGGGATGGATGGAAGGAGCTGTTTATAAATAAGTCTGAGAGGAAAATTATGAAAGCTATGATTGTTGTGCCATTTCCAATCATTAAGGAAATTTTCATGACATGGTGTAGACAAGAGCTGCAACAACTCAAGTTTAACTAATTGTTTGATTTTTTGAATTGGTGTCTTACAAGAATGGGGAAGTCTAAACTGAGAGTTAAGTTGTTGCCAGGTTTTCCACTCGAACTTCAAAGGGTCCCATAAGTCTCAAAATACTTGAATGCCTTTTTTAAAGAGAAGTCTTCCCTTGAAATTTTTGATAATGGCCAAAGGATTGTTGTCTTGTTGGACCAAACGGTTCTACCAAATGGAAGAGGAGGTGAAACTCAAACCATGACTCAAGTTTTGATTATACCATGTTAATTTTTTGGAAGTCATTTGCCACCTATCCAAATGGAATTAAAGGGGGCAAAACCATGAGTTTTAAAGTAAGGGACAAGAAGAATTTTATCTTTCCAACTGACCCATTCCCAGGAGCGTCCAACAGTGACTATTTGAATGCAGTGACAAACAAGAAATTTCCAAGGAGCATCACCATCCAAGGCTCTCACGATCCATTTTGCTATTAGGCAAATTCCCTGAGTATATGGGTCTATAATTCCCAACCCTCCTTTCTCTTTTGGTTGAATGCAGTGAGTCCATGAAGTAACAAGCAAACCTTTATTATTACCCCATTTAGCCCAAAGAAAGTTTCTGATAAGTTGCATCGACTGGTTGTAACATGCTTTAGAGGGCAGCCAACATGAAGAGATGTAGACATGACTGGCCAAAAGAATTTTGTTTGCTACTTGGATTCTACCAACCATAGAGAGGAACTTATTTGTCTAATTCAATAGTTTTTTTTAACTTTATGTAAGAATCAAGACCACATGTTTTTAAGGGAGACTCCAATACCAAAGGATATACCAAGATATCTTGTAATAATGCCATGTTTAACTTCATGCCATTCACTAGGAATCTAAGGTGGTTGAGGGTTGAGACAGGTTATTATAAATTTAGTTTTGTGCATTGCCAGTTTGGAGCCTGAAACAGTACATAATAGCTCCAACATATCCAAAGTATTATTCACTTCCCCCTCAAAATTTTGTATGAACAACATGCTATCATCTGCAAAATGTGAGTTGAGTGCAGTAGCATTGCCTAGAAGTGGAATACCATGAATAAGTCTATTCAAACAAGCATGCTGAAAATGATAGCCTAGTGCATCAATAGCAAGGACATAAAGGAAGGGAGAAAGTGGACAGCCTTGGCAAATGGATTTTTGTAAGGGGAAGGAAGGAGAAAGACTCCCATTAATAGCCACTCTAGCATTTGCATCCTTAAAAAGCATGTTGATTTGATCACATAATTTAGTGCCAAAATCAAGCCATTTCAACATATTAATTATGAAAGGCCAACAAATTCTATTGTAGGCTTTATCAAAGTCAATCTTAATAATTAAAGCATCTTGAGCCGATTGTTGGGCCCATTTAGCAGTTTCCCAAGCAAGAATCAAATTGTCTAAGATAAACCTCGCCCCCAAGAAATTGGTTTGTTTTGGACACACTATCATTTGGGAGATGTGTTTAATTCTTCGAGCCAATGCTTTAGCTATTATTTTGTATGATGTGTTGAGGAGGGTAATTGGCCACCACCCATTAACAATATCTTCCCTCTTGCCTTTGGGGATGAGTTTTATTAGTCCTTGGTTAATCACCTTTCCTAAGGAACCAGTTTCAATTCCCTCAAGGTAAACATAGTACAAATCCTCACGAATATGAGGCCAAAGGGCTCTATAGAATTCCACCAAGAGACCATCAATACCAGGGCTTTTTTCTAAATCCATACATTGAAGGGCAGCATCAATTTCATCAATGGAGAGGAGGTGGTCAAGGAACTTACTATATTCAGGGTCTATTTTCTTGGGTATACAACCAGCAATACTATCCTCAAGGATGGGAAGGAGGGTGTCATTAGCTTATTCATCAATAAAAAGATTTTTGAAGTGCTCATAGAAAGTATTCATAATATCCAAATGGCTGTTTTGAATTCATTGCAATTGATTTTGTCAATCAACAATAATGGATAATATTCAAGTTTGAAAATTTACTTATCTTGAAATATCTTTTGAATTTTTTCTTATCTTGAAATATCTTGAACTTCCTCTTAGTGGGGAAGTCATGATTGTGGATAGAGTCCTTGCAATATTTACTACTTTTCATGTCTTCTTATATCATAGAGTTAAAAAGATGAAATCTCTAGTGTATAGATGGTTTATTCATTGTTATTAGTTTTTCCAACAAATGACAATGGATAATGGTCAAGTTTGAAAATTTTCTTATCTAAAGTAACTTTGACCTTTTATTTGTTAGGAAAGTCATGATTGTGAATACAATCCAAGCAATATTTACAACTCATATTTTTTCCTCTTGTAGGTATATACTAAAGGTATGAGGAGGTGCTAGGAATTTTTCTTAGGGGTAAACAAAAATGGGAAAAGGGCTTCCTCCAATGGCTTGGGACAATTATACCATTCCTAGGGATCAAGGTGATTTCAATATCCTTCATAGTGATGCTCCTTGGCAAAAAAGCCTATAAATTTGATAGAATCCTTCATCTTTAGAAATATTCACCCATGAAACAAATGGAATCCATTAAAAAATATCCATACACTCTTAGCATAAATATACATATTGCTATGCACTAAATTTTTCATCCAACCTTCACTTAGACTCAAATACCCAATTTTAATATATATCTATAGTAATTAATTTTATTTCCTTACATTGTCATATATAATACTTGTGAAGCTAACTATTCTCAAGCTATAATAGATCTCCTTTGAAAAGAGTTGTCATCAGGCTTATGATGTAAGGAAGCTAAGGTAGTAGAACAACTTCCTACACTAATCTTGAGAGGAGGATAATGCAAAACTTTACAAATCTTTTCAACAGTTACAAAAACTTAAATAGAAATAAACATAACCGTTGGGGGGATAATCCCCCCAAACCCCTCGCAAGGGGTACCCCCCGCCCCCAGCACCCCCGTCCCCACACTACGTATAGTACCTTATGTAATTGCAAGGTTGAGACACATTTTCCTAACATAGAGTGATGCTTAGAAATACATATGGTGGAGATAACAAGTATAGCCAAGAACACATACAAAAAATCATCAGTGTCAACTTATCCGCACATAATTTTTCCTTTGGTGTTCATTATGCTCATCCTATTAGGACTCAAGCTCATTAATTTGGGGCTCTAACCAATTCTCATGTCAAACTATTCTTTTTAAGTAGAGATACTTTAGGTCATGTCTAATATCTTTGTTTGTAATGGATCTATGCCTCATCACGTAATTGTTATTTTTATCCTCAAACTAAGTTAATGAATATAAGGCTTCATTTATACAAGAGCATCCTAAGCAATAAACCAAAATCATGTAGTTTTCTATGTAGTCCTATTGGATTCCTTGAACTTAGTGATGATCAACAATAACAATCAATGACATAAGAAAGAGATATTCAAGCACTAGAGGAAAGCAACAATTCTCTAATATCTAAGTTGGAAAGCAAGATAAGGTTAGACATTCTCACTATTGGTAATTTTCAATATGATTGATGGACTAAATTGGAGAAATAGGTTCATCATCAAGAGCATAGGATTGATCACTTGGTGACTTGACCAGAGGGGCTTGACTATAATTTATGCTTTGCAATAAGTCATATATCTTTGAAGGTAGTGGTCTCTAAGACATGTCATGTAAAAACGTCACTATGTTTATGTGTGCATTTAGCAAACACCATATGTTGACCATGCCCCTCTCGATTTCCACCCTTACAATCAATTTCTCTCTCTCTGTATGTGGGCCCAAATAATTGGCTACCTTCACTTGCATTCTAGTGATTGTCATAAATTCCTTATCCCCAAATACAATATAAACATGTGAAATAAATATAATTGGGGGGAGAGAGAAAGAGGAAAATTTTAGAGATCATTGAGGAAAAGGTTATTGGGTTGGTAGGCTATGAAACTTAGGATAAGGGACATTGAAGCAAACAAAAAATGTTGCATGATTAAATATAATTTTTTCCTCCAAAATAGCAGTCTTTATTTTTTAATTAAAAAATTTAAGGGAGAGCAATTGAGGTGGAGATAGAAATTGCTCCACTAGAATTTTCTTGCCACTTGTCAATCATGTGAAATTTTTATTATTTTATATTTTATGTATTCAATTGAATGACCACCACCTTCCATAAATTTAGAAACTTAAACTACACTACAAATTCATGAGACCACCCCTTTAAAATAATCTAAAAATCTCAATGAGAAACAACAAAGTTTATAAATAAAATTTACAGTCCAAGAAGGATAGCAGAGTCCAATTACTAAATAACTAATCAAAATAAACAAAGTT
Organism: Sequoia sempervirens; assembly: GCA_007258455.2. Lineage (NCBI taxonomy): Eukaryota > Viridiplantae > Streptophyta > Pinopsida > Cupressales > Cupressaceae > Sequoia > Sequoia sempervirens. The sequence continues at coordinate 64,545,492 of VDFB02086081.1, read as the reverse complement.
GAGAGTCCATGAAGTAAAGCAAAAACAGAACTTACAGTTGCTCCAGATTTGTCAAATTCCCAAGCTGTGGCGGCAGCGTTCCCGATAAACTATTCGTATCAAAACTCCTGTACCGCATACACAAAACACAATTATTTGATTGAAATTAAAATCAATATACGGCTAAATTGAATTGAATGTGCTAAGAATAGATGATAAAATTACAGAGATATCAACTTGGTAAGATTCCCCATTTCCTTTGGAACTTCACCAGTTAAACGATTTTGCCCAAGCGACCTGTCATAGCATGCAAATTACAATTTAAATCATTGCCACCAAAACATATTGAACAAAGTAATGCAGAATTTGTATGGGAAAAGGCTCTCGCTCGCTTACAAATACTCAAGGCGCGGTAAGGAACCTAAAGCTGGAGGTATCGATCCGCTCAGAAAATTGTATCTCAGGTCGCTGTTGAAGAGTTTATACAATTATTTAAATTACACCTTATTTTCATCACTCCAATCGATTTACTTTGGCAGGAAGAACAGACATTTGAAAATCTGTCAATAGTACTCACAGGCTTTGTAAGTAGGTAAGATTAGCCAATTCAGGGGGAACAATCCCTTGCAGTTCTTCATACAGCACTATTCTGCAATATAACAAGATAAATATATATCTCATTCCATAACTCAAATGATAGAAAAGCACGATTTTAAAGGCGAGAGGTGCTTACAGCTTAGTGACATGGCAAGTGGTATTTCGCTCAAAAACACAGCTGCACATGACCCCAACCGGGCCGTCTGTGTCAGAAAGAGTATACCAGTTGGGATCATTATTCATGCAGGGATCCAAACTGAAGTCCCATTTCGAAATCTTCATTTTGCTGGCAATTACTTTGAGTGTCTCAACTATCAACACCACAAACAAACAAGCTAAAACACATTATGTATTCTGAAATGAATCCCTATTAATTTAGTTTGAGAAACCAATCTAAAGTAAGGTTTCACCTTCTTTCGTATCAGTGGTTGCAGCAGCTTCACTGATTTGGGGAAAAGAGCAGCAGCAGTAGACAATAAGGTAGAAGAAAATTGCAGAAGGGACCTGCGATTTACAGTTCTTGTGGCTGCCCATGACAGAAGCTTCAAAATTCAAGCTGAAATGAATGATTTCAACCCCGTCCAGGGACTATAATGGCTACAAAGTACACATTCTCAGGCAATGGTTTTGCCATAATTATGAGATTGACCAAATAATTTATTTACTTTTTACATATTTCGGTTGGACGGGGTTCCGAACTAAAGTAGAAAGCAATTTTAAGATAGAGTCAATGACAGTGAGATGTCAGTTTTCTCTTCTGCGTTGTAACTGGCTTTGCGGATC
>VDFB02086081.1:64468071-64544033 GCA_007258455.2 Sequoia sempervirens | reverse complement strand
TTGATAGTCTCTTTTTTGGAGAAAAATGGGTATGCTGGAGCAGGAGAGATGAAGGAGAGCCAATCACCAATAGGGACTTTAACGTGGAGAATTTTCCAGGCAATCAACTGGGCTTGCGCATCAACTTTAGACTTCCAGATTAGGGAGCTTAATTTGTTCCACTTTGATCAACTGAGGTTGCAATGCCATTTGCGGTTTAGTCTACAAGATAAAGGGATGGATGGAAGGAGCTGTTTATAAATAAGTCTGAGAGGAAAATTATGAAAGCTATGATTGTTGTGCCATTTCCAATCATTAAGGAAATTTTCATGACATGGTGTAGACAAGAGCTGCAACAACTCAAGTTTAACTAATTGTTTGATTTTTTGAATTGGTGTCTTACAAGAATGGGGAAGTCTAAACTGAGAGTTAAGTTGTTGCCAGGTTTTCCACTCGAACTTCAAAGGGTCCCATAAGTCTCAAAATACTTGAATGCCTTTTTTAAAGAGAAGTCTTCCCTTGAAATTTTTGATAATGGCCAAAGGATTGTTGTCTTGTTGGACCAAACGGTTCTACCAAATGGAAGAGGAGGTGAAACTCAAACCATGACTCAAGTTTTGATTATACCATGTTAATTTTTTGGAAGTCATTTGCCACCTATCCAAATGGAATTAAAGGGGGCAAAACCATGAGTTTTAAAGTAAGGGACAAGAAGAATTTTATCTTTCCAACTGACCCATTCCCAGGAGCGTCCAACAGTGACTATTTGAATGCAGTGACAAACAAGAAATTTCCAAGGAGCATCACCATCCAAGGCTCTCACGATCCATTTTGCTATTAGGCAAATTCCCTGAGTATATGGGTCTATAATTCCCAACCCTCCTTTCTCTTTTGGTTGAATGCAGTGAGTCCATGAAGTAACAAGCAAACCTTTATTATTACCCCATTTAGCCCAAAGAAAGTTTCTGATAAGTTGCATCGACTGGTTGTAACATGCTTTAGAGGGCAGCCAACATGAAGAGATGTAGACATGACTGGCCAAAAGAATTTTGTTTGCTACTTGGATTCTACCAACCATAGAGAGGAACTTATTTGTCTAATTCAATAGTTTTTTTTAACTTTATGTAAGAATCAAGACCACATGTTTTTAAGGGAGACTCCAATACCAAAGGATATACCAAGATATCTTGTAATAATGCCATGTTTAACTTCATGCCATTCACTAGGAATCTAAGGTGGTTGAGGGTTGAGACAGGTTATTATAAATTTAGTTTTGTGCATTGCCAGTTTGGAGCCTGAAACAGTACATAATAGCTCCAACATATCCAAAGTATTATTCACTTCCCCCTCAAAATTTTGTATGAACAACATGCTATCATCTGCAAAATGTGAGTTGAGTGCAGTAGCATTGCCTAGAAGTGGAATACCATGAATAAGTCTATTCAAACAAGCATGCTGAAAATGATAGCCTAGTGCATCAATAGCAAGGACATAAAGGAAGGGAGAAAGTGGACAGCCTTGGCAAATGGATTTTTGTAAGGGGAAGGAAGGAGAAAGACTCCCATTAATAGCCACTCTAGCATTTGCATCCTTAAAAAGCATGTTGATTTGATCACATAATTTAGTGCCAAAATCAAGCCATTTCAACATATTAATTATGAAAGGCCAACAAATTCTATTGTAGGCTTTATCAAAGTCAATCTTAATAATTAAAGCATCTTGAGCCGATTGTTGGGCCCATTTAGCAGTTTCCCAAGCAAGAATCAAATTGTCTAAGATAAACCTCGCCCCCAAGAAATTGGTTTGTTTTGGACACACTATCATTTGGGAGATGTGTTTAATTCTTCGAGCCAATGCTTTAGCTATTATTTTGTATGATGTGTTGAGGAGGGTAATTGGCCACCACCCATTAACAATATCTTCCCTCTTGCCTTTGGGGATGAGTTTTATTAGTCCTTGGTTAATCACCTTTCCTAAGGAACCAGTTTCAATTCCCTCAAGGTAAACATAGTACAAATCCTCACGAATATGAGGCCAAAGGGCTCTATAGAATTCCACCAAGAGACCATCAATACCAGGGCTTTTTTCTAAATCCATACATTGAAGGGCAGCATCAATTTCATCAATGGAGAGGAGGTGGTCAAGGAACTTACTATATTCAGGGTCTATTTTCTTGGGTATACAACCAGCAATACTATCCTCAAGGATGGGAAGGAGGGTGTCATTAGCTTATTCATCAATAAAAAGATTTTTGAAGTGCTCATAGAAAGTATTCATAATATCCAAATGGCTGTTTTGAATTCATTGCAATTGATTTTGTCAATCAACAATAATGGATAATATTCAAGTTTGAAAATTTACTTATCTTGAAATATCTTTTGAATTTTTTCTTATCTTGAAATATCTTGAACTTCCTCTTAGTGGGGAAGTCATGATTGTGGATAGAGTCCTTGCAATATTTACTACTTTTCATGTCTTCTTATATCATAGAGTTAAAAAGATGAAATCTCTAGTGTATAGATGGTTTATTCATTGTTATTAGTTTTTCCAACAAATGACAATGGATAATGGTCAAGTTTGAAAATTTTCTTATCTAAAGTAACTTTGACCTTTTATTTGTTAGGAAAGTCATGATTGTGAATACAATCCAAGCAATATTTACAACTCATATTTTTTCCTCTTGTAGGTATATACTAAAGGTATGAGGAGGTGCTAGGAATTTTTCTTAGGGGTAAACAAAAATGGGAAAAGGGCTTCCTCCAATGGCTTGGGACAATTATACCATTCCTAGGGATCAAGGTGATTTCAATATCCTTCATAGTGATGCTCCTTGGCAAAAAAGCCTATAAATTTGATAGAATCCTTCATCTTTAGAAATATTCGCCCATGAAACAAATGGAATGCATTAAAAATATCCATACACTCTTAGCATAAATATACACATTGCTATGCACTAAATTTTTCATCCAACCTTCACTTAGATTCAAATACCCAATTTTAATATATATCTATAGTAATTAATTTTATTTCCTTACATTGTCATATATAATACTTGTGAAGCTAACTATTCTCAAGCTATAATAGATCTCCTTTGAAAAGAGTTGTCATCAGGCTTATGATGTAAGGAAGCTAAGGTAGTAGAACAACTTCCTACACTAATCTTGAGAGGAGGATAATGCAAAACTTTACAAATCTTTTCAACAGTTACAAAAACTTAATTAGAAATAAACATAACCGTTGGGGGGATGATCCCCCCAAACCCCTCACAGGGGTACCCCCGCCCCCAGCACCCCCCTCCCCACACTACGTACGTATAGTACCTTATGTAATTGCAAGGTTGAGACACATTTTCCCAACATAGAGTGATGCTTAGAAATACATATGGTGGAGATAACAAGTATAGCCAAGAACACATACAAAAAATCATCAGTGTCAACTTATCCACACATAATTTTTCCTTTGGTGTTCATTATGCTCATCCTATTAGGACTCAAACTCATTAATTTGGGGCTCTAACCAATTCTCATGTCAAACTATTCTTTTTAAGTAGAGATACTTTAGGTCATGTCTAATATCTTTGTTTGTAATGGATCTATGCCTCATCACGTAATTGTTATTTTTATCCTCAAACTAAGTTAATGAATATAAGGCTTCATTTATACAAGAGCATCCTAAGCAATAAACCAAAATCATGTAGTTTTCTATGTAGTCCTATTGGATTCCTTGAACTTAGTGATGATCAACAATAACAATCAATGACATAAGAAAGAGATATTCAAGCACTAGAGGAAAGCAACAATTCTCTAATATCTAAGTTGGAAAGCAAGATAAGGTTAGACATTCTCACTATTGGTAATTTTCAATATGATTGATGGACTAAATTGGAGAAATAGGTTCATCATCAAGAGCATAGGATTGATCACTTGGTGACTTGACCAGAGGGGCTTGACTATAATTTATGCTTTGCAATAAGTCATATATCTTTGAAGGTAGTGGTCTCTAAGACATGTCATGTAAAAACGTCACTATGTTTATGTGTGCATTTAGCAAACACCATATGTTGACCATGCCCCTCTCGATTTCCACCCTTACAATCAATTTCTCTCTCTCTGTATGTGGGCCCAAATAATTGGCTACCTTCACTTGCATTCTAGTGATTGTCATAAATTCCTTATCCCCAAATACAATATAAACATGTGAAATAAATATAATTGGGGGGAGAGAGAAAGAGGAAAATTTTAGAGATCATTGAGGAAAAGGTTATTGGGTTGGTAGGCTATGAAACTTAGGATAAGGGACATTGAAGCAAACAAAAAATGTTGCATGATTAAATATAATTTTTTCCTCCAAAATAGCAGTCTTTATTTTTTAATTAAAAAATTTAAGGGAGAGCAATTGAGGTGGAGATAGAAATTGCTCCACTAGAATTTTCTTGCCACTTGTCAATCATGTGAAATTTTTATTATTTTATATTTTATGTATTCAATTGAATGACCACCACCTTCCATAAATTTAGAAACTTAAACTACACTACAAATTCATGAGACCACCCCTTTAAAATAATCTAAAAATCTCAATGAGAAACAACAAAGTTTATAAATAAAATTTACAGTCCAAGAAGGATAGCAGAGTCCAATTACTAAATAACTAATCAAAATAAACAAAGTTGAGAGTCCATGAAGTAAAGCAAAAACAGAACTTACAGTTGCTCCAGATTTGTCAAATTCCCAAGCTGTGGCGGCAGCGTTCCCGATAAACTATTCGTATCAAAACTCCTGTACCGCATACACAAAACACAATTATTTGATTGAAATTAAAATCAATATACGGCTAAATTGAATTGAATGTGCTAAGAATAGATGATAAAATTACAGAGATATCAACTTGGTAAGATTCCCCATTTCCTTTGGAACTTCACCAGTTAAACGATTTTGCCCAAGCGACCTGTCATAGCATGCAAATTACAATTTAAATCATTGCCACCAAAACATATTGAACAAAGTAATGCAGAATTTGTATGGGAAAAGGCTCTCGCTCGCTTACAAATACTCAAGGCGCGGTAAGGAACCTAAAGCTGGAGGTATCGATCCGCTCAGAAAATTGTATCTCAGGTCGCTGTTGAAGAGTTTATACAATTATTTAAATTACACCTTATTTTCATCACTCCAATCGATTTACTTTGGCAGGAAGAACAGACATTTGAAAATCTGTCAATAGTACTCACAGGCTTTGTAAGTAGGTAAGATTAGCCAATTCAGGGGGAACAATCCCTTGCAGTTCTTCATACAGCACTATTCTGCAATATAACAAGATAAATATATATCTCATTCCATAACTCAAATGATAGAAAAGCACGATTTTAAAGGCGAGAGGTGCTTACAGCTTAGTGACATGGCAAGTGGTATTTCGCTCAAAAACACAGCTGCACATGACCCCAACCGGGCCGTCTGTGTCAGAAAGAGTATACCAGTTGGGATCATTATTCATGCAGGGATCCAAACTGAAGTCCCATTTCGAAATCTTCATTTTGCTGGCAATTACTTTGAGTGTCTCAACTATCAACACCACAAACAAACAAGCTAAAACACATTATGTATTCTGAAATGAATCCCTATTAATTTAGTTTGAGAAACCAATCTAAAGTAAGGTTTCACCTTCTTTCGTATCAGTGGTTGCAGCAGCTTCACTGATTTGGGGAAAAGAGCAGCAGCAGTAGACAATAAGGTAGAAGAAAATTGCAGAAGGGACCTGCGATTTACAGTTCTTGTGGCTGCCCATGACAGAAGCTTCAAAATTCAAGCTGAAATGAATGATTTCAACCCCGTCCAGGGACTATAATGGCTACAAAGTACACATTCTCAGGCAATGGTTTTGCCATAATTATGAGATTGACCAAATAATTTATTTACTTTTTACATATTTCGGTTGGACGGGGTTCCGAACTAAAGTAGAAAGCAATTTTAAGATAGAGTCAATGACAGTGAGATGTCAGTTTTCTCTTCTGCGTTGTAACTGGCTTTGCGGATCCTTTCTGTCTTCCTTTCTGAGATTCTTCTTTTCTTAATCCAATTGAAAAAAAACAGTAGTAGTCAATGAGAGTAATTTTTATATTATGGTAGTTAACAATGCTTGATTTTTTTGGTACATGTATTAACATAGATTTTATTTATAATTATAATCTATTATTTATTTATTTTAAATATTAAATTACATTAAATGAATAAAATAAAAAATGATTTTATTTATATTTTTTATTAATTAATTTTCAACATTTTAATAAATAAACAATTGTTATATTTTAATTTATTTTTTATTGTCATTGTAAAATGTTTTAAATATAAAAATTAATATTCATATTTTAGATAAATCTATTGATATCTTAAATATGATTATTTTAAATATATCTATTTTTAAAAGTTAATAAGAACAATCTTATATTAATATTGATATTTTAAATATATTTATTATTATTCTTAAAATATTTAAACTATATCTTAAAAATTAATGATTAATATTTATATCTTAAATATATATTTTTTAAAATAAAAATATCAATTTCAAACCATTCTATTGAATTAATAATTATTTTATTTTAAATTATTTATATTTATATTTATATTTACAATTAAAAAATTATTATTTTAAATAAATTTTTTACTTTTAATATTCAATAATTTATTTATAAACATTGATATATATTTTAATATTTGAAATATCTAGATACCAATTTAATCATTTTAGGTAACTCCCCCATGTGACACATTAAAAAACCATCATGGGGAATTACGTTATTTTATTACTCCTTTTGGAAATTGTTGTTAACGGTCAATTTGACGCAAAATCTGCCAATTTGACATGACTATTAATATAATTTAATTATAAAAAGTATTAGATAAGATTAGGTAGGGAGTTTTAAAAATTGGTTGAAGTATCACTCGTATCTCTCACGATCACAGTGGGCCCCACCCCACATGCTTTTTTATTTTTTTATTGGATTAAGATGCATAATGTTAAAACAGCAGCAACAAAACTGACGAAGGCTGTGGTGACCAGCAAAGCCACTAAAAGAAAACCGACAAATAGAAACAGCTGCAAGAGCAGCAACGACTACAGCTCGGGCCCCACCGCATATGCTCTTGGTGTCCACGCCCACGGTATTCAACATACTCAATGAAAAGGCAAAATGAGTTTGATTATTAGAAAATCAAGACAATGCAAGAATGAGTTTATCCTAAATTTAGCTGTTCAAATTCAGGGGGCTTTGAGGGCCAAAAAGCGGTATCACCTCTAGTTTTAGATTTAAGAATCATTTAGCTCAGCTTTATTCAATTATATATATATATATGAGATATTTAAAAAGATCTTTTAAGAATCATTTAGCTCAGCTCTATTCAATTATAAAATGTATTCAATTATATATATATATATATAAATATTTAAAAAGATATTTAATTAATTAATTGTATTCAATTATTGTAGAATGTTTTCAAATAAATTATTTTAAATTCAATTGTTACTATAAACAAGATATTTAAAAAAATCTTTAATTTTTTATCATTCTTTCTTGTTTGGAGTAAATTATTGACATGTTGATCATAATACATTACTAGTTTAAGCTCTTCCACCACTACTACAAAATATATAAATCTTGATTTTCCAATTCAAAAAGAATGAACTTGGTGATATTAGTGTATACCATAATAGTGGGCCCTACATAAATGTGATCCTACATCAATGGATAGGGGAAAACTTGATGTTAGGAGTGGGCTTTGAATGCTTCAAATAACTTTTAAATGCCTCTTAACTCATCATAGAAGGGTAATAAACAAAATTATCCAAAATAATAATTAAGACTTTTCATAATGTTTTATGGTCTTGGGGAGAACCTATGAATATAATAGAATTGAAGAATTTTAACATCCACATAAGGTTAAAGATAGCTTATTAAAATCTGAGTTTGTCTTTAATACAAAGCACAAATAAAGTAGAGATTTACATAGCATTTTCAATTTAAAAGATAAAAAAGATAAAAATAAATAAAAATTGTTAATTTTAGTTGTTGCAAGAGAGATCCACTCAAGTATTACACTATAAAATATTAATTAGGTCATGTTAAAGTCTAAAAAAAGTCTAAAAGTGTTTAAATTTGTGATTTATATATGGTTGAAAAATATCAAATTTACATTGTTGTTGATATTTTAAAGTTAGAAAAAATTTAATTTTCAGATTTGTCAAATCAAGTTCAGTCGATTACTACATTTTACAATCTGAAAATTGCATTTGGAACACATTGCACTATTTTAAATATCTAAAATTGCATGCATGTTTGTGTTTCACATATACTTAAATTAAAATTTCATGCATTCTCAAAATCTACCTATTATAGACTTGAATATTTATAGATTAGGATCCTCATAAACTATAGCACATTTCCAAATTTTAAATTTAGTAAAACCAACTTTGTTGGGCTTATTTGGTCAATTTTGGAAAAAAAATTGAATCAAGGTCTATCTTTGTGATCCTTGTGCAATTTTGGGTTATGTGTTTGTAAAGTATTTCAGTTTATGTGACTTTGATGTGTTTTCCTTTTATTGCATGAACACTCAAGTGTTTTGAAACTCATAAAAAAATTATGAGCTTCACAACCTAGTGTCATGTAGCTAATACCCCAATGAGATGCAACTTCAGACTCATGCTTTCTCATGCTACAATCACAACCAATGTTGAGCCTTAATCTTATAACTCTTTCGCTCAAGGTATTACATCTACCCAATCCATCTTTGATTTGCTTCCTAGTACTACATTGCCTATGTCTTTGTCAACACCTAGCACCTAAAGAAAAGCTTAAACAATTGGATAAAGACCTAGAAGGATTTTAGTAATTTCTAAATACTAAGTCTTTGGATAGAGAAATAGTTCCTCTTGTAGATAACCTTAGAAAGTTAACAAACAATTCACAAGGAATAGAAGTGTTATGTAGCCTAGCCCATATAGTGGATGCCAATATTCCTATTGTGGCTAGTTACACTCAAGCTTTAACTAATGGTCAAAACCAATTAAGAAAATAAGTTTCCTCTCCTACAACTATGCCTTCTATTCCCACCTTTACCCCTCTAGTCATAGCATCAACAATGCAATATAGAAATGGAATAAACACAAGCTTATGAATTTCATGTGCAAATCACTATAGCTTTTCCCCTTCACCCAAAATACCTTTTCCCATTGTAAACATGCAAAACAATAGCACATTGATCATACATAATAGTTTTCCATATTCAATGCAATCTCAAAACATGTCACCCAATTATCTCATGATAAACCAACATTTGCAAAACATGTCATCCTTACAACAACAAATTTCAAGTTCATGAGTCACAATCAAACCAATACAAACCCACCTACATACCTCACACATAGTCCATTGTCATTTTCTATCCTAAAGACACCTATACTATAAAACATTGAGATACCTCGCTTTGAAAAATATAATGGAAAAGGAGATCCTAACTACCATGTGTCAACCTTTACCACCTTATGTAGTGACTTCATCTTTGAAGATGCACTCCATGTAAAGCTCTTTCCTAAATAATTGAAAGATAAGGTCTTGCATTGATTTTTTTCATTACCAAACAACTCAATTACCTCCTTTACATGACTTTTTAATGAGTTCCTTCAATATTTTCAAGTGAATATTTGACCCCAAGTAACCTTAACCAACTTAGTACATTGTAAACAAGGGCCTAAGGAAAAAGATAATATATTTTATAGGACAATACCAATCACTTTACTCACAAATCTCCTATAGTCTTCCTAACACCAACATCCAATGGGTGTTCATAGGAAACTTACAACCTAATATTAGGGATAGGATACTATTAATGAAATATCCATAATTTAAGCATTTATGTATGACTCTTAGTGATTATCAGATATCGATTAGTCAATATGAAGGTACACTTTCATTGGCTCCTAATGGTCAATCTGAAGTTGTACATAAAAAAATTATCTCATTTAAGAAACCAAACAAAAACTTTAGAAAGATAAATCATCTGCAAGCCTCTAATAACATAGAAACACAAGTAGTTGTCACAACCACAACACCATATCAATTTAGGCCAAGAGATAGGTAGTTTTCACAATTCCCTTATTCTCTCCATGGGATCATGTTGTAGTTATTAAATAAGAATATGATTCAACTTCCTCCAATTAGGCCTATTATCATACAACTAATTTGCTACCACCAAAATTTATTGCAAAATCCTTTTTTCAACAGCATCGTACACCTAGACATGATACAAAAAGATGTATGCATCTTAAGAACCAAGTACAAGACCTCATTGATTCTAATCAAATCCAGTTGGCTAGTGTGAATGATAAAGGAAAAAACAGTTTCACCACCTAATAAGAACTTACAAATATTTATGAATCCAATGGAAAACTATTCAACCAACTTGGTCCAATCAAGTGATAATGAAGAAGATAGTGATCTATCCAACTTTGTTGATATGATTGAAATCCAACCTTGAAAGGGTCAAACCAATCTATTATTGGATATTAATTTTACACATAGGTAAGTGCAAGAAGTTGGGTCCATGAAGAGGGGAAGTTTTAGCCAAAAAAAATTCTGAAAGGAATGGGTACCTTTATTGAAAAAAATGACTACCCATTTCAGAATGGGATCCCGAGCCTAAATCTGAACGGGTACTCGTTATAACATTTAAATTTTTGTTTTTTTTCTTAAATCAATTGTCAAGTCATTTTTACCTACAAGAATCCATGGATTGAGAGAGTGACTCGAGGAAAACCAAGGATAGAAAGAGAAAGATATATATAATTAGGGAAAGATAAAGGGGGAAGAGAAAGGGAGAGAGATAGAGGTAGAGAGTGAAAAATGGATAAATAGATAGAGGGAGAGGGGGAGAGGTATAGAGAGAGGGGGGAGATAGAGAAATGGATAGAGGTAGTTGGAGAAGGATAGAGAAGGAGAGGGGGAGAGAGGTATAGAAAGAAAGGGAGAGGCATAGAGATAGAGGGAGAAAAAGGGAATGTTTGTATGAGTGAGAGATATGGAGATAGAGATCTAGATAAATAAATAGAGGGAGAGGTAGGGAGATAAATAAAAGGAGATACAAGAAGTAGGGAAGTGAAAGGGAGAGAGATAGGGATAAAAAGAGGGAGATATATATAACTAGGAAAAGATTTATGGGGAAGAGAAAGGGAGAGAGATAGGTAGAATGGGAAAGAGAGAAGGGGGGAGGAAGAGATAGAGGTAGACTAAGGCATAGAGATAGGTATAGAGAGAGAGGGGGGGGAGGTAGAGAGATAAAAAAATAGATAGAGAGGGAGAGGAAGAGAGGGAGATAGGCATAGAGAGAGGAGAGAAGATAGAGAGGAAGGAGGGAGAGATAGAGAGGAGGGAGATAGAGATAAAGAGGTAGAGAAAGGATAGATATAATTAGAAATAGAGAGTAAAAGAGAGGATGGAGAGAGAGATATAAATAGATAGAGAGGGGGAGAGGTATATAGAAAGATAGGGAGAGAGAGATAGAGGGGGAGAGATAAAGAGATAGAGATAGGGAGAGAGAAAAAGGGAGTGTGCACGTGTATGAGTGAGAGAGATATGGATAATATAGAGATAGAGAGGGATAGAGATATAGAGGAAGAGGGAGGGATATAAATAGAAATGAGGGAGGAGAAGTAGAGATATATAAAAATATGGAGTGATAGGGAGAGGAGAGAGGGAGAGATATCTAGAGATAGATATAACTTGGGAAAGAGAGAGTGGGGACCAGAAGGAGAGAGGGGGGACCGGAAGGAGAGAGGGATAGAAAGAGGGAGAGATATCTAGAGATATATATAACTAAGAAAGATAAAAGGGAAGAGAATGATAGGGAGAGGAGAGAGAGATAGAGTAAGGGAAAGGGAGAGATAGGTAGAGAGGGAGAGAGAGAGAGATGAGTAAATAGATAGAGAGGGAGATAGGTATTGAGAGAAGGGGATATATAGAGGGAGGGAGAGAGATATAGAGGTAGAGAAAGAGATAAGAGTTAGAGAGAGGAGAGAGGGGAGAAAGATATATAGCTAAATAAATAGAGAGGGAAAGAGAGAGACAAAGAGAAACAAGGGGTGTGTATGAGTGAGAGAGATATAAAGATAATGATGCAAGAGCATATGTGGTTGACCAACAATCTTGCATCAACCAAAACAATATTTTAATTCAATTTCCTAAGGTTTTGTAGGTAATTATCTTGGTGAGGTAATTTGAAAAGTTATATTAAGTTAAACATTAAATAATTACCCTTTTTATTATTTTGTTGCAATTTTGGGGTGTGGAGACAATTTAGGGGGATTTTGAAAATTGTCTAATATTGAAAATAAATGAAAATAAATATTCTTGGAAGTGGATTTGGAGGGATCTATAATTTTGAATTATGCATTTAAAACTTCCTAAAATTATCCATGAAAAAGTGGGCACCCAAGGTGAATTGGCAGGAGTTACAATGGAAACTACCCTAAAATCTACGAATGGACTTCAATTTTGGCAATTTTCGAGGGAGTGGGTTTATGAATGCATTTTTAATATTATGGAATGATTGTGGAATTTATTTTTGGAGGTTTCTTCCCAACTTGGTCGTGGATTTTTTCTGGAGAAAATTTGGGAGCTTGTTTTTTAAGATTACAAGCAATTTGGATTTGGTTTTGGAGCCATTCTTGGATAGATTGTGTAGGTTGTTGTTGCAGGTGTGAATTTTCTTGGAGAAGGTGGAAATGATGTTTGGTTGCAGGTTTGATGGTGTCTGGACATCAGAAAGTAGATTTGAATTTTTTTGCTTTATTGTAGCAAGAACTTTTCATTGAAGATTGCATATTAAAGGAGTTAGATGCTCCAGGAAGGGGATAGATTGAAGAAGTTCTATTTGTGATTGATCTTTGTTGTTTGTAATAGACTTATATCAATATTATTTTAGTTTGTAATGGTTTATATCAGCCCATATGGTTGTATATGATGTATTTTTATTTTGGTAATGATGTCCATGTAATACAGAGAAAAGTTGAATAGTTAATGAATCAAACTGTTTGCAGATTTTTTGTTTTATTTCAAACAATTTTTGAGTTGAATCTTATATTGTTGAGAGTTTGTGACTAAGGGTTGGATCTTACTTCATCAATGGTATCAAAGCGGGAGTTCCTGAGTGTGCAAGCAAAAGCATTGATGTGAGGCAATTTACACCAAGGCCTATGGTGGTGTGTTTCCAATTTACATGTATATAGATCATCAGACGTGAGGTAGTCTATACTTGAGAGGATACCAGGATGGGTCATGAGGAGGCCTATAAAAATTTTATTTTGGGAAAAATATTGAGAAGTGGAAAATAGGAAGTACCATGAAGAATTTGAAAAGCTTAAGACTGAAGTAGATGTATTGAAAAAGATGGTTGAGGACATGAGAGCATGGGATGAGAGATACAAGAAGAAAAATGTTTTTATAAAAGAAAACAATGAAGAGAAGATTAGAAAGAAAGAATGTGTGTAGCCCTTTGGTAGGGGTTGAATGTAAGGAAGAATATGTGGGGGCAGGCCACACAAATGGAGAAGATAAAGAGGTACAAGTTTCAGTGATAGCATGCGAATAAAGTGCATTATGTGAAGTGGATGAAGAAGGTTTACAATCAAAAATTGTGAACATGGATGGTTCTAAGTTTGATGAGCAGGTTAGAGAGGAAGATGAAGATGATTTCTTGCTTAAAGAAGAGATGCGAAGAATCAACAAGTCGTTGGAAGGAGAATTGATGGACAAACATGAAGAGGAGTTTGCAAAACTTGTCATTGGAGATGAGAAGATGGATGTTGCAATGAAGAATGAGGATAAAGATGTTGGGCTAGTGAACAAAAATGAGGTAAATTTTCATTTTAAATTTAGTTTTAATGATTCTATACCTTCTTTGGTGAGTGTAGAAGAGGATGTCAAGCAAGAACAGAGTATGTAGATTGAAATTTCTAATTTCCATGGAGTAGTAATTGCAAATTCGTATAAGGACATAGTGGATTTTGATTATTATTTGGATAATACATATTTAGATGTAGAATTTGGGGAGAATGTTGCAAGTGAAACTTGGTGGAGATGATCGGTTTATGGTGGGTTGAATCCCAAAAAAATAGAGAGGAGAATGTATGGTATTAGGAGGAGGATGGTACACAGTGGATACAAGTCCACGAGAGGAGAGACGAATGGAGTGCAAAGTTGTCAGAGAAGGAGGTTGCTTGTTCCAACTAAGTGTTGGAAGAGGAGAAAGAAGAAGAAATCAAGGATACTAGTTTCAATGATGGAGTTTGTTGGGGATTGCTTGCAATTCAAAAGGGTGGTACTAACACTCAACTCCATTTTGTGAATAGGGATTCACAAATATTTTCCTACCCTAGATGTCTGATGCAAGAGGATCTGTGGTTGACCAACAATCTTTCATCAACCAAAATAATATTTTAATTCAATTTCCTAAGGTTTTGTAGGTAATTATCTTGGTGAGCTAATTTGCAAAGTTATATTAAGTTAAACATTAAATAATTACCCTTTTATTATTTTGCTACAATTTTGGGGTGTGGAGACAATTTAGGGGGATTTTAAAAATTGTCTAATATTGAAAAAAAATGGTAATAAATATTCTTGGGAGTGGATTTGGAGGGATTTATAATTTTGAATTATGCATTCAAAACTTCCTAAAAACATTCATGAAAAAGTGGGCACCCAAGGTGAGTTGGCAAGAGTTACAATGGAAACTACCCTAAAATCTAAGAATGGATTCCAATTTCGGCAATTTTAGTGGGAGTGGGTTTATGAATTCATTTTTAATATTATGGAATATTTTTGGCATTGATTTTTGGAAGTTTCTTCCCAAATTGGTCATGGATTTTTGTTGGAAAATTTTTGGGAGCCTATTTTTGAAGATTACATGCAATTTGGACTTGGTTTTGGTAGCCATTCTTGGCTAGATTGTGTAGGTTGTTGTTGCAGGTGTGGATTTTCTTGGAGAAGGTGGAAAGGATGTTTGGTTGCAAATGCGTAAAAAATTAAATAGATTTGAAAGTTGTTGTTTTATTGCAGCAAGAACTTCTCATTGAAGATTGCATATTAAAGGAGCTAGAAGCTACAAGAAGGGGATAGATTGAAGGAGGTCAATTTGTGATTGATCTTTGTTGTTTTTAATATACTTATATTAGTCTTATTTTAGTTTGTAATGGTTTATATCAGCCCATATGGCTGTATATGACGTATTTTCATTTTGGTAATGATTTCCAGATAGAAAGAGGGATATATAACTAGGGAAAGATACACATAGGAGAGAAAGGGAGAGATAAGCATCTAGGGGAAGATAGAAAGCAAAAGAGAGGTGGAGAAAAGGAAAGAGAGAGAGAGAGAGGTAGAGAGGGAGAGAGAGGAGAGGGGAGAGATAAATAGATAATGAGGGAGCGAGGGAGAAAGGTATATAGGGAGAGGGGGAGATAGGGAGGAAGAGATGAGGAGAGATAGAGAGAGGGGAGATAGAGATACAATGGTAGAGAAAGGGATAGATATGGTTAGAGAGAGAGGAGAGGGGGGAGAGGGAGAGATAGCTAAATAGATAGAGGGAGAGAGAGATAGAGATAGGGAGGGAGAAACAAGGAGTGTGTATGTGTATGAGAGAGATATGGAGATAGAGATAATGAGGGATAGATATATAATTAAAGGGAGAGTGAGGGAGAAAATAGAGAGGAGAGAGAAGTAAAGATATATAGAAAGGAGTTATAGGGAAAGAGGGAGATATAAGGATAGAAAGAGGGAGAGATATCAAGAGATAGATATAAATTGAGAAAGAAAGAGGGGAAGAGAAAGGGAAATTGATTACTCCTTTAATGTTTCAAGCATTTTGAGATGATTGTTGTAAAAAAAATTACAAAAATGAACTTTGTATGCAAAAGTTGTGAGTATTTGAAGTTTCAAAAATGAAGGATAAATTTCAAATGATTATATTTAATTTTTGATGTATAATATAGAAAATATACTTAATCCATTGTGTAGATCTCTAAATCACCTTTCCAATGCCTGTACAAAATCAAAATTTCGGTAAGTAACACAAAAGTTATGCTTATTTGATTGAAGAGTGCTTTTTTAGGCTTTTCAAAATAGATATTTGTTTTGCAATAACAAATATCCATTTTGAAAAACATAAAAATGATGAAAAACCTTTAGGAAACAAATATCCATTATCCATTACTAACATATATTTGTTTTGGTTTGTATTACCTAGCCAAAATAAACTTTTTATCTAACCCACACAAAATGTCAAATATCCATTTTGTGATTTTGACTAAATAAAATTGTGTTTTTCCTTCCTATTACTATTATTTGAGTCGTCATGATCTTACAATCACACATAATTGTATTTATGTTACTTTAACGATGGTGGAATGCAACAAAGCAGTCAATTATAAATGAATAAACATAGGACATTGCTTTCAAATAGCATTTTCTTAAATATTTAGTTCAGTGTGATTTTAATTAAGTCAAATAGAAGAAATCACTTAGGGGAAACATACCAGTCGCTGTTAGGGCTAACTTCGTGCATTCGTGAAGAGTGCAAAATAGGTTCGATTTCAATTTTTTGTTTTGGCCTTCTTTGTAAGTGAGTTAGGACCTTAAAAAGAAAAAATGGCTTATGGATATTTAAAACACGCCTTGTAGAACCCGTAAAGCGAAAGGTGCTTGCAAAATAGGTTCGATTTCAATTTTTTGTTTTGGCCTTCTTTGTAAGTGAGTTAGGACCTTAAAAAGAAAAAAATGGCTTCTAGATATTTAAAACGTGCCTTGTAGAACCCGTAAAGCGAAAGGTGCTCAAAATTTTTAAACCTCTATCCTCTACATCTTTACCACTTCGCCAGTACCTGTTCATTTAGACAACCAATAAAAAACCACAAAAATTTAAAGTGTTTTCAATAGTTTTCAATGTGTTTTTTTTTTTTTTTGGTCAACTACACATTTAGTAGTGAACATATATTGGTGTAATTTGTAAATTTTTATTGACATAATTAAAACAATGTAATGACTAAAATGTAAACGGTTATTGGGAAGTCAAGTGAACAAGGAGTAAACAGCAATTGAATCATGAACGACAATTGAAGATTTTCCCCTATGTAAAAATTTAGAAAAAAACATTACTTCCAAACCTGACTTCTGTTGATATCAACTTCGAGAGCAACTACCTCAAAGCTGAAAACGTCGGCTTTCTCGGCGAGATGTCCACGAAAAGCATACTCCGGAGCTAGGTACCCACTAAAAGCAGTACACGTTTAAAATTTAATTATACATCCAAAGTCCAGTGTCAACCGTCATTTTAAACCTTGTTAGCATTGAGCATTTGGGTGTTTTCAATGGAACATTGATAGTAAAATAACCTGATTTGACCGAATCCAGCAAGTATCCGTTTGAAAAAATAATGAAACATGAATTATGCTAGTCACATAATTTTTTTTAAATTGAACAAAGTAAATTATAACAAGTGGTAGCTACCAATATCTTGAATTCTACATATACTGGAAAGGAAGATTTTCTAAAGCTCATCCTTCTCAAGGATTCAATTTAGTGAAACAGCCACAGCGAAACTCCCTCTATAAGGATTAATGAGATAGTATCTTAGATTGTTCCTGCAATGCCCGTACTGATGAAGAATATTCTAGCAAAGATGCTCCACGATTCCTATCTAGCATTGAGTTTAGTTGGTAAGAGGATATAATGGACCATGTTAAGAGTTTTTATATGTTATAATTTTTAGGTGTTCTTAATATTTCGGATTTAAAATTAGTGTTCAATGTAATTTAAATTAATATATAGATGAGAGTTTAATTGTTCTACAATATGTTTTAATGATTCCATAGAATGTAATAAATGTTAATTTAAGTGAAATGAAATATTATATTTTATTGTGTATTTTATTTTTTTAATATTTTATACATTATTTTGACATACATTTGGTGATTATATATTTTTGTAGATTTATCATTTTTTTGGGAA
Source organism: Sequoia sempervirens (assembly GCA_007258455.2). Lineage (NCBI taxonomy): Eukaryota > Viridiplantae > Streptophyta > Pinopsida > Cupressales > Cupressaceae > Sequoia > Sequoia sempervirens. The sequence goes on along the minus strand of VDFB02086081.1, from coordinate 64,526,011 downwards.
TGCAATGTTTAACCTCAAATGTCAGCATTGAGGTTAATGATACATGACACAATGAAATCGAGAGGTAAATTTTATTTTATAGCTACATAATAGTCTTTGACTGATCTTACAAACCAATTTAGTTAAAGAGACATCCAATGTTAAATAATGTTAGAGATTGGTGTTCTAATTAGGTTTGACCAACAATAATGATTATAATGGTTTTGTTTAAAAGATTGAACCACATACAATTATATTGGTCATGGAAGTAATGAGATCTCTTATAGATGCACATGTTGAAATTTATTGTCTTTTTTCATTTCTGATGAGGAATAAATCTTTTACTTTGGATAATAAAAAAGATCTTAACCCACCAAAAAAAAAATCTATAACGTAACAACTTATTATTATTCATTATTACATAATCTTTATTAAATAAAGCAAAAATATAAATTAAAAAAATGTTATTGTTTTTCTCAATATGTTGCATACAGATAAAACAAAAAAAAATCTCATTCTTGAACCTCCCTCTCAACTACATCGCCAATATATCTTAGCTATGAAAGAGCTTGTTGGGCTCTTCATATATTCCTGTCCTTTCCTATCTTGCTGCAATCTCTGTGGCAGCTCCAAATTGACCAATCACTAAGTTTTAGAATGTGATAACTACATATGTATCTTTATAGGCATCATCAAGGTGCTCACACCTAATGTACATTACTTATTTTCATATACAGAGTCACCTCTAAAATAATATTATCACACCATGGAGGAACAGGTTCATGGGTTGCCTGGACTAACTGTAACATAACTATAAGTAACAGAAGATCAAACTTCCAAACTTTAGAAAGCTATTCCAAAGTCAACTCCAGAGATGCAGATCAGGGTTCTTGACTTTTATTTATGTTACAAGTTGTCTGATCTACCCTCCATTGTCAGGCTCATGTTCCATGTCCACGATTTGCCATCTTCCCTGGTTGAAGTATTGGCATTCTGTCCTGTAAGCTGCCAGTCTTTGATATATCCAGGGCGGCAATGTGGTGGATTAATTTCCATGGCCCCTCCTAGCATGACAACAACCTGTGACATGGAAGGTCGTTGCGTGGGAGTTGCCTGTGTACATAAAAGAGCCACGTGAATCACTCTCACAACTTCTTCTTCAGAGCAGTTGGAAAGAACGCTGGTATCAACCAAATCTAGAAGTCTCCCCTCCTCGTACAACTGCCAGGCCTGCAAATTCATTGACTGATAATATAAGACATTGCTTTCAAAGAGTATATATTAAATAGCAATTTCTAATCAATATCTGCTGAATCTTTGGTTAAGTGCCAAAGGATTTTAATTTGATAAAGTCAATAGAACAAATCACTTCAGACGAAAATCTAGAAGAAAACATTCGTACCAAATCAAGAAGATAGACCATCTCATCCGGTAATTTCCTGTCTTCATGACTTCTGTTGCTAGCAACTTCGAGAGCAACTACTCCAAAGCTAAAAACATCAACTTTCTCTGTGAGGTGTCCACGCAAAGCATACTCTGGAGCTAGATATCCGCTGAAAGCAGTACAAGTTTAAACTTTTACTATACATCCAAAGTACAGTGTCAATTCTCATTTTAAACCTTGTTAGCATTCTGCATTTGGGTGTTTTCAATAAACATTGAAATCACAATAACCTGCTTTGACTGAATCTGGTCAGTATCTGCTTGGAAAAATAGATGAAACATATGAACTGTGCTAAAGCCACTTATTAAATTTATTATGCTATCTTGAGTCCTACATTTACTATAACTGGAAAAGAATAAATTCTCAATCTCAACGTGATCAACCATTCTGCTGAGGAATTTTTCAATTTAGTGAAACCACCACTGGGAAACTCCCTCTGTAAGTATTATTGAGAGAAATCTTACATTGTTCCTGCCACTCTAGTACTGATGTGACTTTTTGCAGCATCATAGAGCCTCGCCAATCCAAAATCAGCTATTTTTGGATTTAGATATTCATCTAGAAGGATGTTATTTGGTTTGATGTCTCGATGTATAATTCTAATTCTCGATTCTTCATGAAGATACACCAACCCACGTGCAACTTCAAGGCAAATGTTAAACCGTATAGGCCAATCAAGGCTTAGCTTAGATTGATTAGAACCTGAGGTTTATAATAAAAAAAAAAAAAGTAATATTAATTGTAAATTAAAACTTTTCAAAACACAAAGTGAATTCTTAGAGTTCACAGTTAGCATGTTAGAGTATACCAAATAAAGCTCGGCCGAGACTGTTGTTGGGCAAATATTCATAGACCAAAAGTCGCTCTTCGTCTTCAATACAACACCCATAGTCATTTTTCAGATATTCTTTTAAGCACATTTTCTTTTCTTTCTTTTGATTTCCGTCAATTCCTCAATTGGCTGGCAAGCAATGAAGCCTCCAATGGGTTTGAGAATTGTAGTGGCGCTGAAGCAAGATGTAAGATTTTCACCTGCTAAGACCTTTCCCAAGAAACCAAAATGACTCAGAATGGAGATAGGTAAGATTTTTAAGGTCTTCAGACTCCTGTGTTAAGACACAATAACGGGTTAACCTCCCGAGACGAGTTCAATCACTAACTGGATGATGACAAGAGGAAAACGACCTTAGTCTTTTCAAAAAATTTATGCAAATTCCAGTGGAAAGAAACCACGTTGTGAAAGTTAAAGCATCATCACCCCCTTTGCAATGGGGAAACCCCAAAATCCTTGCCCATTCCAAACCAAAACCACTTGAGCGGACAACTCAAGGGACGGAAACGCCAAACCAAAAACCCAAAGGGCAACAAACCAAAACAAAAGGAAAACAGGAAAGCAAACGGAAAAGCAAATCTAATCTAACTATATTACAAAGCAGGCTCTCAGAGAGAACCTAGGACTGGAAATAATGCTTGAGGAATCTCCCATCACCCGGCAATGGGATATCCCCTCCTGTTCGTGTCTGTAACTTAAATGCATCATCTCCCAGGATCTCATAAGCTTGATAGGGGTCCAACCATGATTTGTCGTTCATGACCCTTTGATGCATGGTGAAACTTCTCAGAGTTTCCTTTCTTTTCTCCTCCAAGCGCGTCAACTGAGATAGCCTTGTTTGAATCTGGTCTTCTCCCCAATTGACTTCTTCGCATTCTTCCTCCGAGACTTGCTCTGAGGAAGTTTTACCCATGGCACCTATGTTCTCTGAATAGAAAGCTTCGTAAATGGGTAACGATAAGTTTCTGATGGGGGCACTTTCTGTATCTTGCTCCACATCTTTTAACTTAGAATCTCTGAACGTCCCTTCATTCTCATTCCTACTTGAATCAGTTTCAATCAACACTCCAGTGAAGGCAAGCGTATCTTCTAAAAACCCCTCTCCCTCCGAGCTTTGCAACGTGAGGACTTCTCTCTTAACGGGTCTATATGAACCCAAATCAGTTTCCACAAACAAGATATCACTGTTTTCGCCACACTCTATGATCATCAATTTGAGCCGCGGTGTACTTTCAATTTTTATCTGATTTGGAACTCCCTTCCAAGGCAACCACATGTGGGAGAAGTTAGTCGCAATGTATCCATTCAATTTTCTAGACCAATCTCTGCTCAATAGCATGCCATAACCATCTGGTATATCCACAACTGATATGTCGATGCGACTCTGAATTCTGGGATCCGCCGCTAGCTGCATATGAATACCATTTAATTCCCCTACAACTGGAACTTCAGTCTTATCCAGCTGAGTCACTTTCTTGTTGGTCTGGAGCGGAATTATACCCAACGCCTGACATACCTTCAAAGGCATGACATTACTTGATGCACCGGAATCAATCAGACAGTTATGCAATAACTTCCCAAAAATTCTGACTGAAACCAGAAATGGGGCTGGCTCACCCTTCCCCTAATAAAATATGACTGGCTTCCTCTTTTCTTCTACTGAAGCATTCTTCTTCTCATCTTTTCTGTCCACTGAAATTTGATTGTCTTGAACAACCTGTCTTGGATTCTGCATTTGCTCGTCTTTGCTTCTGCTCTGCAGGAATATTGAACTGTTTCTTTTTATCTTCAATCCATGACTTTTCAGGAACGTTTGAAGAACCTTGTACCATACCTACAAGTTTTGAGGCTGTTGCAAGCTTCCCAAGTATCAAATGGCGCGTGAGCACCTCTTCTACCATATTTGCATTCTGCACAGGACGAGACTGTGTGTTCACAGGAGGATTCCTAGATATTTCTTGGGAAGTATCCTTCACAACAGGCGTTTCATACACACTTTTCAGGATTGTATCTCTGACTTCTGAAATCTTCATTAACTCATGTAGAGGAAGACTAACCTTCATCCTTTTGAATTCTTCTAACACATAAGAGCCAAGTCTTTTCACGTCCTCTCTAGGAAGACTTTCCTTTTGTCTCTGCTCGGCTTGATGAATTGGCTGCTGAATAACTTGTTGTCCTCCTCCGCCTTGCATTGCATTCTGCCGCCTGTACTCTGGAGAATCTCTAGGTAAACCTGGATTATTGCTTGCATTGGGATGTGGCGGAGTTGTAAAATTATTAGGAGGTATTGATGATGTAAGTGGCTCTTTCTCATGATAATTCCTTTGATACACTTTAGGAGCTTCACCTCTAGTGGTTTGAAAAGCTTGCACCTCCCCTCTTCCTTCCACCGAGACACTGTTGTTGAGAGGCGGAAAAATATAACCATCCCTATAAAGAGACTCTTCTGGTGAAGCATATGTGGCATGGACTTCTGACGGTATTTGAAACTCTGGCATCCCCACGGAGCGTTTGCTGAAGCTGATGGAAATTGGTGATTAACTGGTGGGGGCGTATAACTCTGAAACTCAGCGGACAATTGTAATCTTCTATTATCAATGCTTGATCATATCTGGTGCTGGGACTAATTCATAACCTGTAATTGGAGGATTTTCTGTGGCCCCTGTATTACTTGCTTCACTTTTGAGAATACCAGCCACAACTTGGAATTCGTGGCACTGAAGTTCAGAGTGCTGGTTCGTGTTATGTAACCTACACCATCCTGACGAGGCAGTTTCGGCCATATAAATTCTATCTGCAGGACGATTTTCGGGAGGTGGCGGATTGTCCAATGGCGATGGGACACCTCCGTTGTTGGGCCCAGTATTCCAGGACCTCCTCTGAATCCTTGATTGTTATTTCTATACCCATAAATTTTCATGAGATATCCTTGATGGGTATCTTGATGACTTGGAGGATTATTTGATATCCTCGGTTAGCACCTTGGTGTGCCTGATAATTTCGTGCATAGCTTGTGTCTGATTATTTTGATTTTTGAGGTGAGTCACCTCAGCTAACAGCCTCTTCACTTGTTCTATCAAATCTTTCATTTCATCTTTCTCCTCTTGAAGTTTTCACTGGTGGCACTGTGTTTTGGAGATAAACAGGCTGTGGTGACTTGCGTCTGGGACAAAGGCATCCCAGGATGGAGAACTAACTGACTTGATGGTGCTTGAACTTGATAAGCTGGCTGTGGATTGCATTTAATGCCGGAACTTGTTGATTCCATGTTGAGCCGAACATTGGCATTTGATTGTTTGTCGTACCTAAGCCAGTATAGAGCACGGGCCCAGTTATATTTTGTCCTAAACCTTGACTTACTTCAATAGCTTTAGCGTAAGCTTGATTTATATCTGCTGGAGTGGGGTGAGATCTTACGAACATTGCAGTCAAAGGATCAAGCGCTGAATAGTAGCATTCTCGAGCATCATCAACAACATAAGGAGTGCGTAACCTATTGAGGGCCTTTTGGAATCTATTGTTGAATGCATGAATGGGCTCTTTGTCTTGTCTTCTTACTTCTGCAAATTGACGATATAGCTCTACAGGGGTGGCTGGTATACCAAACTTTCCGATGAAGGCCTCCTTCATCTGCTCCCATGTCCTTATAGACCCCACTGGTAGGTGAATAAACCAAAAATGAGCCTCTTCTCCCAAAGAATATGGGAATAGGCGGCAAGCCACGTCTGCATATCCAATCTGCCTATTGCGTAGGTGACCTTCAAACATCTTGATATGGTCCTCGGCCGTGTAGTTAACATCATTGGCAATGAACTTAGGACAAAAATTTTCAGGATTCTTTGGCATCTCATGGTAGTCTTGAAACTCTAGCGGAGATGGGTTGGTAACCAACCATGTAGCACATTTGGAGCGGGTTGACCTCCTTGCTGACCTCCTGGTTGACCATTGTTTGAATTGGTAGTCGCCTTTGATACACAATAACTTGGGCTGGCTGTTGTACAACAGCTTGAACTTGTTTCGGCTGAGCAAACCTTGAGGCACTAGGTGGAGTTCTGAATAAGTTTGAGATTTCTTCTCCGCTTTCTTCACTTGACTGGGCCTCTTTTTGATAAAAATTCTTCACTTGACTTGACTTCTTTGCTTGAATGAACTTCTTTCTTCTTCCTTGATCTTGTAGGTAGCTCTAACTCCACAAAATCTTTATATGAACTGGGCGTAGACCTCAAAATTCTCTTCAACTTGTCTGCGAAAACGAACTGATACGATCCAGGATGTAGCTGCTTCTTCAATCCTGAGGGAACACCATCTTGACTTATGATAATTTTCTCCAATAGAACCTTTTGTGTACTTCAAACCCTTTCTATTTCAACACAATGTAGGCTGTAGCTGTTAATTCGCCCTCCTTCTAGCGCCAATTCTGTTGACGTGGTTTTTGAGACCGCACCAACACAGAATAAAGTCCCCAACATCATCCTCTCTTTGAACAAAGTATTCAGCATAAGCTAAGATTATGAAAAGATCATGCTTAACTCCAAGGTTCCTTGAGTGCGAATAGGCTCAGTTTGGCTCGATGTGATATTGTTGGTATGTCAAGGGGACTTACACAATTGTTCGGCGGTTGACAGCAGACAGCGGACTAAGGGTTTTCATGTAATTCAATGATTTGGCAGGTGAGCACGGGATTCCTAATACTAATCGGAAATGTGCGGAAAGTAAAGGGTATAAGGCCTAAGAAATTTATATTCTATTCTAAATGTGATATGTGGGGCTTCGTTTCAATAGACTTCAACCAGATTTCACCTAGCCTCGCGAAAGCAAATCGGTGCAATCTTCAAGGAAAACAAAAAGATGTTCAAGTTATAATTTAAATACATACACCATCGAACGACGCATATAAGTATGTAAACCACAACCAAAGTTAAACACAAAATAATCTCCAGTCGACCACGCAAGGCGAACTTATCATCAACAAGCCGCTAGTGGTATGGAATAAAGCGAAGCTATCTCAATAAAACACCACACACCAAAATAAGCTACTTGCATGAATTTAAGCTACTTGGATACGAAAGGAAGAAGGAACCTTGCTAGCATTTCATGACAAGACGAATTCCATCATCAATGAAAAGATCTATTATCATAAAATGTGTTACACAACAATCTCCTCAAAAGTTTTCAAAGGGAAAACTTTCTCTCTTCTCCAAATTATGCAAAAATGATCTACAATGCTACACTACTAACTCTATAATACTCTCTCAATGTCTACTATTCCAATGTCTAATCTAATTTAATCCCCTTACAAATGAGGGGGACTCCCCCTTTATATAGCCAAGTCCCAAAAGACGGTAGGGTTACAATCAATAGAGTGGCCAGAATCGTACCTCAGCCCTAAACAAGATTTGCCTAAAAACCGCCACAGAGGAGAGTGGGGTAATAAATGCGCCATAATGTCCACCATCATCCTTCTAGAAGATTCCATTTGTAGACGCGTTCACACTGTTCTGATCTTCTTTCTTGGCGTTGTTCTTTGATTTCTTCCCTTGAGGGTCTTCATCTTCGTCACTTGAGTTATACTAAGTCTCAACACTTAGCCATTTTCTTGCAAATTTTCTTCTTCGAGGTTGAAATCTAGTCCTGGAGTACTTTCTTCATTACTTTAAGTTATCCTCGCTTGGTCTCGACGTTCCTCCTGCAAAACAAGCAAGGAGAAAAGTATTAGGACACATCACAACATAAACTCAACTTACTTACCAAGTTTTGATCTCCAAGGATTTGTTGCCTCCACTAGCCAACTTCGTGTTCAAGTTCATGCCTTAGACAAACTTATCTTTGAGAAATTCATTTCACTACCTGGGGCTCCGATACTCAAATTCGTTCAACTCCGGCTCTGGAAAACTATCTTTACGAAGGGTTTAAGCAAATTCACCTAGGCAGTTTCTTTCAAATCCATTGTCTGGAGAATTTCATCTTGAAAACACGTTTTCTTCACATTTGCCTTAGAAATTTTCAAGTTTCCCTTAGGAAAACTCATCAACCTGGTGCCCACTTAAAATCTTCATCCCAGAATCCTCGACAAGCTGTGGAAGACCTTGAAATCAACTCCTCATCGGCAATCTTCGATACCCAGAAGAAAATTTTCTCCAGAACGCGTCGAATTCATGGGTGCCCAACGAACGGGTTCATTTAATTTTCTTAAATTTTGAACCTTGGAAAAACTAATTTTCAACAATTTATTTCACGTTCATCGATCCTGAAGATGATTCTTGTTTCTCTGACTTGGAAAATTTTTATCAATCCATGCAGCCGGCATCCACTGACCTCACCTCTGGCAACTCTGCTCGTGCTTCAGGAAGAAGATTTTATCACCTCATCAGACTTAGGCGTTTTTCCTAAGGAAGAAAATATTTGTGCCTTAGAAAATTTTAAATCACTTTGAAAAAATTTTTGCTTAGGAAATTTTATTCAACTCTGTCTGCCTTGCTTGTGAGAGAAAATTTCATTTCATCAACTTACTTAGAAAATTTTTCTTTCACGCCTGGCACACTTGATTTAACTCCACACTTGAAAAATGTTTTTGAAGCTCCAATGCCTTAGAAAAATTCCCATCACTCATCATATACTTTATTTCATACTCAAGGCGCATAATACGCTTAGCATTTTATTTTCACACCTCACATGTCTTAGGAAATTAACACCTTATAACTCCCATCACCCTTGGCGCCTAGCACTTGATGGAGGAAAATCAAAAACCACGCCTAGAATTCATCACCTTTCACCACGCCTAGGAAAAATCTTCTAAGACTTACCACCTTGGGCGCATTTTGCACATGATGGAGAATAACGCCCAGCATTTACCTTGAGTTTACCACGCTTTGAAGCACCTTTCACTTTATTTACCTTCTTTCACTCCATTCACTTACCTTTTACCACATAAACTTGGGCGCATTTGAGCATGTCTACTGGATGACTCTTCAACTTTACCTTTTTTGTCTTCACTTGACTCTGTTTGGGTGCATTTTGAGGGGTGAGGATAAAACTTGTTCCAACGCCTTCCCTTGTTGACTTGTTGACTTCAAATGTGGGCGCATTATGTAGGAGGATCTTTTTCAACGCCTTAACTCTTGTCCTCACATGCATTTTGGGCGCATTTTACCCCTCATGCAGGATGAAAATGTTTGACTCCTTTGACTTTCCTCTTGGCTGATTCTTGCATGGGCGCATTTCACTAGTGGAGGAGGATAAAGTTTACACTTAGAACTTTTTTTCATGCTCTCAACCTCCCTTGGGCGCATTTTGCTATGTGTGCAGGATGAAGTCCTTTGACCACTTTGACTCTTGCAATTTGGGCGCATTTTGCCTAGGCAAGTGGATAAGCATTTCACACTTAGAAGTTGGGCGCATTTTGCCCAGGCAGGAGGATGAGACACCTGAGTCATAAAATTTTGGCATCTGGTGCTTGAGGGCGCATAGCCTATGAAGGATGAAGTCCCATACTTAGCCATTTTTCTCGACCTCTGCCAGCCTGCCTCATGTCCTGCTATTTATAGTAAGTTTGAATTTTGCACCTCTGAAGCTCGGAATGACTTGGCATCCTCACTACTACCTGTGACACTGCCATTTTTAATCACCCTGCTGCATGAAGGTGGTTTACTATAAATAGTAACTTCAATAGTTCCACTGCATTGAGTTGAAATTTGAATGAGGCTCTCACCACGTTACACAATGCACTTGATTTACTATGGAAATTGACTTACATAAATAGTAAGTGCACTTGAAATTTCACCAGCCAGATAGCCCCATGCATGGGTTTACTTTTGAAAATTTTGACTTTAATTTTTAAACAATCCACATTGCATTCCAACCTCCTTCTGTGCATGTCATACCAAAGCAGAATTTACATATGATAGTAGCATGTTATATATCTTGGCAATACATCCAAATTTGCCGTAGGCTAAAATAGTAAGTAAATTTTGCATTTATACTCTAATGCAGTGTGATTGTCGGAATCTCAAAAATGTTGACGAATCGCCTGTAATCTCACACTTACTAAAAAAAAGTACCTCGGAATCTGATGAAATTTTGCTGAGAGCCTGCTGGAAGCATACTGACAAGAACATTAAGCTCAAATTTCAAGTTATTCACCTCGTTTGACTTCAAATTGGCTGGAAAGACTCAAACCCTAATTTCAGACTTGGCCAAATCCACACTTAAATTCACTGACGGGCGCAACCCCAGAAAGTAGACCATCAGAAAAGAGACAGACAGAGAGAGAGAGACCAAAAACCAAAGCCAAAATGACCGGAATGGAGCAAAAATTAGGGGTCCCCATCTGAATGGGGCGATGTGTGAAAAAGGTCACAACACCAAGCTTGGCGGCTGTGTTTGATTTCCTAGTGGCTCACTTAATACCTTTTTTGACTTCAAACACTTGCTTTAGATGGTAATTCGCAAGCTTTAAACTATATATTAATGGCTTAAAAGTATGGCAATGTATGGTTGCGCTAAAATGAGTAACCTGATTCCCTTTACTTTGGCAGCACTTGGTGATGAAGCATCGGCTGAAGATGTATAGTGATAGCTTTGTAAGCTATGGTTTCCTTTTTACAATGTTGGTGGCTACCTTGACACGTCACTTGGACCCCACATCACCCAAACTGTTCACAAACCTTGGAGGCACTCCTCCCCACATGGCTTCAAAAACATCCACATTCATTCTAAAACCTCATGGCTATGACTGAAGCATTTGAATAATAGTTCATACTTGTAGCATGAATATCCATCCACTCCAATCCGTATATTGAGTAATATTTATTTTCAAACCATTCCGTCCAAAGCTGTACAGCTACATGGGTACAACATTAAATAGTATTTTACTATCTTCATTCAATCCCAATCACATTTATTCATTTCCAATCTACAACCCTATGAACTGCAACACTAGAAATTTGTCTTTGATAAAAGACTTCACAAATTTCAAACAACTTTCCATATTAATCTCTAAACTCTGTGTGAATTCTGAGATGATTTCACCTGCGAATGGAATTGGATTTCTGTTCAATCCTTTGAAACCCAAGGTTCCCAAAAGCCAAACTCTCCAAAATACTCCCAACAATAATTTTCAAAAGATGATCATAATCTCCTTTTCCACCACCTTTTAATTTTTTAATTATATATCACCTTTCCGAAAGTGACTTATTTAATATTTTATCAATGCATTTAATATAAGTCACTTTAATTAAATTAAATAAAAATAAAGTTATCCTTAAGATTTATTTTAAATGGACAACTTTATAAATAATTAATTTTATTTTATTCCCTTGTAATCTCTCATTCTAGCCTATGGGAATAAAAGGGGACATTACATCTTACAACTTTTTACTCACATTGAAAAATATCTAACATCTAGCAAAAAAAGTGTCACCTCAAAGTGGGACACCCTCTTTCCCATATGAGAACAAATTAATAAATAAATATAAATAATTAATATATGAATGTTGGAATGTAAGGTTGAGACACAGTTCTCAATATTCTCTCACTTGTCAAAATACTTTGCAAAAGAGCAAAGGGGAACCCTAACACTAAAATCTAACTACTAGGGGATGTGAGACCCATAGATTCACTATACCACCTAAATTTATTTGTGTTCACTAGCTTTGTCAATGCACCTACAACATTCTACATAGTGTCAACATTTTCTAGCATCAACCTCCAATCCTCATCATGTCACAAACAAAAAGTTTGATATCTATATGGTTTGTCTTCACATGAAAGGTTGGATTCTTTGCTAAACATATGCCACTCTAACAATAATAACTCCTTGACTTATCCTGACATCTTAACACAATTTTTTAAGTTAGATGGCTTCCTTACAAGCATGAATAGCTACCATCTATTAAACCTCTATAATGAACAAACAACCTCAACATGTCACTTATTCATCCAACTAATAGCATCACCAAATAAAGTAAACACATATCCATGGGTTGATCATTTACTATCAACATCTCCTACCTGATCTAAATCCATGAATATCCACTCAATGTTGGTCCCCTATAGAATTACCATGATAAGAAACAAAATACTCAATAGTACCATGCAAAATACTTGAAGACCCTATTAATTACATCCCAATGAGCTTGTCCAAGATTAGCCATGAAATAACTCAACACTCACTACTTGGTCAGTTTTTGGTCTAAAACAAACTATAGTATATATCAAACTACCAATAACACTAGCATAAGGCACATGAGCCATTTCCTCCATCTCACTTGGTGTAGTTTGGCATTGCTCCACAGATAGCTTAGTCCCACTAAAGTAAGAATGTTCCATGATCTGCAATTTGTCATGTTGAATCTCTCCAACTCAAAGTTCATATACTTACTCTAGCCCAATTAAAGCTTTATTTCACTCTATCTCTTATGATATCCATACCCAAGACATACTTGGTAACCTCCAAGTCCATCTTAAACTATGTTGAAAGCTAAGAATTCAAATCAAAAATCACATCCTCATCATTACCAAAAACAACAAATCATCTACATGTAATGTGATAACAAGGAATTGATCACAATCTAGTTTATAACAAACATAATGACCTAATTTTGATCTTAGAAATCCCAAACCCAACACAAAAGAATCAGACTTTTGGTACTACATCCTATAACATTGTTTGAGACCATACAAAGATTTTTTCAATATACAAACCAAAGTCTCCTTACTTTTAATAACACGGTGCTTTAGCAATGTCATATAGATCTCTTCCTCCAAGTTACTCCCAATCCTCTCCATAAACGTCCTATTCATTCTTTCTACAACTAAATTGTGATGAGGTATATGGAGTTGCCTTATGTCTCCCAATCCCATGGTTTTCATAGAATCTATCAAAATTTGCAAAACAAAACTTACCACCATAATCAATCCTCAAAATCTTAATTTTCCTACTAATCTAATTTTGTTAAAAAAAAAACATAAATTCCTTAAACCAGCTAAAGACTTCAGATTTACTTCTAAGAAAATGCAACCATTTCCTAAAATAATCTATAAAAGATACATAGTATAAAGACTTATAAATCAAAGAAACATTAACAAAACCAAATGCATCTAAATAAATTAAGTTCAATACCCAAAATATTTGGGAGAACTAAAGTAAAATTAATTGCAATTCGATTTTCCATTTACACAATGTTCACAAAAATCAAATTTAAGAGTAAAACCATTCATGTCCTCAACGAGATTTTTTTTGGCCCTTAGACCCTTAGACGATTCTCGCCTATATGGCCCATTTTTTGGTGTCATAACATTGTTTTTTATTAGGGGGAAAATAGGTTTTGAATGGACCCGAAACCATCAGGTTTTGAAAGGAACCGAAACCCAAACTAAGATGAACAAGCTGCTCAAAGAATAGAGACAATAAAACCCAACAGCGAAGCAGAGATTTAGCCAGCATACAACCCGACAAAGTCCAAGATTTTACATGGATCTTGAACTCCTTGGTTTTGACGGGACCAACAACCCACTACAACAAGGTTTTGGCAGGGACCTTAAACCCAAAACCATTGGTTTTGAAGGGACCAACAACCCTACAGCCCCCACAAATATCTTCAATAACCACCAGGCCAACCAGCCATACCAACAAGCAGAAGATCTCTCGCACCAACCCCACACATGAGAAGCTGAATCACACTCCACCTCAAAAGGAGTCGGCTCCCCTCTATAGAAACAGACATCATGAAGATCCTCACCACCACTACTGCCAAACTGTAACAAGAAACAACTCCACCTCCATAGGAGCGCGCACCACCTCAAAAGGTACTGGAACAACAAGGACTAGCAGCAAGGACAACACCTCCTCCAAACCACAATCCCCAACTCTACCTCTAGAAGAGAGGGCTCCACCTCAAGAGGAGTGAACTTCACCTCAAAAGAAGACTCAGATTGAAGAGGAAAGAAGAGAGCTATCCAGCAAGTAGCAAAGAACACCATGATATCCATCAACAAATCGAGACAGAGAGGCAGCACAAGAGCCACAAGAGAAAACCCAGCAAGAGCATTGAAAACAACATGCACACAAGAACATGAGAAGCAACAACCATCCATCCCAACAAAAACCACCATCAGCCTTTCATTATAAAAACACTCCCACCATGAGAGCCCAGCCACACCCACAGAGGGGTAAAACCAGGAAACCATCCCCCAAGATCTACAAAATAACAACACTGAATAAGGGGGGAGACCCAGAATCATAGAACAGGCAAAAATAACTGCTCTCACAAAAATATTCACCAGAGCACATCAGAGCAGCACCGTAACACAACCCATCAACCAAATAAGGATTGGGGAGATGAACAACCCCAGACCCACAAGAAGCAACAGGGGCACAAGATATAACACTGAAGCACAGCCCATCACGAGGGCCAACGCCTCTCCATTTCGGAGGAAAAACACAGAGAACAAAAGGAGGGAAGCAATCCACTCCAAAGGGGCCTCTAAAGGGGATGAATCATTAGGCTCACCGCTCTCAAGGCCATCCAAACCCCAGAACAACCAGGGCCTCTGTGTCAAAACCACCCAAGAAGAAGAGGGGAATAGACCCCCCAAAGAACGGCAGAGGAGAAAATACCTAACTGGACGCCAAAACCAAAAGCCAGTAGCGCATCCATCAGAATCCAAGCACACAACAACATGACCGATCCCCAGTCTCCCCTCACAAACCTCGCAGCCCAAAACACAGTCTGACTAGCTGAAAACTCCATCTGGGTCATCATCTTTGCCGCCCTCTACAACATCCTCCTCCGAATTCAAAAACGACCCGCCTCCACCTTTCCCGCTCGAGCAAAACATTGTTTTCTATGCAGATAGCTCTCTCTCTAAACCAAGGGCTTAGGTACCTAAAGAGGATGACAATTGAAAGTAGTACAATACTCCTCTTTGCTCCTAGTTCCAATGGTGAAAGCATAGATTTTGTAGGTCTTTTCATTATACGAATTAAAGAACTATTACACTTAACAAAGCATACATCCAATTGAAACAAAGTGCCCAAACAAACAACCTTAGAAAGAACCATAGCTCCTTGCACCATCTTACACCCCTCACCAAAGAGAACAATTTGCATATCCACATCATTAAGTTTGCTTATTGAAAACAAGTTCCATGTTAAACCAAGGATATGCAAAACTCCGTTGATGCTCCTCACTCATCCATCATGGAATTGAATAGACTCTACCACAACAAATAATAATAAGATGAGAATCATGTAATATACTACCAAAGAAAAAAAAATCCAAAAAAATGTTATTCTTCACAATTTTGTTATATGGGCATTTCGTCAAACAGTTTGCATTGTTTTAACATAATTTTCACAAATGTTTACGAGTGAAATTTATTTATTTATAATTTCCCAATACTACTAACAAATTTCCTTCTATCAAATTGCAGGATATGCATCAAATATTTCAAAATTTAAATAGAAGAGATAATTTATATAATATTTAATTCTGATCTCTGTTATAATGCTGCTGTAGCTCAAACAGCAACCATAACATCTCCTTATACCTCCTCGAACTTGTACGACATCCATTAAAGGTGGTATGACTCATATATGAATGGTACAGCAGCTTGGCATATGCTACAATTTCCTTCCTTAGTGCATGTGCTGACGACTCTGACCTCCTTATGTGCTGCGCTGGACTTTGTGTTGGCTGCATTGGAAAATAATTAGTCTTATATGCCTTTCTTTATGCATCGCACCTCCCCTTAACTAGCCAATATGTGGCATGGCCCCATTGGAAGGCTACAATAAGGTACGGATGGGTAAAATCCAGCTTAATAAAAAATATAGTTTTTAATTCATCTGCTCACTGCACATAGTGCACTTTGAATTTTTGCTATTTTCAACATTCGTACACACAACAAATTTATTATTTGCTGGAAAATCTTAATAAATTTGTACCTAGAGTTTTACATCTCAATTGTCAGCAATATCTTTGCTTTTCCCATTTAGATGCAAATGTGAATCTTGTGTGAATCCACCGTTAATTTGATTAGGAATAAATTTTTCATCTTTGAACCTAAATACCCTAGGGCTTTGAGTTTAATTTGAAGATGTGATCCAAACCTTACAATGAGGAAATATAAAATGAACAAGATATCCCAAATGAACCCCTTTATTCACCTTTTATAACTTTCGGGGGAACTTTTGAGAAGTTATATTTTAAATTCACTTTTATTAAAATAATATTTTTTAAATCCACATAAAGTGACTATATTATTTCTTCTTTTTGAATTTGGCTCAAGTCACTTTATAAAAATTAATTAAATACAAGCCACCAGCAACATTAATTTAAGACAACTTAATTTAATTAATTAAATTGTTCCCATTTTAATTCTCTGAATTAGCCTACAAGAATAAAATAGGCTAATGGAACTTCCCCGAACACCTAGGTTGAAGAAGTGGACATTACAAATCATCATTGAAGTACACAAATTCCCACCACCATATTCTTCATATTTCAAAAATCACTCTTGATGGGATGTTATATGGAAGGAATCCCAAGATTCTATCAATCATACACCTATTGTGACCTTTTCACACATCACCCCATTCAAAATGAGGACCCCCTAATTTTTTGCTCCATTCAGGTCTTTTGGCTTTGGTTTTGGGTCTGTCTCTCTCTCTGCTGGTTCTTTCTGTCTAGTGATGTACTTGCCATTTGACTTGGATTTGAATTTTGGCTAAAGTCTGGAGGGTTTTTTGATGAATTAGGGTTTGCAATCTTCAGACAATTTTGAGGTCAAATTGAGTTGGCTAATCGAATTCTGAGCTTAACACTGCTATTAGGATGCTTCAAGCAAGCTCCCATTGAATTTTCAATGAATTATGATAACTTGCTATTTTTAGTCAGTGCCAATTTGGGGCCTATTTTCTTGGGATTTTCAAATTTTGACAACTACATTGCACTTAGAACACTGAGAACTCATCACTTGCAAAATTCGAGCTGAAACGGACAACTTACTATTTTTAGCAGTTCTGCCTTCAAGGGCCACTTTTAGGGTTTGCATGTTGGACTTTCAGATGCATGTCTAGAGATTCTTTGTGGGTTTTTCGAGACCTTTGCAGTGATATAGCATGCAAAACGAGATGATGACTTTCAATGATTTGGGCTTCAAAGGCTATTTTTAGGGTCTACATGCAGGATTTCTCAGCGCATGTTTGCATAATCTTTCTGGGTTTTCCGAGAGTTTCGCAACGAGGTAACATGCAAACAAAGTTGATCACTTTTCCGAGACTTTCTATTTTTAGCCAATGCTCGCATGTTGATCATTTTTCTGGGTTTTTTGAGATCTCTCAGGTAGTGTGACATGCAAACTCATCCGGAAGCTGATTGGTCACTTTTTTAGACGCTTACTATTTTTAGCAATATCACTCTGGCAGCTACCCAACACTTCAGCATCATGAACATGGCGACATGCAACAGAAATGGGGTCAAACAGAGATCTTTGAGTGACATGCAAGTCAGATTAGGGTTTCTAGCTTCAAGACCCAAAATGAAGGATCAAACACCAGAATCTCCAAAAACCAAGGTATCCCATCGCAATCAATATCTTCCAAGGAGCCCACTGATAAAATTTGAAGGCGATTTGAGCACTTACTATTTATAGTAAGTCACTTCTGAAATAGGGCCATAAATAGTAGGTCAGCGCGAGGCACCAGTATGAGCAAATCAAGCAAGTGATGAGGACCCCATGGAGCGAATTTCAAATCAAACGGAGTTGCAGAAGTTTGAAAATCAAGCACTTACTAATTTAAGCAAGCCATGCAGAAGAGTTGGAGTTTCCTAAAAAGTAGGGCGAGACACGAGGGTCACACAGAAGCTTCGTCCAGTCACGATCAACATCCTTTAGGCAATTGGCACGCAAAGTTTGAGCTCATTTTGAACAGTTAATATTTTTAGTAAGTTGCTAAAAATAGCAAGTACATGCAAGCATCAGGTGCCAACAACTCAGTCACGTCACGAGGATCGAGGCAAAGCGAAAACCAAGCCTTCCGGAGCTAGAAATCAGCTTGAAACACGAAGAATGCAAAACTTTCTAAAAATAGAAAACTAGGGCAAGCTGAAGACATCATGAGCAGTCAGAAGAACACCTCCCTAAATCCGCCTTAACAAGCTGAAATGAGTTGAAAATCCATCTAAGTCTGGCAAAATAGAAGCTTGACCCCTCAAATGCACCTTGACAGCATAGAGATGGATGAAAATTCTACTAAGGCATGAAAAATGGAAGCTCACAGGGCAAAATGCGCCCAAGCTTGAAGAGATATGCCTTGAAATTTGTTTAAGTTTGCTAAATTGGAAGTAGAGGCCTCCATATGCGCCTTAACTTGAAGGAGAAGTGTGGGAAATTTTGTAAGGCATGAAACTAGAAGCTCACCCTCTAAAATGTGACCTTGCAAGCTTGAAGGGAGTTGAAAATTTCTAAGTATGGTAAAATGAAAGCTCTTGCCTTCATATGCGCCTTAGCTACTTGAGGTTGGTTGAAAAGTTGACTAAGTCTTGAAAATTGAAAGAAGAGACCTCCATATGCGCCCAAGGAGAGGAGAGGGTGATTAAAATTTGACTAAGGCAATAATTTGGAAGTAACACATGTCAAATGCACCTTGAGAAGAAGAGGAGGCTTAAAAATTCCTAAGTGTCACAAATTGAAACCTCAAGGGTAGAAATGCGCCTTAGCTTGAGAGGAAGAGGTTTGAAAAGTAACTAAGTATTGAAACTTGAAGCTTAGACCCCTATATGTGCCTTGATCTTGGAGAGGGGTAAGAAAATGTCTAAGGCAATGAAACTTGGAGTAGCTACCCTCATATGCGCCTCAACTTGGATGAGAGAGTTAGAAAAGCTTCTAAGGCATTTAAGCTTGAAGTGCAAACCCTTGAATGTGCCTTAACTTGATGAAGGAGTGTTGAAAATTGTCTAAGGCAAGTAAACTCAAAGTATAGAGGGTCAAATGAGCCTTGACTTGGAGAAGTTAGAAAAGTTTCTAAGTACTTGAAATTGAAAGCTCTAGGTCCTAAATGCGCCCTTGATTGGAAGAAGTTTGAAAATTTTCTAAGTGTGGAAAGCTAGAAGCTTGAAGGGCTGAATGTGCCTAGCATGACAAGGAATGAGAAAACCTTCCAGGGCACTAAAAATGAAAGTTAGAAGAGGTAAATGCGCCTTAGTTTGTCGAGGTGCCTAGAAAACTTGCTAAGGCATTGGAATTCGAAGTGGCACCTAGCAAATGTGCCCAAGAAATTGAGGAGGAAAGAAAATTCTCTAAGGCATGGAAAGTTGAAGGAAGCACCCCTATATGCACCTAAGAGTAGTGAAGGGAGTGAAAATTTGGTTAAGTGTTGTAAACTTGAAGCTTCTACCCCTAGATGCGCCCTTGAAGAGGAAATCCATGAAAATTCAACTAAGGCAAGTAAAGTGAAAGCCTGGCTACCTAAATGCGCCTTAACAATATGGATGAGTTTGGACATTTGACTAAGTCATTCGAAATGAAAGCTCAAGGCTTCAGATGCGCCCTCAAACAAGAAGCAACTTGAAATTGTTCTAGGTGTGGAAAATCAAACCTTAAGGGATCTTATATGCCTAGAGTGCAAAGATGATGAAAATTTCACTAAGTCCTCAAAAATGAAAGCTCTCACCCTCATTTGCACCCAACATGAAGTATGAAATTTTTTCTAAGTGAGAAATGAAGGTTGGCCTAGTGAAATGCGCCCAAGGCTGGAGAAGTTGAATAAACCTTGATTAAAATTATTTTCCAAGGTTGAAAATTAAATGTCCCCCTTCGTTTAGACACATGAATGAATTGAGTTGAGAAATATTTTTCTAAGGGGGATGTTCTGGAAAGAAAATAATTTCGCCTTGTGATTTTAAAATACTGGAGATTGCGACTAATGAAGCTTGGGGAAAGAGATATAATTTTTTCTAAGGAATTGGAAGGTGGAATAAAATTTTCCCAAATGAAATAAAATTCTCCTAAGGCGTTGAGATTAAATTTCAATGAGAAGTATGCCATTGTTCAAGGATGAAATTTTTTTATGCTGGAGTAATTTTAATCAATTTCCCAAAAATGTTTCAGTCAACTGGACGTTACATGTAGTCAAGGAGGGAAATTTTAATTTTCGAACGAGGAAGGAATCTCCATCAATAGTAAATTCTTATGACAACTCTATGACGACTGTGCATAATCTTTGTGACAACTCACCAATCCTCTCTCCCAAATTGGAAATCTTCTAAGTAGTGGGGGAGTGAATTAATGGCAACTGCTAAACTAGGCGTCCCCTCTCAATTATATAAACTCTGAAGCTATTCATTTTTCTTCACAAGTTGCAGAGTTGAGATTGTGAGAGTACTGAAGTTGAAGTAAGTGCATGCTGAGAGGGAGAAAATTCTGAAGTGAGTAAGTTGGGTGAATTTTTTCTAAGTGCTAAAAGTGAGTGCTGAGTGAGCGAGAAATTTCTGAGCTGAGTGAAATATTTTTCTAAGTGCTGAAGTGTGAATTGTGAGGGTGTTCAAGTTAAAGTGCTGGAGAAGTTCTGAGGCAGGCGAGTTGAGTGAGATTTTTCTAAGTGCTGAGGGTGATATTGCTAAAAGAAGATGAAGTTTGGAGTTTAAGTTTCAAAGTCAGAAATCTCGAGGTTTGGAGATGGTAGTTTAGTGTTGAAGATTTTCATTTTCAAAGCTAACTCCATATGCCAGCCATCTCGTGGTAATTTTATTTTGCAAATGGCTGAGGTTTGAAGGGGAGATGTTGCCGGAACAAGCAAGGCTGCAGGCAGAGTTGGGAATACTGAAGGAGGAAAAGAGAATGCCTCCAGGCAGGCAATCATCAAACAGCTAAAGAAGTCATTCATTCCTGAGTCAAAGTTCATGTCAAAGTTGGGAGGTTTGACTGATACCAACCTTGGTTCATTTAACCTCAAGGCATTCAAAAGGAGAATATACGGGCAGGCTGGTCATCCTCCATCAGTGACATCGCACAACATCGTGAGAAGTGGATTGTATGCAACTATTGGTTTTCCACCAGCAATTCGATGTCCTGAGTTGATAATGGAATGTGCAAACTATTATAGGCCAGACCACCGAACAATTGTCTCTTCAGAAGGCAAGTTGCTGGCTAACTTCACACCTGAGGCTATCAGAGAGGCATTCGGGATTCCAGTTGTGAAAAGAATGTTGCACAAGTCAAAAGAAAGGGCTGATAAAATGTATGCCTCATCTTTCGATAGGTGTGCGGAGAGAATTAATACATCGTGGATGAGGAAGCCAAAGCCTCCTGGCGCCAAGTTGCCAAAGAAAATTATCTCAGAGGAGCTAAAATAGGAGTATTGTGATTTAATCATGATGCTCAGCCGAGTGAATGGCAGCCCACATAGATCAGCGTAGTGTTGGAGGGAAAAGAGTGTGGATTGGGAAAGAATCATCAGCGACAATATGGATGAGCAGTTCAAAAGCCTTAGGAGAACAAAGACATTTTATATGAGCTCGTATGTCATCTATATGCTAGCTCGGATGACGAAGTATAAAGGATTGACATACCAAGAGCCGATTGGATGTGGTTCCGGTCAATTTAAAATCCATGAAGCTTGCAGGTAGCTACACCTGACTGATACCTCCAACTTCAAGAGAGTGAACGATGCTTTCACTATGCACATCATCAGGACTCTTCAATGGAGAACACAACAAAAAATATCCAAGGATGCACAAAAGTTGATGGAAGAGTACGGGAATTGGTTTATCCAGTTCCCGAAATTCACTTACATAAGGCTATCAGGGTTCCATTCATACGTCTACAGATTGCCAAGGTACCCCACGAACAGGATGGCAATGCTTGAAGTGTCTAGGAAACTCATGGCCTATGACAAAATCATAAGGAAAAAGAAGAAAGGAGGATTGCACTTCCCTATTGTTATGGGAAATTCACTTGAGGAGTGCCCATCTTTGCAGGTAGCCAAAGAAGCAGAGGAGTTACAATTCTATCACCTCACTCTCCACACCAACTGACAGGACTTTGATCCTTACAGAAAGATTGGAATGGTACAGGGTGAAGAATATCGGCACAAGGCTCATGTAGAAGATTTTTGGGCGAATGCAGAAGATGAAGCTGAGATCAGAAGGTGGATGTTCTCCAGGTTACCTCTGAAATTGATCAGGGAATGTGAGGTTATCCAAGTTCCAGACCAAATAGATGAGGACGTCCATGTTACACAACCTGATTATGAATCAGTGAGAGGCACGCTGATCCCGCCACCTGATTGGGGGGAACCGGAGATCACAGACTTGGACACATTGTCTATGCTAGTCTTAACATTCACAAGGAGCTGGGTGGATGGACATGTTCATAGGCTTAAGAGAAAATCAATTGCCCTCACATACAACCTCATGGGTGATCAAAGGCCACCGACATCAACAAGGAAGAGAAAACAGGCCGTCCAAGCTACGGAGCCACGGGAAGAGGAACTAGTTCAGCCAGAGCCTCAAAGGACGGAGGAAGCATCGCCTACACAGTTGTTGGCTCACTCTTCCAATGTACAAGAAGTTTCAATCTTTGCAAGTCAGAGGGTTAGAGTGAATGAAGAGCAAGAAATGGAAGAAGTCAACCAGCCATTGCCTGGGGAGCCTGATAGTCAGAGCACTAATGCTCCTAGGAGTGCTAACCAGCCAAATAAAGATGAGGAAACAAAAACGGACACTCGCCTAGATCATGCGATTGAGGCAGCCTTTGAAGATGAAAACACTATAGAGCCTGAAGTTCAAGGTCTTGAGGAGGATAGGCAACACATGGAAATGGATGAGCCTCAACCGAATGTTGCTGAAGAAGAAGTTCATGAAGTAGAAGCAACAAAAGAGCAGCCACTTGTCGTCTGTAGCGCTCAACAAGATGTTCCAAATTGGCTCACAAGTGCAATAAGAAGAGATTAGGAGGACGACACCGACCCAGCAATAGAGATGGAAGAGCTCCTTAATAGAATAAGCGGGTCACCTAAGAGGAAAAGAGCCAAAAAGTACTCCAGGATGGAGACAGATGAGTCTGGTTCCCGCACTCTTCATGTTGCGGTTCTGAGGGAAGAATGTGATCTAGATGAAGCAATGCCTGAAAATTACACGATCACTACAGTTGAACTAGGGCGCCCTACTGGAGCACAAGTGATTGAGGAAGCTGAAAAATCCTTCCAGGTATTGAAGGATAGACTACTTCAAAAGGGAGAAAAATACAAGAGGCTGAAAAGGGAGCATAAGGCATTAATTGGGTATGTGCAACATCTAGCACATCCATGTGCTCAGGAGAACCCAACGGTAGAACTTCCAGCTAAGCTTCCACGAGAATCAATTAGCAGGCTCGAGGAAATGAAGAGGGCAATTCAGGAAGGAGACAAGTGGATTGGCGGTGTTCGTGCTGAGGCTGAGAGATTCATTGAGGATCTTGTCTCCTCTTTCTAGCATGCTTCCAACATCCTCTCCCGTATGGAGAACATTGAATAGGCATAGAGTGATACTCACATTTTTCAAGACAAGACTATTCCACACCTAGCTGCTCTGATGCATATGCTAGTGCAGACTTTGGTTGAAGGAGGGGTAATTCAAGCTGGAGATAGATATGATTTTCCCGGCTCGTATTCCGCAACATTCATTGGCTGAGGTTTCTTTGACACGGAAAGGACAGAGTCAGTCAAGATCAGGAAGACCATGGGAAACATTCAGGAGGGCATCTTCAACACACTAGAGGCATTGTTCACAAAACGGCTAACTCTTGAGGAGGTAACGGTGGATGGTTTGAAGAACAGATTGCACCCGTTCTTCTCCAAAATGAGAGTATTTGCTCAAGTTGACTTTGAGAACATCTCCACGTTCTTCGCTATTATTCAAAGCACACAGGAATCCATTGAGGCCTGGAGAAAATCTTGTATCCGGTAGGAGCAAACAATTGCCATCCTTGAGTATCACCGGCCGAGGTTTCTTTGACACGGCAAGGACAGAGTCAGTCAAGATCAGGAAGGCCATGGGAAACATTCAGGAGGGCATCTTCAACACACTGGAGGCATTGTTCAAAAAACGGCTAACTCCTGAGGAGGTAACGGTGGATGGTTTGAAGGACAGATTGCACCCGTTCTCCAAAATGAGAGTATTTGCTCAAGTTGACTTTGAGAATATCTCCACGTTCTCCGATATTATTCAAAGCACACAGGAATCCATCGAGGCCTGGAGAAAATCTTGTAACTGGCAAGAGCAAACAATCGCCATCCTTGAGTATTAGCTTAATCTTACTCCAACCATTTCTGAACAGGAGGTTGATGCAGTGTTGGCCCGATTTGTTGCTTTCGCGGTCAAAGAGAAGAGCAATGGGAACAGGATCCTGGACGAGAATCTTCTAGAAGGGTAGTGGACATTAATTGCCCATAGTGGTCAAAGGAGGAATCTGCCATTTTTATGCTCATTAATTGCACCACTCCACCTTCTAGCGGTTATTAGGGCAGAAACTAGTCTAGGGCTGATGTGGCTCAATCTGAGCCCTCCATTGTAATTTAATCTAGACCGTCCATTGAGATTGGCCAGCTATATAAAGGGGACTCCCCCTCATTTGTACATTATTAGATTAGAGATCAGAGAATAGAGCAAAGAGACTGATAGTTGAGATAGCTTAGCATAGTTTGTTAGCATAGCGTAGTTTGAAGGAGAAGGAAAGTTTTCCCTTGAAAACTTTGTAAGAAGTTGTTGTGAAAACTATCATAATAAAAAGAGTTTCATTGATGATGATTTTGTCTTTTGTTATGAGCAACTAGTAGGATTTCTTCGTCCTTCTACTTCAAGTAGGACTTAAAGTAGAGTAGTTTTCATTTTCATGCAAGTAGTTGTGGATTGTGGTGTTTGATTAAAGCAGCTTCATCTAATCCATACCACTAGCAAGCTTACTGATGGTAAGTTTTCCTTGTGTGGTCAACTGGAATACTTTTCAAACTTAACTTCAATTACGATTCATGTGTTTGTATGCGTTGTCCTTATGGTATTTGCATGTTGAGTTGTAATCTGAATACCTTTCGTTGCTCCCTTGAAGATTGCACTGACTTTGTTGAAGCTGTCCAACGCAAGGCA
This sequence comes from Sequoia sempervirens, assembly GCA_007258455.2. Classification (NCBI taxonomy): domain Eukaryota; kingdom Viridiplantae; phylum Streptophyta; class Pinopsida; order Cupressales; family Cupressaceae; genus Sequoia; species Sequoia sempervirens. Next base: position 64,500,633 of record VDFB02086081.1, on the reverse strand, counting down.
AGGCAAAGTCCGGTTGAAGTCTGCTGAAGTCAAGCCCCGTACATCTTGCACTTAGACTAGGACATAAATCTTCTAAACCCTGCACTCATTTAAATTCCGCACATTTCTGGTTAGTATAGGAAACACATACCTCATTGCCAAATCATCAGCAACGCACGAAAACCTCTTTCCCATCATTAGTCTGCTGTCAGCTGCTAATTTCTGAACAATTGTGTAAGTCCCCTCGTGGAAACAGCATACCACAACGAACAAACTGAGTGTACTCCACTGCATTGAAGGAACCTTGGAGTTGAATGTACGATCTCTCTCGCAATCTTAGCATTCGGAATACTTTGATCAAGAGAGAATGGAGTAGTCGTTGGATACTTTATTCTGCTATTTGGTGTTGGTCACAAAAATCACATCAACAACACCTTTCAATGCATGAGTTGCCAAGGCTATGACAAAGGCATCTACATCATCTTGAGAATACTTTTTAGACTTCATCTAAATAATTCTTTTTTTTCTTTTCTCCTCTTTATGGTCTATTATGAAATGTCTAGTCTAGCCATAAGTTCCAACACTTAACCTTGGACTTTCCTAGAGATTTGGATCTAGAATTTTCTCTCTTCTTGTCTTTCTCCTTTGGTCTTCCACAAATGGATAGGGATTCCTTAGTAGATTTAGAAGCATTCTGCCACATCTCCTTGTAAACTAATGCAGCCACTAACTCATCCATCTTGAGTTTTAAGGCATGTTCCCATTTGCCATCACCAAGTAATTCGAAAAGTCTAGAAAAAATCACAGAAATGTCATACCACAATCCTTCTCTATTTTCACTCCAACAAAGTGCAACTAGGTTACACTCATAGTAAACATGTTCAAATGCTTTGCCAAAGAGACTATCATCCATTCTCAAGGTGTACAACATTGTTCTCGAGAAAAGTTTGTTAATCAAGGATTTAGCTTGGTACAAGTCTCCTGACTTCTAAAGATCTTGTGTGGTGACTACTTCATGTATATTCAACAACACGAAATTTTTCAAGCAGTCTCATGAGACCCTTTTCCTTTTTGTCCACTTTATTTCAATTGACATTGTCGTGGGTTTGGTTCTTGATATGTAAATTCCCAAAGATCTCTATTTACACACATTTTCTCTTATACCAAATGAAAGAAAGCAAAGATACAAATTATATTGTCTACAATAACCTATGAGAATAAGTATGTGGAAAATTAATTTAGATCTTACAGTTACAAACAAGGGACACAAAACAATATACTCTAACAAGATATCAATGTATATCAAATCTGATCAAAACTGGATCCTAAAAGACCTATGGAAATTCTAAGACTTAAATTCTGTGCAATAATAATACTAAGTCAGATTTTTACTTCTGTATTTGAATGCGCTGAATGCAGAACATTAATTGATTTCGATGTCTGCAAATAACAGCAAGAGGTCTCATATATATGAGGGAGACACGCCTCAAGGAGAGACGCGTCTCATGAGAGGACGTGTCTCCATAGAGTGGAGACACGTCCACTCATGGGGCGCGTCCCTTGAGCACGCAGGCTCCCTTAACAATTCGCTGTTTATTTCTTAAACTAATATGAGATTTGTTAACACACAACAATCATAAGGAATGAATTCCGATATGCAATGTTTCAATTATCATCAAAAATCCGCAAAACTTATTTGATTTTCCCTTTTTCGAGGTTAAGAACACTTAGGTTAAATATAAATGATGATGATGCATGAATGCAATCATCATTTATATCTGACCGAAGCTATCTTGAATCAACACTCCCTCTTAGCTAGGGAAGATATTCCAAATCAAATAAGTGGAGATATCACCTTCACACGTGATATCGAAGATATGATATGTTTTCTCAATATTGTCAAGTCACATGACATTCTTCATAACACATCTTCATTATGGTATGTGCACTGACATCAAGTCACATGATGTCTACCATAATTCATGGCATATCCACAAATATAGAATTATCCACCATGATTATCTCTTAAGAATCACAATGATCTTCAAATGATATCAAGTCCCATGATATTCATCAAAAGTGTCCAAGAGATATTATCATGACATGTCCACAGATATCAAGACACATGATATCTATCATGATAGTTCAACTCATCATTGTAGAGTCGTCACTTTACAATGTCAAATACAAGTGTTCATTATTAGAAAGATCGTCACCTTTCAATAATGTACACAGGGGGAGTAGGCCCATAAGGTCATGGAGTCACACACATGACAAAAGAGTCTAAACATCTTTACATATTAGTACAATTTATAAACAATTTGAATTTTAGACATAAATATCAAATTACATTTCAACCATACCAAGTTTCTTCCTGAAGTGCTCTACCTTGATTCGAGAGAGAGGCTTGGTGAGAATGTCTGCAGTTTGATCATTTGTACTAACATACTCCAACTGGATCACATTCATTTCTACCATATCTCTTACATAATGATAGGGGATCTCAATGTGCTTAGATCTATCATGGAAGACAGGATTCACAGAGAGTTTGATGCAACTCTGATTATCACAATGAATAATTGTAGGATTCAAGGGCTCACCAAAGAGTCCCACAAGCAATTTACGAAGCCAAACTGCTTCTCTTGCTCCCATAGAGGCTGCAATGTATTTAGCTTTTGTTGAGCTCTGTGCAACTAAAGACTGTTTTCTGCAAATCTAGGAGATCATAGCTGATCCTAAACTGAAGCAACACCTTGATGTGCTTTTTCGATCGGTTACACTTCCAACCCAATCTGAATCAGAGTACCCATGTAGATCTAGTTGGTTATTTTTGTAAAGAAGACCATATCCAATAGTGCCTTGAAGATATCTTAATATATGTTTCACAGCCATAAGGTGAATTTCCTTTGGCTCACACATGAACTGGCTTAGAGCATTCACTGCATAGCAAATATCAGGTCTGGTGTTAACCAGGTACATCAAAGATCCAATCATTTGTCTATATAGGGTTGAATCTGCACACTTGGATTCTGCAACTGCTTCTTTCAGTTTGTGAAGGTTGGTTTCCATAGGTGTAGACATGGGTCTACAATCCAACATTCCAAATCTCTTCAGAATATCAATAGTATACTTTCCTTGGTTTAGTCTGATGCCATCTGGTTTCTGCCAGACTTCCAAACCTAGAAAGTAGTGTAAAATGCCCAAGCCTTTCATGTCAAATTCTAAAGTTAGATCCTTCTTTCCTTGAGCAATGAGGTGATCTTCTCCTATTATTAGTAGGTCATCAACATATAAAATAATTATTAACATATCACCTTTAATTACCTTAAAGTAAATATTCGGGTCTGCATCATTCTTGGAGAATCCTAGTCCCAAGAGATAGTTGTCAATTCTTTCATACCAGGCCCTGGGAGCCTGTTTAAGTCCATACAGTGCTTTCTTTAGTCTGCATACATGTGAGTCAAGTTTATGTATCACAAAACCTTCAGGCTGTTCTAGATAGACTTCCTCTTCAATGGTTCCATTTAGGAAGGCAGTTTTTACATCCATTTGGTGGATCTTCCAGCCTTTAGCTGCTGCAATGGCTATCACTGCTCTCACAGATGTGTATCGGGCAACAAGTGCAAATGTTTCTTCATAATCAATGCCTTCCTTCTGTGAGAAACCTCTTGCCACAATACGTGCCTTACGTTTTTCTATACTGCCATCAGCAGCATGTTTGATTTTGAAGAGCCATTTAGAAGAGACGACAGATTTCTCTTTTGGTCTAGGCACTATATCCCATACATCATTTTTTAGAATGGACTGATACTCTTCTGTCATTGCATCCTTCCATACTTGATGTCTGAAGGCTTCTGAAACACTGGAGGGTTCTGAATTTATGATGTCATTCATTAGAGCAACATAGTTTGAGAACCGTTTGGGTCTTCTACTCTCCCTAAACGTTCCTTTAGGTGCTGCATGATTCTCAGCTTCTTTGATCATCTTTCTAGCCCAAAGTGGCCTCTTCTTGCCATTGTCATTTGTATTCTCATCTGAAGTAGATTGAAGTTCATTTGGCATTTCCTCAGGATACTCCCTCTGAATCTCAGGAGTAGGTTCCACTTCTAATACCCTAGGGGAATAATTTTCTATCTCACTAGAAATTCTTGCCCTTTTGAATGCAATGTCTTCTTCAAAGATGACATCTCTACTCAATTCAATTTGATTCTGCCCGAGTATGAATATCCTGTAGGCTTTGGAGGTTTCACTATATCCCATAAATATCCCTTTCTTTCCGGAAGGTTCTAGTTTGAATCTCTTCTCCTTGGGCACATGAATATAGACGGGGCAACCAAAAATCCTAAAGTGACTAATGTCAGGTTTTATGCCAGTGAAGGCTTCTTTAGGAGTTTTGTTATCAAGATGAGAATGAGGACATCTATTTTGGATGTAGACAGCAGTCCTAGAGGCTTCCGCCCAGAAAGAGGTTTCAATGTTTTGGTCAAGCAAAATTGCTTTAGCAGCTTCTACAATGGTTCTATTTTTCCTTTCAGCAACCCCATTTTGTTGAGGGTTGTAGGCAACTATGAACTCCCTCTTAATTCCAACACTCATGTAGAATTCCTTAAAAATTTCAGAGGTGTATTCTTTCCCATTGTCTGTTCTTAAGGTTTTTATTTTCTTCCCGGAGAAGTTTTCCGTAAGTGCTTTGAACTCTTTGAACCTTTTGAGGATTTCTATTGACTCTTTACACTTAAGGAAATAGATCCAGGTTTTCCTAGAGAAGTCATCTATAAATATGACATAGTATAGAAATCCTGCTTTAGAAGGTATAGACATGGGTCCACATAGGTCTTAGTGAACCAGTTCTAACACATTTAGGGTTTTGCTCAAACTATTGGGAAAGGATCCCTTTGTATTCTTTCCTAAGGCACAACCTTTACAAGTTCCTTCATGAGATGATTTTAACTTAGGTAAGCCTGTTACAAGTTTTTCCACAGAAGGTAGGGCACGAAAATGAAGGTGTCCTAATCTTCTATGCCAAATCTCATTTGACTCAAGGGTGTCAAGGGTAAGGGCTTGTTTAACTTCAGTGCATAGTTTGTAAAGGTACCCTTGTCTTACACCTATGGTTAGGGCTTTCTTGATAGTTGAGTTTTTAGGCCATGCTAAAACTTTTCCATCCATAAAGGTAACTCTATATCCATTGTCTTCAAGGGCAGAGATGGATATTAGATTCCTCTTTATTCCAGGTACAAAAAAGACTCCAGTGTGTTGAAGGGAGAGACCAGATTTCAATGTGATGGAACAAGTTCCAACCCCTTTTACTTGATGTGTAGAATCATCCCCAATTGTTACTTCTTCATCAGACTCTTCAGTCAAAGTGTCTAAGTGTTCTCTAAACCCTGTGATGTGCCTCGAAGAACCACTATCAATCACCCAGTTGTTGATATTGTTAGATACTTGACTAGATAAGGCTATATAGAACACAAAGTTCTTAGATTCATGATCTGAATTTGTCTTTCCTACTTTGGCAAGAGATGCTTGTTGCTTTGATCTGTCAGGGCACTTCATTGCATAGTGGCCATATTGATCACATCTAAAGCATTGCACTTGAGAGATGTCTTTCTTCTTAGAAGATCCCTTTCCATTGGAATTTCTCTTTCTTTTGAAAGATCCTCTCTTGAAGGAGTTTTACTTATTCCTTTTATTAGATGATGTGTTGAGTACATGAATGTCTTCATCTATGTTCTTCTGTTTATTTTCTTTTGAAGAGAGTCTTGTTTCTTCTTGAAGGCAGTCAGTTCTTAGCCTGTCAAACTTAGGGAGTTTAGATCTTGCACTTAATCCTTGAACAAATGACTCCCATGAGTTTGGCAGGCCTCCTAGTGCAATTAGAGTTAACTCTTTGCTATCAATCTGATATCCAATTGTGGATAATTGATCCCTTAGTTCAATGATCCTCATGAAGTATGCATTAATGGACTCTCCTTTGTTTATTTGAGCATTGTTGATTTGCCTCTTTAATGCAAGAGTCCTACTGGTGTTGTTGATCTCATAGGTACTCTCAAGAGATTTGAACATATGATATGTAGTTTCATGTTTTGCTAGGATGGGCACTATATGATCCCTAACTGCATCTACTAAGATTTTCATGGCTTTTTCATTGTTTTCAATCCAATGAGTTTTCTCAGGATCAGCCTCTGGTTCCCTTTTATTTTCTCTCACAAGTGAGTCTAATTTATTCTCTTTAAGGATCATCATGATTCTAAATTTCCATGATGTGAAGTTGTCTGCTCCTGCAAGACGATCTTCAAATCTGATCACACTTGACATAATGAAGAGTGTGATGAGAATTCAATTTTTTTCAAAAAAATTGAATTTTCCTAAGTATTCTGATATCTAGATTTGATTTGGATTCACTCAACTTGGCTCTGATACCATATCAATGTATATCAAATCTAATCAGAACTAGATCCTAAAAGACCTATGGAAATTCTAAGACTTAAATTCTGTGTAATAATAATACTAAGTCAGATTTTTACTTCTGTATTTGAATGCGTTGAATGCAGAACATTAATTGATTTTGATGTCTGCAAATAACAGCAAGAGGTCTCATATATATGAGGGAGACACGCCTCAAGGAGAGACACGTCTCATGAGAGGACGTGTCTCCATAGATTGGAGACACGTCCACTCATGGGGCGCATCCCTTGAGCGCGCATGCTCTCTTAACAGTTCGCTGTTTATTTCTTAAACTAATATGAGATCTGTTAACACACAGCAATCATAAGGAATGAATTCCGATATGCAATATTTTGATTATCATCATAAATCCACAAAACTTATTTGATTTTCCCTTTTTTCGAGGTTAAGAACACTTAGGTTAAATATAAATGATGATGATGCATGAATGCAATCATCATTTATATCTGACCGAAGCTATCTTGAATCAACACAAGATAATTTCCATGAGAAAAACCATTTTAGAAGAAAAACTCCACACTTCAAAGTAAAACTAGTTGAATTAATCAATACCACACAAGTTACAATACAATCTCCAAGCTATCCCTTTACAAGAGTATCACCAACAAAGGCTTTTGAAGCAATTTGGGCAAAATATCAAATGAAAAAACAAATATCAAAAATAAACCAAGAGTGGTTTTCCAAAACCATGAGTCAAAACAATGACCCAAAAATTGTGTCATATTTGCCCCACATTCTAATGCCCAAGTTGGTTATGGTCATCCTAACTAAAAATAGAAGATGCTCTTACAACTACCATAACCTATCATAAACTCTCATAAGTAACTCCTCAATTTGGGTGCTTCATTTTCACATATTTAAACTCATTCAAAGATGTTGTGTGATGCATCATAATGTTTGTCAAAATTCCAATGTAACTCCCTCTCTTACATACTCTTACACATCATATAATCCGTCATGTGTAACTCCTATCTTACAATGTTATAAGATGTGCTTACACATCATAATGACATTAGATATTCTTAAAAATTCTAACACATTACGAAAAATTCAACATGTGACCAAAAGTGCCACTTCAAAATGGGAGAACAAAATAATTAATAAATACAAATATCGGAAGGCAAGGTTGAGACACTTTTCCAAACACTATTGTACAAAGATGTCTTGGGAAAACAACCTACATTTACACATTCCTAAAGTATGCTACATGTTGGAAACTCATGGAACCAAAATTCAATATTTACAAACTAAAATCCCACAATAAACTTGATATAGGGACACAAGATGGAAAGGTATCATTGTATAACATTACCTTTAATGCGAGCTTTCCTAATAACAAAATATTTCCCAAAAGATGAAGGAGATGAACAAATGTTGAAGCCAATATGATCTAATTACGATGTTCAACAAGCAAGATGCAAAGATCATGTTAGAGCCCAACCATGTATGTCCAATTTTTTTGCAAACTTAGATGTGATTGCCCATGTGTTACATTGGCTTTGTGTTAGCACACCATTTCTACCCTATCTAAAATAGTAAAAGTGGGTTTTCCCTTTTTCAAAATTATGTCTAAATCTGTCCTATATTGTCTCATGTGTGCTCATCACGCTTCAAAGCCTACAAAAATTCCAAAAGAATTGTAAGTGTGGAATTTTGTAGGTCATCTTCTTGGAGTTTTGTAAGTTATCAAAGTTCAAACTTCCATACTTTTAGGGATGTCCATACTAGTATGCCCTCCTGGCCATCTTCGCTTTCCCTTTGTCTATTGAATTATCAGGCTTCATCCTCACAGCATACCCTCCCACCTAATTTTGACAATATAGTTTAAAGCCTTGCAAAATTTGTCTAAGTGTGGATTTTGTCGTTCTTTTAGACTTGTCACGGTTGTCATGGAAATCATCCAAACTTCAAAATGTGATAATGCCTTACAATATTTTCTGTCACCAAAGTGTTGAACTTGTCCTTCCCTTCATATCATTTCCATGCCATTTCCAAAGCCTAATCCCTGAAAGTCTTTGTTAAAAAACTTAACTCTTATTCTTGTTGAATTTTCAAACTTCCTCATTCCTCCATGCCTTCCATTCATTCCTATCGGCCCATCAAAGTGAAAAGCACAAAAGATTTACTGAGAGGGGTGGGGGGGGAGTGAATCAGTAAATCAAAACAATCTTTTGTTTTTCAACTTTTCAACAATCTTAAACTTTTATCAAGATCAACTTCAGTTATGAATCAATGAAAACAAGTTGACACCACTTTATTGAATTGATTAAATGATTTTTACAAATTGAAGTAGGTACCAACCTACTTGATTATGAATGAAATGATTTTGTAGGCTACAACCTACAAGGAGCACTAACCCCTTAACAATTTTAGTAGGCACCAACCTACAAGGAGAATTAACCCCTAATGCAAGGCACCAAACCTTGACTTGATGGATGAAGGTAAATGACTTCAATCAGATCTGCACTCTCCCAATCCTCCAATCTACCTTTGTGATGAAAAAACTCACACTTAGCCCACACAAGAAGATGGGTTTCTGATTTGAATCACCTGAAACTTCACAACCACACTTCAAAATTTGAAAATGAATGTCAAATATATATCTTGATCAAGGCTTGCATCCCTTGTAGTGAGAGAACACAACTCTTGACAAATCGCACCTTTTCATTTGAGTGTGAATTTAATTTTTTCAGATTTTAAACACTCTTAACAAAATCTCTTCTTAATTTTTCTTTGCAGCCGCACCTATAGAAAGTAAAAGACCACGTCTTTTGGAGATTGTAATTACTTTTGACTGAGCACGTCTTTCAGAAAGTTCACATCCTTTTGAAATAATTCTGAAAATAATCATTCGTATCCTTCTAGTCAAATACATATATTTAAGTGTAAAGGGATGCGTTTCTTTACTTGATCATGATCTGTCTTTTGATGAAAAAATGTCTTTCATCACCCAGCACGTCACTTCATGATCGGCACATAGATGCATCAAACAGACACTTCTTTGTTGAGATACGTCTTTTTCATGAGACACGTATTTTTACCTTTTGACTAATTGCTGATTTGTGACTAAATATCTTTTGAAATTAATCGCTTGCTTTTTTTTTTGTTTGGAGACGTAATTTAATGTGTTTGTTAAGTCTGCAAACTAAGCATAAATCTGATTGTTAAAACTTCGAGCTTAACAAAGTCTCTTTTCTGACAAAATTCGAACTTTCATCTTTCTAATCTGATTTCGAACTTATACTTTGAATCTGAAGATGATCGACATGATCTTAAATCATCTAATCTAATCTGAATCTAGTCTGAATCTGAATGTGTTCCAACATCTTTTGAAGCTGAGTCTGTTAATCTGAGTGTTCCAACATAACTCGGTTTTGAGCCAGCCTTATTTTGATTAAATTTGAAGTTGCTTGCTCAGATGTTAAGCCAGCCTTCTCAAAATCTTTATACCAACAATGATTCTTGTCATCCACGAGTTGCCTTGACATCAATGACAATACTTCTAACACAAAGTTCACCTTCTTAGAGTATGCCTTCCATCTTCACCCTGCTTCCTAGTCTTTGTTGCCAAAATTTGACTTTCTTTTGGATTGAGAAGTCAAACCATCCTCAACCAAACTACCTCATTTTCTTCACCCTCGACTCCTTGACTCTCACTTCAAAATTCCTTTGAAGTCTTTTGGAGTCATAGTTGTGGCCTTCCCTTAACCCAAGTACTTGTTCCCTATCATCCCTGACATTCTGATCCCCCACCCTCTAAAAGTTTTCTAAGTCAATTTTTTGGGATTTTGGACTAGGTCGTGCTTCCATTCCTTCCTTGACTCCCTGAAGCTCATTTCATATGCAAAATTTTTCTCAGTATTCTTTGTCGGAATTGTCAGACTTCCCTTCATCTCAATACCTATTCCAAGGTATGTCTAACTCTCAAAAGCTTCCAATTCTTTCATACTCTTTTGGAGTACGATTTTCACCCATCCTTCCACCTCAATACTCTTTCCTTAGTTCCTTTGAAACCCTATTTCTTGATAACTTGCTATATATTTCTCATCAAAGTTTGATAACCAGACTTACCTCTAAAATGATACCAAATACGAGTCAAGACCAAACCCCAATCTCCAATAGCCCAACACTTTGTTAACTCCCTAGGAATATTTGCTCGAACTGCCTTCTTTTGGCATGACTTTCCCATCACTTCCAATCCCTGAACCTAAGCAAAAGGTTGCCCAAAAGCAAAAAGACTAAGTATTGGCGTCAGACCTTTTGATGGTTCAAAAACCTCTTGAACCTTCGACATGTTTCCATGTTGGCCAAAATCTCCAACTAGGAGATAGTCTACAAATGGGTGTCAACTAGTTCATAGGCTTTAGAACTTGTCAAATCACTAAAAAAATGAAACAAAGGGACAAAGGATAAAGTGGCTAAGTTTTGAATATCAACGAGTTCACAAGTTCATGAACTCCTTAAAAGTGTGACATGGTTTGCCAAATTGTGGAAACTACAGCAAGCTAAAGGTAAGGAGAGAAAACATAGAAGAAAAAGCACCAATTCTAAATGTTAGTGATTTCACAGGTTCACTAACCTGCCAAAAGGCTAAAAAGGTTCACAATGTCATAGAGTTTGCAAGTTTAGTGCACTTTGGTTCACAAAAGGCAAAAAATTTTGACACAACAGGTAAAGGGAAAATGTAATGGATATTTTAATTGTAGGAAAGGGCACCAATGAACAGGAGCACGCCAATACGATAGTAAACCCTACCTGCACTCCTACAATGTCTAGAAGGCAATTAATGAGCCAATAATCCCTTACAACTACCAAATCAAATCCGATTATGCCCAAAAATTATTGTTTACGTTAAAAGTGCACAAATTCAAGGGAGAAAAGGATAAAATGACCAACCCTAATTTATTATTATTCTTGAAACTGCAAAGCCCAAATATTCATGCTATTTCCTAGGTCACTTTCTAGTGGATTTCACAGGCATGCTTTCTCCAAGTATACACAGATCTTGATGCCAATAATAATCAGCATCATAGCATTTATTTGGTCCTTGGCTTGTGATCAATCTTGTTGGCAATCTATCCAAGCATTGCAAGTAGATGAAAAGACTTCCCAACTACTCATGTTAGCTCTATGATAATGTGTGGCCCAACCCGCTAGTGCCACATGTCTATCTTGTGATGTCAGTTGGTAGGACCCACTTACTTTACCTACAAATGTTCTAGGGTGGCTTGTGTTGTTTTCTCTATGATGGTTGTCATGCCACACATCACAACAATGATTGTGGCAGGCCCAATATTATCATGGTGATTGTCTGTTGCTTACATGTTATTATAGTGGGCTCATGATCCTTGTTCACAATCACAATAATTTTCAATAGAACTTTTTCTCCAATGAACTAAGGTCATGTTGTGGCAAGCCAAAAGGCCCTTGACAAGCAATTCATAAAGAGCACATCTTTATTTGTGTGCTAAGTGCTAGCCTTTGAATGGATTGGCCCACCATGAAAACAATGGAGATCATCTCAATCTTTGAATGTGTTAATGCCCATGCCAATGTCTTATACAAGCAAATTGTGCAAACTATGCCTAGGGTTTCTGACTGTAAACATGATGTGATGGCTTATGGGACCTTCATTGTAGGTCGTTGGGCTCATTCTCAACATGGACACACTCCTCAGTTTCCCCTCATTGCATTAATGACTGCATGAATGAAGGTAGTTCTCTAAAGGCACTGACATGACTATGCCCTAGTTGTGCATTGTATACCTTAATATTGAGGTTTTCTTCTTCTCACTTCCAGCGATGGAATTCTTGAGGTCATACATGCATTTATTTGGTCCTTGGCTTGTGATCAAGCTTGTTGCTGATCAATGTGGGCATTACAAGCAGATGAAGATGGTATGAATAGAGGTATTTCCTATACGGTTTCCCCTTTGCAGTTTGAACAAGGCACATTATCTAACTAGTTATTAGTTAGATCCTATTCATAGATGTTCACATGTTAAGTTTACTTAGGGCTCTAGGAATCTTTCTAGAAGTATCTAGTATACATGTGATCTTATCCTCTAGTTGTCACATGACATAGGATTAAGATACTTGTCATCATCCTAGTGAGTCCTATCTCTCAACCTTGCCTTTATAAGCAAGGCCTCATGCATTAGTAGATCATTTATCAACATATCATAATTCATTTTTCACCATAATCAAGCAATTATTTCTCTTGCTGCTCTCTTGTGGAAGGCGATCTTTGGTCTTGTAGGTGATCTTGGGAGCTTGAGTCCATTGGTGACTCTTACAGAAGAGACTTACCAACTACCATAAGGTCATTCGCTATATGAAAGATGTTATATTTTAAGTTGTGGCAAGCAGTTTCACCATTTCTCCTTGCAGACATATATTCCTCCATGTGGACCAGGCATGGGTGAGATGTATTTTGAGCCCAAGATTGCATGACTGGTACAGATTACTCTGTAAGGTTAATGTACATAGGTGCAGACTTGATTTCTAAATATGGTTGACTTGTTGGTCTAATGGTTGTTCTCTTCCCTGCCTAAGACACTAGAACATGATCCTAGATAGATCTCTCCATCAATGTAAATGCATATCTTCTGCCTGCAAGTGTTTAATGGTTGTTACCAGTGGTTTGAGTGCTGATATGACTTGAGTTCGCTAAGTTCTCTATGCCCATGGACTGTTTTATAATTTCAAGATTGAATTGTAAAAGCTACATGAGCCTATTTTAATGCCATATTCAATTGATGCCCTGGTTGTTGGCTTAAGGGTTGAACGGTTGAACCTATCTTAATGCCATATTCAGTTGATGGCCTGGTTGTTAGCTCAAGGGTTGTGCCATACTGTAAATCCATTATTTTTTTCAAATTTTCCTTCTGCATCAGCTCTTGCATTTCATTCTTTGTTTCTCATGTTTTCACATACTGTAAGCTTTTGGTAAAGGAATATAATCCAGATTTATGTTTGTAGAAGGGGGTCTCCATGATTGGTTGAGTCTTCATAGGAATTAGCATGAGATGTCTATCTATGAGGTTACATTTGCTAAACTAGTAGTGTGTTAATTGGTTGATCTATGCAAAGACTTATAAAATGGTTCAGGGTGCACTCAAACCCTTCCTTTCAATATGCTATGTCGATTCACTTTGTCTGATTATAGATACTTAGTGGGGTACAAGTGTTAGTTATAGAGCCTAGCTTATGGTTGATAATTGCAGATCTGATTTTCATGTTTTAGCTTGTATTTGTGAGGTGGTTGAATGCATAATCACGACTTGCCTAACAAGATCAAAGCACCAGTCTACAACAGTTCTCTTGCTGCCCTACCATCCTCGTGTTCATTAAAACACCTTTCATTTCAGTTTTATTGTAGTTTGATTTGCCTACATGCTTTATCCATCTCTACAACCTTTGTCATATCACAAGAGATCTCTCTCAAAGCCATATTATTAGAGGATTGAGGATATAGTAGTCCTATTCACACTTATAGCCCATTGCTTCAACAATGTATATCATTATGGTGTTGATCACCTCTACCACCCTTCTTGCATGCTCTTGTCCCCTGATGCATGAGTAGTGAATTCCTTCTCTAGAAAAATGGGCCTGCAGATTTGAGAGCCAACACGGTCAGGCAAATCCAATAATCAACAATCTACCATACCACTCTAAAACCACTATTACATGAAGTTCCTGGAATCAGGGGACACTCTCTTGAAACATTTGGGAAATTCTAGGGAACTTCTGGGAGATGTGGGTATTAAAAAATTAAAAACTATATATAGTTTAATCCAGTTACTGTGCACAAATACAGGATTGGATTATAATTGAGTTAATCCTAGATTAGTAATAATAGTGAGATAAGGGTGACCTATAAGGAATTACATCCTCCAAAATATTTTTCAATGGAGAAAGAGGCTAGAAGCTGAGAAGCCCAAAGTGGAAGATTAAATTCACCATTCCTCCTCCATACCAACAAATGCTTTAAGGTGCTTGTGTGCTAAGTGGTTGGCCTTGTCTTGTGATATTACCAAAAAATACAAGGAAAAGACCCTCAATTGCCCCAGCTCCCCTTGCAAGACACTCCATGCCAAGGCAGAGAACATGACAGGAGGAATTTCTCTTGTACTGCATGGGGCTCCAAAAGCAAGACACGTCTCTTCAATAACTAAAGGCACTCTCATCTTTGAGGGAGTGGAGACTGGGATCCTCCTCCTAGGGAAGACAAATTCCTTGGACTAGTACTTGCTAATTCTCTGGCCGCTATCTCCCAACAAAATGAGAATGAAGACACGCTACCCCCACATAATTTAGAATGAAATAATCCATGAGATAGATGGGATACCTTATATAATGATGCAGATCCTCTTGCTGAAGGAAGTGGTTGAGGTGACAATTAAAACAATCCTCCTTTTGTTGCCTTGGTTGTCCTAATTCCTTTAATTGTTAGTTTCCATCTAATGATCTGATTTTAGTGGTTTTTGGTCCCTTAAGACATATAACTTATCCTTTTCTGTTCATATGGTTTTAGCAAACTTTCTCAAGATTTGTGTCCAATATGATAATTATTAATATGGATAGAATTTTCCAGGGCTGCATGCCCAATATGACTTCCATGGGCTGTGATCCCTGTCTGCATGTTTCTTTTACGATAAGTTGTAATTATCCCTTTTATAATTTTATTTTAAAGTAATAGAAGCTAACATTTTAATAAAGAACATCAGAAATGAAGTACCAAAAAGCAAACAAAATGATTTTACTGTCCATGGGAAAAAAAAATTGTTGATACAAAAAGTAATTGCAGCTTCTACTTTAAATATGCATTGACAACCTTAATATAGTATTTACTATTGAGGTACGTGACAATAAAATTATATATATATATATGACAATATATATATATATATAAGGTTTGCTGAGAAATACCTGTACAAAGATGTCAAAGAAACGCAACCCAAGACTTCGCCAGACTTGTTCATCTGGAATCTGGATTTCCTCAAAGTGGAGTTCTACACTGTATATGCCATTCTCAAGACCTAGTCCATAGTATCTCAGGGAAAGGGGAGAAAGACGTGCTGTTTGATATATTGATGGGTTCTGGTTGTCATTTACTGTGTAGGTATATTGGTCACTTCTTTCAATGCTTAAACCTGAGTCATTTACAAAAAATCCTACCGAACTAACTCCCCAGCTCTCTGAAGAATCCATGTAGAATGATGCTGCACTTAGTGTTTCATTATCACTCTCAAAAGTGGCTTTTGCTGAAGAATTAATCAACTCTGGACCTCCACAATTGATGGCCAAGGATGAAACTGTCAGGAAAGAGATCAAGAGTCAGATTAGATAATGGACAGAGGCACCAATCAATAATTCAGTTATGATTGTTTGAGGTGAAACAATTACACAATACAAGAATACAAGGTAAAATTCAGTGATCTGCTTCATATTTTAACTGCTACTGAAATGAAACTAATAAAATGTGGCATAATATTGTGTATTGTAATTTTCTAGGAAGCTTACTTCTGATACAAACTCCTGTTGTTGTTGAGATTGGTGACTTACTAATTATTCATATATATATGATAGGTTTATTGACACTAGTTATGTGCGGTTGGTTGATAGAAAAATAATTATGTCAGGTTCGTCCTAGTTAAAAATGAACTAGCATTCTATACTCTATATCAATGTGATTTCTGAAGAATAACATGATAATTAGTAAAACCTTGGACACTCTGTTTGAAGACATAATCATGGACACAAAAGGAAGGATGCCATAAGATAAAAACTAAATATTAATCCCTTTTGGAAAAATTCAGGGTGGGTTATGTAACCCTCACATATTTGTAAGTTTACATGTTTGTCCTCAAGTTTAGTTTGTAGAATATCTACCCTACATCCCATAATCAGCTAAAACTGTTGTTTGCATGATTTGTGGGGCTTGATCTATGCAACCACATTACTGGAATTATTACTGTTCTATTAGCAGTTTGCTGTGTATAGATTTGACCTGATGTTTTCAAGATTCTAAATATCCTATTCTAATTGAAACAATTCAAAGGTTATTTATAGGGCTTCTATTGCCTATAGAAAAGTAGTGACATTGTTGCAAGGTGTGCGCCCTTGGTCTCCTTGTGTTGTGCAGTGCAACGCTTGGGTTCGTGACATGGCTTAACTGCCTCTCGTGGATTCACTAAATCTGGCGGTTGTATCTAGCATTAACAGGTCGATCTTTTGGTGCAGCAACAACCATTTGTGCAACAATTGGTATTAGAGCCTGGGTCATGGGTTCAAACCCCTCGCTTGCGCTTTGGGCGCGGGGGGGTGGATTGTTGCAAGGTGTGCGCCCTGATCTCCTTGTGTTACACAGCACATCGCTTGCGTTCATGACATGGCTTAACCGCCTCTCGTGAATTCATTAACTCTGGTGGTTGTATCGGGCATAACAAGTCGATTTTTTGGTGCAACAGTAACTGTCTGTGCAACAAACATTCCATTCAACAATGATGTAAAACTAAGCATATTGGCCAACTTTCTTCCTATCACTTGTATTTTGATACACTTCTCTAGAAACAGTTGTGTTATATCCTCTTTTGTGTATCAAAAAATAATCAATACTAGTATTATCTAAACACCTTTGTTTTGTGTTTTAGTGTCCACTTATTCTTTACCATGTAATCCATCTAGGATGACCACAATGCGTGAGCAAGACTGACCCAAAATTGATCTAGAAATTAATATAATTCCCCAAGGCAAGACAATCAATGGAAATGGGAAGAAAAAACCAGCAGTTAAAATGGTGGGATCAAGTAATAGTCAAAAACATTCCTTCAAAGTAGAGAAGTGTCAGCCTGGTAAACAAACTTTGGGATAGATGAGCCTTCCACTTTTGCAAGGCATCCATCCATAGGAAGGGCATTTTTTGACAGGAAGGCATCTACTAACAAGATGGAATCCATCATCAACAAGTTACTTGTCATTTCAAGAAATTTTTCCATCAAAAGGAATCTATCAACGAGAAGGAGCAAGGTATCCATCAATAACAAGGTCAATTACAACAACTCCATCAATAACAAGGACTTCAAAAAAAAATTCCTTTTCACTTTCACATGTGAGTTTTTAAGTCATTTTAAGATGTTTTTCATGAAGAGTTATTACATGATCTTTATGAGTAATTATCATATTAATACATTTTTTTCATAAATGTTGGTAATAACTAGTATAGGTATCTTAAATATATCTATCTAAATGATGTTGAGAGATATCAATCTTCGATTTTTCACACATTACATTGGTTAATGAATTCATTACCTTTTCCATGAATTTACCATTGATTGATGATAGATGGCCAAAATCTAGCTACACCACCGATTTAGGCTGAAAAAATCTTTACAAGAAAAAAAATAGCTCCAAATGCCACTATATGTGTAATGTCCCCATTTTGGCCATACGCTCTTCTTTGACTGATAGCCTATTTCCGGAAATCCGTAGGTTGATCAGAAATGAAATTAGGGTTTCCTTGCTTGGAGGTTTGTGGCATTTCTAGGTATTTACTATTTTTAGTAAATACTAATTTTGGCAGTGGTTCAGTTGTCATCCTTCATAAAGTCATTTTCAGTTGGAGCAGTTGCTTGGGTTTGATTTTGGCTTTAAAAAGCATTATTTTGGTGAAATAATATATTACAAGGCATTAATGTTTTAATTTCAAGTTGACCCCTTGGCCTAGTTCATTAACTTTAAGTTGTTCTTAAAAGGTAGTCATGAAGGGGGGCGTCATCATGGAGGATAAATTTAATATTTAAAGTCTTTTAATGCCTTGGGAAAGGTGGACGCCTTTTCTTGAAGATATTCTTTTAAAAATAAAGTTTATTTGTGCCTTGATAAAGTGGACGCCTTTTTGAGAAGTTGGAAGGTTTCTGGAAATTTGAAGAGTCTCATGTGACTTTTGGCGTACTTCTTTGAGGAATTGAAGAGTCTTCTACTCTTCTATAAAATGAATGCTTTGCTTCAGCATTGGCATCCAATATTTTTATGCTAATGTTATGCTGTCGAAATGACAACTTGTTTAATACTTCGAGGGATGCTTACCTCCTAGTTCCAATCCAATTTCGTGTTTGAAATACAACACCTAGTTGGTCATTTGCTGCTTCTCAAATCAGACTAGCAGATTGAGCTCAATAGTTGAAGATTTTGATGAAATTTCCAGTTTTGAAGTTGCTGATACAGTCACAGCTGAAAGTGGTTTTTGCATACAGCTTTTGGAGTGAATTTAATTTGCTTGTGGGTACTTTTCCAATCCATTCCTACACCCAAGGCGACCATCTTTGGAGAGTTTCAGATTTTAGTTTTGAGTTTATGATTTTTACTTGTCAAAATCGCCCTTGCTCAAGGCCGTACCATTCTGGAACATTGGGAATTGTGCTAAGAAAATAATACTCATCATTTGCTGCTGTTTCTTCATCATGGAATGGGTGCCTATCTTCCAGGAGATCATTGCAACTGATTTCACGTCATTTGGAGGTAATTTGACCAAGTTATGAGCATTTAATGAATTCACAGTTTGCTGATTTGAATTTCCAGAATTCTGATTTTTATATCAGACTGTTATAGTTCTCAGTTTTTGGTCTTATACTTCAGTATTTGAGTGTTATATGATTGTAAAAGTTCATACTTCATGTTTAAGGTTCATTTCCTATCATTGTACTTTGTAATCTGCAGAGTTTAATTTGTAAAGGTTGAGATTAAGCATTACTAATCCAACCATTTTTCAGTTCTGCAATTACTTATTGTTTTGTCATTAAATTACCCCTGGATGGTTTACCGCCAGTGTGGATAATCTGATTTGTAACACTCTTATACCCACTTTCATAGTGGAGAATCCCCACAGCTCTGTGGATGCCCGCCGCAGCGGATGAATTGTTTTAAATTGTAATCTTTTTCCCCCCACTGTTTGGTGGTAGTGTGGAAATGTTTCTCATGGCTGGTTATCCGCCTATCAGTTCTTGATTTCAATTTTCTACACTCCGTCATATGTTAGCACCTCGCCCTCAGTGGGATCTTGAGTGCACATTCTTGACGTTGAGTAATTTTCATTCCAAGTTCAGTTATCAGTTTGATGCTAACGCTAACCCAGTTATCTATTGTTGGTTATGTTGTGTAATTTCTTCAAAAAAATTGGTTAGCATATTTCAATATGCCCAAGATATAACAATTTTTTATCTCCTCAAAACAAGAAGAAAATTCACATGTGATGGTCAAATGGAAATAAAATTTCTTTTGACGATCAAATGGACATACAATTTAAATTCAATCATTATATCGAAATCTTATCTTGGCTACCAAGGTAATTACACCTTCGTCGTAATTACATCGCAATAGAATCACTTAGCGCACAACCACCTCTAAGCATTTGTTAGTTGGGGGGAGGAAAATAAATGTAATCAACCACTTACCTTGTAGCCACTTTCCTAAATGGAAAGTCTTTTAGTGCATGAAATTCCTTATACACTACACTTGTCTCACAATTATTATCAATGTGGAATCCACCCACTGACCTAGTACCTTTTATTTTGTTAGGTATTTAGAGCTACCTGGTAATCTTTAATTAGAGGTGGATCCCATTAATAACAAGTGCTTAAAGGCATCTATGTTTTTTGTGGGTCTCCTTGCCTTGTTATTATTACCAACATAAATGAAAGAAAAGGTCACTAAAGTATTACTTGTAGAGATTGGTCATCATAGAGATGACTTAACTATAAAGGGGTCAAAATCCAACAATAAATAAACTAGTTAAACATCATTGCAGGAGTGTAATGTCCCCTTTTTAGCCAGGGTTAGCGTTCGACGAATTAGCCTATCATCAGGTCCTCATAGGCTAATATTGGTGATTAGAAGGCTTTGTGGAGGAGTTAATTGGTTCTCCAGATGGCAATTGGCAGTGTTTTCTTCTCTAGTTCATTGGAATATTTTGAGGTGATCATCTCCATGGATTTCTAGCTTCGTTTATGCATACTTACTATTTTTAGTAAGTCAGTGGGATGTTGGGGGCTAACCTTACTATTTATAGTAAGGCATCTAGATGGGTAGAGTGAGTAGCGGGTTATCCTATGGTGAAGTCAAAATTAATTAATGATGATTATTGATGAAGTTATAGTATTAATTTTTATTAAAGTCATACTTTGATAATAATTAATTAATTATAAAGTGAAAATACTAAATGACTTATTGACTTTATTATAAAGGCATTTGATGATATAAAGTCAAATAATATAAAGTCATTGCCAAATGGAAGATATATTATAAAGTCAACAAAAGCAAATAAATTATATTATATTTAATGATTTAATTGCTCATGGGATATTGTGCCATTTGGGAGGTGATATAAAAGGCTTTCAAAAAAGCAAATTCATTATTATACACTTGAAATTATCTTGTGCTTTGGCATTTGGAGAAGAAAACCAAGGTTTTGCTTCAACATGATCTTGGAGAACATTCATTCTTTCAGATTCTTGCATCCCACAGGTGTGAAATATCACCCAAAGGTTGCAGTCACCAAGTGGCTTTCATCCAGAAGTCACATTGAGCATAATGAAGAGTTTATTTCAAGGTTTTATGAAGATTATTGTCTGAAATCAAAAGTATACCTATTGTTGTTTGCTTTAATTGATGATTGCATTCTGCTGGGCCGTAGTATGTCATTAGCTGGGCCGTACAAATCACTAACAGTTGGGCCCTAGAGTCTCCTTTTCTAGGCGTGGGGTTTCCTTGGCTGAAATGCCTATGATATGTTAATCATTTCTCTCTCTTTGGGGGTGGCTAAGATAAAGGTCTCAATCTGCATTCATTTTAAAGTGGAGAAATCAACATATGAAGCTAGGCGTCCATTAATGGAGGTTTCCAGTTTGCTGATATGATAATTTCAGACCTGCAAATAAAAGCTTTGGCTCCCGGGTATGATTGATATTGTAATTTCTTAAGTATCAATAAAATCTGAATTGAAAGTTTATTATATTTGCTTCAGCATTTCTCTTGTTTGCATTTGTCAATATTCTTCATTGCATTACCTGGCAAACATTCTCAAAAACACCAAAAAATTCAAAAACAATCATTAAACCAGTTCAAACCAGACGGGCAGATTAATTAGCAAATATCTCAGGAAAGGGGTGGGATATTTCAAGGAGCTCCAACTACTTAACAAAATAGAGGTATCAAGAAGATGGGTTGATCCCACAATGATAATAATTGTGAGACAAGGGCAGCTCATAAGGCATTACATGCACTCAAAGCTTTAACAATTGGGAAATAGGCTAGAGGGTGAAAAGCCCAAAGTAATGATTTTTTTTAATTATAATCACTACTTTTCACCCATACTAATAAATGCTCAAAAGAGTTTGTGTTTTGTGGGTTCCCTTGCCTTATAATTATTGCCAACTTTTAAATGAATAAAAGTTCATTAAAATAAACACTTACAAAAGTTGGTCATCTAAGAAATGACTTAAATATACATGGATCAAAATCCGACTAAAACTAAACAGCTAATAATAAAGAACCATAAAATTCCACATACTTTATATTTTATTAATCTAATTAAATTTTTAAGCAAGCATAAAAAAGTTATGCATTAAAGGTCATTTAACATGCATCTAAGGTTGTTAATTTTACCTTCTAGTATAATTGGTAAGAACTACAATTAAAACCGAAACTTATAAATTACTCTAAAAGTGGTTTCGACTTAAATGAAATGCATTCTATATATTTTCCCTTTTTCACTTGTGAATGACATGAGGATGTATAGAAATGCCTATTAAGCAATTTATTGTGCAAAAGACTTACTCTTTGGTTTTCCTTTGTGACATGGAAAGCTTCGTTGGAGACAAGCCAATGAGCTACAAGAAAGACAAACAAGAAATTTTCTTCAGATACTTTCAATCAATGAAAAAAATACTCTTTTGCAGCAAATCATAGCAAAATAGAGTATACAGTTGAAAATTATCAAAATACGGTTAAACATAGAATGAACTTAAACTAAATAGATGCATCAGCAATATACCTTTGATTTGTTGCATTGCTCTTCAAGAAATTTCCAATCAAGTTTCTATAAGTTGAATAACAAATGGATATATTAATTATACAAGTACAAGTTTGTGGATATGAGAATCAAGAGATACTTTCTAGAATTCAAAACACAAAGAAATTAAGTTTCTTTGAAGCTAGAAGAGAAACTAAAGAAGCGTAGATGCAAGATAACAGAAAAGAGAAGCTGGCAGCCTCTCTTTATCTGGTTCCTTCCAATAATCATATATAAATTCAAGATGAATATGATTCAATTTAAAAAATTTAAAAAAAAAAACCCAAGAAAAACATTTCTATAGGTGGACATAAGTTCTTACATGGTTAGATTATGGCCATTAAACCATGTTGGAATTGCGCCTGAAAAGTTGTTGTATAACAAATCTCTGGAAAATTTTGAATCACATAAACGATAAATCAATCAATTAAAAGAAACAAACATTGGCCATGCTTAGAGATGACCAAATGTCATATAGGAATTGGTGTCTGAATGCATGTTTCATATTACCATAAGAGAGAGCATAATGCATCCCTAACCTACATATAATCTTAATGCTCTTTATAAACTTAAGATAACACTATCAATAACAGCAAGTAGAAAATAACCAATGCAGATAATACTTCAAAATATAAGAATAATGTCAGATTTGTATTATCATTAGATAGTACTTAGTAAATGTTTTTGTAGCATTAGGAGGACATAGAACAAGTGCCTTTACCCCAACATACATCATGCTATTCATGCAACAAGAATACCCAGCAGTGGTTGATTACACACTACCATTAACAACTAAATCTACTAACCAGAGTCATTACAAAACTATCTAATGGTAACAATACAATTGATAACAAAATAACATCAGCTACTACAACATATAATTCAGACAATGCTAATAGCAATGATAATATTAATATAATTGTCTACATTAACCCCCACTAAAACTAGTCGGAATCCCTTCTCACACAACCCAAAAACATGAGAAAAATAAGAGTGAGGATGGAAAACATTCCTAGTGGAGGAACTATTGATGAAGTGATTGTGGTAGAAATTGTCACACCCTTCATGAAAACACTTCTATGAACTTTTGAACTTGCAAAAAAGTGGTGCACTTCAAGCTTGTTTGCACAAAACCACTACCCTACATGGTTCTGGAAAAACCAAAAATTCAACCACTATTTTTTTTCTTTTCAAACAATCCCCCCAGATGTGAGGGAAAAAAGACTATATAGAATAAACAATGGTGGAAAAAATAACTTTGACTAATCGTACAAGGAAAAGAAAGCGCAAGGCAAACCATACAAGCAAATATTGAGTGACAAGGACATACAAAGTAGGGAGAGAATGGTTGGCAAGAGAAAAGGAATTGATTGTATTGGAAAATCCACAAACCAAGGAATAGGAAATACAATTGTATAAATAGTAGGGTCGAATGAATGTATAAGTAGCAGGGTCTTATGAATGTAGAAGTAATAGGGTTGTGTGGCTGTATAAGTGAAAAGGTTATAAAAAATGGGGAATGACATGAGCGTACTATTTGTTCGAAGCATAGGCATGGGGATTATATGACAAAGGGCAATGTACATTGTAGGAGGGTGGCTATACAAGCTATTCCTTTTTTAGCATGGGTGTATAGAAAATTGAGCTACTTGGCCTATGGTGTTTGATTAGTTGTAGATAGACATATGAAGATTTACAACATACAATGTGGGATGAGACATTTGATGGACTTGCTTCCCTATTACCCTATGGCCCTTCTATGCCATCTACATTATTTTCTTATTTGGCCAATATGCAAAGCTTTATTGCCCCTCCTTTTGCGTTTAATAATAACCATACCTTTTTTTTTTTCCCTAGTGGGTCTCAATGACTTGAACATAGAGAAAATGGATATTCTCAAATGTGTGGAAAATCTACAATTCTTGCCAAAAGTTGTAATGTCCCCTTCTAGCTAGACATCAGTTGCTAGTAGGATTAGCCTATCAATGACCCTCGTAGGCTAATGAGATTGGATAGAGGGTCTTTTTGAGGCAGATACCTAGCAATTGATGGCATCATTCTTCTCCAGTGCTTGGTTGGGATTCAGGTTTGGCCTTTGCAAAGGTTTCAGGGCTCAGTTTCACATACTTACTATTTATAGTAAGTCATTCAACCAGGGTTACTATTTATAGTAGGGCACCTGAATGGGATATATTGGCAATGTCGATTCCAGAATTTGGTTGGTTTGATGATATAAGGAGTTTTGCCTAAGTTATAACATTTAATTATTATTAAAGGTCACTTTAATAATAATTAATATTTTAATGTTATATTATAACGTTATATTTGCACTTTATGACTTGAGGGGCCATTAATCATTAAAAGGGGTCCATCTTAATTAATTGTTTGGACGCCAATTTCAAGACAATATTTTAATATTGCTAAAGTGCAAACATTATATTATTTAAATGATAAAAAGGCAAAAAGGAGGGAATCGAACTTTGAAGAAGTATATAAGAAAAAGCCAAGAAAGGTCGATTCATTCTATTGAGTATTTGATAATTTCATTTATGTCTTCCTTTGGCGTTGGAGAAGAGAAACGAGGGTTTCTGCATTTTCCGGAGCTATCTGGCATTGGAGAACGTTCATTCTTCAATGTTCGTGCTTTTTGAGGTTGTGCAACATCAGTTGAAGTTAGCCTATGAGAGTTGGTTTCACTCAGAAATCAATATTGCGCATATTGGAGGAATTCTTTAAGGGTTTCCAAGCAGATTTTTGTTGAGGCGAGCAAAATACACAAGGGCTGCATTTACTTATTGCTGGACACATTTTCTAGAGGCTGCACAATCTGAAAAGAAGCCAGCCGTACCAACCTTCAGACCTGGTGTGTTTTCCCTAAGGCCAATCGCCTTGCTTTTTGGTGCTATTTCATCTTGGTCTTGGACAGCTACATCAATAAAAGGGTTTGATCAAGTTTTTGGAGTGGAGAAAGCCTTATTTGCATCAGATCGATTATTTGAAGAGCTCTATCTCTGGCTGCCAGCAACTCCAGATTTATATATATTACTCTCTCTTGTATTTCGGGGATGCTCTGTTTGTAAAAGCTTTCAAAATGTGAAATCAATAAATAATATCTATTTGCAGCAGTCGTTTTTCAGTAGTTTAATATTTTCTTCTTAAGTCTTTCATGCCTGGCATTATATTCAAAAAATACAAAAAAAACATATATATTTCAAAAAACACAAAAACTCATAAAATGCAAAAACAAGCAAAGAACAAAATTTCAGCACTTAACCTTCAGCAGTACAGGGTTTCAAAGTGGGAGAACTTAGGGTTCTTACAAAAGTTCATTGCACAAAGCTGATCCTATGAGACTAGAAATAAAAGCTTATCCTAAGAGACTAGAAATATCTTGTTGAACTGAAGTATTAGAAGCCATAGCAACACTAAACTCTAAAGAAGCAAGAGGTGCAAGAGATGGAAGCTCAACACAAGTCTCAAAAATTGGAGAGGATGAAAAAATACCAACATAAGTTGTTGGGTCCCAATGTTACAGCTCCAAAATCCTAGAACATGGTTTTACCTTTAAGACCAAGGGGTGCCTTCAAGAAGGGTAAACCATGGTTCATTGAAAAACTATCTAAGGTTTAGGGCCAATTCTCATGTCCCCGATTTGGCGATGGCGGGAGACAATGTTTATCAACACTAAGATGAAATTTAAATATTTTGAATAATATTAAATAATATAATATTAATAAATAAACTATTAAATAATAATAATATTAAATATAAATTTAAATTATTGAATAAATAATATTTAAATTTATTATTCTTTGGCCGACCTCACTTGGGGAAGGCGATAAGTATGCATATATATATTTGTTCTTGGGCAGAGTTCATCATGACGAATTTGGATGGAAATCTTGTTGATTAGCTAAGGGACAAAAACCTCTTATCTAATCTGCTCCAGGTAGGGACGACACCCTCTGCTTGCAAATTCGTTACCTACAATTTCTTTCTTATCCGCATTTGTCCTGTTCAATACTCTGAGGCGATTTCATTGTGGTTCTAGATCAGTACCAGGGAGGTGATTGCTTCATGTGGCCGAGCCTCCTGCTCTGGCCACGCATCTTCAGTACTCCCCTGCTTCAACATATGTGAGTTGACACTCGAGAATTCAAGGAAGTGAGCTACAAGAGACCACATGTGAATATTGATCACAACCTCTATTCTATGCGACTACATCTAGGAGGGAGCCGGTGCCATCATTGCACTGAACCAAAGCATTGAATCGAGGCCCTTACCCCACACGCCAACTAGTATCCAATCTCCAAGTCAGGATTCTCAGAAGCAGATTAGCAGGTCTCGCATGAATTGTTGTAAATCAAGAAGTATCTACCATTAGTGAAATTCCTTATTTGTAGCAGCAATCGAGTGTGCGTTAGAACTCCTATCAGCAAATCCTGTTATTGTTACTATCTACGCTGGTTACAAGCCTACCGAGAGTTATCATGGCCATATTTTGTACTTGACAATTACCAGCATTGAAGATATAATCTCTAAGAGCAGTTATATAGCACAAATATCTGAAATTTAATTGGTCTTGGTATTTATCGAAATCATTACTTTCCGAGTTACTCATAATCACTCGATCTTCATTGCATTCTAAGATATCTGCTTGCTGTAAATCAGAATGTGGAGTGTTTATGGGCTAAACTATTGGTATTTTCCTATGAATAAACAAAGGAGTATATTTCTATTCATTCATTCCCGTATTTCATTATTTCCTGGGTACAAGAGGATATATTTCTGCTTCCTGTCATTGGCTGGGCATCTTTTAGTGTTTCTATGTTCTGTTATTGGTTGGGCATCGTACACCAATTGATGAGAGTGGATAAGCTCTCCTATACTTCAATCTTAGCTTAGACCCAAGATGGTATTCCAAGAGGTATCCTTAATAGGTTTTTGAATCATTTAAAATGAATAATTAATAGAACAAACAACAACTATACTCAAATGCACTCTTGATCCCTGTATTTCTCACTAAATCAAGGTTAACTAGCTGCAATATACCTCTTCTATTGCTGATATGATACTTTGCACATGTATCTACAATACTTATAGCAATGAAATTCCTTGATATGGTTTCATTTAACATTTCATAAACATTTGCAAAGTACAAACATGCTTGAAAGGATTCATAGAAGATTTAGCAGTTTTGGTTTAATTGAGAGTTGTCCTTGGTTTGCATTATTAAACCATAAACAACATACATTAGTCCTACTCTACTTCCTATTACTAATGGAAATTCAATTTGATGATTTTAATATATATGGGAGGTCAAACGCTTCAAGTTTGGTGCCTTATTGGGTCACAAAGTCACATTCAACCATTCAAATTAGTGAACAAGAAGTTATAAAGAGGCATGATATACAGTAACTACATTTCCTTAATAATCCCTCTTCAAATTTGCAAATATTCATCTATAACAAGAAACAAACCAGTACAAACAACAAATTGCAATGTACTAGGTTGTTGCAACACTTGTCAAACTCTAGTTACAGTTGCATCGATAAATGAGATGGAAGAAATCTCACAAGAAGGCTTGTCACACTTCTTTGCCCACCAAATTTCTCAAAATACTAACAACTAAGGAGACATGTAACTACAAATAGCAGCCACAATAGCTACCTTTCTGCAAGTTCTAGAATGCTCTGTTATAATGGCAAATGAACTAATCGCAATTGAAACACTAGAATGTTGGAGATATTGGCATTGATGTCAAAGGGGCATGGATAGTTTTGTCATTGATGCCGAAGAATGCAAGAATAAAGAATTGGAAATTGTTGTCATTGATGTCAAAGGAACTCGAAGGCCAAGGAAGATTGTTGAGGAAGGAAGTAAATCATCATATCAAAATCAAGATCATTTGAATGTGTTTATGAGCAGCCCTCTATGAAGTCACCACCCTCACAAAGAGAAATAAAAGTTTATTTTTATTTATTTCTAAGGGCTGACCCTTAGATTCCTAGCACCCCCATGTGGTGATTTAAATTAAATTAAATTATTTTTTATGAAGAGGCCGACTCCCTTATTGGAGTGCCCCATTTTGGGGATTTAAATTTGGAAATAAAAATAATAAAATATATTTTTATGAAGAGACTGACCACTCTTGGAAGGATCGCCCCTCTTGGAAGTCACCTCCTTTGGGCAAAGTGGCATGTTTGCTAAGGTATAAAACAAGGCAAAGTATAGGTGTGAGAAGGAAGTTTTTATTGAATAGTATTTGATTATTGAGCAGATTTAAAGCAAACCAAAAGGGCAGAAAATATGAAGAATATTTCTGATTCATATTGAAGAAAATATGCAGATCTATATGTGAAATGTGTGCAAGTTTATTTAAAGAACATGAGCAGATTTTATGAAGAGTTTATGATAAGATTTATGGAGGATTTTTTTATCATATGTATAAAGTGAAATGAGAGCAGACATTAAGGCAAAAATACAGAGGAAAGCATTGCATTATTTGAGATTAAATTTGTGAAGGAAGAACATCACATTATAGTGATCAGATTTGAGAAGGAAGGACTCAGATTTGTGAAGGAAGGACATTGCATCAGATTTGTGATCAAACTTGTTAAGGAAACAATTACATCATTTAAAGTCAGATTTGTGAAGCAAAGTGTATCTACATTCAGATCTTGTGAAGACAAATCATCCATTGAAGGATTCGTAGTTGGTCCTATCAAAATGAGAGAGTGGTGTCTCTTTGTAATGTCCCATTCTCATCAGTGATATGTTCTGACACTCATCAGCCTATTCCGGAGGCCCGTAGGCTCGTTGAGGTAAAATTAGGGTTTCCATGTTTTGGAGGTTCTATGGCATTTCAGAGAAATTCTATTTTTGGCAGTATCCAGTTGGAGCAATTATTTGAGTTAGTTCTAGTTCCTGAAAGCTTTATTTTGGTGAATTTCATAAATAAAGGCATTAATGTTATAATTTGCAGTTGACCCCCCGTTGGCTTAGGAGAATATCTTCAAGTTGTTTTAAAAGGTGGTCTTGAAGGGGGACGCCTTCATATGGATTAAATATTATTTTTCAATGCCTTGGGAAAAAGGACACCACCCTTTTGAGGAGTTATTTTTTAAAAAATAAAGTGAAATTGTATTCTTGCAAAAGGGACGCCTTCTTGAAAAATTATTTGGATTTTTGGAAATTTGAAGTCTCTTGGTGACTCTTGGCGTACCTTCTTGAGAAATTGAAGAGTCTTCTACTCTTCTATAAAATGAATGCTTTGCTCCAGCTTTGGTATCCATTATGCTTATCATATTGTTATGCTGTCGAAATGACTTCATGAATTTAGCTTTGAGGAATGCTTACCTCTTAGCATTTATCCAATTTCGTGTTTGAAAGATAACACCTAGTTGGTTTTGGGACTGTATCTCATCCAAACTAGCAGATTGAGTTCGAATGTTGAAGAATTTTGGAGTTTTGTCAATTTTGAAGTTGCTGATGCACCTACAGCTGAAAGTGAATTTTGCTAGCAGCTCTTTGAATAAATTTTATTTAATTCTGGGTATTTCAGAATCCTGATTCTCTACCTAGGGCGACCCTTTCTACCAATTTGCCGATTTTAATTTGAAGTTTTGGATTTTTACTTGCCAAATCACCCTTGCTCAAGGCCGTACCATTCTGGACATTGGGAAATGTGCAAAGGAAATTAATTCTTATCTTTTGAAGCTATTTCTTCATCAAGGCATGGGTGCCTATCTTCCAGGAGACTATTGCTTTTGATTTCACTTCATTTGGAGGTATATTGAATGACTTATGTTCAATTCGTTGAATTTCACAATTGCTGATCAAAATTTCCAGAATCTCAATTTTATATAAGATTTTATTAGATTTCAGTTTTGGCCTTTTTTCATCATTGAAGAGTTAAAAAAACATTGAGAGAATTCATTCTCCTCTTCTTAGCATTGTTCTCTATTATTGTAATTTGTAATTTGCAGATTTCATGATTGTAAGGTTGAGATATAGTAGTACTAATCCAACCATTTTAGTTTCTGCAATTACTTGTTAAATTCCATATTAATTACCCCTAGATGGTTTACCGCCAGTGTGGAGAATGAACATTGTAGCTCTCTTTGTACCCACCTTCAAGTGGTGAATCCCCACTCTTAAGTGGATGCCCGCCGCAACGGATGAATTAGATAGATGTATCTTCATGGCTGGTTATCCGTCTAATTGTTTCACTTTCAATTAATAACTCCGTCATATGTTAGCACCTCACTCTCAGTGGGATCTTGAGTGCACATTCTTGACATTGAGTTTGTTTCATTTCAAGTTATTGTTTTTAGTTTCTCCGCCATATGACAACACCTCTCCTTCCTTGGGATTGAGTGTGCATTCTTGGCGTTGAGATCATTCAAACTTGGATTTCAATTTTAATGCTAACGCTAATTCAATTGGTGTAGTGTTGATTTTGTTGTGAAAATTTCAATGAAAAAAATTGGTTAGCATATTTTAGTGCTATCAAAGCAGAAGACCCTGCCATCCTGTGGCATTTTGCAGTTGGTTGTCTAATGAGTGAAAGAGACACTAGACCATTCACCAAAAGTCAGGCCAGAACTCAGCATCAGTTTCCACTTGTTCCAGAGGCAGAGACATTTTCAGAAGCCTTAAGGGATCTTGGCAAAACAGTGGAAGGTAAAGAAAAGTTAGTGGAAAAAGTTGGTCAAACAGTTGAAATAATGTCAGACAGTGTTAGGCAAGCTAATGAGGAGATGGACAGAGTTGAGAAGAAATTTGATGGAATGATAGACATGATGTCTCGATTATTGTCCAAGTTGGATCAGCAAGTAGCACATAATGTTCTTCAGCCCCAAAATAATCCAACTAGTGAAAGCAGTGGAGTTAATGGAAAATCTAGTAATGGCAGTCCTGAGGTGAATAAAGGAGATAGAATTGTGGGTCAACATGCTGCAAATCCTAGTGGGTCATCCTCTAGACGTCTTCTCCACATCTTCACGCCAAGGGAAGAGCAACAACCAGCTGAAGCTGCACCAACTTTTGTTGATGATGCACGTCAAGCTTACATGGAGTATACTTCTTTACCTCTCGATTTGAGAGATGCTTGGACCTTTGATCAGTACATGAATCAAAGGAGTCGGAGAAATGGAGGAAGGAATGAGCAAAGTCCTATGGTGTCTAGAAATGATTTCTACCAAACTTTGGGAAAGATAACTATAGAGCATTTTGATGGTAGTAATAAGTGTACAGCCAGATCATGGGTGCAAAAGCTAGATAACTATCTCTCTCTCAATCCAATGCCGGAAGGAGATGCTATCAAATTTGCTACCTTGCATTTGGATGGGATAGCTCACGAATGGTGGACTTATGGTTTGGTCACTCTTAGCCATAACCTCATTCGCACCTATGATGAGTTTACCAATAAGCTGATTAAAAGATTTGATACCAAGAATCCTGAGTTGAGATTCAGAGAATTGGCTCAGTTAAAACAACAAGGATCTTTAGACAGTTATGTGGCTGATTTCCAGAGGTTATCAGTAATGGTGCCTAACATTACTAAGAGGAAACTTGTGGTTCTTTTTGCTAAAGGTTTAATGGAGCCTTTGAAGGGTTGGGTAAAAGCTTTTGATCCACCAACTTTAGATGAAGCCATCAAGAAAGCTAGGAGCATGGAGATGGCAGCCCCAAGGCCTAATTTTCATTCGAAGCTTTCAGCCATAAGAAGGATAAAAAACATTCTTCAAATCTGCCAAAGAAGTTTCAACCAAGGTTATCAGAAGAGCTCAAAGAATAGCTTAGAAAAGATGGAGTTTGCTACACTTGCCATGAACCTTGGGTTAAGGGTCACCGTTGCTATGGAAGAGGCAAAGCAAATCGAATGGACGGCTATTCTGATTATGGATCAGAATCTGATTCGTCTGATCAACAATACAAATCAGCAAGTCGTGAAGATGAAGAAGCTCCAGAAGAGAAGCCCGATGAGGTTATAGATGGTAGTGCTTTCGCACAACTATCAAGTTTTCAGAAAAATGAGTCCTT
>VDFB02086081.1:64441616-64467971 GCA_007258455.2 Sequoia sempervirens | reverse complement strand
GGGTGAGCTTCTAGTTTCATGCCTTACAAAATTTCCCACACTTCTCCTTCAAGTTAAGGCGCATATGGAGGCCTCTACTTCCAATTTAGCAAACTTAAACAAATTTCAAGGCATATCTCTTCAAGCTTGGGCGCATTTTGCCCTGTGAGCTTCCATTTTTCATGCCTTAGTAGAATTTTCATCCATCTCTATGCTGTCAAGGTGCATTTGAGGGGTCAAGCTTCTATTTTGCCAGACTTAGATGGATTTTCAACTCATTTCAGCTTGTTAAGGCGGATTTAGGGAGGTGTTCTTCTGACTGCTCATGATGTCTTCAGCTTGCCCTAGTTTTCTATTTTTAGAAAGTTTTGCATTCTTCGTGTTTCAAGCTGATTTCTAGCTCCGGAAGGCTTGGTTTTCGCTTTGCCTCGATCCTCGTGACGTGACTGAGTTGTTGGCGCCTGATGCTTGCATGTACTTGCTATTTTTAGCAACTTACTAAAAATATTAACTGTTCAAAATGAGCTCAAACTTTGCGTGCCAATTGCCTAAAGGATGTTGATCGTGACTGGACGAAGCTTCTGTGTGACCCTCGTGTCTCGCCCTACTTTTTAGGAAACTCCAACTCTTCTGCATGGCTTGCTTAAATTAGTAAGTGCTTGATTTTCAAACTTCTGCAACTCCGTTTGATTTGAAATTCGCTCCATGGGGTCCTCATCACTTGCTTGATTTGCTCATACTGGTGCCTCGCGCTGACCTACTATTTATGGCCCTATTTCAGAAGTGACTTACTATAAATAGTAAGTGCTCAAATCGCCTTCAAATTTTATCAGTGGGCTCCTTGGAAGATATTGATTGCGATGGGATACCTTGGTTTTTGGAGATTCTGGTGTTTGATCCTTCATTTTGGGTCTTGAAGCTAGAAACCCTAATCTGACTTGCATGTCACTCAAAGATCTCTGTTTGACCCCATTTCTGTTGCATGTCGCCGTGTTCATGATGCTGAAGTGTTGGGTAGCTGCCAGAGTGATATTGCTAAAAATAGTAAGCGTCTAAAAAAGTGACCAATCAGCTTCTGGATGAGTTTGCATGTCACACTACCTGAGAGATCTCAAAAAACCCAGAAAAATGATCAGCATGCGAGCATTGGCTAAAAATAGAAAGTCTCGGAAAAGTGATCAACTTTGTTTGCATGTTACCTCGTTGCGAAACTCTCGGAAAACCCAGAAAGATTATGCAAACATGCGCTGAGAAATCCTGCATGTAGACCCTAAAAATAGCCTTTGAAGCCCGAATCATTGAAAGTCATCATCTCATTTTGCATGCTATATCACTGCGAAGGTCTCGAAAAACCCACAAAGAATCTCTAGACATGCATCTGAAAGTCCAACATGCAAACCCTAAAAGTGGCCCTCGAAGGCAGAACTGCTAAAAATAGTAAGTTGTCCGTTTCAGCTCGAATTTTGCAAGTGATGAGTTCTCAGTGTTCTAAGTGCAATGTAGTTGTCAAAATTTGAAAATCCCAAGAAAATAGGCCCCAAATTGGCACTGACTAAAAATAGCAAGTTATCATAATTCATTGAAAATTCAATGGGAGCTTGCTTGAAGCATCCTAATAGCAGTGTTAAGCTCAGAATTCGATTAGCCAACTCAATTTGACCTCAAAATTGTCTGAAGATTGCAAACCCTAATTCATCAAAAAACCCTCCAGACTTTAGCCAAAATTCAAATCCAAGTCAAATGGCAAGTACATCACTAGACAGAAAGAACCAGCAGAGAGAGAGACAGACCCAAAACCAAAGCCAAAAGACCTGAATGGAGCAAAAAATTAGGGGGTCCTCATTTTGAATGGGGTGATGTGTGAAAAGGTCACAATAGGTGTATGATTGATAGAATCTTGGGATTCCTTCCATATAACATCCCATCAAGAGTGATTTTTGAAATATGAAGAATATGGTGGTGGGAATTTGTGTACTTCAATGATGATTTGTAATGTCCACTTCTTCAACCTAGGTGTTCGGGGAAGTTCCATTAGCCTATTTTATTCTTGTAGGCTAATTCAGAGAATTAAAATGGGAACAATTTAATTAATTAAATTAAGTTGTCTTAAATTAATGTTGCTGGTGGCTTGTATTTAATTAATTTTTATAAAGTGACTTGAGCCAAATTCAAAAAGAAGAAATAATATAGTCACTTTATGTGGATTTAAAAAATATTATTTTAATAAAAGTGAATTTAAAATATAACTTCTCAAAAGTTCCCCCGAAAGTTATAAAAGGTGAATAAAGGGGTTCATTTGGGATATCTTGTTCATTTTATATTTCCTCATTGTAAGGTTTGGATCACATCTTCAAATTAAACTCAAAGCCCTAGGGTATTTAGGTTCAAAGATGAAAAATTTATTCCTAATCAAATTAACGGTGGATTCACACAAGATTCACATTTGCATCTAAATGGGAAAAGCAAAGATATTGCTGACAATTGAGATGTAAAACTCTAGGTACAAATTTATTAAGATTTTCCAGCAAATAATAAATTTGTTGTGTGTACGAATGTTGAAAATAGCAAAAATTCAAAGTGCACTATGTGCAGTGAGCAGATGAATTAAAAACTATATTTTTTATTAAGCTGGATTTTACCCATCCGTACCTTATTGTAGCCTTCCAATGGGGCCATGCCACATATTGGCTAGTTAAGGGGAGGTGCGATGCATAAAGAAAGGCATATAAGACTAATTATTTTCCAATGCAGCCAACACAAAGTCCAGCGCAGCACATAAGGAGGTCAGAGTCGTCAGCACATGCACTAAGGAAGGAAATTGTAGCATATGCCAAGCTGCTGTACCATTCATATATGAGTCATACCACCTTTAATGGATGTCGTACAAGTTCGAGGAGGTATAAGGAGATGTTATGGTTGCTGTTTGAGCTACAGCAGCATTATAACAGAGATCAGAATTAAATATTATATAAATTATCTCTTCTATTTAAATTTTGAAATATTTGATGCATATCCTGCAATTTGATAGAAGGAAATTTGTTAGTAGTATTGGGAAATTATAAATAAATAAATTTCACTCGTAAACATTTGTGAAAATTATGTCAAAACAATGCAAACTGTTTGACGAAATGCCCATATAACAAAATTGTGAAGAATAACATTTTTTTGGATTTTTTTTCTTTGGTAGTATATTACATGATTCTCATCTTATTATTATTTGTTGTGGTAGAGTCTATTCAATTCCATGATGGATGAGTGAGGAGCATCAACGGAGTTTTGCATATCCTTGGTTTAACATGGAACTTGTTTTCAATAAGCAAACTTAATGATGTGGATATGCAAATTGTTCTCTTTGGTGAGGGGTGTAAGATGGTGCAAGGAGCTATGGTTCTTTCTAAGGTTGTTTGTTTGGGCACTTTGTTTCAATTGGATGTATGCTTTGTTAAGTGTAATAGTTCTTTAATTCGTATAATGAAAAGACCTACAAAATCTATGCTTTCACCATTGGAACTAGGAGCAAAGAGGAGTATTGTACTACTTTCAATTGTCATCCTCTTTAGGTACCTAAGCCCTTGGTTTAGAGAGAGAGCTATCTGCATAGAAAACAATGTTTTGCTCGAGCGGGAAAGGTGGAGGCGGGTCGTTTTTGAATTCGGAGGAGGATGTTGTAGAGGGCGGCAAAGATGATGACCCAGATGGAGTTTTCAGCTAGTCAGACTGTGTTTTGGGCTGCGAGGTTTGTGAGGGGAGACTGGGGATCGGTCATGTTGTTGTGTGCTTGGATTCTGATGGATGCGCTACTGGCTTTTGGTTTTGGCGTCCAGTTAGGTATTTTCTCCTCTGCCGTTCTTTGGGGGGTCTATTCCCCTCTTCTTCTTGGGTGGTTTTGACACAGAGGCCCTGGTTGTTCTGGGGTTTGGATGGCCTTGAGAGCGGTGAGCCTAATGATTCATCCCCTTTAGAGGCCCCTTTGGAGTGGATTGCTTCCCTCCTTTTGTTCTCTGTGTTTTTCCTCCGAAATGGAGAGGCGTTGGCCCTCGTGATGGGCTGTGCTTCAGTGTTATATCTTGTGCCCCTGTTGCTTCTTGTGGGTCTGGGGTTGTTCATCTCCCCAATCCTTATTTGGTTGATGGGTTGTGTTACGGTGCTGCTCTGATGTGCTCTGGTGAATATTTTTGTGAGAGCAGTTATTTTTGCCTGTTCTATGATTCTGGGTCTCCCCCCTTATTCAGTGTTGTTATTTTGTAGATCTTGGGGGATGGTTTCCTGGTTTTACCCCTCTGTGGGTGTGGCTGGGCTCTCATGGTGGGAGTGTTTTTATAATGAAAGGCTGATGGTGGTTTTTGTTGGGATGGATGGGTTGCTTCTCATGTTCTACTTCTTTGCCCATGTTGTTTTCAATGCTCTTGCTGGGTTTTCTCTTGTGGCTCTTGTGCTGCCTCTCTGTCTCGATTTGTTGATGGATATCATGGTGTTCTTTGCTACTTGCTGGATAGCTCTCTTCTTTCCTCTTCAATCTGAGTCTTCTTTTGAGGTGAAGTTCGCCATGTCCCTCTCAGCTGACATCTCTTAATGACCAGGATTAGCCTATTATGTGACCCTTTGTGAAATATAGAGTGGATAGAGGTCCGATTGAGGCTAGGTTTGCACCGCTGACGTAATCACACATCATTATCTGGGGTCACCGAATATCATTTGCTTGACTTGCTATTTTTAGTAAGTTAAGTCATTCAGTGGAGCACCCCTGCTATTTTTAGCAGTATGGTCTGATCGTGTGCAAATTCAATCACTTATTCTCCAGCTTCAGACGATTCATTAATCAGACGTATTTTGAGGAATATATTAATATTTAATGGTCAGATTAAATATTAATTATTTTGAAGCTTATATTATAAAGTTATAATATTATTTAATATTATAAATTAAGTGATTTCTAAAGGGGTCGACCAACATTGAAGAGGGGCCACTTTTCAATTATATTTTATAATTAAAAGTGTGTCAAGACTATTGAAAAATTAAAAGTTAAAATTCAACTTTTATTTAAATGATGCCTTTTGAGGAAAAAGTTGACCCTCTTGAGAATATAAGGAATTTTCATTGTGAAGAGCTCATTATGTTGAATATCGAATTTTTGATCAAGTCTTCTTCTGGAGAACAAAGCCAAGGGTTTCAGTTGTCTACAGGCATTGAGAACGAGCCATCTTCGGTTGCGCTCGTGAGGTCAGAAATATCGCTGATTTATTGCCCGTCGAGATAGCTTCATCCGAGGTTATCATGAGCTTCACCTTTGGAGTTATCATCGTGGTTTTGCTTGGAAATCATCTCGAAGGGTTCTTCAAGACAAGGCCCATTTTCCAAGTTCCGTATATAGTTTCCAAGATCCGCATAGATTAGGTTTATTATTGAGTCAGATTTAGTTAAGTCATTGGGTCAGCATTTCCTGGGACTCAGCTGCATTTTCATAATCGGGAAAAGCGCTTTCACCTTTGGGCCTTCTATCTTCGGCTCAACAAAGTATTTGCATTTGGACCATCTTTGATCATCGAGGAGAGAGGAAGTGATTATATTGATGCCATACTACCATCATCATTTGCGCCTATAACCAAGAAATCGTGTTTCTTTAATGTAATCATGTTGTTGCTTTAGCTTGTGTATGTTATCGATCTATATGTAATCAATCCAAAAGGTCAATAAACAGACTGGCATCATTAAATCCAGTAGTTTCCATCATTTCTAGCATTGTAATATTTTATTTAATTTTTACAAGCAATTTCTTTCAAAATCGCACTTCTTCAATTTATGCAAAAAACCACAAAAAAATAAAAAACGTTCAAAAACAAACAAAACAGATAGCCAAACAGTGAGAATAGGGATTTATGGTATCGTGAGCTAACTCGCCATCCCGAGGGTTTAGTGATTCTTATGTAGCCACAAGAGGTTGGGCCTCATAGATATTATACTCGCAGGAGAGCCTTGATTGACAAGCAACAGGGTTTGAACAGGCAACCGGGTACCATGGCTGACAGAACAGATATTCCTCAAAACCCTAGGGATTAGGACGATGCAGAGGTTCTACACACTCTTAGAGATTTACGAGCAGGTCACAGCTAACGATGTATACAAAGAATACGTTGGGCGATCCAGAGGCTAGGTACGCCGAGGAGACCGTCACCACATCGAGACGAGAACAGGAGTGATGCAGGTTCACGGAGAGCACCTAGGACTGTTTCACATACAGCAGACAGGCCAACTCGGCCTACTTTTGTGAGACAGGAGCCTGATGAGGCCATTGCAGGTGAGGAGCCTGAGGAGATGTTCGCTGATACTCTTATGGCAGCGAACGATGAGTGGGAGTTGCTGACACCAGATGTCAGAGAGAGGATTTCCTTTGACAGATTTCTCACACAGAGGAGAGAACACCACAGGAATCGACATGATTGGAGGCCTAGGAATAATAATAATGATCTGAAGCATGCCACAAACAGACTCACTCTAGCTATGTTTGACGGTAGTGGCAAGGTCACAGCACAGGCCTGGATCAGTAAGCTGGACACCTTTCTCACATTGCGTCCTATGGCTGAGGGGGATGCTATCAGGTATGCTACATTGCATCTGGAGGGAGCAGCTTATGACTAGTGGCATCACGGGATGGTGACACTTCAGCATGATCGTATCACCACATACCAGGAGTTCGTAGATAGGTTGGTGGAACGATTTGACAAAAAAGATCCGGAATCCTATTTCAGAGATTTGGCTCAGTTGCGACAGAGTGGTAGTTTGGAGTCCTACATAGGAGACTTCCAACGATTGTCAGTGATGGTTCCCAATATTTCAGAGAGGCGTCTCGTTGTGCTTTTCATGGAGGGACTGTTGGAACCATTGAGAGGTTGGATCAAAGCATTTGATCCTCCTTCGTTACAGGAAGCTATGAAGAAGGCACGCAACATGGAGTTTGCAGCACCTTCCAGCAAGTTCAACTCTAGAAACACTTCTTCATTCAGGGACACTAAGGGATTTAATAAGAATAAGGAAAGATCTGATTTTAAGAGTGACTCAAAAGGTAAATCAGCAGCACCCTTGGATCGCGAGGCTCTTAATGATTTGCGCAGGAAGAAGCTTTGCTTCTACTGCAAAGGTCCCTACGATGCTAACCACGATTGTCCTTTGCGGCCTAAGGGTAAGGCCAATCGAGTAATGTGGGCTTATTACGAGGATTCGGAATCTGAGAGTTCCGAACAACAAGAGAGTTCCGAGGAGTCAAAATCAGAGGCTTCAGAGCCTAAGGCAGAGGCAGAGACAGAGCTCCAGATTCAGGAGGCACGATTGTCTAGCATTCAGCAGGAGGGTTCATTTAGACTTCGTGGAGTTTTGGCAGGGCAAAGGGTCATCACCCTTCTTGACACAGGAGCCACCCACAATTTTATTGACGCTAGATTTGTGGAGAAACGCGGACTCATAACTGAGGAGTTCGAAGGCATTAGGGTTAAGGTGGCCGATGGTTACACTCTCAGGTGTGATCGTATGATTAAGGATCTTCCCTTGCGCTTGAATAACTATGAATTCAAGGCTGATTATTACGTGGTGAACATGGGAGATATTGATTTAGTTTTGGGCATGAAGTGGCTTCATTCCCTTGAGGAAGTCACTCTTCGTCTCAAAGACATGGAGATTCGGTTTGATGTGGATGGGAAGACACATATCCTGAAGGCCATTTGGGACAGTAATGTCAGGACTATTTCCTTCCGACAGATGGAGAGGCTCATGCGACATGACATGGTAGAGTGGGCTGCCGAGTGCACTTTGACACCTATTCAGGAGGGACAGCATAAGACCGAGTATCATCCTGACATTCAGCAGTTGAGAGTTAAGCATGAGAAGGTTTTTAGTGATATTCCACCAGGGAGACCTCCAGACAGGGGTATTGAGCACATTATAGAGCTTGAGGAGGGCGCTAAGCCCGTCATGATTACTCCTTACAGGCATCCTAAGCGGCTTAAGGATGAGATAGAGAAGACTATCAAGGAGCTGCTTGCTATGGGTCACATTCGACCAAGTAAATCACCATTCGCTTCTTCAGTTGTCCTAGTGAAGAAGAAAGATGGTACCCTTCGCATGTGCATAGATTACGTAGTTCCTCAATAAGAGACCATCAAAACAAAATTTACACTGGGAGCAGATGAGCTATTGATGAGTTCCATCGCGCATGTTATTTCACTTAAGATAGACCCGGATCAGATATCACCGTGATCCAGTTCGTGAGCGGTGGATGTTGAGAAGACTGCATTCCGTTCTCATTGTGGACACTTTGAGTTTGTGGTGATGCCATTTGGGCTAACCAATGCGCCAGCGACATTTCAGTCCACCATGAATAGGGTCTTCCACTCACTACTGAGGAGATATGTACTTGTCTAATTCGATGACATTCTGATTTACAGCAGGACTTGGCAGGAGCATTTGGCTCATTTGGATACAGTGCTCAGCATTTTGGAGAGGGAGTCCTTGTACGCCAAGGAGTCCAAGTGTGATTTGGGGATGACTGAGTTGCTCTACTTAGGCCATATCATCAGTGCAAAGGGAGTGCGGATGGATCCTGAGAAGATCCGTGCTATCATAGATTGGCCTACTCTGGCGAACCTTACACAGCTGCGAGGATTTCTTGGCTTGTGTGGTTTTTATCGCAGATTTGTGAATGGTTATTCACGCCATGCAGCACCTATGACAGATTTGTTGAAAAAAGGTGCATTCTGTTGGACTCCTGAGGCACAGGAGTGTTTTGTGAGGTTCAAGGAGCTGATGACTACGTGTCCAATGTTGGCACTGCCAGATTTTACGAAGCCTTTTGAGCTTCAATGTGATGCTTCTGGTGAGGGCATTGGAGCGGTGCTTATGCAGGACAAGCACCCGATCGTTTATGAGAGCAGGAAGCTCAGAGGTCCAGAGAGGCTTTACAGTATTTATGATAAGGAGATGCTGGCCATAATGCATGCCTTGGCCAAATTTAGGCAATATCTTGTGGGCAGTAAAATTTGCATTAAAACTGACCACAACAGTTTAAGGCATTTCCTGGGGCAGCGAGACTTAAACGATCGTCAGCAGAAGTGGGTGAGTAAGTTACAGGCGTATGACTTTGATATCACCTACATCAAAGGTACCCAGAAAGTGGTTGACGCTCTCTCACGCAGGCCTTATCTGAGCTCTATGGTTCACATTGCAGAGGATTGGGGGCATTTGATTGTGGCAGAGTATGCCAAGGATACTTGGGCAACCAATATTGTTGAGGGATCGATGGTAGACACTAGGTACACGCTTGTGAATGACTTGATCATTTACAAGAACAGGATTTTCTTGATCCCAGGATCTGAGATGAAGAACACTATTATGCGAGCCTTTCATGATGTTCCCACAGCAGGACATCCTGGGTATTTTAAAACATACAGACAGATACGGGAAAGGTTTACATGGAAGGGACTTAAGGCAGATGTTCTTCAGTATGTGCGTGAGTGCCCTGTTTGTCAGCAGAACAAGCAGGAGAACACGTATCCGGCAGGATTGTTGCAGCCACTTCCGATTCCTGACAGGAAGTGGGAATGCCTGTCGATGGATTTCATTACGGGCTTGCCTAAAGCCCAAGGACGGGATTGTATATATGTAGTTGTGGATCGGCTGACAAAGTATGCCCACTTCTTTCCGATTACCACCACTTACACAGCTACACAGGTAGCAGAGGTCTTCTTCCGTGAGGTATTCAGACTACATGGGTTGCCTCGGAGCATAGTGATGGCTGTGATAGTCGGTCTCGAGTCACTTCCGGTGTGA
The DNA here is from genome assembly GCA_007258455.2 of Sequoia sempervirens. Taxonomy (NCBI): domain Eukaryota; kingdom Viridiplantae; phylum Streptophyta; class Pinopsida; order Cupressales; family Cupressaceae; genus Sequoia; species Sequoia sempervirens. The sequence goes on along the minus strand of VDFB02086081.1, from coordinate 64,458,176 downwards.
GGTGTTCGTACTTTGTGGACTGAGCTTACACCGAGCACCAGTTACCACCCGCAGACTGATGGTCAGACGGAAATAGTGAACAAATGGGTGGAAGGCTACCTCAGGAATTACATTGCAGAGCAGCAAAAGGCGTGGGTCAAGTGGATATATTTGTGCGAGTATTGTTACAATACTACTTTTCACATGACCATTTAGATGTCCCCCTTCATGGCGTTGTATGGTTATGAGGCGCCTAGTTTTTTGGATTTGCTACTGAGTGACAGTAGAGTGCCTAGTGCTGGAGATTTATTGCAGGAGAGTCAGGACACTATGAGGGGCTCTCAAGGAGAATACAAGGCAATAAAATCGCGAGGAAGCAGACGTAGATCGTAATATGGATGTAGAGACTTTGAGGTGGGAGACATGGTTTACCTCATGCTGCAGCCCTACCGTCAGTCTACTCTTAGGAAGAGTGGTTCAGAGAAGCTTAAGCCACAATATTATGGTCCTTTCAGGATCCTGAGGCGCGTTGGAGAGGTGGCTTACGAGCTAGAGCTTCCGGCGGAGAGCAAGGTCCACAATGTTTTTCATGTGTCACGTCTCAAGAAGGCGTTTGAACACCGTGGTGGTACCTTCCATCAGCTTTACTCCTTAGATGATGAGGGAAAGTTGATCTTATACCCCGAGTCTATCCTGAAAACAGAGAGACAGTTGCGCAGGAGGACTATCAGGGAATACTTGGTGAAATGGAGAGATTTACCAGTGGAGGATGCGACGTGGGAGAGCGAGGAGATTTTGCAGCATTCAAAGTTGAGATTGCTTGAGGACAAGCAATTTCAGGAGGGGCGGACTGTCATGTCCCCTTCCAGTTGACATCTCTCAATGAGCATGATTAGCCTATTATGTGACCCTCGTAGGTTGATAGAGTGGATAGAGGGTCTGATTGAGGCTTGGTTTGGTACCGCGACGTAATCATACGCTTTGGCTTTCTTGCCCTGTGGGTCGTTCTACATCATCTGCTTGACTTGCTATTTTAGTAAGTTGTCACTGGAGCACCCTCGCTTATTTTTAGCAAAGATGGTTTGATCGCAGCAAATTAATCACTTATTCTCCAAAATTTCAAACTATTTGTTAATCGGACGTATTTTTGAGGAAGATATTAATATTTAATGGTCAAATTAAATATTAATTATTTTTTAAGCTTATATTATAAAGTTATAATATTATTTAATATTATAACTTAAGTGATTTCTAAAGGGGTCGACCAACATTGAAGAGGGGCCACTTTTCAATTATATTTTATAATTAAAAGTGCGTTCGAGACTATTGAAAAATTAAAAGAAAAGTTCGAATTTTATTTAAATGATGCCTCTTTGAGAAAAGTCAACTTTTTGAAGGATATAAGGGTTTCATTGGGAATAGAGCTCATTATGTTATGAAATCGAATTTTGATCAAGTATTCTTCTGAGAACAGAGCCAAGGGTTCCAGTGCATTGGAGAACGTGCCATCTTCAGTGTCTGCAGTTTAGAGGCTGTGGAATATCAGCTGATTTATTGCTTTCAGAGAGGTAGCTTCATTCAGAGGTTATCACAGTACTTCAACAGAGATAGCATCTTCAGGGTTTTGGTTTGGAAATCATCTGGGAAGGGTTCTTTAGTATTGGCGCCCATTTTCCAAGTTCCAGACATAGTTTTCAAGATCCGTACAGATTTGTTACTGCTGTAGCTGAGCCGTACTAGGCTGTTGCTGGGCCGTACTTTCTAGTACCAGGCCGTACCCTTCACATTGGGAAAAGCGCTTCACCTTTGGGCATTCTGTCTTCACCAACAGGGGCGCAATTTCATCTGGACTCATTCTGGATCATCTGGCGGAGGGAGGAAGTGATTATATTGATAGTCGATCCAGTTCATCATCATTTCAGGCGCCTATAATCAGAAAATCAGGTTATCTTTAATGCAATCATGTTGTTGCTTTTTAGCTTGCATGTTATCAGATCTTATATGTAATCAATCCAGAAGGTCAATAAACAGTCTGGCATCATTAGATCCAGTAGTTTCCGTTATTTCTAGCATTGTAATATTTTATTTAATTTTTACAAGCTATTTCTTTCAAAATCGCACTTCTTCAATTTATGCAAAAAAACACAAAAAAACCAAAAACGTTCAAAAACAAGCAAAACAACAGAGTAAAATAGTGAGAACAGGGGTTTCTATAAGTTCACTCCTCTTGAGGTGGAGCCCTCTCTTCTAGAGGTAGAGTTGGGGATTGTGGTTTGGAGGAGGTGTTGTCCTTGCTGCTAGTCCTTGTTGTTCCAGTACCTTTTGAGGTGGTGCGCGCTCCTATGGAGGTGGAGTTGTTTCTTGTTACAGTTTGGCAGTAGTGGTGGTGAGGATCTTCATGATGTCTGTTTCTATAGAGGGGAGCCGACTCCTTTTGAGGTGGAGTGTGATTCAGCTTCTCATGTGTGGGGTTGGTGCGAGAGATCTTCTGCTTGTTGGTATGGCTGGTTGGGCTGGTGGTTATTGAAGATATTTGTGGGGGCTGTAGGGTTGTTGGTCCCTTCAAAACCAATGGTTTTGGGTTTAAGGTCCCTGCCAAAAACTTGTTGTAGTGGGTTGTTGGTCCCGTCAAAACCAAGGAGTTCAAGATCCATGTAAAATCTTGGACTTTGTCGGGTTGTATGCTGGCTAAATCTCTGCTTCGCTGTTGGGTTTTATTGTCTCTATTCTTTGAGCAGCTTGTTCATCTTAGTTTGGGTTTCGGTTCCTTTCAAAACCTGATGGTTTCGGGTCCATTCAAAACCTATTTTCCCCCTAATAAAAAACAATGTTATGACACCAAAAAATGGGCCATATAGGCGAGAATCGTCTAAGGGTCTAAGGGCCAAAAAAAATCTCGTTGAGGACATGAATGGTTTTACTCTTAAATTTGATTTTTGTGAACATTGTGTAAATGGAAAATCAAATTGCAATTAATTTTACTTTAGTTCTCCCAAATATTTTGGGTATTGAACTTAATTTATTTAGATGCATTTGGTTTTGTTAATGTTTCTTTGATTTATAAGTCTTTATACTATGTATCTTTTATTCAGGTTACTCATTTTAGCGCAACCATACATTGCCATACTTTTAAGCCATTAATATATAGTTTAAAGCTTGCAAATTACCATCTAAAGCAAGTGTTTAAAGTCAAAAAAGGTATTAAGTGAGCCACTAGGAAATCAAACACAGCCGCCAAGCTTGGTAAAAGACAAACTATGGAAATACTATACGCCCGAATTGGTGTGGGAATTTCATGATATACCACAACCATAAAGAGGATTCGGGTTAATAATGGTCAGCAAGTGGTTGGCGTGAAAGATGAAGGCATAGGAAGCTTCTATAATAAGTCGAGCTTCCTCTAATTATCTGGAAGTGGTGCTTCTTCCATCAAACGTGGCACCTTTCAGGAGGATGGCATAAACTGTGATTTGTCATAGTGGGTGCTTCCAATAACCAAGTGCCAGGACAGATTCAAAGCATTCAAACTGCTGCTGCAAGGTCAGGATAATTGCTATAATTGCCTCTGTATAAATTTTGCCACCTATAACAGCGAACTGTCATATTAAATTCTGATTTTTTCACTTAATTTGAGTGGTGCAATTTATTTTGATAATTGCTTCATTAAATCCATGAATGGCAAGTCCTGTTTACAAATGTTTACATGAAGTCAATTTATTTCAAAAACCTTAAAACAAAGTATTTCTAAGTACTACAAATCAGAAAACTCTCTACCAGTTCGAACACAATCTGTTTGACGAAATACCAACCCAATGAAATTGTGAAAAGTGTTAAACAATTGCATTGAGATCTGGGATAGTTCTTTACATAAAGAGTATCTAATGTCATTATGATGTGTAAGATCATTTATGGTATTATAAGATAGGAGCTACTTATGACGGATTCTATAACATGTAAGAGCATGTAATAGGAGGGCAACATTGGAATCTTGACCAACATTATGATGCATCATAATGCATCTATGAATCAGGTTGAATATGCCAAATGGAGCACCCAAATTGAAATTTTTTTTTTCTAGTTGTGAGAGCATCTTCTATTTTTAGTCGGCATGGCCATGACCAAATTGGGGATTGGAATTTGGCCCGAATATGGTACCATTTTTATGTCATTTTTTTGACTTGTAGTTTTGGAAAACCACACTTGGTTTGTGGTTTGATATTTCCCTATTTATTGATGTTTGAGGATGGGGTTTCATAGAGATTATTTGCAAATATTATTATTCTACTAGTGATACTCTTAAGACAAAACTTGAAGATTGTATTGTAATTCATTGGTTGCTAATTAATACAATTGGCTTTGCTTTAGAGTGGAGTTTTTCTTCTAAAAGGGTTTTCTCTAGGTAGGTCATCTTATTAGTATATTGATGACTATGGCTACCATTACTATTGCCTCTAGGCTTCCTTAAAAGAACAACTAATGCTAGCAATTTTCCATACTCATTAAATTTTGTATAGAGTTTTTCCATGGGTGGGTGAGGATTGTCATGTCTTTGACACCATTATTAGGGATCTCCCTTGTAGCTAAAACACAAAAGATATGACAAGCATAATTGGTAATGTTTTGAAGTATAAATAGATAGAGATTCAATAATATAGATGCCATCAACAAATCTATTTGTGGACGAGTGCACCTTGATGTTATTGCATATTCCACTAAGATACCATAGGGCTCACTAGTTTGAAACACAACCGATTCTTTATCCATACCTATCTTCCTAATTAAAAATGACTGCAAAATTAAATAATTTATTTATATAGACTAATATAAATATTTATTTAACAATATTCTCACCAAAAAAACATAAGATCTGACATACAAATGTATATATAAATAATGTGTAACCCAAAGATCAAATCCACAACTCTATATAGATTAACTCATTTTTTGTTTTCTAGATCCAAATGTTCAAGTTGCTCCTATTTGTTTATTTCTATAAATAAAATTATTTAAGAAAAGGGAGTATGAGTTATCATTATGTCGTAAATAAAAATATTTAATATATAAAGGAAGAGATGTTATTGATATGCTATGTGTTATGTATATGAAGTCCAACAGACTCTACCCCTTCACATTATGTGCCTCTTTAATTTCTCCATTCCCCAAAGCACTTCTACATATTGGGGATTGTTAATTGTAATATGCAACAAATGAAGAGATTGTATTTATTGCTGTTCTACAATAAAGATATTGTGCCCACCTTTCCCATGGATGTAGCCATATTGGCGAACCACGTAATCTTTGTGTCATTTAGTGTGTGTGCTTTGCTTTTATTTTCTTTGTTTGTGATGTTCAATCCATTTTAAATTGCTCAATTATTTAACAATTGGAATTAGAGTGAAGGAGAGCCTATGGGGAAAATTGTGGAGAAATTGAGGAAAGATGGAAGAAGTAGATAAATGGAGAATTGAAAAATTCTCGAGGCAAAACTTCGAAATGTGGAAGCTACAGCTAGAAGCATTGCTGGTTCAAAAAGACCTTGCAATAACATTGGAAGGAAAAGCAAAGAAGCGAACCATGATGTTCAACGGAGAGTGGGAGAAATTGGACAAGAAGGCGGTGGCGGCCATAATTCTTTCCCTCTCCAGCAATGTGTTGTTTAATGTTGCAATGGAGAAGACAACGAAAGGTCTTTGGGATCGTTTATCCGACATGTATGAAATTGCTTCTGCTTCAAACAAAGTTTTTCTAATGAAGAAATTATACAATTTGAAGATGAAGGAAGGCGGTAATGTGTCAAACCATCTAAATGAATTTACCACATTGATCAGCCAATTAATTTTTGTGAGTAAAAACTTGGATGAGGAAATCAAGGCCATTTTGCTATTGTGCTCTCTACTCGATAGGTGGGAAGGAGTTGTTATGGCTATCAACAACTTAGTGTCTAGCAAGAAGGGAAGTGTATTAAAATTTGATGATGTTGGAACTCTTCTCAGTGAGGATATGAGGAGAAAGAATCAAGGAACTTCATCGGGGGAAGCTTTGACAACCGGCTATAGGGGGAGGTCACAAGAAAGAGGAAAGCATAACCATAGAGGAGGATCAAAGTCCAACAAGAGATCGAATTGAGGAAAAAATAGTAGTTGTTGGTATTGTGGCAAGCAAGACCACATCAAAAGAAAATGAAATGAATGCTACATATGAAGAGGATGTAGGTGCTCTTTTTTTGTCCATTGGAGAAGCTGCAACAAATGTTTGGGTGCTTGATTCCAGAACATCATTTCATGCCTCTTCATGCAGGGAGTTTTTTAAGAATTATCAAGAAGGTAATCTTCGTAAAGTTTATCTTGGTGATGATAAACCTTGTAATATTATTGGTAAAGGAAATTTTTTGTTGAAATTAAAAAATGGAAATAGTTGGCTACTAAGGGATGTTAAACATGTCCCTCAACTCAAAAGGAATTTGATTTCAGTTGGGAAATTGGATGCTCAAGGTTGCAGCATCACTTTTGAATCAAGTACATGGAAGGTAACCAAAGGAGCTTTGGTGATTGCTAGAGGTAGCAAATCTGACACTTTATATGTGCTAGAAAATCAAGCTGAAGTGGGAGCTGCAATGGAAGTTGCGGACAGCAGCACCAACCTTTTGCATAAAAGACTCGAACATGAGTAAACAGGGCCTTGAGATTTTGCACAAAAAGGATCAACTTTTTGGGCTGAAATTCATGGATTTAGAGCTGATTGAGCATTGCATATATGGAAAACAAAAGAGGGCCAGATTCTCCACCAAAGAACATGACAAGAAGACACAACCTTTAGAGTTAGTGCACTCTGATGTCTTTGGTCCCACGGAGGTAACTTCTATTGGCGGGTCAAACATTTTTGTCACTTTTTTGGATGATTGCACTAGAAAGGTTTGGATTTATATGCTAAAATGAAAATGTGAAGTTTTTAGCATGTTTAAAACTTTTAAAGCACTTGTAGAAAATCAATTTGGAAACAAAATTAAGTGTTTGAAAACAAATAAAGGTGGTGAATTTTGCTCTATAGAGTTTGATCAATTTTGTGCAGAAAATGGCATTAAAAGGATTAAAATTGTTCCTTTTATACCTCAAGAGAACAATGCAGTTGAGAGAATGAATAGGACTATTTTGGAGAGAGCACGAAGAATGCTCTCGAATGTTGGATTGGGTAAAGAATTTTGGGCAGAGGTTGTCAACACAACAGTATATTTAATTAATCAGAGTCCATCTTCTTGGTTGGATTTTGAAATTCCGAGGAGTGGGTGGAAAAGAGAATTTCTTACAATCACTTGTGAGTGTTCAGGTGTGAAGCATTTGTTCACATCCCACAAAAGAAAAGAACAAAGCTAGATGCAAAGTCAAAAAGGTGTATTTTTGTTGGATATGCAGATGAAAAATATGATTATCGGTTGTGGGATCCTGCCTCCAAACAAGTCACACGCAGCAAAGATGTGATATTTAATGAAAAAATAATGCCTGGTCTACAAGAACAAGGGACATCTTCAAAAAGAGTTTGTGCCATTGAATGTCATCTTAGATGGTAGTGATCTGCTAAACTCAAAAAATTATAGATTGCAGCAGCAACAACATATTTCGCATGGCACATTACAGTCCAACTCCCATATGTTGCAGCAAAACACTATTTCCCTTCTGCCATGTGATGAAGGATGTGCACCACCCCTAAATGACCTCCCTACCTCAGAGTAAGAGTCGCTCCTCTCACATACTCCTCAACAGGGCAATTTGCAGGAATCTCTTCAAGTTCGTAGATCTACCAGGGAGCGTAGACTTCCATCTAAATACAATGGTTTTATTCAACATTTACTAATTTCCAATGGAGGAGAACTTGCTACATTTGAAGAAGCATGTCAAGATAAAGACAATAAAAAATGGATGGAAGCTATGCAAGATGAGTTTGGTTCCTTGATGGCTAACCGCACATGGGATTTGCTCCCTCTTCCACCTCACCGGTAAGTTTTGAAAAATAGGTGGGTATACAGGCTGAAGGAAGAAGATGGTGGGAAGAAGAAGTACAGGGCTAGATTGGTAGTGAAAGGTTATGATCAGCAGAAGGGTGGTGATTTCTCAGAAAATTTTTCACCAGTAGTGAAAATGACTTCCATTCGGGCAATGTTGGGATTAGCTACTGTGTGTGACCTTGAATTGGAGCAGCTTGATGTCAAGACATCATTTCTCCACGATGATTTGGATGAGTTGTATATGCAACAATTTGAAGGCTTCGAAAAAAAAGGTGATGAGGATCTAGTTTGCAAATTGAATTGCAGTTTGTATGCGCTGAAGCAAGCTCCCCGACAGTGGTATTTAAAATTTCACTCTTATATGGTTGAGCAAAATTTCACTAGATGTGAAATTGATCGTTTTGTCTATTACAAAGTTTTAGAAAATGGTGAATTGTTTTTGTTATTGTTGTATGTTGATGATATGCTAGTGATTGGAACTAGCATGGCGGTTGTTAGCAATTTGAAACAACGGTTGGCTAACAAATTTTCTATGAAGGAATTAGGGGGTGCCAAGAAAATTCTTGGAATGACTATGATCAGGGATAGGCCAAAAAGAGAATTGAAGTTGTCACAAGGACAATAGGTTGAAAAGCTTTTGGACATATTTGGCATGAAGAATGCTAAGCCCGTTAGCACACCTCTTGCTGATCACTTCAAGCTTTCAGCTGAGATGTGTCCTAAGACATAAGAAGAAAAAGAGCTTATGGAACGAGTGCCTTATTCCTTATTTGTTGGGAATCTCATGTATGCAATGGTTTGCATAAGACCCAACATTGCACATGCAGTGGGGGTAGTCAGCAGGTACATGAGCAATCCGGGTAAAAATTATTGGTAAGTTGTAAAATGGATTTTTGAGATATTTGAAGGGCACTTTTGATCATTTTTTAAGATTTGGAGAAAAAGATGCACAACTGCAAGGTTTCATTGACTTCGACATGGCTGGTGACTTGGCCAAACGATGATCAACCACTGGATATGTATTCACTTTTGCAGGAGCAGCAATCAATTGGGTTTCTATATTGCAAAAAGTGGTAGCTCTTTCCACCACGGAAGCAGAATACACTGCTCTTACTGAAGGAGCTAAGGAGATGCTCTGGTTGCAACGGTTGTTAGCTGAGTTGGGAAGCAAACAAAAGGAATTCACTTTGTATAGTGACAGAAACAACGCTATACATTTGACCAAAAATGCAACATTTCACAACCAAACAAAACACATTGAGCTTTGATTTCATTTTATCCAAAGTGTTCTTGAATAAGTCAAACTGAAGTTGGAAATGATTCATACCAGCATCAATCCTATTGATGCACTCACGAAGGTTGTTCCAAAAGAGAAGCTGGAGTTCTGTAGAGCTTCTCTTGGTTTGATGAAAATGTAACAATAAGCCTAGAAATGCAGGTGACATTGAGTTGTAGCATGGTTTGGACTTCAAGTCCCGATTGTTATGTATGTGAAGTCCAATAGACTCTGCCCCTTCACTGCCTCTTCAATTTCTCCATTCCCCAAATCACTTCTATATATTGGGGATTGTTAATTGTAATATGCAACAGATGAAGAGATTGTATTTGCTGTTGTTCTACAATAAAGATATTGTGCCAGCCTTTCCTGTGGATGGAGCCATATTGGCGAACCACATAATCTCTATGTCATTTATTGTGTGTGTGCTCTGTTTTTATCTGCTTTGTTTGTGATGTTCAATTCATTTTAAATTGCTCAATTATTTTACACTATGAACAAGAGAGAATGGCATGGATGTTATGGTTTCCTTGCCCATATTTTGACATGGTGTTCTTCTGGCTTTTGGTCTTTTGAGTCCCTCTTTGGGTTTTCCACGCACTTCCTTTGACATATGCTGAATTTCACGTAGACCTCACAGGTTATAAATCAATAGATGGTCATCCATCCAGCTCCCTTGCTTGCTATGTGATTCGACCATATGACATGTCCATTCACATGCCTATGTCTATCGACCCCTTACCACTCTACCGCTTATCCTTTCAGAATGCACTACATGGCGGTTTATATTGTATGTAATGTCCACAACAATCCACAATACCGTGGATGCAATGCACCCAAGTGTACATATAAGTACTATAGGTTGATGGAAACTGTTAAAACTAACATTGTTAACTTCGAACAGCAACTTTCTTTTCTGAATTTCGAACAAGCGTTTTTTAAAAGCTCTACCAATTAGATAAAATTATTTAAAAAAACCTTTGTACTTAATGAAGACCACCCACCAATTAGATATGCAATAATTATTTTAAAACCCTTTGTGCTTAATGAATGCCACACATCAAACCATGTAATAATGTCATAGAAATTTAAAATTGGTGACTTGGAAATGGGAATATATGAAGAAAAAGATGCATTACCATCACCTTTCTGAATGGGGTGACATGCAATATTAATTGTTGTTAAGGAAGTAGACAGTACCACCATCGTTTTGTGACGTTGCATCATGTTTACTGATAACGGTCTATTTTCTGACCTTGCACGTTGCAGTTGTGATTTTTTGAGCGTTGAGCAGATATTGTAATAGCTATATCACTGACACTAAGATTTTATCATTTCAACCATTACATAGCCTTTTGTTGGGTGTTGAAGCCCAATGGTCAGCCTTGTTTTTCCTTCCAAGTGAAGTCAGTCTTTGCTTTCCTATTCGAAGGCTTATCCTTTGTGGATAATGTAATTGATTATTATTCATTGCTGATTATATATAGATGCTGCTGTAAATGTATTCGAACAACTGAGATATTAATGAGAATTCCCTTGCTTAAAAGTGGATGTAGCCAAATTGGTGAACCACTATAAATCCGTGTTTCGTGTTTGTGTATTGTCGAATTTTCTGAGTTTAATGTTCTGCAATCTTTTTCATTTTATCTGCGATAAGTTCATCAACATCTTTCACTGTTGCAACACTTTTTTATGCAGGGAACTCGAGAGTTACGAGATTTCAATATCAAGGAGGCCGCTGGAGGCTCAAATGTGGCAATTACAAAGACTTATAATGTCAGTGTGACTGAAAACATCCTTGATGTGCATCTTTTTTGGGCTGGAAAGGGAACTTTTGGCATACCATCTGAGGAGACGCGTGGACCTTTAGTGTCAGCAATTAGGGTTATTCCTCGTAAGATACTTTATTGGCCTTAAAAGAATATGTAATTATCCAGTTTTTAATCTTAGGACATTTTCTGTGGAAATTAATAATTTTCTAATTTTAATTTAAGAGACAATCATTCTGGAATTTGCTTTGCATTGCTGTGAATGTGTCACTTCAGAAATTATTTTCCCTTGTTTGTTGCAGAATTCAAGGAAACAATTGGCATTGAAAATTCCAGCAACCACAGCCGAACAAGAACCACTGGAATTATTATTGGAGTTATTGTTGGGGTTGGCGTTCTACTATGCTTATTCTTAGTGGTTTTAAGAAACAAGAGAAGGAACAGAAAATTCTCTTCAGCCAATGATAGCGAAGGTGATACATGTTGCTAAGATTGAGACTGAACTCCGTGCATTTTTTAGACCAGCTCAATAACATTTTCTCTCTTAGATCAGCTTTCTTGTAAGTGAAAATCGTATTGAGCAATGGATTGCCATGAACATAGATCTTATAATTCTTATGTTGCTTGTTTTTCCAGATTTGAAGAATATGGCTGGAAAAGCTCATCTTTTCAGTTTAACAGAAATGAAAATAGCTACAAAAGATTTTCATATTGAAAATAAGATAGGAGAGGGCGGGTTTGGGGCAGTCTACAAGGTAAATTAAAATGCAACCTTCTGTTATATTTAGAGTATGAGCTTTGTTTTTGGAAAAAAATGAATGAATCAAAAATCAAAATTGAAATGCTTGTATTATTATTTCAATTGTAGGGTGTACTGCAAGATGGAAATCTTGTGGCAGTAAAGAAGCTGTCCTCCACATCTGGTCAAGGAAAACGGGAATTTCTAAATGAGGTGGCCACAATATCTGCTGTGCAACACCGGAATCTCGTCAAACTCTATGGGTGTTGTATTGAAGACGAAGAGCGACTTTTGGTCTATGAATATTTGCCCAACAACAGTCTCGGCCGAGCTTTATTTGGTATACTCTAACATGCTAACTGCGAACTCTAAGAATTCACTTTGTGTTTTGAAAAGTTTTAATTTACAATTAATATTACTTCTTTTTTTTTATTATAAACCTCAGGTTCTAATCAATCTAAGCTAAGCCTTGATTGGCCTATACGGTTTAACATTTGCCTTGAAGTTGCACGTGGGTTGGTGTATCTTCATGAAGAATCGAGAATTAGAATTATACATCGAGACATCAAACCAAATAACATCCTTCTAGATGAATATCTAAATCCAAAAATAGCTGATTTTGGATTGGCGAGGCTCTATGATGCTGCAAAAAGTCACATCAGTACTAGAGTGGCAGGAACAATGTAAGATTTCTCTCAATAATACTTACAGAGGGAGTTTCCCAGTGGTGGTTTCACTAAATTGAAAAATTCCTCAGCAGAATGGTTGATCACGTTGAGATTGAGAATTTATTCTTTTCCAGTTATAGTAAATGTAGGACTCAAGATAGCATAATAAATTTAATAAGTGGCTTTAGCACAGTTCATATGTTTCATCTATTTTTCCAAGCAGATACTGACCAGATTCAGTCAAAGCAGGTTATTGTGATTTCAATGTTTATTGAAAACACCCAAATGCAGAATGCTAACAAGGTTTAAAATGAGAATTGACACTGTACTTTGGATGTATAGTAAAAGTTTAAACTTGTACTGCTTTCAGCGGATATCTAGCTCCAGAGTATGCTTTGCGTGGACACCTCACAGAGAAAGTTGATGTTTTTAGCTTTGGAGTAGTTGCTCTCGAAGTTGCTAGCAACAGAAGTCATGAAGACAGGAAATTACCGGATGAGATGGTCTATCTTCTTGATTTGGTACGAATGTTTTCTTCTAGATTTTCGTCTGAAGTGATTTGTTCTATTGACTTTATCAAATTAAAATCCTTTGGCACTTAACCAAAGATTCAGCAGATATTGATTAGAAATTGCTATTTAATATATACTCTTTGAAAGCAATGTCTTATATTATCAGTCAATGAATTTGCAGGCCTGGCAGTTGTACGAGGAGGGGAGACTTCTAGATTTGGTTGATACCAGCGTTCTTTCCAACTGCTCTGAAGAAGAAGTTGTGAGAGTGATTCACGTGGCTCTTTTATGTACACAGGCAACTCCCACGCAACGACCTTCCATGTCACAGGTTGTTGTCATGCTAGGAGGGGCCATGGAAATTAATCCACCACATTGCCGCCCTGGATATATCAAAGACTGGCAGCTTACAGGACAGAATGCCAATACTTCAACCAGGGAAGATGGCAAATCGTGGACATGGAACATGAGCCTGACAATGGAGGGTAGATCAGACAACTTGTAACATAAATAAAAGTCAAGAACCCTGATCTGCATCTCTGGAGTTGACTTTGGAATAGCTTTCTAAAGTTTGGAAGTTTGATCTTCTGTTACTTATAGTTATGTTACAGTTAGTCCAGGCAACCCATGAACCTGTTCCTCCATGGTGTGATAATATTATTTTAGAGGTGACTCTGTATATGAAAATAAGTAATGTACATTAGGTGTGAGCACCTTGATGATGCCTATAAAGATACATATGTAGTTATCACATTCTAAAACTTAGTGATTGGTCAATTTGGAGCTGCCACAGAGATTGCAGCAAGATAGGAAAGGACAGGAATATATGAAGAGCCCAACAAGCTCTTTCATAGCTAAGATATATTGGCGATGTAGTTGAGAGGGAGGTTCAAGAATGAGATTTTTTTTTGTTTTATCTGTATGCAACATATTGAGAAAAACAATAACATTTTTTTAATTTATATTTTTGCTTTATTTAATAAAGATTATGTAATAATGAATAATAATAAGTTGTTACGTTATAGATTTTTTTTTTGGTGGGTTAAGATCTTTTTTATTATCCAAAGTAAAAGATTTATTCCTCATCAGAAATGAAAAAAGACAATAAATTTCAACATGTGCATCTATAAGAGATCTCATTACTTCCATGACCAATATAATTGTATGTGGTTCAATCTTTTAAACAAAACCATTATAATCATTATTGTTGGTCAAACCTAATTAGAACACCAATCTCTAACATTATTTAACATTGGAGAGATCTCATTACTTCCATGACCAATATAATTGTATGTGGTTCAATCTTTTAAACAAAACCATTATAATCATTATTGTTGGTCAAACCTAATTAGAACACCAATCTCTAACATTATTTAACATTGGATGTCTCTTTAACTAAATTGGTTTGTAAGATCAGTCAAAGACTATTATGTAGCTATAAAATAAAATTTACCTCTCGATTTCATTGTGTCATGTATCATTAACCTCAATGCTGACATTTGAGGTTAAACATTGCATTCCCAAAAAAATGATAAATCTACAAAAATATATAATCACCAAATGTATGTCAAAATAATGTATAAAATATTAAAAAAATAAAATACACAATAAAATATAATATTTCATTTCACTTAAATTAACATTTATTACATTCTATGGAATCATTAAAACATATTGTAGAACAATTAAACTCTCATCTATATATTAATTTAAATTACATTGAACACTAATTTTAAATCCGAAATATTAAGAACACCTAAAAATTATAACATATAAAAACTCTTAACATGGTCCATTATATCCTCTTACCAACTAAACTCAATGCTAGATAGGAATCGTGGAGCATCTTTGCTAGAATATTCTTCATCAGTACGGGCATTGCAGGAACAATCTAAGATACTATCTCATTAATCCTTATAGAGGGAGTTTCGCTGTGGCTGTTTCACTAAATTGAATCCTTGAGAAGGATGAGCTTTAGAAAATCTTCCTTTCCAGTATATGTAGAATTCAAGATATTGGTAGCTACCACTTGTTATAATTTACTTTGTTCAATTTAAAAAAAATTATGTGACTAGCATAATTCATGTTTCATTATTTTTTCAAACGGATACTTGCTGGATTCGGTCAAATCAGGTTATTTTACTATCAATGTTCCATTGAAAACACCCAAATGCTCAATGCTAACAAGGTTTAAAATGACGGTTGACACTGGACTTTGGATGTATAATTAAATTTTAAACGTGTACTGCTTTTAGTGGGTACCTAGCTCCGGAGTATGCTTTTCGTGGACATCTCGCCGAGAAAGCCGACGTTTTCAGCTTTGAGGTAGTTGCTCTCGAAGTTGATATCAACAGAAGTCAGGTTTGGAAGTAATGTTTTTTTCTAAATTTTTACATAGGGGAAAATCTTCAATTGTCGTTCATGATTCAATTGCTGTTTACTCCTTGTTCACTTGACTTCCCAATAACCGTTTACATTTTAGTCATTACATTGTTTTAATTATGTCAATAAAAATTTACAAATTACACCAATATATGTTCACTACTAAATGTGTAGTTGACCAAAAAAAAAAAAAAACACATTGAAAACTATTGAAAACACTTTAAATTTTTGTGGTTTTTTATTGGTTGTCTAAATGAACAGGTACTGGCGAAGTGGTAAAGATGTAGAGGATAGAGGTTTAAAAATTTTGAGCACCTTTCGCTTTACGGGTTCTACAAGGCACGTTTTAAATATCTAGAAGCCATTTTTTTCTTTTTAAGGTCCTAACTCACTTACAAAGAAGGCCAAAACAAAAAATTGAAATCGAACCTATTTTGCAAGCACCTTTCGCTTTACGGGTTCTACAAGGCGTGTTTTAAATATCCATAAGCCATTTTTTCTTTTTAAGGTCCTAACTCACTTACAAAGAAGGCCAAAACAAAAAATTGAAATCGAACCTATTTTGCACTCTTCACGAATGCACGAAGTTAGCCCTAACAGCGACTGGTATGTTTCCCCTAAGTGATTTCTTCTATTTGACTTAATTAAAATCACACTGAACTAAATATTTAAGAAAATGCTATTTGAAAGCAATGTCCTATGTTTATTCATTTATAATTGACTGCTTTGTTGCATTCCACCATCGTTAAAGTAACATAAATACAATTATGTGTGATTGTAAGATCATGACGACTCAAATAATAGTAATAGGAAGGAAAAACACAATTTTATTTAGTCAAAATCACAAAATGGATATTTGACATTTTGTGTGGGTTAGATAAAAAGTTTATTTTGGCTAGGTAATACAAACCAAAACAAATATATGTTAGTAATGGATAATGGATATTTGTTTCCTAAAGGTTTTTCATCATTTTTATGTTTTTCAAAATGGATATTTGTTATTGCAAAACAAATATCTATTTTGAAAAGCCTAAAAAAGCACTCTTCAATCAAATAAGCATAACTTTTGTGTTACTTACCGAAATTTTGATTTTGTACAGGCATTGGAAAGGTGATTTAGAGATCTACACAATGGATTAAGTATATTTTCTATATTATACATCAAAAATTAAATATAATCATTTGAAATTTATCCTTCATTTTTGAAACTTCAAATACTCACAACTTTTGCATACA
>VDFB02086081.1:64089426-64441516 GCA_007258455.2 Sequoia sempervirens | reverse complement strand
TAGATTCCTCTTTATTCCAGGTACAAAAAAGACTCCAGTGTGTTGAAGGGAGAGACCAGATTTCAATGTGATGGAACAAGTTCCAACCCCTTTTACTTGATGTGTAGAATCATCCCCAATTGTTACTTCTTCATCAGACTCTTCAGTCAAAGTGTCTAAGTGTTCTCTAAACCCTGTGATGTGCCTCGAAGAACCACTATCAATCACCCAGTTGTTGATATTGTTAGATACTTGACTAGATAAGGCTATATAGAACACAAAGTTCTTAGATTCATGATCTGAATTTGTCTTTCCTACTTTGGTAAGAGATGCTTGTTGCTTTGATCTGTCAGGGCACTTCATTGCATAGTGGCCATATTGATCACATCTAAAGCATTGCACTTGAGAGATGTCTTTCTTCTTAGAAGATCCCTTTCCATTGGAATTTCTCTTTCTTTTGAAAGATCCTCTCTTGAAGGAGTTTTACTTATTCCTTTTATTAGATGATGTGTTGAGTACATGAATGTCTTCATCTATGTTCTTCTGTTTATTTTCTTTTGAAGAGAGTCTTGTTTCTTCTTGAAGGCAGTCAGTTCTTAGCCTGTCAAACTTAGGGAGTTTAGATCTTGCACTTAATCCTTGAACAAATGACTCCCATGAGTTTGGCAGGCCTCCTAGTGCAATTAGAGTTAACTCTTTGCTATCAATCTGATATCCAATTGTGGATAATTGATCCCTTAGTTCAATGATCCTCATGAAGTATGCATTAATGGACTCTCCTTTGTTTATTTGAGCATTGTTGATTTGCCTCTTTAATGCAAGAGTCCTACTGGTGTTGTTGATCTCATAGGTATTCTCAAGAGATTTGAACATATGATATGTAGTTTCATGTTTTGCTAGGATGGGCACTATATGATCCCTAACTGCATCTACTAAGATTTTCATGGCTTTTTCATTGTTTTCAATCCATTGAGTTTTCTCAGGATCAGCCTCTGGTTCCCTTTTATTTTCTCTCACAAGTGAGTCTAATTTATTCTCTTTAAGGATCATCATGATTCTAAATTTCCATGATGTGAAGTTGTCTGCTCCTGCAAGACGATCTTCAAATCTGATCACACTTGACATAATGAAGAGTGTGATGAGAATTCAATTTTTTTCAAAAAAATTGAATTTTCCTAAGTATTCTGATATCTAGATTTGATTTGGATTCACTCAACTTGGCTCTGATACCATATCAATGTATATCAAATCTAATCAGAACTAGATCCTAAAAGACCTATGGAAATTCTAAGACTTAAATTCTGTGTAATAATAATACTAAGTCAGATTTTTACTTCTGTATTTGAATGCGTTGAATGCAGAACATTAATTGATTTTGATGTCTGCAAATAACAGCAAGAGGTCTCATATATATGAGGGAGACACGCCTCAAGGAGAGACACGTCTCATGAGAGGACGTGTCTCCATAGATTGGAGACACGTCCACTCATGGGGCGCATCCCTTGAGCGCGCATGCTCTCTTAACAGTTCGCTGTTTATTTCTTAAACTAATATGAGATCTGTTAACACACAGCAATCATAAGGAATGAATTCCGATATGCAATATTTTGATTATCATCATAAATCCACAAAACTTATTTGATTTTCCCTTTTTTCGAGGTTAAGAACACTTAGGTTAAATATAAATGATGATGATGCATGAATGCAATCATCATTTATATCTGACCGAAGCTATCTTGAATCAACACAAGATAATTTCCATGAGAAAAACCATTTTAGAAGAAAAACTCCACACTTCAAAGTAAAACTAGTTGAATTAATCAATACCACACAAGTTACAATACAATCTCCAAGCTATCCCTTTACAAGAGTATCACCAACAAAGGCTTTTGAAGCAATTTGGGCAAAATATCAAATGAAAAAACAAATATCAAAAATAAACCAAGAGTGGTTTTCCAAAACCATGAGTCAAAACAATTTTGTAGGTCATCTTCTTGGAGTTTTGTAAGTTATCAAAGTTCAAACTTCCATACTTTTAGGGATGTCCATACTAGTATGCCCTCCTGGCCATCTTCGCTTTCCCTTTGTCTATTGAATTATCAGGCTTCATCCTCACAGCATACCCTCCCACCTAATTTTGACAATATAGTTTAAAGCCTTGCAAAAGTTGTCTAAGTGTGGATTTTGTCGTTCTTTTAGACTTGTCACGGTTGTCATGGAAATCATCCAAACTTCAAAATGTGATAATGCCTTACAATATTTTCTGTCACCAAAGTGTTGAACTTGTCCTTCCCTTCATATCATTTCCATGCCATTTCCAAAGCCTAATCCCTGAAAGTCTTTGTTAAAAAACTTAACTCTTATTCTTGTTGAATTTTCAAACTTCCTCATTCCTCCATGCCTTCCATTCATTCCTATCGGCCCATCAAAGTGAAAAGCACAAAAGATTTACTGAGAGGGGTGGGGGGGGAGTGAATCAGTAAATCAAAACAATCTTTTGTTTTTCAACTTTTCAACAATCTTAAACTTTTATCAAGATCAACTTCAGTTATGAATCAATGAAAACAAGTTGACACCACTTTATTGAATTGATTAAATGATTTTTACAAATTGAAGTAGGTACCAACCTACTTGATTATGAATGAAATGATTTTGTAGGCTACAACCTACAAGGAGCACTAACCCCTTAACAATTTTAGTAGGCACCAACCTACAAGGAGAATTAACCCCTAATGCAAGGCACCAAACCTTGACTCGATGGATGAAGGTAAATGACTTCAATCAGATCTGCACTCTCCCAATCCTCCAATCTACCTTTGTGATGAAAAAACTCACACTTAGCCCACACAAGAAGATGGGTTTCTGATTTGAATCACCTGAAACTTCACAACTACACTTCAAAATTTGAAAATGAATGTCAAATATATATCTTGATCAAGGCTTGCATCCCTTGTAGTGAGAGAACACAACTCTTGACAAATCGCACCTTTTCATTTGAGTGTGAATTTAATTTTTTCAGATTTTAAACACTCTTAACAAAATCTCTTCTT
The DNA here is from genome assembly GCA_007258455.2 of Sequoia sempervirens. Lineage (NCBI taxonomy): Eukaryota > Viridiplantae > Streptophyta > Pinopsida > Cupressales > Cupressaceae > Sequoia > Sequoia sempervirens. The sequence goes on along the minus strand of VDFB02086081.1, from coordinate 64,438,487 downwards.
AATTTTTCTTTGCAGCCGCACCTATAGAAAGTAAAAGACCACGTCTTTTGGAGATTGTAATTACTTTTGACTGAGCACGTCTTTCAGAAAGTTCACATCCTTTTGAAATAATTCTGAAAATAATCATTCGTATCCTTCTAGTCAAATACATATATTTAAGTGTAAAGGGATGCGTTTCTTTACTTGATCATGATCTGTCTTTTGATGAAAAAATGTCTTTCATCACCCAGCACGTCACTTCATGATCGGCACATAGATGCATCAAACAGACACTTCTTTGTTGAGATACGTCTTTTTCATGAGACACGTATTTTTACCTTTTGACTAATTGCTGATTTGTGACTAAATATCTTTTGAAATTAATCGCTTGCTTTTTTTTTTGTTTGGAGACGTAATTTAATGTGTTTGTTAAGTCTGCAAACTAAGCATAAATCTGATTGTTAAAACTTCGAGCTTAACAAAGTCTCTTTTCTGACAAAATTCGAACTTTCATCTTTCTAATCTGATTTCGAACTTATACTTTGAATCTGAAGATGATCGACATGATCTTAAATCATCTAATCTAATCTGAATCTAGTCTGAATCTGAATGTGTTCCAACATCTTTTGAAGCTGAGTCTGTTAATCTGAGTGTTCCAACATAACTCGGTTTTGAGCCAGCCTTATTTTGATTAAATTTGAAGTTGCTTGCTCAGATGTTAAGCCAGCCTTCTCAAAATCTTTATACCAACAATGATTCTTGTCATCCACGAGTTGCCTTGACATCAATGACAATACTTCTAACACAAAGTTCACCTTCTTAGAGTATGCCTTCCATCTTCACCCTGCTTCCTAGTCTTTGTTGCCAAAATTTGACTTTCTTTTGGATTGAGAAGTCAAACCATCCTCAACCAAACTACCTCATTTTCTTCACCCTCGACTCCTTGACTCTCACTTCAAAATTCCTTTGAAGTCTTTTGGAGTCATAGTTGTGGCCTTCCCTTAACCCAAGTACTTGTTCCCTATCATCCCTGACATTCTGATCCCCCACCCTCTAAAAGTTTTCTAAGTCAATTTTTTGGGATTTTGGACTAGGTCGTGCTTCCATTCCTTCCTTGACTCCCTGAAGCTCATTTCATATGCAAAATTTTTCTCAATATTCTTTGTCGGAATTGTCAGACTTCCCTTCATCTCAATACCTATTCCAAGGTATGTCTAACTCTCAAAAGCTTCCAATTCTTTCATACTCTTTTGGAGTACGATTTTCACCCATCCTTCCACCTCAATACTCTTTCCTTAGTTCCTTTGAAACCCTATTTCTTGATAACTTGCTATATATTTCTCATCAAAGTTTGATAACCAGACTTACCTCTAAAATGATACCAAATACGAGTCAAGACCAAACCCCAATCTCCAATAGCCCAACACTTTGTTAACTCCCTAGGACTATTTGCTCGAACTGCCTTCTTTTGGCATGACTTTCCCATCACTTCCAATCCCTGAACCTAAGCAAAAGGTTGCCCAAAAGCAAAAAGACTAAGTATTGGCGTCAGACCTTTTGATGGTTCAAAAACCTCTTGAACCTTCGACATGTTTCCATGTTGGCCAAAATCTCCAACTAGGAGATAGTCTACAAATGGGTGTCAACTAGTTCATAGGCTTTAGAACTTGTCAATCACTAAAACAATGAAACAAAGGGACAAAGGATAAAGTGGCTAAGTTTTGAATATCAACGAGTTCACAAGTTCATGAACTCCTTAAAAGTGTGACATGGTTTGCCAAATTGTGGAAACTACAGCAAGCTAAAGGTAAGGAGAGAAAACATAGAAGAAAAAGCACCAATTCTAAATGTTAGTGATTTCACAGGTTCACTAACCTGCCAAAAGGCTAAAAAGGTTCACAATGTCATAGAGTTTGCAAGTTTAGTGCACTTTGGTTCACAAAAGGCAAAAAATTTTGACACAACAGGTAAAGGGAAAATGTAATGGATATTTTAATTGTAGGAAAGGGCACCAATGAACAGGAGCACGCCAATACGATAGTAAACCCTACCTGCACTCCTACAATGTCTAGAAGGCAATTAATGAGCCAATAATCCCTTACAACTACCAAATCAAATCCGATTATGCCCAAAAATTATTGTTTACGTTAAAAGTGCACAAATTCAAGGGAGAAAAGGATAAAATGACCAACCCTAATTTATTATTATTCTTGAAACTGCAAAGCCCAAATATTCATGCTATTTCCTAGGTCACTTTCTAGTGGATTTCACAGGCATGCTTTCTCCAAGTATACACAGATCTTGATGCCAATAATAATCAGCATCATAGCATTTATTTGGTCCTTGGCTTGTGATCAATCTTGTTGGCAATCTATCCAAGCATTGCAAGTAGATGAAAAGACTTCCCAACTACTCATGTTAGCTCTATGATAATGTGTGGCCCAACCCGCTAGTGCCACATGTCTATCTTGTGATGTCAGTTGGTAGGACCCACTTACTTTACCTACAAATGTTCTAGGGTGGCTTGTGTTGTTTTCTCTATGATGGTTGTCATGCCACACATCACAACAATGATTGTGGCAGGCCCAATATTATCATGGTGATTGTCTGGTGCTTACATGTTATTATAGTGGGCTCATGATCCTTGTTCACAATCACAATAATTTTCAATAGAACTTTTTCTCCAATGAACTAAGGTCATGTTGTGGCAAGCCAAAAGGCCCTTGACAAGCAATTCATAAAGAGCACATCTTTATTTGTGTGCTAAGTGCTAGCCTTTGAATGGATTGGCCCACCATGAAAACAATGGAGATCATCTCAATCTTTGAATGTGTTAATGCCCATGCCAATGTCTTATACAAGCAAATTGTGCAAACTATGCCTAGGGTTTCTGACTGTAAACATGATGTGATGGCTTATGGGACCTTCATTGTAGGTCGTTGGGCTCATTCTCAACATGGACACACTCCTCAGTTTCCCCTCATTGCATTAATGACTGCATGAATGAAGGTAGTTCTCTAAAGGCACTGACATGACTATGCCCTAGTTGTGCATTGTATACCTTAATATTGAGGTTTTCTTCTTCTCACTTCCAGCGATGGAATTCTTGAGGTCATACATGCATTTATTTGGTCCTTGGCTTGTGATCAAGCTTGTTGCTGATCAATGTGGGCATTACAAGCAGATGAAGATGGTATGAATAGAGGTATTTCCTATACGGTTTCCCCTTTGCAGTTTGAACAAGGCACATTATCTAACTAGTTATTAGTTAGATCCTATTCATAGATGTTCACATGTTAAGTTTACTTAGGGCTCTAGGAATCTTTCTAGAAGTATCTAGTATACATGTGATCTTATCCTCTAGTTGTCACATGACATAGGATTAAGACACTTGTCATCATCCTAGTGAGTCCTATCTCTCAACCTTGCCTTTATAAGCAAGGCCTCATGCATTAGTAGATCATTTATCAACATATCATAATTCATTTTTCACCATAATCAAGCAATTATTTCTCTTGCTGCTCTCTTGTGGAAGGCGATCTTTGGTCTTGTAGGTGATCTTGGGAGCTTGAGTCCATTGGTGACTCTTACAGAAGAGACTTACCAACTACCATAAGGTCATTCGCTATATGAAAGATGTTATATTTTAAGTTGTGGCAAGCAGTTTCACCATTTCTCCTTGCAGACATATATTCCTCCATGTGGACCAGGCATGGGTGAGATGTATTTTGAGCCCAAGATTGCATGACTGGTACAGATTACTCTGTAAGGTTAATGTACATAGGTGCAGACTTGATTTCTAAATATGGTTGACTTGTTGGTCTAATGGTTGTTCTCTTCCCTGCCTAAGACACTAGAACATGATCCTAGATAGATCTCTCCATCAATGTAAATGCATATCTTCTGCCTGCAAGTGTTTAATGGTTGTTACCAGTGGTTTGAGTGCTGATATGACTTGAGTTCGCTAAGTTCTCTATGCCCATGGACTGTTTTATAATTTCAAGATTGAATTGTAAAAGCTACATGAGCCTATTTTAATGCCATATTCAATTGATGCCCTGGTTGTTGGCTTAAGGGTTGAACGGTTGAACCTATCTTAATGCCATATTCAGTTGATGGCCTGGTTGTTAGCTCAAGGGTTGTGCCATACTGTAAATCCATTATTTTTTTCAAATTTTCCTTCTGCATCAGCTCTTGCATTTCATTCTTTGTTTCTCATGTTTTCACATACTGTAAGCTTTTGGTAAAGGAATATAATCCAGATTTATGTTTGTAGAAGGGGGTCTCCATGATTGGTTGAGTCTTCATAGGAATTAGCATGAGATGTCTATCTATGAGGTTACATTTGCTAAACTAGTAGTGTGTTAATTGGTTGATCTATGCAAAGACTTATAAAATGGTTCAGGGTGCACTCAAACCCTTCCTTTCAATATGCTATGTCGATTCACTTTGTCTGATTATAGATACTTAGTGGGGTACAAGTGTTAGTTATAGAGCCTAGCTTATGGTTGATAATTGCAGATCTGATTTTCATGTTTTAGCTTGTATTTGTGAGGTGGTTGAATGCATAATCACGACTTGCCTAACAAGATCAAAGCACCAGTCTACAACAGTTCTCTTGCTGCCCTACCATCCTCGTGTTCATTAAAACACCTTTCATTTCAGTTTTATTGTAGTTTGATTTGCCTACATGCTTTATCCATCTCTACAACCTTTGTCATATCACAAGAGATCTCTCTCAAAGCCATATTATTAGAGGATTGAGGATATAGTAGTCCTATTCACACTTATAGCCCATTGCTTCAACAATGTATATCATTATGGTGTTGATCACCTCTACCACCCTTCTTGCATGCTCTTGTCCCCTGATGCATGAGTAGTGAATTCCTTCTCTAGAAAAATGGGCCTGCAGATTTGAGAGCCAACACGGTCAGGCAAATCCAATAATCAACAATCTACCATACCACTCTAAAACCACTATTACATGAAGTTCCTGGAATCAGGGGACACTCTCTTGAAACATTTGGGAAATTCTAGGGAACTTCTGGGAGATGTGGGTATTAAAAAATTAAAAACTATATATAGTTTAATCCAGTTACTGTGCACAAATACAGGATTGGATTATAATTGAGTTAATCCTAGATTAGTAATAATAGTGAGATAAGGGTGACCTATAAGGAATTACATCCTCCAAAATATTTTTCAATGGAGAAAGAGGCTAGAAGCTGAGAAGCCCAAAGTGGAAGATTAAATTCACCATTCCTCCTCCATACCAACAAATGCTTTAAGGTGCTTGTGTGCTAAGTGGTTGGCCTTGTCTTGTGATATTACCAAAAAATACAAGGAAAAGACCCTCAATTGCCCCAGCTCCCCTTGCAAGACACTCCATGCCAAGGCAGAGAACATGACAGGAGGAATTTCTCTTGTACTGCATGGGGCTCCAAAAGCAAGACACGTCTCTTCAATAACTAAAGGCACTCTCATCTTTGAGGGAGTGGAGACTGGGATCCTCCTCCTAGGGAAGACAAATTCCTTGGACTAGTACTTGCTAATTCTCTGGCCGCTATCTCCCAACAAAATGAGAATGAAGACACGCTACCCCCACATAATTTAGAATGAAATAATCCATGAGATAGATGGGATACCTTATATAATGATGCAGATCCTCTTGCTGAAGGAAGTGGTTGAGGTGACAATTAAAACAATCCTCCTTTTGTTGCCTTGGTTGTCCTAATTCCTTTAATTGTTAGTTTCCATCTAATGATCTGATTTTAGTGGTTTTTGGTCCCTTAAGACATATAACTTATCCTTTTCTGTTCATATGGTTTTAGCAAACTTTCTCAAGATTTGTGTCCAATATGATAATTATTAATATGGATAGAATTTTCCAGGGCTGCATGCCCAATATGACTTCCATGGGCTGTGATCCCTGTCTGCATGTTTCTTTTACGATAAGTTGTAATTATCCCTTTTATAATTTTATTTTAAAGTAATAGAAGCTAACATTTTAATAAAGAACATCAGAAATGAAGTACCAAAAAGCAAACAAAATGATTTTACTGTCCATGGGAAAAAAAAATTGTTGATACAAAAAGTAATTGCAGCTTCTACTTTAAATATGCATTGACAACCTTAATATAGTATTTACTATTGAGGTACGTGACAATAAAATTATATATATATATATGACAATAAAATTATATACATATATATATAAGGTTTGCTGAGAAATACCTGTACAAAGATGTCAAAGAAACGCAACCCAAGACTTCGCCAGACTTGTTCATCTGGAATCTGGATTTCCTCAAAGTGGAGTTCTACACTGTATATGCCATTCTCAAGACCTAGTCCATAGTATCTCAGGGAAAGGGGAGAAAGACGTGCTGTTTGATATATTGATGGGTTCTGGTTGTCATTTACTGTGTAGGTATATTGGTCACTTCTTTCAATGCTTAAACCTGAGTCATTTACAAAAAATCCTACCGAACTAACTCCCCAGCTCTCTGAAGAATCCATGTAGAATGATGCTGCACTTAGTGTTTCATTATCACTCTCAAAAGTGGCTTTTGCTGAAGAATTAATCAACTCTGGACCTCCACAATTGATGGCCAAGGATGAAACTGTCAGGAAAGAGATCAAGAGTCAGATTAGATAATGGACAGAGGCACCAATCAATAATTCAGTTATGATTGTTTGAGGTGAAACAATTACACAATACAAGAATACAAGGTAAAATTCAGTGATCTGCTTCATATTTTAACTGCTACTGAAATGAAACTAATAAAATGTGGCATAATATTGTGTATTGTAATTTTCTAGGAAGCTTACTTCTGATACAAACTCCTGTTGTTGTTGAGATTGGTGACTTACTAATTATTCATATATATATGATAGGTTTATTGACACTAGTTATGTGCGGTTGGTTGATAGAAAAATAATTATGTCAGGTTCGTCCTAGTTAAAAATGAACTAGCATTCTATACTCTATATCAATGTGATTTCTGAAGAATAACATGATAATTAGTAAAACCTTGGACACTCTGTTTGAAGACATAATCATGGACACAAAAGGAAGGATGCCATAAGATAAAAACTAAATATTAATCCCTTTTGGAAAAATTCAGGGTGGGTTATGTAACCCTCACATATTTGTAAGTTTACATGTTTGTCCTCAAGTTTAGTTTGTAGAATATCTACCCTACATCCCATAATCAGCTAAAACTGTTGTTTGCATGATTTGTGGGGCTTGATCTATGCAACCACATTACTGGAATTATTACTGTTCTATTAGCAGTTTGCTGTGTATAGATTTGACCTGATGTTTTCAAGATTCTAAATATCCTATTCTAATTGAAACAATTCAAAGGTTATTTATAGGGCTTCTATTGCCTATAGAAAAGTAGTGACATTGTTGCAAGGTGTGCGCCCTTGGTCTCCTTGTGTTGTGCAGTGCAACGCTTGGGTTCGTGACATGGCTTAACTGCCTCTCGTGGATTCACTAAATCTGGCGGTTGTATCTAGCATTAACAGGTCGATCTTTTGGTGCAGCAACAACCATTTGTGCAACAATTGGTATTAGAGCCTGGGTCATGGGTTCAAACCCCTCGCTTGCGCTTTGGGCGCGGGGGGGTGGATTGTTGCAAGGTGTGCGCCCTGATCTCCTTGTGTTACACAGCACATCGCTTGCGTTCATGACATGGCTTAACCGCCTCTCGTGAATTCATTAACTCTGGTGGTTGTATCGGGCATAACAAGTCGATTTTTTGGTGCAACAGTAACTGTCTGTGCAACAAACATTCCATTCAACAATGATGTAAAACTAAGCATATTGGCCAACTTTCTTCCTATCACTTGTATTTTGATACACTTCTCTAGAAACAGTTGTGTTATATCCTCTTTTGTGTATCAAAAAATAATCAATACTAGTATTATCTAAACACCTTTGTTTTGTGTTTTAGTGTCCACTTATTCTTTACCATGTAATCCATCTAGGATGACCACAATGCGTGAGCAAGACTGACCCAAAATTGATCTAGAAATTAATATAATTCCCCAAGGCAAGACAATCAATGGAAATGGGAAGAAAAAACCAGCAGTTAAAATGGTGGGATCAAGTAATAGTCAAAAACATTCCTTCAAAGTAGAGAAGTGTCAGCCTGGTAAACAAACTTTGGGATAGATGAGCCTTCCACTTTTGCAAGGCATCCATCCATAGGAAGGGCATTTTTTGACAGGAAGGCATCTACTAACAAGATGGAATCCATCATCAACAAGTTACTTGTCATTTCAAGAAATTTTTCCATCAAAAGGAATCTATCAACGAGAAGGAGCAAGGTATCCATCAATAACAAGGTCAATTACAACAACTCCATCAATAACAAGGACTTCAAAAAAAAATTCCTTTTCACTTTCACATGTGAGTTTTTAAGTCATTTTAAGATGTTTTTCATGAAGAGTTATTACATGATCTTTATGAGTAATTATCATATTAATACATTTTTTTCATAAATGTTGGTAATAACTAGTATAGGTATCTTAAATATATCTATCTAAATGATGTCGAGAGATATCAATCTTCGATTTTTCACACATTACATTGGTTAATGAATTCATTACCTTTTCCATGAATTTACCATTGATTGATGATAGATGGCCAAAATCTAGCTACACCACCGATTTAGGCTGAAAAAATCTTTACAAGAAAAAAAATAGCTCCAAATGCCACTATATGTGTAATGTCCCCATTTTGGCCATACGCTCTTCTTTGACTGATAGCCTATTTCCGGAAATCCGTAGGTTGATCAGAAATGAAATTAGGATTTCCTTGCTTGGAGGTTTGTGGCATTTCTAGGTATTTACTATTTTTAGTAAATACTAATTTTGGCAGTGGTTCAGTTGTCATCCTTCATAAAGTCATTTTCAGTTGGAGCAGTTGCTTGGGTTTGATTTTGGCTTTAAAAAGCATTATTTTGGTGAAATAATATATTACAAGGCATTAATGTTTTAATTTCAAGTTGACCCCTTGGCCTAGTTCATTAACTTTAAGTTGTTCTTAAAAGGTGGTCATGAAGGGGGGCGTCATCATGGAGGATAAATTTAATATTTAAAGTCTTTTAATGCCTTGGGAAAAGTGGACGCCTTTTCTTGAAGATATTCTTTTAAAAATAAAGTTTATTTGTGCCTTGATAAAGTGGACGCCTTTTTGAGAAGTTGGAAGGTTTATGGAAATTTGAAGAGTCTCATGTGACTTTTGGCGTACTTCTTTGAGGAATTGAAGAGTCTTCTACTCTTCTATAAAATGAATGCTTTGCTTCAGCATTGGCATCCAATATTTTTATGCTAATGTTATGCTGTCGAAATGACAACTTGTTTAATACTTCGAGGGATGCTTACCTCCTAGTTCCAATCCAATTTCGTGTTTGAAATACAACACCTAGTTGGTCATTTGCTGCTTCTCAAATCAGACTAGCAGATTGAGCTCAATAGTTGAAGATTTTGATGAAATTTCCAGTTTTGAAGTTGCTGATACAGTCACAGCTGAAAGTGGTTTTTGCATACAGCTTTTGGAGTGAATTTAATTTGCTTGTGGGTACTTTTCCAATCCATTCCTACACCCAAGGCGACCATCTTTGGAGAGTTTCAGATTTTAGTTTTGAGTTTATGATTTTTACTTGTCAAAATCGCCCTTGCTCAAGGCCGTACCATTCTGGAACATTGGGAATTGTGCTAAGAAAATAATACTCATCATTTGCTGCTGTTTCTTCATCATGGAATGGGCGCCTATCTTCCAGGAGATCATTGCAACTGATTTCACGTCATTTGGAGGTAATTTGACCAAGTTATGAGCATTTAATGAATTCACAGTTTGCTGATTTGAATTTCCAGAATTCTGATTTTTATATCAGACTGTTATAGTTCTCAGTTTTTGGTCTTATACTTCAGTATTTGAGTGTTATATGATTGTAAAAGTTCATACTTCATGTTTAAGGTTCATTTCCTATCATTGTACTTTGTAATCTGCAGAGTTTAATTTGTAAAGGTTGAGATTAAGCATTACTAATCCAACCATTTTTCAGTTCTGCAATTACTTATTGTTTTGTCATTAAATTACCCCTGGATGGTTTACCGCCAGTGTGGATAATCTGATTTGTAACACTCTTATACCCACTTTCATAGTGGAGAATCCCCACAGCTCTGTGGATGCCCGCCGCAGCGGATGAATTGTTTTAAATTGTAATCTTTTTCCCCCCACTGTTTGGTGGTAGTGTGGAAATGTTTCTCATGGCTGGTTATCCGCCTATCAGTTCTTGATTTCAATTTTCTACACTTCGTCATATGTTAGCACCTCGCCCTCAGTGGGATCTTGAGTGCACATTCTTGACGTTGAGTAATTTTCATTCCAAGTTCAGTTATCAGTTTGATGCTAACGCTAACCCAGTTATCTATTGCTGGTTATGTTGTGTAATTTCTTCAAAAAAATTGGTTAGCATATTTCAATATGCCCAAGATATAACAATTTTTTATCTCCTCAAAACAAGAAGAAAATTCACATGTGATGGTCAAATGGAAATAAAATTTCTTTTGACGATCAAATGGACATACAATTTAAATTCAATCATTATATCGAAATCTTATCTTGGCTACCAAGGTAATTACACCTTCCTCGTAATTACATCGCAATAGAATCACTTAGCGCATAACCACCTCTAAGCATTTGTTAGTTGGGGGGAGGAAAATAAATGTAATCAACCACTTACCTTGTAGCCACTTTCCTAAATGGAAAGTCTTTTAGTGCATGAAATTCCTTATACACTACACCTGTCTCACAATTATTATCAATGTGGAATCCACCCACTGACCTAGTACCTTTTATTTTGTTAGGTATTTAGAGCTACCTGGTAATCTTTAATTAGAGGTGGATCCAATTAATAACAAGTGCTTAAAGGCATCTATGTTTTTTGTGGGTCTCCTTGCCTTGTTATTATTACCAACGTAAATGAAAGAAAAGGTCACTAAAGTATTACTTGTAGAGATTGGTCATCATCGAGATGACTTAACTATAAAGGGGTCAAAATCCAACAATAAATAAACTAGTTAAACATCATTGCAGGAGTGTAATGTCCCCTTTTTAGCCAGGGTTAGCGTTCGACGAATTAGCCTATCATCAGGTCCTCATAGGCTAATATTGGTGATTAGAAGGCTTTGTGGAGGAGTTAATTGGTTCTCCAGATGGCAATTGGCAGTGTTTTCTTCTCTAGTTCATTGGAATATTTTGAGGTGATCATCTCCATGGATTTCTAGCTTCGTTTATGCATACTTACTATTTTTAGTAAGTCAGTGGGATGTTGGGGGCTAACCTTACTATTTATAGTAAGGCATCTAGATGGGTAGAGTGAGTAGCGGGTTATCCTATGGTGAAGTCAAAATTAATTAATGATGATTATTGATGAAGTTATAGTATTAATTTTTATTAAAGTCATACTTTGATAATAATTAATTAATTATAAAGTGAAAATACTAAATGACTTATTGACTTTATTATAAAGGCATTTGATGATATAAAGTCAAATAATATAAAGTCATTGCCAAATGGAAGATATATTATAAAGTCAACAAAAGCAAATAAATTAGATTATATTTAATGATTTAATTGCTCATGGGATATTGTGCCATTTGGGAGGTGATATAAAAGGCTTTCAAAAAAGCAAATTCATTATTCTACACTTGAAATTATCTTGTGCTTTGGCATTTGGAGAAGAAAACCAAGGTTTTGCTTCAACATGATCTTGGAGAACATTCATTCTTTCAGATTCTTGCATCCCACAGGTATGAAATATCACCCAAAGGTTGCAGTCACCAAGTGGCTTTCATCCAGAAGTCACATTGAGCATAATGAAGAGTTTATTTCAAGGTTTTATGAAGATTATTGTCTGAAATCAAAAGTATACCTATTGCTGTTTGCTTTAATTGATGATTGCATTCTGCTGGGCCGTAGTATGTCATTAGCTGGGCCGTACAAATCACTAACAGTTGGGCCCTAGAGTCTCCTTTTCTAGGCGTGGGGTTTCCTTGGCTGAAATGCCTATGATATGTTAATCATTTCTCTCTCTTTGGGGGTGGCTAAGATAAAGGTCTCAATCTGCATTCATTTTAAAGTGGAGAAATCAACATATGAAGCTAGGCGTCCATTAATGGAGGTTTCCAGTTTGCTGATATGATAATTTCAGACCTGCAAATAAAAGCTTTGGCTCCCGGGTATGATTGATATTGTAATTTCTTAAGTATCAATAAAATCTGAATTGAAAGTTTATTATATTTGCTTCAGCATTTCTCTTGTTTGCATTTGTCAATATTCTTCATTGCATTACCTGGCAAACATTCTCAAAAACACCAAAAAATTCAAAAACAATCATTAAACCAGTTCAAACCAGACAGGCAGATTAATTAGCAAATATCTCAGGAAAGGGGTGGGATATTTCAAGGATGTAATGTCCCCTTTCCAAGCCTGACATTTCCAGTGACCGTTAGCCTTTCTTTGGGAACCCGAAGGCTAGTCGGAAGTTAAAATTAGGGTTTCCTAATTTTGAGGAGGTCATTGTTCAGAGATGGTGGATTAAATGGCGGATTCCTTCTGGGTTTTCAGAGGGCTTCGCAGTGGTATGATCATCTTGGCATTCAGAGCACTTTTTGGAATTCACTATTTTTAGTAAATTCTATTTTTGGCAGCTTTCCAGATGAGCTCAGGTTGGTTGACTTCCGGCTTCAGAATGATCAGTTGGCTTCTTCATTTTTGGCTTCAGGGCACTGTCGGAGAAATAAGTTAAGTCATTTAAATTAAAAAGTCACGTTTTAATTATTATAATTTAACGTTGACCCTTGGCTTAGAATTAATGACTTAATGTTGTTTTTAAAAGTGGGCCCTTGAGGGTGGCGCCCTCATTAAGAGATGATTTGATTATTCCCTAAGTCAAAGCAAGGGTATGAGGGGCGCATATTTCAAGAAGGATATTTAATTAAAATGTCAAACTAATGCCTTGAAGGAAAAGTACGCCCATGCTTGAAGTGACTGGGTTTTGACCTAAAAGCTCATTTTAGGGTTTTGTGAAGTCAACGGAAGAATTATAAAAGGGAGTCTTGGTGCATCATTTCTTCATCTTTGGACGACTATACTGTTATGCTGCCGGATTGGCTCTGGAATCGCTTCGAGGAATGAAGGGCTCCTAGCTCGGCATCGCTTCGTGTTTGCAAGACAACATCAAGTGGTGATTCTTAGTCTAGTTTGTGAGTTTTGAATATTGTGCATTGTAATCAGCCTTTAGAATCTTTATATTTCTGTTTCTGCATTTTGTCAAGTTCTGGAAAATTGCATTGTTAGACAGCAGATTTGAGTTTTTATTCATATCTTCAAAAAGACAAAAAATATAGTTTTGGGTATTACATCATTAGTTGAGTTTGTAATAGGCGCCAATATTCTCCAGATATTAGAATTTTTAAAGAAGTCTTGAATTTCCTAGAAGAAGTCGAATTTCTGTACTAGGCCGTACCATTGAGATCTGCATTGGAATCCGTGTTAATTAAATCTGCAGTGTTTGGTTCAGTCTCAAGGGTCTATCTTGGTCGCCTAGGTCTTCAGAGTGCTTAGCATTTTATGGCATGTCAATTGGATGATTATTGAGCAAGTTGTGAACATTCTTTGGAACTTGTGAACTGCTGATTGCACATTTAAAGTACAGATCTGACAAAAGACGAATACAGAAATCTGCATTTCTGTTTTGTGGTTGGGACACTGTGATTTCTTAAGGATTGTAATTGCTTCTTGGTTGAACGTACTATTTGATAAGCATATGATATCTTGACATTGCAGGCAGTCATAATCTTTGTAAATTGGCAGTAGTACTGACCAGTGTTTTAATATTGCTTTGTCATTTCTTGTAATAATCATTCCTACTTTCAGTTTAGAGTAAAATAGTGATAACTCCGCCCTATGGTCGCTACTGTCCATTCTAGATGAGCAAGCACATTCTGGGTGTCGAGAAGTTTCCTCTTTCCGCATTATTTCTTTCAAGCATTGTTTTGTATTCACTCCGTCATATGGTCGCCCCTCACTCCGCTTTGGATTGGGTAGCACATACTTGGCGTCGAGTTCCTTTTCCAGCATAAGCAGTTTATTTTAGATCCTCTGACCAATGCTAGCCATCATCGGCGCCATTCTGGTTAGAGTTGCTTTCTTGCACGTTTTGGTTTCTTTCTCTAACCTTAACGGGTGCACTGCTTTGTAATCTGTATTTGAAAAACGAAAAAATTTGGCTCGGAATATTTCAGTGGTATCAGAGCTACGTATCCTGCCATCCTGTGAAATCAGCTTTCTATGAGTGACAGAGAACAGAGGTATTTGGCAAGAGTATACAAGAGAGGCACAGTTCAGTCACAGTTGCATCAAGCCCCAGAAGGTCAAACAGCTTCAGAGATTTTGAGGGCTAATTGGGAGCCTTCACAAGAAACAGAAATGGGGGATAATGAAAGAAGTTCTGGCAACAGAGGTGACAGTGGGAAAGGTATAGACAATTCAGCCAATCTAGGTCAAGGACTAGATAAGAAGATGGATGCTTTGTTGGATATGTTTTCTCTCATGTTGGGAAGATTGGGTCCCAATACTCCACAAAACAATACAGGGCATGCCGGGGAGCACAGTGCTTCCAACCAGCACAATGGTCGTGTTGCCCAGCCTTCAGGAAGCAACACTTACATTTCTGCTAGACCATTCAAACCCACGTTTTTGACACCAGCTAACCCACAGCCTGATCCCAAAGAAAATGTTTCATCTTTGGAGAGGGTGAGGATAGGCCGTACGGAGTATGACACCCTTCCTGATGAGGTCAAACTTGACATGTCCTTCAATGATTACATGGAGTATAGGAGGAAGGATAGAGGCCAAGGGAGGAACTATGATCAAAGAAGAACCCCAGCACAAGGAGACTGGAATCAAGCTCTCAACAAGGTTACGCTTGCCCATTTTGATGGAAGCGATAATAATTCTGCTCGAGCTTGGTTACAAAAACTAGACAATTACTTGGCTCTTAGGCCAATGGCTGAAGAAGAAGCGATTAGATTCGCTACGCTACACCTAGATGGGGTGGCGCATGAGTGGTGGTACCATGGCCTAGTCACCTTAGGTCATGGGTCTATCACTAGCTACGATGAGTTCACCAATAGACTCATTGAGAGGTTCGAGAAGAAGGACCCATAAGTGCATTTTAGGGAGTTGGCACAGCTGAGACAGTATGGCACTGTTGAAGCCTACATAGCTGAGTTTCAAAGACTTTCAGTTATGGTCACTGGAATCACAGAGAGAAGATTAGTGATTCTATTCACCGAAGGATTGATGGAGCCACTCAAGGGTTGGATCAAATCTTTTGATCCACCATCCTTACAAGAGGCAATGAAAAAAGCTAGAAACATGGAGTGGGCTGCTCCCAAAGCAAAGTTCCATTCCAAACCAGCCTTTCACAAAGGGGATAGAGGGAAAAAGTTTCATCAAAAGCCTCACCATAAGGAGTTTAAACCACAGAAACCTCATGGCTCAAGATTGGATCCAGAGACTATCAATGAACTCCGAAGGAAGGGGTTATGTTTCCGTTGTTGGGAAAAATGGTCCCAAGATCATGTGTGCCCAAAGGGTGCTAAAATTCATCAAATTGAGTTCTATACAGCTGATGAAAGCAATTCTGATTTTTCTGATCAGCAAGCTGATTTTGAGGACAGCGATGAAGAAAATACTCCAGAAGAGTCTGAAGGTGAAAAAGAAAGTGGTGGTACATTGGCTCAACTTTCGAGCTTCCAAAAGAATGAGTCCTTTAAAGTTCGTGGGATGATCAAAGGGCAACGTATTGTTGCTTTAATTGACACTGGTGCAACACATAACTTCATAGACGAAGTTGTGGTGGCAAAGAAAGGATTGCAAATAGAAGACTTTGAAGGGTTCAGAGTTATGGTTGCGGATGGGTTTCACATCTCATGCACCAAGAGGATTCCGAACATATCAATGCAATTGGGCAATTACGAAGTCAAGGATGACTTCTATGTGGTCAATATTGGAGATACGGATGCTGTCCTTGGCATTCAATGGCTGCGATCTCTTGGAGAGATCTCTCTAAATCTGCAAACTATGGAGTTGAAGTTTCAATCCGATGGAAAGAAGGTGGTGTTGAGAGGAATGTCAAATGGTGGCCCTCGGATTGTGTTGTTCAAGAGGATGGCGAAGTTGATGCGTCATGATCAAGTGGAGTGGGCTGCGGAGTGCATGATTCTTCCAGCTAGTCCAGATGAAACGAAAATAGAGCATCCTCCAGATATTCAGTCTTTACTCACCAAAAAGAGTAAAGTGTTTGTTGATTTACCTCCTGGACCTCCTCCTGATCGAGGTTCAGAACACATCATAGAGCTCAAGGAAGGAGCTAAACCGGTGATCACAACTCCATATCGGTATCCGAAGAGGCAAAAGGATGAGATCGAAAAGAATATCCGAGAACTTTTGGAGATGGGTTTCATATGCCCAAGCAAGAGCCCCTTTGCATCTGCAGTGGTTCTTGTGAAGAAGAAGGATGGTACCATGCGCATGTGCGTGGACTATCGTGCTTTGAACCAAAGCACCATCAAGAATAGATACCCCATTCCCAGAATAGATGAGCTCATTGATGAGCTACATGGGGCTAAGTTCTTTTCGAAGATTGATCTGAGGTCGGGTTACCATCAGATCCGAATGAGGGGATCAGATGTGGAAAAGACAGCTTTCAGATGTCACTATGGCCACTTTGAATTCTTAGTCATGCCATTTGGGTTGACTAACGCTCCGGCAACCTTTCAGTCTTGCATGAACCGTGTCTTCCAGAATCAGTTACGAAGGTTTGTGCTGATATTTTTTGATGACATTCTGATCTACAGCAAGACTTGGGAGGATCACCTCAAGCACTTGGAGGAAGTGCTTAGTATCATGGAATCTGAGAGCTTATTTGCTAAAGCTTCCAAATGTGAATTTGGAATGGTGGAGTTACTGTACCTTGGCCACATAATCAGTGCTGAGGGAGTAAAGGTGGATCCGGAAAAAATCAAAGCAGTAGTTGATTGGCCACCTCCTGAGAGCTTGACTCAGTTGAAAGGTTTTTTGGGTCTGTGTGGTTTTTATCGGAGATTCGTAAAGGGGTATTCACAGAATGCTGCTCCCCTTACTGATCTCACCAAAAAGGGAGCCTTTGCTTGGTCAGAAAAGGCTCAAATTGTTTTTGATAAATTCAAGAAGATCATGAGCTCGTGCCCAGTCTTGGCTATTCCGGATTTCTCCAAGCCATTCGAGCTGCAATGTGATGCATCAGGTG
This sequence comes from Sequoia sempervirens, assembly GCA_007258455.2. Taxonomy (NCBI): domain Eukaryota; kingdom Viridiplantae; phylum Streptophyta; class Pinopsida; order Cupressales; family Cupressaceae; genus Sequoia; species Sequoia sempervirens. The sequence continues at coordinate 64,421,136 of VDFB02086081.1, read as the reverse complement.
AAGGAGTGGGGGCTGTCCTGATGCAAGACAAACACCCTATCGTGTTTGAGAGCAGAAAATTGAGGGGTGTGGAAAGATCCTATTCAATTTATGACAAAGAAATGCTTGCCATTATGCATGCATTAGCCAAGTTCAGGCAGTACTTGGTGGGGAACAAGTTCGTGGTTAAAACAGACCACAATAGCCTCAAGCATTTTATGCACCAGAAGGATTTAAATGAGAGGCAACAGAAATGGGTAAGTAAGCTTCAAGCTTACGACTTTGACATTGAATATGTCAAAGGGAAAAATAATGTCGTGGCCGATGCTCTCTCCAGAAGGCCTCATCTTAGCTCATTGTGTGAGCTTACTGCAGATTGGAGAGACATGTTGCTTGCTGATTATGCCAAAAAATCAGTTTGCAACCAGCATTCTGGAAGGTACTTTCCATGATGAAAAGTACCAGGTGGTTGAGGGATTGATTCAGTATAAGGGAAGAATCTTTCTGGTGGCTGATTCTAAGCTCAAGAAGAAGATTCTTTTGAATTTTCATGACATTCCAGTTGCTGGTCACCAAGGTTTTTTCAAGACCTATAGGCAGATCCGAGAAAGGTTTTCTTGGAAAGGTTTGAAGAGGGAGGTTCAACGCTACATTCAGGAATGTCCTGTTTGTCAAGCAAATAAAAATGAGCATACATTGCCAGCCGGTTTGCTGCAACCACTTCCAATTCCCAATCAAAAATGGGAAAGCATTTCAATGGATTTCATCACTGGGTTGCCCAAGGCCCAAGGGAAGGATTGCATTTACGTGGTAGTTGACAGATTAACCAAGTTTGCTCATTTCTTTGCCATTACCAGCACTTTTTCTGCAGCCCAAGTTGCAGATTTGTTTTTTCGAGAAGTGTTTAGGCTTCATGGGTTGCCAAAGAATATTGTAAGTGATAGGGACAGCAAGTTCCTAAGTACATTTTGGCAAGAAGTTTTCAGAATGAGTGGTACTGTGCTCACTCCAAGCACGAGTTATCACCCCCAAACTGATGGGCAGACAGAAGTGGTGAACAAGTGGTTGGAAGGCTACTTGAGAAATTATGTGTCAGAACAGCAGAAAGCTTGGGTTAAGTGGCTGCATATAGGCGAGTACTGCTACAACTCTACTTTTCATATGTCAATCAAAATGTCTCCTTTCTTGGCACTTTATGGGTATGAAGCACCCAGCTTTGCAGATTTGGTGTTTGGTGACAGCAAAGCACCTTTAGCCAAGGATTTGTTGCAGCATAGTCAAGACATAATGAGATCCTTGAAGGATAATTTGCAGATTGCACAAAATCAGCAGAAGTTGTATGCTGATCAGAGGCGTGTAGAGCGTTCTTTTGAGGTTGGGGATATGGTCTATCTCCGTTTACAACCTTATAGACAGTCTACTCTCAAGAAGAGTGGAGCTGAGAAGCTCAAACCTCGCTTCTATGGGCCATTTAGGGTCATCAGAAAGGTTGGGGCTGTAGCTTATGAATTAGAGCTACCTTCAGATAGCAGAGTGCATAACGTCTTCCACGTGTCTCGCCTCAAGAAGGCACTTGGACACAATGTGGTTGCTTCTTCACAGTTGCCACCGTTGGACGAAGAAGGACAGTTGGTTCTAGTTCCCGAGGAGATACTTGATGTCAGAGAACGTTCCTTGAGGAATAGAACTATCAGAGAATGTTTGGTAAAGTGGAAGAACCTGCCTATGGAGGATGCAACTTGGGAAAGTGATGAGATATTGCAGCATCCTAGTTTGCAATTGCTTGAGGACAAGCAATCTTGGGGAGGGCGGACTGTAATGTCCCCTTTCCAAGCCTGACATTTCCAGTGACCGTTAGCCTTTCTTTGGGAACCCGAAGGCTAGTCGGAAGTTAAAATTAGGGTTTCCTAATTTTGAGGAGGTCATTGTTCAGAGATGGTGGATTAAATGGCGGATTCCTTCTGGGTTTTCAGAGGGCTTCGCAGTGGTATGATCATCTTGGCATTCAGAGCACTTTTTGGAATTTACTATTTTTAGTAAATTCTATTTTTGGCAGCTTTCCAGATGAGCTCAGGTTGGTTGACTTCCGGCTTCAGAATGATCAGTTGGCTTCTTCAGTTTTGGCTTCAGGGCACTGTCGGAGAAATAAGTTAAGTCATTTAAATTAAAAAGTCACGTTTTAATTATTATAATTTAACGTTGACCCTTGGCTTAGAATTAATGACTTAATGTTGTTTTTAAAAGTGGGCCCTTGAGGGTGGCGCCCTCATTAAGAGATGATTTGATTATTCCCTAAGTCAAAGCAAGGGTATGAGGGGCGCATATTTCAAGAAGGATATTTAATTAAAATGTCAAACTAATGCCTTGAAGGAAAAGTACGCCCATGCTTGAGGGGACTGGGTTTTGACCTAAAAGCTCATTTTAGGGTTTTGTGAAGTCAACGGAAGAATTATAAAAGGGAGTCTTGGTGCATCATTTCTTCATCTTTGGACGACTATACTGTTATGCTGCCGGATTGGCTCTGGAATCGCTTCGAGGAATGAAGGCCTCCTAGCTCGGCATTGCTTCGTGTTTGCAAGACAACATCAAGTGGTGATTCTTAGTCTAGTTTGTGAGTTTTGAATATTGTGCATTGTAATCAGCCTTTAGAATCTTTATATTTCTGTTTCTGCATTTTGTCAAGTTCTGGAAAATTGCATTGTTAGACAGCAGATTTGAGTTTTTATTCATATCTTCAAAAAGACAAAAAATATAGTTTTGGGTATTACATCATTAGTTGAGTTTGTAATAGGCGCCAATATTCTCCAGATATTAGAATTTTTAAAGAAGTCTTGAATTTCCTAGAAGAAGTCGAATTTCTGTACTAGGCCGTACCATTGAGATCTGCATTGGAATCCGTGTTAATTAAATCTGCAGTGTTTGGTTCAGTCTCAAGGGTCTTCTTGGTCGCCTAGGTCTTCAGAGTGCTTAGCATTTTATGGCATGTCAATTGGATGATTATTGAGCAAGTTGTGAACATTCTTTGGAACTTGTGAACTGCTGATTGCACATTTAAAGTACAGATCTGACAAAAGACGAATACAGAAATCTGCATTTCTGTTTTGTGGTTGGGACACTGTGATTTCTTAAGGATTGTAATTGCTTCTTGGTTGAACGTACTATTTGATAAGCATATGATATCTTGACATTGCAGGCAGTCATAATCTTTGTAAACTGGCAGTAGTACTGACCAGTGTTTTAATATTGCTTTGTCATTTCTTGTAATAATCATTCCTACTTTCAGTTTAGAGTAAAATAGTGATAACTCCGCCCTATGGTCGCTACTGTCCATTCTGGATGAGCAAGCACATTCTGGGTGTCGAGAAGTTTCCTCTTTCCGCATTATTTCTTTCAAGCATTGTTTTGTATTCACTCCGTCATATGGTCGCCCCTCACTCCGCTTTGGATTGGGTAGCACATACTTGGCGTCGAGTTCCTTTTCCAGCATAAGCAGTTTATTTTAGATCCTCTGACCAATGCTCGCCATCATCGGCGCCATTCTGGTTAGAGTTGCTTTCTTGCACGTTTTGGTTTCTTTCTCTAACCTTAACGGGTGCACTGCTTTGTAATCTGTATTTGAAAAACGAAAAAATTTGGCTCGGAATATTTCAAAGGAGCTCCAACTACTTAACAAAATAGAGGTATCAAGAAGATGGGTTGATCCCACAATGATAATAATTGTGAGACAAGGGCAGCTCATAAGGCATTACATGCACTCAAAGCTTTAACAATTGGGAAATAGGCTAGAGGGTGAAAAGCCCAAAGTAATGATTTTTTTTAATTATAATCACTACTTTTCACCCATACTAATAAATGCTCAAAAGAGTTTGTGTTTTGTGGGTTCCCTTGCCTTATAATTATTGCCAACTTTTAAATGAATAAAAGTTCATTAAAATAACCACTTACAAAAGTTGGTCATCTAAGAAATGACTTAAATATACATGGATCAAAATCCGACTAAAACTAAACAGCTAATAATAAAGAACCATAAAATTCCACATACTTTATATTTTATTAATCTAATTAAATTTTTAAGCAAGCATAAAAAAGTTATGCATTAAAGGTCATTTAACATGCATCTAAGGTTGTTAATTTTACCTTCTAGTATAATTGGTAAGAACTACAATTAAAACCGAAACTTATAAATTACTCTAAAAGTGGTTTCGACTTAAATGAAATGCATTCTATATATTATCCCTTTTTCACTTGTGAATGACATGAGGATGTATAGAAATGCCTATTAAGCAATTTATTGTGCAAAAGACTTACTCTTTGGTTTTCCTTTGTGACATGGAAAGCTTCGTTGGAGACAAGCCAATGAGCTACAAGAAAGACAAACAAGAAATTTTCTTCAGATACTTTCAATCAATGAAAAAAATACTCTTTTGCAGCAAATCATAGCAAAATAGAGTATACAGTTGAAAATTATCAAAATACGGTTAAACATAGAATGAACTTAAACTAAATAGATGCATCAGCAATATACCTTTGATTTGTTGCATTGCTCTCCAAGAAATTTCCAATCAAGTTTCTATAAGTTGAATAACAATTGGATATATTAATTATACAAGTACAAGTTTGTGGATATGAGAATCAAGAGATACTTTCTAGAATTCAAAACACAAAGAAATTAAGTTTCTTTGAAGCTAGAAGAGAAACTAAAGAAGCGTAGATGCAAGATAACAGAAAAGAGAAGCTGGCAGCCTCTCTTTATCTGGTTCCTTCCAATAATCATATATAAATTCAAGATGAATATGATTCAATTTAAAAATTGAAAAAAAAAAACCCAAGAAAAACATTTCTATAGGTGGACATAAGTTCTTACATGGTTAGATTATGGCCATTAAACCATGTTGGAATTGCGCCTGAAAAGTTGTTGTATGACAAATCTCTGGAAAATTTTGAATCACATAAACGATAAATCAATCAATTAAAAGAAACAAACATTGGCCATGCTTAGAGATGACCAAATGTCATATAGGAATTGGTGTCTGAATGCATGTTTCATATTACCATAAGAGAGAGCATAATGCATCCCTAACCTACATATAATCTTAATGCTCTTTATAAACTTAAGATAACACTATCAATAACAGCAAGTAGAAAATAACCAATGCAGATAATACTTCAAAATATAAGAATAATGTCAGATTTGTATTATCATTAGATAGTACTTAGTAAATGTTTTTGTAGCATTAGGAGGACATAGAACAAGTGCCTTTACCCCAACATACATCATGCTATTCATGCAACAAGAATACCCAGCAGTGGTTGATTACAACACTACCATTAACAACTAAATCTACTAACCAGAGCCATTACAAAACTATCTAATGGTAACAATACAATTGATAACAAAATAACATCAGCTACTACAACATATAATTCAGACAATGCTAATAGCAATGATAATATTAATATAATTGTCTACATTAACCCCCACTAAAACTAGTCGGAATCCCTTCTCACACAACCCAAAAACATCAGAAAAATAAGAGTGAGGATGGAAAACATTCCTAGTGGAGGAACTATTGATGAAGTGATTGTGGTAGAAATTGTCACACCCTTCATGAAAACACTTCTATGAACTTTTGAACTTGCAAAAAAGTGGTGCACTTCAAGCTTGTTTGCACAAAACCACTACCCTACATGGTTCTGGAAAAACCAAAAATTCAACCACTATTTTTTTTCTTTTCAAACAATCCCCCCAGATGTGAGGGAAAAAAGACTATATAGAATAAACAATGGTGGAAAAAATAACTTTGACTAATCGTACAAGGAAAAGAAAGCGCAAGGCAAACCATACAAGCAAATATTGAGTGACAAGGACATACAAAGTAGGGAGAGAATGGTTGGCAAGAGAAAAGGAATTGATTGTATTGGAAAATCCACAAACCAAGGAATAGGAAATACAATTGTATAAATAGTAGGGTCGAATGAATGTATAAGTAGCAGGGTCTTATGAATGTAGAAGTAATAGGGTTGTGTGGCTGTATAAGTGAAAAGGTTATAAAAAATGGGGAATGACATGAGCGTACTATTTGTTCGAAGCATAGGCATGGGGATTATATGACAAAGGGCAATGTACATTGTAGGAGGGTGGCTATACAAGCTATTCCTTTTTTAGCATGGGTGTATAGAAAATTGAGCTACTTGGCCTATGGTGTTTGATTAGTTGTAGATAGACATATGAAGATTTACAACATACAATGTGGGATGAGACATTTGATGGACTTGCTTCCCTATTACCCTATGGCCCTTCTATGCCATCTACATTATTTTCTTATTTGGCCAATATGCAAAGCTTTATTGCCCCTCCTTTTGCATTTAATAATAACCATACCTTTTTTCCATACCTTTTTTTTTCCCTAGTGGGTCTCAATGACTTGAACATAGAGAAAATGGATATTCTCAAATGTGTGGAAAATCTACAATTCTTGCCAAAAGTTGTAATGTCCCCTTCTAGCTAGACATCAGTTGCTAGTAGGATTAGCCTATCAATGACCCTCGTAGGCTAATGAGATTGGATAGAGGGTCTTTTTGAGGCAGATACCTAGCAATTGATGGCATCATTCTTCTCCAGTGCTTGGTTGGGATTCAGGTTTGGCCTTTGCAAAGGTTTCAGGGCTCAGTTTCACATACTTACTATTTATAGTAAGTCATTCAACCAGGGTTACTATTTATAGTAGGGCACCTGAATGGGATATATTGGCAATGTCGATTCCAGAATTTGGTTGGTTTGATGATATAAGGAGTTTTGCCTAAGTTATAACATTTAATTATTATTAAAGGTCACTTTAATAATAATTAATATTTTAATGTTATATTATAACGTTATATTTGCACTTTATGACTTGAGGGGCCATTAATCATTAAAAGGGGTCCATCTTAATTAATTGTTTGGACGCCAATTTCAAGACAATATTTTAATATTGCTAAAGTGCAAACATTATATTATTTAAATGATAAAAAGGCAAAAAGGAGGGAATCGAACTTTGAAGAAGTATATAAGAAAAAGCCAAGAAAGGTCGATTCATTCTATTGAGTATTTGATAATTTCATTTATGTCTTCCTTTGGCGTTGGAGAAAAGAAATGAGGGTTTCTGCATTTTCCGGAGCTATCTGGCATTGGAGAACGTTCATTCTTCAATGTTCGTGCTTTTTGAGGTTGTGCAACATCAGTTGAAGTTAGCCTATGAGAGTTGGTTTCACTCAAAAATCAATATTGCGCATATTGGAGGAATTCTTTAAGGGTTTCCAAGCAGATTTTTGTTGAGGCGAGCAAAATACACAAGGGCTGCATTTACTTATTGCTGGACACATTTTCTAGAGGCTGCACAATCTGAAAAGAAGCCAGCCGTACCAACCTTCAGACCTGGTGTGTTTTCCCTAAGGCCAATCGCCTTGCTTTTTGGTGCTATTTCATCTTGGTCTTGGACAGCTACATCAATAAAAGGGTTTGATCAAGTTTTTGGAGTGGAGAAAGCCTTATTTGCATCAGATCGATTATTTGAAGAGCTCTATCTCTGGCTGCCAGCAACTCCAGATTTATATATATTACTCTCTCTTGTATTTCGGGGATGCTCTGTTTGTAAAAGCTTTCAAAATGTGAAATCAATAAATAATATCTATTTGCAGCAGTCGTTTTTCAGTAGTTTAATATTTTCTTCTTAAGTCTTTCATGCCTGGCATTATATTCAAAAAATACAAAAAAAACATATATATTTCAAAAAACACAAAAACTCATAAAATGCAAAAACAAGCAAAGAACAAAATTTCAGCACTTAACCTTCAGCAGTACAGGGTTTCAAAGTGGGAGAACTTAGGGTTCTTACAAAAGTTCATTGCACAAAGCTGATCCTATGAGACTAGAAATAAAAGCTTATCCTAAGAGACTAGAAATATCTTGTTGAACTGAAGTATTAGAAGCCATAGCAACACTAAACTCTAAAGAAGCAAGAGGTGCAAGAGATGGAAGCTCAACACAAGTCTCAAAAATTGGAGAGGATGAAAAAATACCAACATAAGTTGTTGGGTCCCAATGTTACAGCTCCAAAATCCTAGAACATGGTTTTACCTTTAAGACCAAGGGGTGCCTTCAAGAAGGGTAAACCATGGTTCATTGAAAAACTATCTAAGGTTTAGGGCCAATTCTCATGTCCCCGATTTGGCGATGGCGGGAGACAATGTTTATCAACACTAAGATGAAATTTAAATATTTTGAATAATATTAAATAATATAATATTAATAAATAAACTATTAAATAATAATAATATTAAATATAAATTTAAATTATTGAATAAATAATATTTAAATTTATTATTCTTTGGCCGACCTCACTTGGGGAAGGCGATAAGTATGCATATATATATTTGTTCTTGGGCAGAGTTCATCATGACGAATTTGGATGGAAATCTTGTTGATTAGCTAAGGGACAAAAACCTCTTATCTAATCTGCTCCAGGTAGGGACGACACCCTCTGCTTGCAAATTCGTTACCTACAATTTCTTTCTTATCCGCATTTGTCCTGTTCAATACTCTGAGGCGATTTCATTGTGGTTCTAGATCAGTACCAGGGAGGTGATTGCTTCACGTGGCCGAGCCTCCTGCTCTAGCCACGCATCTTCAGTACTCCCCTGCTTCAACATATGTGAGTTGACACTCGAGAATTCAAGGAAGTGAGCTACAAGAGACCACATGTGAATATTGATCACAACCTCTATTCTATGCGACTACATCTAGGAGGGAGCCGGTGCCATCATTGCACTGAACCAAAGCATTGAATAGAGGCCCTTACCCCACACGCCAACTAGTATCCAATCTCCAAGTCAGGATTCTCAGAAGCAGATTAGCAGGTCTCGCATGAATTGTTGTAAATCGAGAAGTATCTACCATTAGTGAAATTCCTTATTTGTAGCAGCAATCGAGTGTGCGTTAGAACTCCTATCAGCAAATCCTGTTATTGTTACTATCTACGCTGGTTACAAGCCTACCGAGAGTTATCATGGCCATATTTTGTACTTGACAATTACCAGCATTGAAGATATAATCTCTAAGAGCAGTTATATAGCACAAATATCTGAAATTTAATTGGTCTTGGTATTTATCGAAATCATTACTTTCGGAGTTACTCATAATCACTCGATCTTCATTGCATTCTAAGATATCTGCTTGCTGTAAATCAGAATGTGGAGTGTTTATGGGCTAAACTATTGGTATTTTCCTATGAATAAACAAAGGAGTATATTTCTATTCATTCATTCCCGTATTTCATTATTTCCTGGGTACCAGAGGATATATTTCTGCTTCCTGTCATTGGCTGGGCATCTTTTAGTGTTTCTATGTTCTGTTATTGGTTGGGCATCGTACACCAATTGATGAGAGTGGATAAGCTCTCCTATACTTCAATCTTAGCTTAGACCCAAGATGGTATTCCAAGAGGTATCCTTAATAGGTTTTTGAATCATTTAAAATGGATAATTAATAGAACAAACAACAACTATACTCAAATGCACTCTTGATCCCTGTATTTCTCACTAAATCAAGGTTAACTAGCTGCAATATACCTCTTCTATTGCTGATATGATACTTTGCACATGTATCTACAATACTTATAGCAATGAAATTCCTTGATATGGCTTCATTTAACATTTCATAAACATTTGCAAAGTACAAACATGCTCGAAAGGATTCATAGAAGATTTAGCAGTTTTGGTTTAATTGAGAGTTGTCCTTGGTTTGCATTATTAAACCATAAACAACATGCATTAGTCCTACTCTACTTCCTATTACTAATGGAAATTGAATTTGATGATTTTAATATATATGGGAGGTCAAACGCTTCAAGTTTGGTGCCTTATTGGGTCACAAAGTCACATTCAACCATTCAAATTAGTGAACAAGAAGTTATAAAGAGGCATGATATACAGTAACTACATTTCCTTAATAATCCCTCTTCAAATTTGCAAATATTCATCTATAACAAGAAACAAACCAGTACAAACAACAAATTGCAATGTACTAGGTTGTTGCAACACTTGTCAAACTCTAGTTACAGTTGCATCGATAAATGAGATGGAAGAAATCTCACAAGAAGGCTTGTCACACTTCTTTGCCCACCAAATTTCTCAAAATACTAACAACTAAGGAGACATGTAACTACAAATAGCAGCCACAATAGCTACCTTTCTGCAAGTTCTAGAATGCTCTGTTATAATGGCAAATGAACTAATCGCAATTGAAACACTAGAATGTTGGAGATATTGGCATTGATGTCAAAGGGGCATGGATAGTTTTGTCATTGATGCCGAAGAATGCAAGAATAAAGAATTGGAAATTGTTGTCATTGATGTCAAAGGAACTCGAAGGCCAAGGAAGATTGTTGAGGAAGGAAGTAAATCATCATATCAAAATCAAGATCATTTGAATGTGTTTATGAGCAGCCCTCTATGAAGTCACCACCCTCACAAAGAGAAATAAAAGTTTATTTTTATTTATTTCTAAGGGCTGACCCTTAGATTCCTAGCACCCCCATGTGGTGATTTAAATTAAATTAAATTATTTTTTATGAAGAGGCCGACTCCCTTATTGGAGTGCCCCATTTTGGGGATTTAAATTTGGAAATAAAAATAATAAAATATATTTTTATGAAGAGACTGACCACTCTTGGAAGGATCGCCCCTCTTGGAAGTCACCTCCTTTGGGCAAAGTGGCATGTTTGCTAAGGTATAAAACAAGGCAAAGTATAGGTGTGAGAAGGAAGTTTTTATTGAATAGTATTTGATTATTGAGCAGATTTAAAGCAAACCAAAAGGGCAGAAAATATGAAGAATATTTCTGATTCATATTGAAGAAAATATGCAGATCTATATGTGAAATGTGTGCAAGTTTATTTAAAGAACATGAGCAGATTTTATGAAGAGTTTATGATAAGATTTATGGAGGATTTTTTTATCATATGTATAAAGTGAAATGAGAGCAGACATTAAGGCAAAAATACAGAGGAAAGCATTGCATTATTTGAGATTAAATTTGTGAAGGAAGAACATCACATTATAGTGATCAGATTTGAGAAGGAAGGACTCAGATTTGTGAAGGAAGGACATTGCATCAGATTTGTGATCAAACTTGTTAAGGAAACAATTACATCATTTAAAGTCAGATTTGTGAAGCAAAGTGTATCTACATTCAGATCTTGTGAAGACAAATCATCCATTGAAGGATTCGTAGTTGGTCCTATCAAAATGAGAGAGTGGTGTCTCTTTGTAATGTCCCATTCTCATCAGTGATATGTTCTGACACTCATCAGCCTATTCCGGAGGCCCGTAGGCTCGTTGAGGTAAAATTAGGGTTTCCATGTTTTGGAGGTTCTATGGCATTTCAGAGAAATTCTATTTTTGGCAGTATGAAGTTTGTCAGCCTTCATGTCTTCTTTTCCAGTTGGAGCAATTATTTGAGTTAGTTCTAGTTCCTGAAAGCTTTATTTTGGTGAATTTCATAAATAAAGGCATTAATGTTATAATTTGTAGTTGACCCCCCGTTGGCTTAGGAGAATATCTTCAAGTTGTTTTAAAAGGTGGTCTTGAAGGGGGACGCCTTCATATGGATTAAATATTATTTTTCAATGCCTTGGGAAAAAGGACACCACCCTTTTGAGGAGTTATTTTTTAAAAAATAAAGTGAAATTGTATTCTTGCAAAAGGGACGCCTTCTTGAAAAATTAATTGGATTTTTGGAAATTTGAAGTCTCTTGGTGACTCTTGGCGTACCTTCTTGAGAAATTGAAGAGTCTTCTACTCTTCTATAAAATGAATGCTTTGCTCCAGCTTTGGTATCCATTATGCTTATCATATTGTTATGCTGTCGAAATGACTTCATGAATTTAGCTTTGAGGAATGCTTACCTCTTAGCATTTATCCAATTTCGTGTTTGAAAGATAACACCTAGTTGGTTTTGGGACTGTATCTCATCCAAACTAGCAGATTGAGTTCGAATGTTGAAGAATTTTGGAGTTTTGTCAATTTTGAAGTTGCTGATGCACCTACAGCTGAAAGTGAATTTTGCTAGCAGCTCTTTGAATAAATTTTATTTAATTCTGGGTATTTCAGAATCCTGATTCTCTACCTAGGGCGACCCTTTCTACCAATTTGCCGATTTTAATTTGAAGTTTTGGATTTTTACTTGCCAAATCACCCTTGCTCAAGGCCGTACCATTCTGGACATTGGGAAATGTGCAAAGGAAATTAATTCTTATCTTTTGAAGCTATTTCTTCATCAAGGCATGGGTGCCTATCTTCCAGGAGACTATTGCTTTTGATTTCACTTCATTTGGAGGTATATTGAATGACTTATGTTCAATTCGTTGAATTTCACAATTGCTGATCAAAATTTCCAGAATCTCAATTTTATATAAGATTTTATTAGATTTCAGTTTTGGCCTTTTTTCATCATTGAAGAGTTAAAAAAACATTGAGAGAATTCATTCTCCTCTTCTTAGCATTGTTCTCTATTATTGTAATTTGTAATTTGCAGATTTCATGATTGTAAGGTTGAGATATAGTAGTACTAATCCAACCATTTTAGTTTCTGCAATTACTTGTTAAATTCCATATTAATTACCCCTAGATGGTTTACCGCCAGTGTGGAGAATGAACATTGTAGCTCTCTTTGTACCCACCTTCAAGTGGTGAATCCCCACTCTTAAGTGGATGCCCGCCGCAACGGATGAATTAGATAGATGTATCTTCATGGCTGGTTATCCGTCTAATTGTTTCAGTTTCAATTAATAACTCCGTCATATGTTAGCACCTCACTCTCAGTGGGATCTTGAGTGCACATACTTGACATTGAGTTTGTTTCATTTCAAGTTATTGTTTTTAGTTTCTCTGCCATATGACAACACCTCTCCTTCCTTGGGATTGAGTGTGCATTCTTGGCGTTGAGATCATTCAAACTTGGATTTCAATTTTAATGCTAATGCTAATTCAATTGGTGTAGTGTTGATTTTGTTGTGAAAATTTCAATGAAAAAAATTGGTTAGCATATTTTAGTGCTATCAAAGCAGAAGACCCTGCCATCCTGTGGCATTTTGCAGTTGGTTGTCTAATGAGTGAAAGAGACACTAGACCATTCACCAAAAGTCAGGCCAGAACTCAGCATCAGTTTCCACTTGTTCCAGAGGCAGAGACATTTTCAGAAGCCTTAAGGGATCTTGGCAAAACAGTGGAAGGTAAAGAAAAGTTAGTGGAAAAAGTTGGTCAAACAGTTGAAATAATGTCAGACAGTGTTAGGCAAGCTAATGAGGAGAGGGACAGAGTTGAGAAGAAATTTGATGGAATGATAGACATGATGTCTCGATTATTGTCCAAGTTGGATCAGCAAGCAGCACATAATGTTCTTCAGCCCCAAAATAATCCAACTAGTGAAAGCAGTGGAGTTAATGGAAAATCTAGTAATGGCAGTCCTGAGGTGAATAAAGGAGATAGAATTGTGGGTCAACATGCTGCAAATCCTAGTGGGTCATCCTCTAGACGTCTTCTCCCCATCTTCACGCCAAGGGAAGAGCAACAACCAGCTGAAGCTGCACCAACTTTTGTTGATGATGCACGTCAAGCTTACATGGAGTATACTTCTTTACCTCTCGATTTGAGAGATGCTTGGACCTTTGATCAGTACATGAATCAAAGGAGTCGGAGAAATGGAGGAAGGAATGAGCAAAGTCCTCCTATGGTGTCTAGAAATGATTTCTACCAAACTTTGGGAAAGATAACTATAGAGCATTTTGATGGTAGTAATAAGTGTACAGCCAGATCATGGGTGCAAAATCTAGATAACTATCTCTCTCTCAGACCAATGCCGGAAGGAGATGCTATCAAATTTGCTACCTTGCATTTGGATGGGATAGCTCACGAATGGTGGACTCATGGTTTGGTCACTCTTAGCCATAACCTCATTCGCACCTATGATGAGTTTACCAATAAGCTGATTAAAAGATTTGATACCAAGAATCCTGAGTTGAGATTCAGAGAATTGGCTCAGTTAAAACAACAAGGATCTTTAGACAGTTATGTGGCTGATTTCCAGAGGTTATCAGTAATGGTGCCTAACATTACTAAGAGGAAACTTGTGGTTCTTTTTGCTAAAGGTTTAATGGAGCCTTTGAAGGGTTGGGTAAAAGCTTTTGATCCACCAACTTTAGATGAAGCCATCAAGAAAGCTAGGAGCATGGAGATGGCAGCCCCAAGGCCTAATTTTCATTCGAAGCTTTCAGCCATAAGAAGGATAAAAAACATTCTTCAAATCTGCCAAAGAAGTTTCAACCAAGGTTATCAGAAGAGCTCAAAGAATAGCTTAGAAAAGATGGAGTTTGCTACACTTGCCATGAACCTTGGGTTAAGGGTCACCGTTGCTATGGAAGAGGCAAAGCAAATCGAATGGACGGCTATTCTGATTATGGATCAGAATCTGATTCGTCTGATCAACAATACAAATCAGCAAGTAGTGAAGATGAAGAAGCTCTAGAAGAGAAGCCCGATGAGGTTATAGATGGTAGTGCTTTCGCACAACTATCAAGTTTTCAGAAAAATGAGTCCTTTCGGGTTCATGGAGTAGTTAATTCACAAAGGATTGTTGCTCTAATTGACCCTAGAGCAACTCATAATTTTATTGATGAAGGATTAGTTGCTAAAAAGGGTTTGAATACTGAAGAATTTGAAAGTTTCAAGGTAATGGTTGCAGATGGTTTTACTATGTCTTGCACAAGGAAGATTCCTAACCTCTCTATGCAATTGGGAAATTATGAGGTAAAAGATGATTTTTATATGGTGGGAATTGGAGATACTGATGTTGTGCTAGGCATACAATGGCTGTGATCTCTTGGTGAGATCACATTGAATTTGCAAACTATGGAACTAAAATTTCAGTCTAATGGAAGGAAGGTTGTTCTAAGAGGGATGTCAAATCAGGGCCCTCGAATTGTGTCTTTGAAGAGGATGGAAAGGCTGATCCATCATGATCAAGCTGAATGGGCTGTTGAATGTTTGGTTCTACCAAATGATCCAGTGGAAGAGAAAAGCAATATCACCCTGATATTCAAGCCTTACTTTCAAAGAAGAGCAAAGTCTTTGGAAGCCTACCTCCTGGAAGACCTCCTGAAAGAGGTTCTGAGCATGTAATTGAATTAGAAGAAGGAGCAAAGCCCATCATGACTACACCATACCGTTATCCAAAGAAGCAAAAGATGAGATCGAAAAAGCCATCAAGGAGCTATTGGAGATTGGTTTCATTAGACCAAGCAAGAGTCATTTTGCTTCTGCAGTGGTGCTGGTCAAAAAGAAAGATGGCACAATGCCTATGTATGTTGACTACCGTGCATTGAATCAAAAGACAATCAAGAATAGATATCCTATTCCTAGGATAGATGAGCTTATTGATGAGCTCCATGGAGCTATGTTTTTCTCGAAGATTGATCTTCGTTCGGGTTACCATCAAATCAGAATGAAGGAGACGGACACAGAAAAAACAGCATTCAGATGCCACTTTGGGCATTTTGAATTCCTTGTCATGCCTTTCGGTTTGACAAATGCTCCAGCAACATTTCAATCTTGTATGAACAAAATTTGTAGACAGCAGTTGAGGAAGTTTGTGCTCATCTTCTTCAATGACATCCTCATTTTCAGTAAGTCATGGGAAGAGCACCTTAAGCATTTGGAAGAAGTGCTTAGTATTTTGGAAGCGGAATGTTTGTTCGCCAAAGAATCAAAGTGTCAGTTCAAGATGACAGAGCTATTATACCTTGGCCACATTATCAGTGCAAAGGGTGTGAAAGTTGATCCTGAAAAGATAAGAACCATTCTTGATTGGCCAACTCCAAAGAATGTTTCTCATTTGAGGGGGTTTTTGGGTTTATGTGGATTCTATAGAAGATTTGTGAAAGGATATTCTCATCAAGCAGCCCCTCTCACAGATCTTACAAAGAAAGGAGCTTTTCTTTGAACCAAGATGGCACAAGAAGTTTTTGATAAGTTTAAGCAAATCATGAGTACATGTCCAGTGTTGGCTCTTCCGGATTTTACAAAACCGTTTGAATTGCAATGTGATGCGTCAGGTGAAGGTGTTGGAGCTGTTCTAATGCAAGACAAACATGCCATTGTCTTTGAAAGCCGGAAGTTGAGAGGAGCAGAAAAAACTTACTCCATTTATGACAAAGAGATGCTTGCCATCATGCATGCTTTGTCTAAATTTCGTCAATATTTGGTGGGAAGTAAATTTGTTGTTAAGACTGACCACAACAGTCTTAAACATTTTATGCGCCAAAAGGATTTGAATGAAAGGCAGCAAAAGTGGGTAAGTAAGCTCCAGGCATATGACTTTGACATTGAAAAATAAACTCAAAGGGAAAAATAACATAGTGGTTGATGCCCTTTCAAGAAGGCCTCATTTGCAGTCACTTTGTGAGTTATCAGCAGAGTGAAAGGAGTTAATTGCTGCTGATTATGCTAAAAATCAGTTTGCAACCAACTTGCTTGAGGGTCATTTGGTTGATGAAAGATATAAGTTGGTTAATGGGTTAATTTTCTATAAAGGTAGAATATTTTTCGTGAATGAATCTAAATTTAAAAAGAAGATTCTACAATCTTTTCATGATGTTCCCCTTGTTGGTCATCAAGGCATGTTCAAGACTTACAAGCAGATTAGGGAAAGGTTTTCTTGGAAAGGGATGAAGGATGAGATCATGAATTACATAAGAGAGTGTTCTATTTGCCAAAAGAATAAGAATGCACATTTTATTCCAGCTGATTTGTTGCAGCCCTTGCCAATTCCAAATAAAAAATGGGAGAGCATTGCAATGGATTTCATCACTGGGTTGCCTAAGGTACAAGGACATGATTGTATTTTTGTGGTGGTAGATAGATTGACTAAGTTTTCACATTTTTATGCTATCACAACTTCATTTACAGCAGCTCAAGTGGCTGAGTTATTATTTAGAGAAGTTTTCCAGTTGCATGGTTTGCCTAAAACCATTGTCAGTGATAGGGACAGCAAGTTCCTAAGTGCTTTTTGACAAGAGATCTTCACGCTGAGTGGTACAGTGCTTACTCCAAGCACTAGTTATCATCTACAACAATTCGAGATTGTCAACAAGTGGCTAGAGGGTTACCTTAGAAATTATGTTTCAGCGCAGCAAAGAGCTTGGATTAAGTGGCTTCATTTGGGAGAGTACTGTTACAACTCTTCCTATCATATGTCAATTAAGATGTCTCATTTCATGGCTCTTTATGGATATGATGCCCCTAACTTTGTTGATTTAGTGTTTGGTGATAGTAGAGCTCCACAGGCAAAGGATATGCTTCAATAGAGCCAAGACATTTTGAAATCACTCAAGGAAAATCTGCAACAAGCTCAAAATCAGCAGAAGTTATACGCTGATCAGCAGCGTGTTGAGAGGTCTTTTGAAGTTGGAGACATGGTCTACTTGAGGCTTCAACCCTACCATCAATCTTCCCTTAAGAAGAGTGGTGCTGAAAAGTTGAAACCACATTTTTATGGTCCTTTCAAGGTCACCAAAAGGATTGGTGAAGTTGCATATGAGTTGGAGCTTCCAGCTGATAGCAAGGTGCATAACGTCTTTCATGTGTCACGCCTCAAGAAGGCACTTGGTCAGTTGGTGTTGATTCCAGAAGAGATTCTTGATACTAGAGAGCATTCCTTGAGAAGAAGAACAATCAAGGAATACTTGGTTAGATGGAGGAACTTGCCTATTGAAGATGCCATGTGGGACGGAGAACATATTTTGTTGCATCCATCTTTTCAGTTGCTTGAGGACAAGCAATGTCGAGGAGGGCGGACTGTAATGTCCCCTTCTCATCAATGATATGTTCTGACGCTCATCAGCCTATTCTGGAGGCCCGTAGGCTAGTTGAGGTAAAATTAGGGTTTCCATGTTTTGGAGGTTCTATGGCATTTTAGAGAAATTCTATTTTTGGCAATATGAAGTTTGTCAGCCTTCATGTCTTCTTTTCCAGTTGGAGCAATTATTTGAGTTAGTTCTAGTTCCTGAAAGCTTTATTTTGGTGAATTTCATAAATAAAGGCATTAATGTTATAATTTGCAGTTGACCCCCCGTTGGCTTAGGAGAATATCTTCAAGTTGTTTTAAAAGGTGGTCTTGAAGGGCGACGCCTTCATATGGATTAAATATTATTTTTAAATGCCTTGGGAAAAAGGATGCCACTCTTTTGAGGAGTTATTTTTTTAAAAATAAAGTGAAATTATATTCTTGCAAAAGGGACGCCTTCTTGAAGAATTATTTGGATTTTTGGAAATTTGAAGAGTCTCTTGGTGACTCTTGGCGTACCTTCTTGAGAAATTGAAGAGTCTTCTACTCTTCTATAAAATGAATGTTTTGCTCCAGCTTTGGTATCCATTATGCTTATCATATTGTTATGCTATCAAAATGACTTCATGAATTTAGCTTCGAGGAATGCTTACTTCTTAGCATTTATCCAATTTCGTGTTTGAAAGATAACACCTAGTTGGTTTTGGGACTGTATCTCATCCAAACTAGCAGATTTAGTTCGAATGTTGAAGAATTTTGGAGTTTTGTCAATTTTGAAATTGTTGATGCACCTACAACTGAAAGTGAATTTTGCTAGCAGCTCTTTGAATAAATTTTATTCTGTTTTGGGTATTTCAGAATCCTGATTCTCTGCCTAGGGCGACCCTTTCTACCAATTTGCAGATTTTAATTTGAATTTTTGGATTTTTACTTGCCAAATCGCCCTTGCTCAAGGCCGTACCATTCTGGACATTGGGAAATGTGCAAAGGAAATTAATTCTTATCTTTTGAAGTTGTTTCTTCATCAAGGCATGGGCGCCTATCTTCCAGGAGACTATTGCATTTGATTTCACTTCATTTGGAGGTATATTGAATGACTTATGTTCAATTCTTTGAATTTCACAGTTGCTGATCAGAATTTCCAGAATCTCAGTTTTATATCAAATTTTATTAGATTTCAGTTTTGGCCTTTTTCATCATTGAAGAGTTAAAAAAACATTGAAAGAATTCATTCTCCTCTTCTTAGCATTGTTCTCTATTATTGTAATTTGTAATTTGCAGATTTCATGATTGTAAGGTTGAGATATAGTAGTACTAATCCAACCATTTTAGTTTCTGCAATTACTTGTTAAATTCCATATTAATTACCCCTGGATGGTTTACCGCCAGTGTGGAGAATGAACATTGTAGCTCTCTTTGTACCCACCTTCAAGTGGTGAATTCCCACTCTTAAGTGGATGCTCACCGCAACGGATGAATTAGATAGATGTATCTTCATGGCTGGTTATCCGCCTAAGTTTACCTTCAATTTGTAATAAGTACTCCGCCATATGTTAGCACCTTGCCCTCAATGGGATCTTGAATGCACATTCTTGGCGTTGAATTTTATCTTCAGTTTCCAGTTGCATTATATTTTTGTATCAAGTTTAAATCTTAGGAATCCTCTTACCATATGCCCGCCCCTCTTCCTTAAGTGGTTTTAGGGCGCATTCTTGGTTAGAGTTGCTTTGATAGTGTTTTGGTTTTGCTGCTAACGCTAATCAAGTTGGCCAAGTGTTGGTGATTGCGTAAAACTGTGGCAAAAAATTGGTTAGCATATTTCACTCTTGCTGAGTTGGTGCTCATTGTGGGGATTGGTGTCTCCAGTGGGTTGGTGCCTATAAAAGAAGATATGTAAGAGAAGTAGGTTGGTGTCTACGAAGAAGATCAATATATAAGCAATATTTTTCCATGGTTTTTTCCTCGCAAAGGTTTCCACGTAAATCATATATTCATCTTGTGTTCTTAATTGCTAGATCTTGCATGTGTGTTATTAGTATGGATGATTAAGTTTTGAAGTATTACTGTTATGGTTGATTAAGTTTTGAAAAGTAAAATATTGTTGTTGTACTAATTCACAACCCCCCCCCCTCTCAGTATAACTAACCAACTCTTCAAAAGTTTTAAAAACTAGTATTTATTAGCTTTCAATTTTCAGCATCCATCTACACTTGACAATCTTGAGAGGAAGAGAAAGTCGTGGATTTGATGTGTGGGATTTGAAAAAGGTCGCGGAAGCTTCAAAATGAGCAGCCCGGATCCACACAAGTGGACTTGGTCGAGAAGAACTTCAACAACCCTCTAATGGCAGCAATGTCACGGTGTCACCCATACCTCAATAGTAACACATTGTGTAGGTTCTTGTCTTTCCCTTTGTTGATATCCATCTTTGACTTGCACAACTACTGCATCTATAAGGGATACCTCATCTTCACATAGTGGCTTGGATTGTTGGGATAGTTGCATGAGTTCCCTTAGATGTTGCATGATGTGAGCAGGCAACTCATACCATTTTGCACCAACACTCTTCATTTTGAAATTTTGGACCAACTACATCTTAGTCATTGTACTCATCTTCTCCTTCCATGGAGTCATATCTTGATGCAAAGGAATGATCATCTTCTTCCTCATAGTGCTCCTATAACATTCCTCGTAAGGAATATCTTCCTCTCTACTCACTAAGAGGGCATTTGGAATTTTGAGGATGGTAGATTGAACCTTCTACAATTGTAGCTTTGCAAGAATTTGTTGTCATCTTTGTTCAAGGTGATACACCACCTCTTCTTGTTCAATTTCTTCTCCATATGACATCTTGGGAGGAAGGGGATACTAGCCAATATCATATGTTTCTACATCTTGATAACTCATATCAAACTTGAGCACATTTATAAGATCCCCTACCAATTTTTTAAAAAAATTTGCACCTTTCCAAGTGGGCATTTTGTCAAACAATTTGTGTGATAGTGGATATGTAAGGTTTCATGATTGCAATTTGAAGAATTGTTGATTTGCAAAATTCACATATAACTTCCACAATGTTTGGCATACATTAACAGAATTAAATTGAAATAAAAACTTGCATAACTGAGCAAATACACGTACAAAAATTGTTCCAGTTGTTTACAATTTCTCGCACTATAGCAAATTACAGTAAACTTAAGGTTCAATTTCTGACCTAGTAGTAGCAATGTTGGCAACCCAGGAAGACTTAACATTGAGCACAATATCACCCAGCTTGCAAGTTCAATGCCCAGCTAGAGAGGACCTCCGCCACCTTGTAAATTCAATCAGATTAAAGTTTCTCACCACCAAGGTATTCCTCTGGGTATAGATGTTATACTGCTGCGATTTCCAATTCACCAATTCCAGTGCCTCCTTCAATAAAATTATGAGCATGTAAAATGGCCGCTCAGCACTCCAATCGACTTCAATAAATCCATGCCAATTTCTATGGGGTCTGAAAATATCCCAGATGACTTAAAACTGCGAGTTGACAACTGTGTTCCCCACGCCAAGCTCTCTAATAGGTGATGCCCAGGCACTAAGACATCGAATCTTTAATCTTCCCTTGATTCGCAATGCCTAGAGGTTGATGGAATAGCGCCAAGCATAGAATTAAATTGCAAATCGATAACAGAACTATAAGCCTTTGGGTTTTTGACCATTGACTACTGCAAACGTGAATCTATTCCCACGCTATACTTGCCATAAATTACACTCCACTTAGCAGCGCCAACACACAACCCATTAATTTCCAGATTAATCCAGAATGCAGGTATACGTCCAACAAGCAATACTGGCCAAGAAGTCAAGACATCACTCCTAAAAATCACCAAAGCACCATTAAATATTTACCTGTATCTGATTATCACTGCAATTAATGCGATTCACCACAATTAATATGCCCAGCAAAAACTTGAAGTCTGGAATGATTTATGGCGCCCAAGTTTTTCCTAGTGATTTCTTCAACTGGCTACGACTGGAATAATTCATCTTTATTGCAAAATTTTACAAATTATTAGTTTCAATCGAACCAACAATCTTCAGGGAAGATCTTTCACCACCGGGGAAGATATTCTTCACGAGCGTTTCGTCCTTAGGAAGTTCGTGAAAGAATACCAACAGCAACTCCAAAAAAAATTAATTTCTAGGCATAGTCCAAATGAACTTCAAAAATGATATTTTATTTCTTTCAAACCCAATGCCTTCTTTTGGCAATTAAAATAATATTTTATCAATTCCTTATGCCACCTTTTAATTTTTCAAATAGACATATATTAATCACACCTTTTAATATTTTCCCTTGGACCACTCAATTATAAAATAAGTCACTTTTTAATATTTAAATAAATATTTAAGTGAGACTTATAACAAAAATTAAAACTTTAGCATTTATTTAATCTTATCCATCTGATTTACACAAACACCTCTAAAGCACCAAATACTCAATTGGGATTATGTCCAACTGGCTACTCCAAGAACTGAGGAGCTCCGTTAACACCCCAATTAGCCTACGGGAACCCAAGAATAGGCTAACGGTTAGCAAAGCAAGCTAGGCTTGAGAAGGGAACATTACAACATTATAGAATCTACCCTCATTCATCCTATCAAGAGGCATATGGTTTCTTTCTAATTTAGCCTCTGCTATTCAACAAGTGTCATTTCTTTTTGTATCTCCTTTCTGAGGTGGTTCACCAATTCTTCATGTTCAATTTCTGATCTATATGATGTGCTGAGAGAAGTGGGATACTCACAAGTAGAATGTACATCATAATTTCCATGCCAATCACTTCTACCAACAATCATATTATTTCTACTACCATAATTAGACCAATACATGTTTATTCGTTTTCTGATTATGCTATTTGATGAATCTTCATAAATATATAGGTGCTCATCTACAAAATCAATGGATGAATAATTTAAGCCTGAAGTACCTACTTCTGAACTTTCATAGGAGAGTTTGAATGATTTACTGTGATGCCCCCGTGCACTGGTAGAAGTTGCACCATCTTGCTAGTACCTTAGTTGCCTTCTTATTTCCATATTCAAGGCCAAGGGTTGTCTTCAAGAAGGTATAACCATTCTTTATCAACAAACTATGGAGGGTTTAGGGCCAACTGACAGGAGTGCATAAGCTCTCCTACATTTCGAGCTTAGCTTAGACTCAGGAAGGTATTCTTAGAGGTGTCTTTAATAGGTTTTTGAATCAATTAAAATGAACAATCAATAGAACAAATAGTAGCTATACACAAATGTACTCTTAACCCCTATATTTGTCACTAAATCAAGGTTAACTAGCTGCAATAGACCTCTGTTATAGCTGATATGATACTTGTAGAAATACAATTCCTTGAGATGGTTTCATTTAACATTTCATAGACATTTGCAAAGTACAAACATGTTTGAAATGATTCACATAAGATTTAGTAGTTATGGTGTACTTGAGATTTATCCCTAGTTTGAATCATTAAACCATAAACAACATGCATTAGTCCTACTCTACTTCCTATTACTAATGGGAATTGATTTTGTTGATTTCAATGTATATGGGAGGTCAAAGTCTTCAAAACCGGTTCCTTATTTGATCACAATTAAAACCAGCAAACAAAAAGTTACTGCAAAGGCATGATAAACAACAACTATATCTATAACAAGAAATAGACCATTACAAACAACAAATTGACATGCATTAAGGTGCTGCAACTCCTGTCAAACTCTAGTTATAGTCGCATTGGCAAATTGTGTTCAATCTATAATGTCCTCTTTGAAAAAGAACAAATCCTCTCAAATATAGTGATGAGATTGCCTTAATTTTCAATACCATAGGTACCTCTTTTCCTATTCCTCTAAAACTTGGTGAGTTTTAATACTATTGATCATCATTGACAGGCATAAGTAAATTGGTTGACCATTAGAATATTTTTTATTTTGGATCCCAAAATTCTTGTTGATGTGAGGAATCATAAATTCAGTTTCAATTTTTTTATATATTTTACAATAAGTTGTCATAAAAGAAAATTTCAAGATCATATTTTCCTGTATACACCTCCATAATTAAAATAATATGAATTCACAAATATAGCAATGGTTACATGTTGTTTTTTTCCTGGGTACAATATGGACTTTGGTTCTGCAAAGGTTTATCATTGTAAGAAACTTCATATGATGGCACTTCAATTTACATAGGGAGTGTCTTCACTTCAAGCCCAAGTTATGTAAAAGTATACAATAGATGTGTAAATTTTCCCTTGTATCCAATACAATTTGATCCTAAATTTCTTAGTCATGGTATAAAAAGTTTTTATTGGTAATTTTAGTTTTGGATACACAACTATTTGAACAATGAAGCCATTTGTATAATCTTGTTACCATGGAATGAATCAGAGAGCTAATGACCTTATCCATATCCTTGAGGAAAGAAAGTAATACATAATATATTCATCTTATAGTTCCTTCTCACCAAAATGACATTATTTTTACAAGATTGTGCTTTGTTACTATATCATGTAAGGGATTTTCCTAAACGTGCACCAACGCTTACAGGTCTATAAATAAATTACTCACATTTTCCTACCGGCTACATTCAGCCATGAAGGGAGTGGTCCCGTTAAATAATTGCTACCAAGAAACCTGAAATGTAAATACATCATTCACAGAAAAGAAATTCATTATAATGTTCTTGTATGACTAAAGCAATGAAATCAACGGTATACTTTACAAAGACCTTATTTTGAAATAATTTTCATTTATGCATTACTTACAAGTAAGTCAAAGAGCTCAAATTTCTCAAGGAATCTGGTATTTGTCCTCTCAAATTGTTAAAGCTCAAATCCCTGTTAAATATTTGACAATCAAAAGCATTTCAATTTCTAGACAATTTCAAGACTTAAAATCATCCAAGTGTTTTGGCAAAAGATATATTATATCTTGAGAAATCCATCCCATACATTTTAGAATAAGTGTATATACAAGAATTTGCATTTTACTCTTTTTATTTATTTTTATTTCTTTCATTCCATTTCAAACCCATTTTAATTAAACAATATACAAGTATTCTAGACATTTAGATACCAACTACCCAATAAGTGTTTCTATTTAATGTGCAAACGTAATGCAATCAATGTACCAAGAATCCTTGAAAAATTCCCAATCATTAAGTTCATATTTACATTAGTGACACAAGGTCTTGGTTACTCTTGCCAATATAAATGCCATGCACAAGACCTGCACCAATTCATTTAGTTTCATAAAACGTGCTTCTCTTTGCAAAATATGATTACTAAAACATTGTGACCTCTTGGTCAAAATTGTTCAAAAAGCATGTGTCACAAAAAATAAGCCTTTTTAACTGCAGTCCTCTCTTATTTTCAGATCCCCTTATGGCAAATCCATAAGAAATCAGTAGGATTCAATTTTTGGCATAATCAGCAAGCAACATCTCCTTCCAATCAGCAGTAAGCTCACACAATGAGCTCAAATGTGGCCTCCTAGATAGAGCATCCGCCACAATGTTGTTGCTTCATCACAGTTGCCTCCCTTGGACGAAGGACAGTTGACTTTGATTCCAGAGGAGATTATTAATTCCAGAGAGCGTTCCTTGAGGAGAAGAACAATCAAAGAGTACTTGGTGAAGTGGAAGAACTTGCCTTTGGAGGATGCAACTTGGGAGAACGAGGAGATTCTACAGCATCCAGATTTGCGATTGCTTGAGGGCAAGCAATCTTGGGGAGGGCGGACTGTAATGTCCCCTTCTCAAATGTGATTTTTCCAGTTGACCGTTGGCCTATTCCGGAGACCCATAGGCTACTCAATGGTGAAATTAGAGTTTCATGTTTTTGAGGAGGCTGTTGCTTGAAGTTTGGAAATTGGATTGCGGATTCTTTCTAGGTTTTCAGAGAGCTTCGCAGTGGTGTAGTCGGTTGGGTGTTTCGAGCAACTTCATGAATTTACTATTTTTAGTAAATTCTATTTCTGGCAGTGGTCCTATTGGTGGCAATGCGATTGGCTCTCTTCTTCAGCCAGTACAGTTGGTATTGGGATTTTTGGCCTCTTGGTGAAATGTTTATGGAGAGATAAGTATTTTTCACATTATAATGTTATATTTTAATATTATAACCCCCCCTTGGCCTAGCATTATAACTTTATGTTGTTTTAAAAAAGGGGACTTTATGGGTCAATGCTTCATTAAGACATTTCATATTTTAAAGCCAAAATTGCGTTAGTGAAAGTGGACGCCTTATTGAGGAAAGATTGCTTTTTTATAAAAGGTGAAATATCATATTAAGAGAAAAAGGATGCCACCTTTTGGAGGGAAAAGTGTTGAATTCAAATTTGATTTTGAGCGCCCTTCTTGAAGTTTCTAGAAGACTCTCCTCATGTCTTTATATTCAGGCCTCAGCTCTTCATTGGGGATCTTTTGTCTACCACATCATTATGCTACTGAATTGTCTTCAGGCACTCGCTTCGAGGAAAGCACACCTCCTAGCAATGGCTCATTTTCTTGCTTGAAAGATAGCAACTAGTTGAAAGGATAGTTTGTAATAGGTTTGTTTAGCATTTCAGTTGAGTATCTTGCATTTTGGAGTTCTAGCTTGCATTTTTTGTCTCATTTTGTAGTTGCTGAATATCACAGTTGATTGTAAGATTTCCTCATATCTTTGAAAATAAAAATATTGCAGTTCTGGGTATTTAACCAATCTGATTTCTTGCTAGGGGCGACCAAGTGTGCCAAGTTTCAGATTTTATGCTCGTGTCTTGGATTTTATGGAGCAAAATCGCCCCTCCTTGAGGGCCGTACTTTTCTAAGGATGCATCAATTTCCGTGCAAAATAAATAAGAGTCATTTGGGTTGGTTTCTCAGTCACCTTTGGGGCGCCATCATATTAGGAGTTGAATGCATTTAGTTTCATGTGATTTGGGTGAGATTTGAGAGTTCTGTGAGCATTTTAGTAAGTGCTGTGTTGCTGGTCTGTGCAATTTTCTGTCATAATCAGTCATATCAGACTTGGGAAAAATTCATTTGTGAGTGAGAAGTTGATACTAAAGGGATTTGGGGCATTGAAGATTAGTTAAAAATTATTGCAGCATCTGAAGCTTCTAATCTTGTGTTCTTGGCAGGCTCTCTAACTTATTGTGAGTTGAACAGTAGTACTATCAGCAGTTCTCTCTTCTCCTCTTTGAATTTACATGTACTTCCCACTGAATAAGTGGAAGTGGAAAAGATCTTGTCAAATAACCTCAAGGAATAGTTGATTATAAGATGAGGAACTGCATTTGTTTCTGTTATCAATTTGAGTCTAACCGCGTGACCCTTCGTTAGAATGTGTGATGATTGGATTGCAAAAAGTAAAAGTGTCATACCAAACATGGAACTTTATTTTTCATGCATTTCTTGTTGAAGTTGGTTACCCATACATGTCAGTGATAGTGCAAACTATGCAGACTTGTGCAAAAGACATGGTGCATTTCCTCACATACAAGAATGCCTAGAGTTTGTGAAATAAAGGAAACAAGAAAAAAAATGAACTACAATAGTGAGCCTATAGTCGAGAGGTGTCTTCCTAGGGATTAAAAAGAGATACTCATAAGGAGCCCTAGAAAGTGAGATGAAAGATACAGAAATCAACGAATTGACTGCCCCAATGAAAGTCAAGAGGTATGTGTGACTTGCTTTCAGTTATACAATCCAGAAGCATTTCAAAATATTACATTTCTCCTTCACACACTTGTTAATATTTGTAATGGTAAAGTTTTCAGTGCATTTGGCAACAGGGTTAAATTTAATGTTACCAAGACTCAAGACACTCATATGTATTGTTATTGTCATGTCATGAAATTAACGTAAGATGTCATTAATGAGTTAAGTAACTATTTTGAGCTTATAATACGGTAAATATTTCACTGTTGATACAAGTATATATAACATGTATCAGATCTTATATTGCAGGGCACATGAAAAGTCAGCCCCAATTTGTGAACCTGTGGAATGCCACCAAAACATCCTAAATACTTAGTTCTAAAGATGATGTGTCTCTTTTGTATGTATGCTTAAGTTATCTTATCTATCCTTTTTCATTTTCATGAATGGCAATTGGCAAAGTGCACAGAGACATCTTCTGGCAAGTGTTGTGCTAAAATCAGTGAGCTTCCATAAAAGAATTTCTCCCTAAACACAAGTTCTTAGTTATGTAGCACCCATAAGCTTTAAATTCTTAGTTATGTAGCACCCATAAGCTTTCAAGAATAACTTACAACATCTGTAGTTCGTCCAATTCTCCAATGTATTCAGGAATTTGTCCAGAGATATTATTGTTTCTTAAAAATCTGCCAAGATTAGTCAAGAGCATTGGAGAATAAGTGAAATAAGTAAAATAAAAATAAAATTCAGAAAAAAATTAGCATCAAGCATTTAAGCTTCATGACCATATTTCACTACACATAAAAAACAATTCATCTTATCACTCACAATGTTTTGAGATTCTTCAGGTTCGGTAAGACTGGAAGGGATGTGCCACCATTAGGTAAATCGCATATGATGCTGTTTAATCAGAATGAAAACATGCCATCCAAGATAAAGATGTTAAATACACATGCACTAAAAATGAAATATTTCTCAAAAAAAAGTAAATATCTATGAAAAAGCGACTAGCAAAATTAGGATGACAGAAAAATAATTATTTTCACTTCTGATTTTTACTTAGTCACATCCAAAAAGTAATTTTTGCATTCAGAATTGAGTAGGTGAGATGAAAGGGTGCTTATGCTTACAGGCTAGTCAATTTAGTCAAATTTGATAGGGTTGAAGGAATTGGCCCTTCAAAAGAAGTGCCTTCCAATTTCCTGCAATTAGAAACGCATTATACAAATGGAAAAAGGAAAAAGAAACATGTGTTTATACAATTAAAACCAAAAACAAGCAATAGTTCTAGAGTCAGTAATCTCACAAGTCCTCAAGTTGGGTCCAGTTTCCAATAAGATCTGGAAGTTTTCCAGTGAAGTTGTTGCTAGATGCCCAACTGCACAAAAAACATCGTTTCTGCAGACATGAGTGATGTTGTAAGAAGATTTGACAACTTCAGAACTTGAATACAACCGAAAATGCAGAGTATATAAGTTAAGCTACTTACAATACTTTCAGCTTCTTTAAATTGGAAAACGCTGTAGGTATTGTTCCACTGATCTGATTGCTTCGCATATAGCTGCCATGGAAAGGTAACTTATCATTTTATCATCTATATGGCACTGTACCAATTTTGACTCTTAGGTGACAAGAATTCTATGAAATAGATATCAAGGATGCAATCATCAACAATCCACATTACTTTAGATGGCATCTGATCCAGCCATATATCTGCTAAGGCTCTGCTACCAACCATTAGAAACAAGACCACAATCTCCATAGGACTAATTGTATTGTCCCCACTTCAAAATTATATACAGATTAAAATATTCCGAAATATTAAATTTATTAAGGCGGTTTGAAAGGGGACACAGCTGTGAGCAGCCACTACAGGACAAGGAAAATTTACTTTTTAACCACTACTGGTTTTTGTAGCTGCCAAAGGAGATTAGAAGTGTTAAATTAGACAAAATCAAATCAACTATAAAGGAAAAAACAAAAAGTTAATCACAGCAATTATCCCAGCCTAAGAAAACAAAAGGAAATCGCAAGATAAAAAAGAAATTGCAGAAAATTAATGCAACTGATTCGAATAAAAGAATTAATTAATATTATTAAATGAAAAGATAATTAAAGATCGAAAGGCATGTGAAGAGTTGTGACTGTTAGATAAGAAAGGTATTTAAGAGAGACCAAGCAAGGAGAAGAAGCACCATTGAGAAACATTTTTATTATCTAATTTCTACTTCTTTTGGAGCATGGAACTAAATTAACCTGAGGATGAAACCCCTCTAGGTTTGGAATTGGAGGATAAAAACCCACAATTCTTAGAATGATTTCACATGGAGATTACCATTGTGCAAATTCAATTAATTATCAAAAATATTAATTGGAATAAGTACAGTTTCCTACAAATATATCATTCTATAAAAATTAAAAAATTAAACTTGATTAGATATTATGAAATATTCCCTCCGAGATATTAAAAAAAACTAAACAAGATGTTGCAATGGTATCAGAGTAGGATCTTATCACCCTGTGAGAAATTTTTCTTATGCATGTCCGACAAAACCAACAAGTATCAACTAAGGGAACTTAGAAAAAATCAACATCAATTGCCCAAGAACAAAGAAATAGAAACACTTTTGGAATTTGAAGCAGAAGTAGATATGAAAAGATAAAAGAAAACTTCGAAAAATCCTAAAGATAATTTTGAAAGAATGACCTTGTGATGGATATGATGGGGCAGATGTTATATATGATGCATAACAACCAAAAAACATCATATAAGTCCAACAAGCAAAATAGTGAAGAATATTCTTTTGAAGCCAATAACAGTAATAATAATAAGCAGAAAAGTCACTCACATAGAACCATGTGTGGGTCTGTGGATAGACCTCTTTGTCCTACTTTCATTCAAAGGAAAGAAGAAGTTCCTGTGAGGGAAATGCAAAGCCCAATGCAAGATGATATTCACACCAAGTATGCAAAATATAGAGATCTCCCTCCAAAAATTTAAGAAGCAAGGACTCTTCATGTCCCCAATTTGGAGCAATAAGGAGAATATATTAAATTAATTACTTATAAGGTTATTAAATAAATAAATATTAAAAAGTAACCTTATATTTAATTAATTTAATATTAAAGTGACTAAAATTAAAATAATATCAAAATGTCACTTAAAAGAATAAAATAATAATTTATTCTAGAAGCTTCTTGAAAATACTTGTGCATTCTTTATAAGGAGCTTTTGGAGGGCATTTGAGATCATCCTGGAGTCAATTACATTTTTTGAATATTGGAGAGCTCGAATGCTTGACATAGCTCAAGAAGTAAAATTCTCTAAGTTTGCTAGTTTCGGTTGTGTGACACCAACCCTGGCTAGTTGAGAGAGGAGAATATTTCAGTTTTTCTCATTGGGCAAATTTGTGGCCTAAGGCCAATTTTGGATTGGTGCGAATTGGTGAATAATTTCTGTGGTAACCTCAAACTGTTAGCAGCCATTGGAGAAGGTCGATTTCATCCAATGTTCCACGGGGTTTCGGGGACGGGGACGGGGACGTGGGGACGGTAGGAACGCGTTTCAGGGACGGGGGACAGGGGGTCTAAGTTTGGGGGCAGCAGGGGGACGGCAGGGGGACGGCAGCAGGAGGGCGGTAGGGTGCTGAAATACATATAGTACTTGAAAAAATAGTTATAAAAAGATGTATAAGAATTATACATCTTGGAGACAACTAGGAGTCCCTTAGATGTCTTGAGGACACCCTAGCATCCTCAAAGTCCGAGCAACATCTTGGAGATAGCGACATTGGTGGTGGGATGGTAGCGCTGGTGGTGGGCTGATGGGGGGACGTCCCCCCCAAGTCCCCAAGTCTCCAAGACGTCCCCCTCTAGGAAACGCGAGGATTTTTTGGGGGGGCGCGTCTCCGTGGAACATTGATTTCATCATATCAGCCCATGTACATATCGATTTTCATTGAGGATTGAATTGGCATATCCTAGGCGAATTGGAGATTGTTTATGATGCTGGAGGAAGGATGATTTTGAAGACTAGATTTCATATTATACTCTTTCAGATCTGAACAGGGGCAGCCATGGCAGAGGGACGATTTGGTGTCTAGAAGCCTAGATAAATTCTGAGAAAAATCAAGAGACTTTGTTGGAGGCATAGAAGAATAGGCGCTGCATTTGAAAGGTCATTGGCTTCATCAGCAAGTGAGATCGATTCAATATGTGAAGTCTGCTATCATTATGAAGTCTGCCATTATAGTGTTTTGCATTTTTGTTTGGGGGTCTGCATTGCTTAAGCAAAAGTTTGCATCATAGTTCTATGCATTGTAAGCAACCTCATGGCATTGTAATACAATCAATTTCAAGGCAAAGAGATAAATATTGTATTGCTGTTGTACTTACAGCAAGTCTGCATTTTCAGTCATAGAGGATAGTAAGACATTTATGTTAGCATTTTGTAATCAGCAATGTAAGCTCTCATGTTATTGCAAATAGATATTGGAGTGATAAGGAGTTTGCTTGCAAATTATTTGTCCAAATGCCTCTCTTATGTAATTACATTTCATTAAGTTAGTTTGCTTGCCAACTGTTTGTCAAAATGTTTAGTTGGCTGTAGGTTACTATTTATATGTATTTGTTGCATCTTAGTTCATCTATTGCATCCAAGAAATACAAAAGCAAGTGCATTCTCATATTAGCAGCAGTTGTAGAGTTCGTTACATTCTCATTTTATCTTCAAACATCAAATTATACAATCAGCCATTACATATCAGCACCTACAGCAGTTGCAAGACAACTGTTTGACAAAAGTTCAAGGACAAGTTTGAGAAGTTTTGGGCCAGAATTCACAAGGCTCATTACAAACTATGACAATAAACAATAATGTACCAAGAGTTGAACCCCAATATCAACCAAGACAACATGACCATCAACAAGTTCTAGGGAAGCTAACACTGTGTACATTTGATGGTTCAAATATGTTTACTACTTGTGCATGTCTACAAAAGTTAGACGCATGCCTATAGCTGAACCTATGCTAGAGGATGACGCTATCAAATTCGCCACCTTACACTTGGAAGGCATAACGCACGAATCAAATTTTGAAACGAGTACTTGTCCATCAAGAATAGCAGAGTCCAAATCCAAAAAAAACTAATCAAAATAAACAAAATTTCGGAGTCCATCAGGGATAGCAGAAACATGAACTTACAATCGTTCCAGATTTGCCAAATTCCCAAGCTGTGGCGGCAGCGTTCCCGATAAGCTATTCATCTCAAAACTCCTGTATCGCATACACACAAAACACAATTATTTCATCGAAATCAGCACTAAAATGCCACTAAATTCAATCTACTGTGCGAAGCGATAGATGGAAAGATTACAGAGATATCAGTTTCGTAAGATTCCCCAATTCCTTTGGAATTCCACCACTTAAACGATTTTGCCCAATCGACCTGTCATAACATGCAAATTACAACTAAAATCAATGACACCAAAACATCTTGAACCAAATAATGCATAATTTATATAGGAAAAGGCTCTTGCTCGCTTACATATACTCAAGGCGCGATAATGAGCCTAACGCTGCAGGAATCGTTCCGCTCAGATAATTGAATCTCAGGTCACTATTGAAAAGTTTTTACAATTCAGTAAATTACACCCTATTTTCATCAATCCAATCGATTTTATTTGACAGAAAGAACAGAGATTTGAAAATCTATAAGTAGTACTTACATGCTTTGCAAGTAGGTAAGATTAGCCACTTCAGGGGGAATAATCCCTTGCAGTTCTTCATACACCACTATTCTGCAATATATCAAGATAAATATGCATCTCATTACATAACTCAAATGATAAAATAACACGATTTTAAAGGCGAGAGGTGCTTACAGCTTAACAGCATGGCAAGTGGTATTTTGCTCAAAAGTACAGCTGCACATGACCCCACGCGGCCCGAGTGTGTTGTCAACAGTATACCAGTTGGGATCATCATTGCTGCAGGGATCCAAACTGAAGTTCCATTTCGAAATCTTCATTTCGCTGGCAATTACTTTGAGTGCCTCAACTATCAATACCACAAACAAACAAGCTAAAACAAGTTATTTATTCTGTAATGAATCCCTATTAATTTAGTTTGAGAAACCAATTTAAAGTGAGGTTTCACCTTCTTTCGGATCAGTGGTTGCAGCAGCTTCACTCATTTGGGGAAAACAGCAGCAGCAGCAGACAATAAGGCAGAAGAAAATTACAGAAGGGCCCTGCGAATTACATTTCGTGTGGCTGCCCATGACAGAAGCTTCAAAATTCAATCTGAAATGAATAATTACGCAACTAAAATGGTTACAGAGTACCAGTCTGTGGCAACGTTTTTGCCATATTTATAAATTCTTTATTTTTTAAATATTTCGGTGGTGTGGGATCCCGAACTAAAGGTAAAAGAAACTTTTAGGTGGAGTCAATGACAGTAGTTCTTATAATATGAACTCTTCAAACAAATACTTTAAATTCCGTTGTCATTTTAAACGTGACATTTAAAAGAACTTCAATCTTCTTATAAGGGTAGTGGTAATAGAATGGGACTTCATCATGGAATGTATAAAAGATATCCGTATTCAGCACGAAAATAGTTTGACTGTTGACAATATGCAGCAGTTAATTGAGAAAGATAGATATCCGTACTTAGCGCGAAAATAGCTTGACTGTTGACAATATGTAACAGTTATTTGAAAAAGATAAAATTAACAGATGAGCAGCCTTCTAGTCAAAATTAATAATAAGAGATCTTGAAAAAGAGCTGAAGATAAATTAAATCTGTTTATCTCTATCCCATAAACTGTTTAATCTCATCATTCACCATCCCTTCTCGCTCAATTACCGTTATCTGATCATATTTGTGTGCACCATAATAGTGGGCCCCTAGGTAAAATATAGCATTTATCTTGTGGGCCACTTAGGAAAAACGCGCTCCTAAATGAATGAGTGGGAAACGTTGTGTTAGGAGTGGGCTACGACGGCTTCAAATTGACTTTAATGCCTCCCAGCTCATTAGAGAAGACTAAGAAAAAACTTAAGTCTTTTCATAAATTATGATCTCGGTGAATGTTTACGCCCAAACGCCTCTTTCACAATTAAGCACTACTGTGGCAAAAGGAAAACATTATCACTAAAATCTAATAAAATGCTCCCACTTGGCGGTGCACACGGATCAAATTAGTCTCTTTTTTCGGCACGAATTTGACTTTGTTTTCCAGCTTACATAGGTAATAAGACCGACAGATGCATGAACTCAAAAGATTTCTGAATTCTCAAGCAAAACAATTAAATTGTCCACTTTCAAATCATGCTCATTCTGAATTAGGACAACATTACAGTTTGTACTCTCCAGAAACGGAATTTGTTAATAGATAAAATGAATTGGCACATCCACAGTAAATTATGAACCGATGAACATCACCAACATGTGAAATCCGTACAAAATAAAAAAAACGTTACACTTAAATTTTAAGTGGAGGCGATGAAAAAAATCTCATTCATTGATCCGAAAAATTGTCAGGAAGCGAAAATCAGGTGTATGCAGTGATTACTACCAAGCAATAGAACCCTCGATTCTGATTCTTCGCTTAGGTATAACATCTGCAGCCCAGAAAACCCATCAAGTGAACCAGGTAATTGTAGGGAATACGAATTCCGGATTACACAGATCTATCAGACGGAAAAATGTCGGCAAACCGGAAAAAACAAAATGAATCGACGGTTTGGGGCTGACATCGGCCATTATTTTCCTTTGCAGAGATATTGAAATGTCGCAGTCAATGGCGTAGAAAGTTTCCTTCCGATGCCATACAACTCTGATTTTTAATGCTGAATATCCAATCTGACCAAATTACTAAATGGCGGCGTAAGTTTTGTCGGTTGACTTAACGTGTTTTGACTCAAGCCGCAAATGTTTAACACGGCTGTACGGTAGGCCACGCTAGTTTTCAAAGACATTAATGAAGCATGCCAACATTCAAATATGCTCTCCTAGTGGAGGTGTCATAGTGATAGGTATGACATATTCAAATACAATAAATTTCAAAGATTAGAAATATTGATTATGTCGTAATGAAGGCGTCATAGCGATAAGTATGACCTATCAAGTACAATAAATTTGAAATATTAGAAATGTGTTTTTTTATGGAAAGATTAGAAATGTTGATAATTTCATTTGTGTAGAGGTTTTATATTTTTAGAGTCTATTAAAATATATTAAAGAGTTTATGGTCTTTGGTCTATTGGTGAAATTGAATAGTTTTGAATGAGTTCATTCATGATCAAGTTTTTTTGAGTGCAACAACTTGATAACATAAGAGATGGAGTTGGGATCATGCCTAGGGGACTTTGGGGGAATGGATATACCTTAGTCCTTGGCTCTTGAACCAAGAGGTTTCAAATCTTTGAGTTATATTGTAGACTAATTTCCTAAAGAGAGGAAAAATCCTAATACAAAAGGAAACCTTGAATAGATAAAAACTAAATGATAAAAACAAATCACCTCCAAAAGGAAATAATGTGATAACAAGCTTCCCTTCTTAGATATCCTTCCCACCAAGAAAGGAAATGATTCCCTAGCCCACCAAATCTTCAAAAAAATTACCCATAATAATCTTTACCTCCATAGATCTTCTCATCACCATACAAACCATAAAGCAGGTATATTGAAGACCCTAGCAACTAGGGCTTATCGCATCTACGATGATGACCACCTTGACCTAGAGCTTGCTCGAGGTTTGTAAAGACACTATCTTTTGGCTTCTAGTTAAAGGCTTGCTCACAATTTTCTACTATTGGATGGGTTCATCAAGATAAGACAAGAATTTATCTTCTTATGAAAGAAAACCATGACTACATGATGTATGGATGAAGATGTTAAAAGATGGTGGGAAATGAATGCTTTTGATACCCCAATATGATTTTATATTTTGTTGATTAAGTTATTTTCTGTCTTTCCCTTTTCGATCTTTTGTGTCTAGTTTGTTTGGCTTTCATGTTAGTGCTTCTATTGTTGCTCATTTGTGATCTTCTTTGGGCCTTAAGTTGTCTACTCTTTGTTGAGCTAGGCATTGTCTACTAGTTATGTTCTAACCATTTTGTTGCTACCCTTGTAGCTAGGCATTGTATTTTTTCATTTTTGTTTACACCAATATTGAAAAAGAAAATTAAATAGATGAAACAAAACCCAACACTATTTTATTTATTACACATATGCATAGACCACATAAATTTTTCTTTTTATTTAAGAATTATTTTATTTTATTTACATTGTTTACTTTATTTTATTTGAGATTTTTTCTTTTACAATAGGGGAGAGGACCCAATAGTTGAGCATGTTTCAATAGTTGTGATAGTAGTTGTTAATATAATGCCCAATAGTTGTGATAGTAGTTGTTTATATAATGCCAATAGTTGTGACTTGACTACCCATAATTAAACAAAATGTGTTCTTTTGATCTAAAAAGTAACCAATCATGTGATGCCACATCAGCGTTCAACTATCCATGATGTGAATGCACAAGTATTGGTAGCACTTTTTTTTTGGGCCTTTTTAGACACCTTGATAAAAAGCATGCTGATGTAGCATCATATTTGATGATGTGGCCCTGAAACAAAAGTTATAAGCAGGGGACTTGCCAAGTAAGCTGTTGTAAAAAATTGGGAATGATTTGAAATTTCCACTTAGGATAATTAGAAGCGCGAAGTTAGGGTGCACAACTACTGGGTCCTCTCCCCTACACTTGTTTTACTTTTGTATGTAAATATTCATTTTACTTTTAGAAAAGCCACCATTCATTATTTTAGTATTTTTTATTTTATTTTAATTTTGAAAAGTGTAGTAAATCTTATATACTTATATGTTACCCCAAAATGGTTTTTTCTTTTGATGAGAGAATGCATTGAAAGCAATTGTATATCTATGCATACAAAAAATTCCCAATGAAGTTTTCTTTATCAATAAGGACATAGTGTGAATGTTTAATTTCTTCTTGGAAGGTTTTGAGTGCATGGCCTTCAAGAGGATGCATGCCCTTGATTTGGATTCTAAGGGGTGCATGTATAATTATTACATGTATGTTGAAAGTTGCAAGACTTGTTGGTGTAATTAAAATCAAAGGGTTCTTACAAGGTGGCACATTGGAGAACAACACACATCTAATAACATTAATCAAGAAGGATTTCCACATTTTGACTATACCTTCCGCAATCATTTTTAAGGAAGGATGACCAAAATTTTGGTGATGAGAGTGATATGTTATTTAGTAAACAAATAATTTAGAGATAGCAATGTGGAAGGTTAAACATATGACTCTTTTTGGCTACCTTGTTTTGACTCTATGAATTATGTGGTCATATTGTGTAAATATTGAAGAAAAGTGGCTTAGTTTTTATAATGGTTGATGTCAAGGTCATATGGCCAAGCATGGCAAGCTCAATTAATTGCATATTGGTATGTATTTACATTCATCTATTTCAGTAGTAGTTTCATCTCGATGCCTTTCCTCTTTTCCATCACTAGAAACTGAAAGGAAGCTAGGTGCATGAAAGCAACATCCTACACCAATCTAAGTAGGAGAGTAGTTGAAAAAATTACTTAAAACACTTAAAACAATTACAACTTCAAATCAGATTCACATTAAAAACACATAAAATAAATAAACAATAGAATACCATATCACAATGGTTACGTGGGAAGACTCTTTTAGGAGAAAAACCCCACTCCAAAACACAACCCAATGTTTATCAATATAATAATTACAATACAATGTAGAGCTATTCTCTATAGGAATTCTCACACAAAATAAAATTCTAGAGTAATTCTAGTAGCATAACAATATGTGTGAAAATAATCAATTCAACTCCAAAATACAAGTGTTAATATATAAGAGATAACAATGCATAAAATAGATGCTTCCAAAATGGTAGACCTAGAAATCCACATGTCATCATCCTCGTCACTACATGAATGCAAGACTAAAGATTGGCATGTAAATTGTTTTTCTTATCCTACACATGCAAGGCATCCACTTGGCATGCAAAGCACATGCAACATGTAAACTAAAACATTGCATGCAATGCACCTACATGCACAACTCCACCTATTTTGGAAACTTCCAATTGACTCATCCTTTATAATAGTTTATGTCACTATTAATTGACAGTCTGAAATGAGTTAACTATCACCAAAGACTTTAGTCAACTCATACAATGTGGGACACCTATCTCCTAGAAAATAGAAACCATGTCACCCATGCCACTTCACATGTAGGATGACAACTCAAAGTGCCACTACCACAAATGACATCATCAGATGTGCATGAAGTTAATTACATAGGCAAATAATCAAATATAATTTCAACATTAAATAATTAAAGGGTAAACCCACAAAAGTGGTTTACAATTCAAATGAGGAAGGAAAACTAACAAAATATGACTCCATGCCAGAAAAAATCATTTTTGGGGTTTGAACGAACTCATTGGTTCGAACAAACCAAAAGAGGGTGAACAAGTGAACCCATTAAATGCATCCCGCCAAAAAAGCACATGCAAACTCCTTTTTGAAAGGGGGTTCGAATGAACCCTGGTTCGCTTGAACCCCTGGGGGTTTGCTCGAACTCCCCCTAGTTCGAGTGAACCCTCCTTTTCCCTACCTCTGCTCTCTGCCACCAAAAAAATTCCCTTCGAAGCTCGGGTTGAGGATGAAAATAGAGGAGACTTCACAAACCCAACCGGAATCAGGTAGTCCTCGAAACGAGCTATCCAACAACTATAATTTTAATATGTTTTGGCTTTAGTATCTACACATGTGGAAAAATAGAAGATTATCAAAAGAAAAATTTTAAAAATA
The DNA here is from genome assembly GCA_007258455.2 of Sequoia sempervirens. Taxonomy (NCBI): domain Eukaryota; kingdom Viridiplantae; phylum Streptophyta; class Pinopsida; order Cupressales; family Cupressaceae; genus Sequoia; species Sequoia sempervirens. The sequence continues at coordinate 64,381,728 of VDFB02086081.1, read as the reverse complement.
TGAGTGCACCAAATATTGAAGTCCTTGATCCAACAAAAAAAATTGAATTTCAATACATACAAAAAAGTTACGCTTTATACAGTCCTCCTATGTTTGAATTGTAATTGGTTTGACTTTGAAACTTGATTAAGGAACAAATATTCAATAAAACACTATCTAACCAAGTGGAAGCACTAGATATCAGAGTTACAAATATAAATTCTAAAGAATTATAATTTTATCCTTCACAGGAAAAAAAGTTATGCATTATACGGTGAGTGTCACTCCTTAAAAATGTTGTTTTCTAGAAAAAACTAATTTTCGAGGGAGATGGAAAAAGAGGTGCAATCTGATTCCAAAATTTTTGAAAAAAATATATTTAGAATCTATGGACAAAATGTCACAAAACTCTAGTTTGCATCATCTTCAAATTCCTCACGGTTTAGCCGTTATAGGTGCCTGAAAGTGAAGATTTAGTTAGAAAAAATTATTTCAGTGTCCAGTTTGGCCAAAAATTGTAAACGATTATTGTGGGATCACCCTTTAAATAATGAATTCTAGGAAATCAAAGGTTGAGATGCCTTATTTATAACATTCTCCCACTTATCAAACACCTTTGAAGATCCAATGGAAAGAATAAGATTTCAACTGCCAAGGGCCTTGAGGCCCATAGAATTTGAACACCATCTAAACTTATCAGTGCCCACTAGCTCTATCAATACATCTACAACACTTGTCAAAGTATCAACCTTCTCCAATTTTATCTTCCCATCTTCCACCATATCATGAATAAAATGAAATTGAATATCAATGTGCTTTGTTCTAACATGAAAAGTGGGATTCTTTGCTAAGAAAATGACACTTTGACTATCACAACAAATAGTAATCTACCCTACATCAAAACCAATATCAAAACAAAACCATCTAGAAGCCAAATGGCTTCCTCACAAGCATGAGTAGCTTCCATATACTCTACTTCTATCATGGACAAATAAACTATAGCATGTCGCTTACTCATCCAACCGATAGCACCACCAAACATCATGAATACATATGGATAATGGTGGATATTTTGTTGTTAATGTCATTTTCCTAATCTAAATCCACATATCCATGAATACAAATTGAATTCCAAGGTCCAGTAGGATAACCATGAAAACACAAGGAATACTCAAAAGTACCTTGCAAATACACGAACACTCTCTTAACCGCATCCCAATGTACTTGTCCAAGATTAGCAATAAACCAACTGAGGACTCCCACTGCTTGGGCAATGTTTAGCCTCGTATAGAACATGGTATACATAAGACTACCAAAAACATTGACATATGGTACTTTGGTCATGTCCTCCATAGAAAGATTTGTTCCTTGTAACACACGGACAACTAATTCTCTGCAAGTTGCCATGTTGAATCTCTCCAACAATGAGTCCACATGCTTGCTCTAGCTTAACCAAAGATTTATGTTATCTTTGTCTCTTCTTATCTTCATCTCCAAAATATACCTTGATGACCTAAATCCTTCATTTTGAACCTTGCTGACAATTAAGACTTCAAATCTAAAATCAAAATTTTACCATTCCCAAACAACAATATATCATTTGCATACAATGTAATTATGAGAATGCAACCATTATCAGATTTATAATAAACACAATGGTCAGATTTAGACTCAAAAATCCAAAACTCAACACAAAGGTGTCAAATTTCTAGTACCATGTCCTAGGAGGTTGCTTAAGACCATACAAATATTTTTCAACTTGCAAACTAAATGTTCTTTACCTTTAACCATGAAATGCTCTAGTTGTGACATGTAAATTTCTTCCTCCAAGTCATTGTGAAGGAACATTTTTTTCACATCCATCTATTTCACTTCTAAATCATACGTTGTTGATAGTGATAATAGAAACTGAATGGATGTCAACTTCACAACATTAGATAATATCTCATCATATTCAATTCCCTCCACCTAAGAATACCCCTTCATGAACAATTGTACCTTGTTCTCATCAAAATTTCCATCAAGACCACATTTCTTCTTGAACACCCATTTACAACCAATGGGTCTATGCCCTTCAAGCAAGGGTACTAGATCCCATGTATTATTTTTCTTCAAAGTAACCATTTCTTCATCCATTGCTTTCATTCAGGAATCTACATCACTCATACCCATAGCCTCTCTAATAGTCATAGGCTCATCAGTGTTAGTAATCAAAGAAAAAATGCAACTAGAATCCAACAAAGAATAACCAAACCTTTCAAGTGAATATCTAAACCTATCAATTTTCCACCTAATTCTTGTAAACCTCCTCACTGATTGAGGTTGAGGCTCTTCTCCTTCTTCAAAACTTTTAGAGCTACTAGAGCTCTCCTCATCATCAAGTCCAACAGAAGTATGTTTTTCACCTTTCATCAAAGTATATGGAATTTGAACTACATCCTTCTTCTCTTCTTTCTCTAGTTACAATTCAACAATAGAAGGTTTCATCTTTTTTAAAATTACACTTTTTGTTGTAGAGAACTTTCTCGACCACTAGATCCCAAAGCTTGTGCCCCTTCACACTTACACCATAACCAATGAAGATGCATTTTACTACCTTATTCTCCAACTTAGAACTTTTCTTACTCAACACATGTGCATATGCCTCACAACCAAATAATCTAAGATGTATCATTGAAGGATTTTTAATACTAGACTATAGATCCGTGGGTATCTTATCAACAAGATTTGATGTAGGAAATTTGTTGATCAGATAGCATGTAGTGGCTACAACTTCATCCCAAAACTTTTTCTCAAGACCAACACCACTCAGCATGCTCCTAGCCCTCTCCATCAATGTCATGTTCATCTTCTTTGCAACTCCATTCTATTGTGGGGTGCATGGAGTTGTCTTATGTCTTTCAATCTTGTGTTTTTAATAGAAATTTTTGAATTCTACCAAACAAAACTCATCACCATTGTCAATCCTCAAACATTTAATCTTTTTATTAATTTTATTTGAAATAACTCAAGATGCTACATTCTCACTAATCATTTTACACAAATAATACTGTGCTTACATTCACTTTCATTCAATACATTTGCATATATATATGATCTTCATATCGTATATTATAGGAGGGTTTTTCTACCTCCTATAACCACTCAGACACTATATTAGTGAGTTGTTAAAAAAACTCAATACAAATAATTATTCATACAATCTTGATATATTATCCTACACTTGATATTTAGCAAACTATAACAAACCTAATGATGTGATATTCCTAACACCCCCCATATTACATAATTTTCATAAGTGGACCAACAATACTTGATGAACATGTTTAGTAGTTCACCAAAAACATAAAGAGTAGGGAAATACACATGTACTCGTGATAAGCAATAGTGGAACTAGCCTCACTATGCTTACTAGATTTTCATCTAAGGATTGGGAGAAACACATCTATCCATGGAACCAAGGATAGGGATTAACACATCTATCCAAGGTATTACAACAAGTTTGGATAGGGGCAAAAACATTTATCCATAATCAGTTATGAACAGGGAAACATTTTTTCTCACAATAATTATGATTGGGGACACACACTTCCAATCTTAATCACCAAACAAATGTGACCAGGGACAAACACTTCCAATTACATGCACCATCTTGTGAATGGGGACAAGCACATCCATTCACAAAAAACCAACAATTATGATTGGGGAAAAACACATCCAATCATAAATATAAAATTTTGATTTGATTTAGAATATGTATTCCTCCTCATTGTTCTCATGTGGAGGGATTTTGGTGGCTACTTCAAAAAAATATTCTTCATCCTTTTCTGCAACCATTACTTTTGAATTTATCTTTTCATCAAGGAGATCCTTGACATGTTGAATGCAATACATAATGATGTGCTCCTTTCCTTGCAATAGTAGCACAAAATTCTATCCTTTGAGAATTGATTTCCCTTTGAAGTAGAAGAATTGGATTTAGAGGTATGGTTAACCTTGTTTTTGACAAGCATTGCAATATCCTTTACAATTGACTCATTTTTCTTAGTTCCTTCATCAATCAAAGTAGAGATTATATCTTCTAGAGTAGCATCTACTTTGTTCAATGTGAACACAATATTACCATAGCTAGGAGGCATGTTATTAAACAAAATGGCCTTTGCATCATTATCTTCTACTTTGGCTTTTATACCAACTAGTTGGTTCATCAACGAACAAAATTTATTGCTATGTTGAACAATATTGTCGCCTTCCACCATTTTTAGCCCAAATAATTTTTGCTTTAGGCCCATCTTTGCACTTGATGCTTGTGATCAAAACAAAGAACTGAGATATGATGTAGGAGCATCTAATGGTGTAGGGAAATCTTGCATCACCCAAAAAAAATGTTTTTTTCCTTATTTTATTTAGTTTTTTTGAGTCCCATGATGGCACTTAAGGGGTGTAAGACAGTCAAAAGTCAAAAAAAGAAAAAAAAGCCACTTACTATTTTTAGTAAGTTGGTCTAAATGAGCTCGTATGGACCTAAAAATTTACCCCAAGGAGCATAATTGAAAAAAAAATTGGTCATGAAAGAATCGTCTCAATACCCTGTACAATTTAGAAGATATTAAAGTTTTTGTCCCAAGAATTTTCTCTAATGTAGCTTCAAATTCAAATATAAAAACCTTTGAGGCCCTGAAACAACTCAAAAAGTGGACAAATCGATCTTCGATGGGTTTGAAATCGTAGATCTCTTCAAGAGCTTTCCAACGCTATGTTATAATAGAAAATCAGACACCCAGATCAAAAGTTATGGCCCCATAAAGATGCCCCTCTAAAAAGTGAATTTCATTAATATTTCTTCCTAGACAAGAAATCAAATGGCGAGACTTTTGTCATCCAAAAAAAAGGGAAAGTTACACATTCTAGAACATTCTAGGGTGGTTATTGGGTAAAATAAAAAGGGTTTAGTGGGGGTTGTAGAAGGTGGCTCCATTAGAGCATATTGTGGCTCCAAATAATGTATTTTATTTTTAGAGTTGATTTTGTTGTAATGAATCAAGCCCATGAGGTTGTAGCATTGTAAATTTTGAATGTGTACTCTCATTTTTTTTAAATAATTGAAAGTGAGTTATTTTTTCTGTCTCACATCTTTTGTGTTGGTATCCATTGTTATGATTTGTGTGGGTTTCAAGCGGTGTGGCCCTCATCAAGTGGTATCAAAGTAGGTTTTCCTGAGCATGTAAACAGATCGCCAAATGTGTGGTAGTTTGCACCAAGACTTGTGGTTGTGGGTTTATGAGAAAAGTGATCAGAATGCCTCCGCAAAGAAATCATGGTGGTGGAAGGAATGCTATTGTACCAAAAGAGGGTTTTAGAGCCCTGTAGAGACAAGTTCAAGCATTGCAAGAGGATTTGCATCAAGGGTTTGATCCAAGAAGAGGAGATGAAAGTGAAGATGAAGCTGAAAATGAGGAACAGTTCAAAGAAGAACAAGATGCAGTAGATCCAGAGCAAGTTAGATTATTTAAGGCCATCTCTAAGATTGGGAAAAGGACAAAAATTGATGTTTCTACATTTTCTAGAAATCTTAACCCAAAAGAGTTGATTGATAGGATTGATGATATGGAGGAGTACTTTGAGTATGAGGAGGTGGAAGATCTTGAGAGGGTCAAATTTGCAAAGAACAAGCTAAAGTGTCATGAGAATATTTGGTGGAAAGAGGTACAACTAGAAAGAAATCGAAGAGGAAACTTAGAGAAAATAACAAGATGGGATCATATGGTGGAAAAATTAAAAGGATAGTTCATTCCTATGGATTATGAGCTAGATTTGTTGAAGAATATGCAAGGGTTGAAACAAGCAAGAAAATTCTTCAAGGAGTATACAGAAGAATTCTACTGTATCTTGATCAGAACAGGCCATTATGAGGCCAACAAGGAGAAAGTTTCCCATAACATAAATGGGTTGAAGCCAAGTATTCAAGAAGAGTTGGTTCTGGTAAGAATGTCTACCATTGAAGATGCATATCAGTTTGCTTTGAAGGTAGAAGAAAAGTTGGATAGAAGATTTGAAAGTAAGTAAAGAGATGGGGGTCGTGGTGGAAAGACTAGTGGAAGGTCATATGGAGGTCGAAATGAAGATCAAAAGAAGGGTGAAGGATCTAGTAGCAGCCATAACCATAAAGGAGATAACTCATATCATCCTTGTGATCAGAATAATGGAGACCAAAGAGTAAGAGGAAGATCTGGACGAGGATAGGGAAGAGGAGGCTTCCGTGGAACCTATTTCCAATGTGGAGGAGGACATAGAGCCTATGAGTTTCCTCAACATCAAGGAAGGACAAATAGAAGACCTAATGGTAATGCACGAGTTGCACATGTAGATGAAGATGTTGAGTCTTCACATTCTAAGGATGTGGAAAGAGGAGAGGTTCTTGTTACTAGGAGAGCCTTATTGAATGAGGAGAAAGAACCAACTCAAAGGAAGAATTTGTTTCACACTAGATGTAAGTGTGAAGGTAAAGTTTACAGTTTTATTATTGATGGAAGTAGTACTGATAACCTTGTTTCATAATAGATGGTTAGTAAGTTATAGTTGGAGAGAAGAAGGCATCTGAATCCATACCAAATTGTTTGGTTGCAGAAGGACCATAAAGCTTTGGTAAATGAATAATGTCTGGTAAAGTTTAAGATTGGAAATTATCATGATGAGGTATTATGCGATATTATGCCTATGGATTTTTGTCATATGTTGTTAGGATAACTATGGCAGTTTGATCGGTGAGTGGTGCATTATGGACATGCTAACACCTATTCCTTGACAAAGGATGGTGTTCGTCATAAGTTGAAACCCCTGAGGGAGGTAGAAGAAAAGGTATGCAATAATTCAAGAATTTGTTTGGTTGATGGAAGAAAGTTCCTAGAAGGTATGAGGCATAAGCATATGTGTTTTGCATTGATTCCTAGAGTTGATAAAGAAGATACTAGTGAAGTACTTGTAGAGGTTTCAAATATGTTGAATGAGTTTCAAGATTTATTTTTTTTGATAATGTACTTGAAGGTTTTCCTCCAGTAAGAAAGATTAGTCATTAGATGGACTTGATTCCTGAGCCAATTTTTTGAATAAGGTAGCTCATTATATGACTCCAATAGAGAGTGAAGAGTTAAACAAACAAGTGCAAGAGCTGTTGCGAAAGAGATTGATCAGAGAGAGTTTGAGTCCATGTGTAGTACCTGTAGTACTAGCACCAAAGAAGGATGGGGAATGGTGGATGTGTACAAATTCTAGAGATATAAACAAGTTCAACATTAAGTATAGATTTCCATTGCTGAGAACATATGACATTATGGATTATTTGAGTGGAGCTAAGTACTTCATGAAGATAGATTTGAACAGTGGATATCACCATATCCAAATTAGAGAAGGAGATGAATGGAAGATAGCCTTCAAAACCAAGGAGGGTTTGTATGAGTGGTTAGTAATGCCTTTTGGGTTAACCAATGCACCAAGCACATTTATGTGGCTTATGAATGAGGCATTGAAATAAATTTTAGGAAAATTTGTTATTATTTATTTGGATGATATTTTGATTTTAAGTAAGACATTGGAGGAGCACTGGATGCATATCCAAGAGTTTTGAGAAGCTAAGGGAGGATAAGTTGCTGATTAATTAAAAGAAATGTAGTTTTGTGAAGAGAGAGTTGGTGTATGTGGGATTTTTTGTCTCAGCAGGGGGTCTTAAAATAGATCTAGAGAAGGTGAGAGCTATCATTGAATGGTCTACCCCGAGGAGTGTTATAGAGGTAAGTTTATTTCATGGTCTAGCAAGTTTTTACAAAAAGTTTATTAATAATTTCAGTAGTATTTGTGAACCTCTAATTGAAGCAATGAGAGGGGTAGAAAGGATTTTAAATGGACTGTATGAGTAGCAAAGAGTTTTGATATGTTAAAGAAGAAAGTCACAGAGCAACCTATTTTGACACTTCCAGATTTCAATAAGGTCTTTCAAGTAGGCTGTGATGCTAATGGAACTGCCATAGGAGCTGTTTTGAGTCAAGAAGGTAAGCCTATTGCCTATTTTAGTGAGAAGTTGAATGATGCTGAGAAGAAATATTATGTCTATGATTAGGAGTTTTATGCTATATTTTAGGATTTGAAGAAATGGAGGCCCTATTTGTTGCCAAAACAATTTGTTTTATATACTGATCACTAGGCTTTGCAATATCTCAATAGTCAAGGAAATTTAAATCAAAGGAACTTAAAATGGGTTGAGTTTTTGCAAAGTTATACTTTTATTTTGAAGCATAGGAGTGTAAGGTCAAACAGAGTCATAGATGCCTTGAGTACAAGGAATTTTTTTTGATAGAGATGAATATAGAGGTTGTTGGGTTCAATGAACTCAAGATCTTGTATCCTGAAGATCCAGACTTTGTAGAAGCTTGGAAGGCTTGTTTGGAACCTATTACATTGGATAGGACAAGATGGTTGGATTTCTTAATCCAAGATGTGATGTTTTTTAGATGAATCCAATTGTGCATTCTAAGGAGTTCTATGAGAGAGAATCTAATCAAGGAGAAGCATAGTGGAGGATTGGTTGGAAATTTTGGTTGAGATGAGACCATTTCTCTTGTTAGTGAGAATTATCACTAGCCACAATTACAACAAGATGTGAAGAAGTTTGTGCAGAGTTGTAGAGTATGTAAGATGGAAAAAGGAACAAGTCAGAATACTAGATTATATCAGCCATTACCTGTACCTAAGAGGCCATGGGAGGACATTAGTATGTATTTTTTCTTGGCTTTCCAAGGACACAGAGAGGGAATGATTCCATATTTGTGGTGGTGGATAGATTTTCAAATATGGTGCATTTCATTCCATGTCATAAGACTAGTGATGTTGTTCATGTTGCACAGTTTTTTTTCAAAGAGGAAATGAGACTACATGGTCTACCAAAGAGTATAGTTTCAGACAGAGATACCAAATTTGTTGGTTATTTTTGGAGGATATTATGGTTTAGAAGTTGAAGATAGATTTGAAGTTTAGTTCTACACACCATCCATAAACTGATTGACAAATAGAGGTGGTGAATAGGAGTTTGGGTAACCTGCTAAGATGCTTAGTAGGGGATAAGCCCAAGGGATGAGATTTGATTATACCACAGAAAAAGATTGCTTACAACAATTCTATCAATAGGAGAACTAGTAAATCACCATTCCAAATTATGTATGGGAGTAGTCCAAGAACTACTTCTAAATTAATAAATATGGATAAGGGGGAGAAGAGCTAAGGCTAAAGATTTTGTTGAGCACTTGAAGAATTTGCATGAAGAGGTGAAGAAACATATCAATAAGATGAACTCACAATATAAGGCTAAGGAAGATTAGAAATATAGGTATAAGGAGTTCTAGGTAGGAGATGAAGTTGCAGTTCATTTGTGAAAGGAGAGGTTTATAGTTGGTACATACAACAAGTTAAAGATGAAGAAGTTTGGACCATGCAAGATTCTGAAGAAGCATGATTTAGGAAATGCATATGAGGTAGAGTTGCCTGATGAAATTCATATTTTGTACCTGTTTAACATTTTAGGTTTAAAAAAATATCATGAAGGTGGAATTGATGAAGAAACAATAGAGGCACAGTGGAATATTCCAACACCTACTTTAGAAAAGGAGATAGAAGAAATTTTGGATAGTCATGTGGGTAGAAGCACAAGAAATAGGAAATATGCAGATTACTTGGTGAAGTGGAGAGGGAGGCTTGTTGAAGATTAATTGTGGTTGTCTAAGGCTGAGGTTAACCATCTTGGTTTCCCTCTAACTCTTGAGAAGTGACATGGTCACTTTTCAAATTACCCTAAGTGTCTGATGTAGGAGCATCCAGTGGTGTAGGGAAATCTTGCATCACCATAAAAAAAAAATTCCTTATTTTCTTTAGTTATTTTGAGTCCCATGATGGCACTTAAGGGGTGTAAGACAGTCAAAAGTTAGCAAAGGAAAAAATGGTCACTTACTATTTTTAGTAAGTTAGTCTAAATGAGCTTGCATGGACCCAAAAATTTACCCCAAGGAGCAGAACTGAAAAAAATTTCCAGTCACGAAAGAATCATCTCAATACCCTGTATGATTTGGGAGATATTAAAGTTTCCATCCCAAGAAATTTCTCCAATGCAGCTTCAAATTCAAATATGAAAACCTTTGAGGCCCCAAAATAGCTCGAAAAGTGGACGAACCGATCTTTGATGGATTTGAAGTTGTAGATCTCTTTGAAAGCTTTCCAACGATATGTTTTAATAGAAAATTAGAAAACCAAATCAAAAGTTATGGCCCTGTGAAGCTGCCCCTCTAAAAAGTGAATTTCATTAAAATTTCTTCCTAGAAAAGAAATCAACTAGCGGGACTTTTGACGCCAAAACAAAAGGGAAAGTTACACTTTCTAGAACATTCTAGGGTAGTTATTGGGTAAAATAAAAAGGGTTAAGTGGGGGTTGTAAAAGGTGGCTCCATTAGTGTAGATTGTGGCTTTGAATAATGTATTTTGTTTTCAGAATTGATTTTGTTGTAATGAATCAAGCCCATGAGGTTGTAGCATTGTAAGTTTTGAATATGTAATCTCATTTTCTAAAAATAATTGAAAGTGAGTTATTTTTTCTGTCTCACATCTTCTATGTCGGTATCCATTGTTGTGATTTGTGTGGGTTTTAGGCGGTGTGGCTCTCATCAAGATCATCCCATACTTGCTTTGAGGTCTTCAATAAGTCAATATGGTGGAGGTATGCATTTGAAAGAGCAAGACCAATCAAAGTTATTTCTCTTTGATCCTTTGTAGTCCACTTTGTGATTTCATCAAAATCAATTGGTTGTGGTATAGTTCCACTCACTACATCCCATAGCTCCTTTTCAATAACGATCAATTGTAGCTTGACTTTCCATGTGTGGAATTCTTTACCTTCAAATTTCTCAATCAATGTGTTATTTTTCTCTATATTGAAAATTCTTGACCCCCCTCCTTAATCAAAACAATGACAAATGTGTTAGTTTCCATCGATAATGCACCTTGACTTGATTATACTATTTTTAACACATTGACAATATTAATTGACAATTGATTTTATAAAAATAATAAATTATATTGCCCATTTTTCTAATCTAATTTGAAAGAGAAAATGATCACGAAAAATGAGATTTGATCCTTCAAGGTCTATTTCTTAAATGCAAAGTACCTTGAGCATTGTGGTCATGCTTCCTTGATTTTTTCTTGTAAGAAGATTGCTAAGGATATTCAGTGAAAGAAATATAAATTGTAGAGGTTTCCTCTTTGGTCCTTGTTCACTAAACCTTCAACTATCTTGACCTTCTTTAATAAAATACCAAATATTTTTACTAGATCTTCACAAAAGCACTAATCACACTAAGATTGGTAAGATGGATAAGATTAAAGAATGATGGCCCAATCCACCTTCACAATCTCTTAATCCCACATATTGGTAACCTCCTTTGAAATGATGCTCTTTGAAGTCCCTAGGAAAATACAAGCAAGGTAGGTATGTTATGGACTCAATACAAGCTATATAGACACTACATTAGGCAGAAAGCTACATAGCTATGTCAAATACACCATTGTCAAGAATTGGAATGTATTTCTTATTGACTTGATCTACTACTTATTGATGAGAGAAAACTCAATAGTTGTAGGTCTCGATGGAGATTAGATTCATCAAATTCAGAGCAACTTCCATAGTTGGTAAAACCTTCTTCTCATTAAAACAAGCCTCACCTTTGCTTTGCCCAATGTCATTAATGCTTCTACATAGCTTCTTATCAAAACAAAAACAAAACATAAAACATTAAATTATATATTGATCCCTTCTACAAACAAAAAACAATGGTCAACCATAATAATCCTCTGGAATTTATTGAAAATTGTTTTTAAAGTATGTAGAAGTGATTCAAACTAGGGAGGTATAACCTCAAGACTCTGAGAGGATGACCTTTTCTTGTATTCACAAATGACTTCAAATTGATTTGTAGTGACCTAAACCATCTATGACATGGTTAGCCAACTTTCATACCATGAAAGAACTCAAGCTACTACATTCTCGCTAATCATTTTACACAAATAATACTATGCTTCCATTCACTTTCATTCAATAAATTTTCATATTGTATATTATAGGAGGGTTGTTCTACTTGATACAATGCATTTTTATAGTGCTATGTCAAAGAAAATACAAAATTTTAGGTTCAGGAGTTGCCTCGGTATGCCCCAATGATGACGGGATAGCATGGTGCCCCCTCAAAATAATTTGCAATTTTTTGAAAAATTCCAAAAAAATTGGGAAATTATTTTGACAAGCTAATTTGATAGTGGTAAACACATTGGTAGCAAAATATTTCGATTTTAGGACATTTGGGGAGCCTGTATTTGCGTTTGAAACTCAAATTTGATGCGTCCAGTTATAAAAAGGTGGTCCACTTTGCCACCTAAGGTCTATAAATAGTCCCTACAGGGGTCCAAAATACTCATTTGTGCATTTTTTTTTTAGAATTTTAAGAGCTTTGAGGTGAGATTTTTTTATAGAGAAATGGCACCAATTCCAGTCGGTTCATATTGAGGATATCGGGTGAGGACCTTCCAACAACTTGAGGGATTGAGCAATGTGGTATGTAACCCTTCCTTGCTTCAATTTTTTTTATTTTTGCTAGATTTTATGGGCCAAAATAGACCAAAGAGATGTGCAGTTTGTGCACCGCAACTGTCATCATATTCACCGCATCTGTCAATAGATGCACCACATTTGTGTAGTGTAACACAATCATTTTCTCGAGCTACATTTGTAGGTTGCTCATAATTTTTTTGTGCATAGCATGTGTAAATGTGTGTCACATATGTAGGAAACATAGCCGCATGTGTGAATGTGTGATGCAAACATGTGACAACGCACCACATCTATCAAAAACTACCTGCACATGAATGCATGTCGCATTGGTAAGCTGCATCTATCGACAAGTGTGACACATCTGACTATGAATAAAGTTTCCTCATCTTTTGCAAAATTTTAATGTGTAAAAGTTCCAATAGGTTCGTTTAGGCTTCCTGATTGATGTAATGTGCTTTTTGTGAGCACACTTTAGATTTCCTCCCATTTATACACACGGGAGTCAACCCTCTTCTTTCAGATTGTGAGATCATTTAGATGATGTAGAGAGGGATATCTTGCATTCTCTTGGTCTATATCATGTGACATTCATGCTCGTGATTCAGGCTAATCGAGGACTGCTAATTGCTTTAGCTAAGAGGTGGCATTCAAAGATGATTTCTTTCCATTTATTGACTAGGGAGGCCACCATTACACTAGAGGATGTGTGGCATATTCTTCGAATCCTAATCCATGGTGGGTGGGTCATATATGATCTTGATTTCAGGCTAGTGGCGATACAACAATGCTTTGAGACTGATGGTCTAACTCTCCTAGGTGTAGAAGATTATGAAATCCGTCAAGACACCTTGTAGATAAATATGACTAGGTTATCGTTATTATATGCAGGTGTGGTTATTCCATATTGTCGAGGTCATGGATTTCCTGTTGGATGGGGTCATATGCTATTCAACATGATGGAGCATGCCACAGTGTATGCTTGGGGTCCTTGTATGTTGGCCTTGTTGTATTTTCAACTTCATGATGTTGCATATCAACAAGCTCAATTTATTGGTTGTGGTACTACCCTGCTTATGGTTTGGGCATAGGAGCATATAGCTGTGTTTAGACCATCAATAGAGAGAGACTTGTCATCAAGGTTGTTTTATGTGTACATATATGGTGGAGTCATTACACAAACCTATGTCAGGGATGTTGGATATTGGTGATATGTCATTGATTTAGTTGACTCTTCCATATGGAGTCCTTACCATCAGTGTGCACCTTGGGAGAATGATTTCAGGCATCTTCCATATTGCAAGTAGACGAGATATTTGATTGGTTGCATTGTGTAGATTCAACACATTATAGAGTGACAATTGTCAGAGCAAGTTTTGCATCAATTCAGAGAGAGACAGGGGCAGGTTGTTAGAGTTACATAGTTTTCTCAATTGGCATGGGAGGTATCTCAGGGGGGCCCAATGATCAGTGTGCAGGTTGTTATACATGATTTCAATCAGTTACAACTAGTACAATGGGGTGAACTAGCAAAGTTGATAGATGTTGGGATGACACCTAAGTATGATGCATGGTGGGTACAACATAGACCCTTACCATTGACATATCTAGATTTTCCTGCTCTTGTTGAGAGGATTGGTAGAAAGGTCCTCAAGGGATGTTGTGGGGGAGGGGACGAGGGAGAGGGGATGATGCCAATCGAGGTGGAGGATGGGGTGATGGTGATGATGGAGGGGGTGGTCGAGGCAGGGATGGTGGTCGAGGTGGAGACAAGGGTAGAAGTAAAGGTTGGGTGCCACCAATTGTTCACAAGCCACTATCACCCATCTGAGAGGAGTGGGAGGAGGAGGTTAGAGTGGAGGAGGTTCCTCACTAGGAGGGTGAGTAGAGAGTGGTAGATGGATGTGGAGGTTGACATAGGTGTCGATGTGGGAATGAAGGAGGAAAGGGTAGAGGTGGATGCGAAGGAGGTTGCCCAAGGGGTAGCCATCAATGATGGGTTAAAGGATGTACCCATCAAGGAGGCTATCTGATATGTGATGGAGGAGGAGGCGCATGATCCTCATATGGTAGCTATGCAAGCACAACTTTAGGCTACACTAGCATAGATAGAGGGATTGTAGGAGAAGGTCGCTCAATTGATTGTAGAGTGCAACATGGTTGTGATAAGAGCACAAAGCATTGAGTAGTAGTCACTTGATTTTATCTCCATTGTCAGTGGAGATAGTGTCGATTTCACCCATACCTTCTACTGGACTAGCAAAGAGGTGTAGTACTATTGGGATTTGTATGAGGATGTGGTGCCACCATCCTAGAGGTAAACTAATTACACACAAAGTTAGAGTAGGTACCACTTTCAAAGATCATAGATTAATGGAGGGGTGTCCCAACCGAGGACATCCCCATACCAGTTGCCTCACCATTCACATAGGGATCAGTCGCGACATCGGGGTTTGAACATAGAGAGGATAGGTCACCTTCCAAAGAGTCACCTTTTGGTGATAGGGGTAGCTCAGGCTAGGCCCAATTTTGTATATGGACATGTATATTTTAGATCGAGCTTGTGAGCTCCACATTTTTTTACAGTCACTCAATTTTGTACTTTTTGGATATATATATAATTTTTGGAGGCAATTGCATGATATGTTATGTTTTATATGCATGTTTCTATATGATGGATGCTTATAGATTTATGATGTTATTTTTATATGCATGCATGAATGGATGCACATAATATCGATTTATGCTTATATGTATGACATGATATATGGAGATCTAATATCTATGATGTATGATGTTATTTACGATGCTTATATGAACTATATGCATGATGGCATTATATGCTTAGGACATATTATGCCATATTTGATTTGATGCTATATGGATAATGATTCTATAAAATGTGATGCAATGCTATCTATCTTTTTGTATTTTTCTTATTCAATATTTATGACTTATATGCATGTGATATATGATATTTTGAAATGATGATGGATGTGGGATGATGTAGCTCATACATTTGTTTTTGTGTGTCATAGCACACCACTGAGAGGACCGTGAGAGTGACAAAACAAATGTTAGTACGAAGAAATAATTACTGAGGAATGAAGAATAGTTAGATGGATTATTCATCCAAATCATAATTGATGTAATAATTGATATTATTTGAGCTTTCAGTAGTGCATGTTTTTATCATCATAGAGTGTTTTATTATGTGACAAGCAAATGTATGTACACCTAAGCATGAAATTTGAAGGTGGATTTTGTTTTTGTTTGCTTAAAGATATGGATACATGGACAAGTGGATAGTGTACACCAAGTTGAGACGAACCTTGTTGACATTAGTATTTGTTTGTCAAATATTTAAGACACGTTAGACAAGGAGTGCCTCGATTCATATTAGTAATAATAGAACCTTGTTGGAATATGTGAGGAAGTATCCATAGAGCATGTTAATCCTAATGAAAGAAAGAATTAGTTGACCTTTGACTTGCATAGAATGTTTTTATTATGCCAATTGGAGGACCCATCACACACAAGGACCTTAGTTGCCCTAGTCATATTACCAAGATAAACCATAAACATAAATCAACATATAGACATGTCATAATCCATCATCGGTTCTCTAATCACTTGTGGATATCATCAAGTGGCTTAGGAATATGACATAAGATAAAGCTGATAAGATAGAATGTAACTAGACCAAACGAGTCCACAACTATTAGACCTTGTTGTCTACTGATAAGTGTTTGATATATTTTCAAAATATTGTGTCTATTTTAAGGGGTGGAATATTTCATGTAAGATTCCTAGTCTAGTTTCAATAATGCCATAATGTAGAAGATAAATTATTTTTGATAAGATAGGTAATGTTTATAGCTACGCAGACAATTGATCAGCCTAGTTGAAGGTTGGTTTGGGTAGTGTCGTCTATTGTTTCATGATTTTTTAAGCTTAGTTCTGTGTAGGATATCTTGTTTGTTTCCAACATGTTGGTTGTTGACAAAGGATTGTTTTATTGTGGAATTTTGGATTGTGATGAAAAGTTTATGATGAAAAACCCTAGGAGGATTGAACTATGCCTTGAGGGCTCATTATTGGTGTAATTAATTAATTACACTTACATAAGTTTACTTAGGCATTTAATTATATTCCTAGGTATCATTTACTAGGTGATAGGTTCACATGTTTGGTTAGGATATAAGATTCCTTCTAGAAGGATGAGTTGTCTTTTCTAGAAGTCTTATCTTATCTAGCATCATTTTCTAGGTAGTTAGTTAGTTGTCACATTTCATAAGATTATGACACATGTATGTCAACATCATATTACATACTACATCTCAACCTTGCCTGTATAAGCAAAGATTCCTATGTACTTTTCCATATTCAATTTGGCATTCTTGCATCTTAATGATAGCATAATGTTTCTGCCATTTCTCTCTTATGGAAGTTATTTTGTCTTGCAAGTATTCTGGGGTGTTTGAGGAGTTCACCATAAACTCCTACATGGTATTAGAGCTATATCTCAGCTCCTACATGGTATCAGAGCTTTAGTGTTGTAGACTTCTTCCCATATCTGAGGGACTAATCTTGGTGTGAAAGTTTTGCTAGGTGCAAGCTGGGGTCTTGAGAGCCTTGCCATTGAATCCAAGGCATCAACAACCATTTTTATTGGATCCATTTTCATCTTTTATTCAAAAATCCAACTTCCACTCATTTGTGAGAAAAATGATATCTAGGTTTTGTAGCCGAGGTCGAAATCTCATTTGGGTATCTTTTAGATTTTGCATATCTTGCACAAATCTAAAGAAAATTTATGTACAAAAATTGTCGCACATCATTTTTCTCCTGGCTAAAGGTTAAAAAAAAACAATTTTTCATAATTTTCTTGTTGGATCAAAAAATGATTCTTGGGTTTTATTCTTAGCTTCAAAATATTTCTGGGTTTTTGTTATTGTCTACAAATAGTCAGTATATTTTTTAGAAATCAAATTAGAAGTAAATTTTTTTTGCTGGTAAACCCATTTCCTGGAGGCTAATTTTTTTTTTTTTTTTTAAATTCATAACTTTTGGCCATAGTGTTTGTTTTTGGCAAACAAGATATTGATGGAAAGCTAGTTTCGATCACTTCACAATGGTGTAGGCCATTTTTTTTAGATTTTGTCATCTACAAAAATTTGAGGTTATTTTTCATCATGGAGACAGATGTGAACATTCATCAATGCATGCACTCTTTCCTTTTTTGTGTGCATTAGGTTTGCATTTTCTCTGCACTTAATTTTAGTTCCAGATCATTTGTCAATCAACTGTTGCTTCATAGATTCTAGAGTTGTGCTAGTTTGTGAGTTCTCCAATGTTCCTTGGCATCAGGTCTATTGTTTCTTTTCATGATTTCGAACTTGAGTCTTTGAGTGACTCTAATGTGGTTTCTAGCAAATAGAAGTATCTTTCCTTGCTTTTCAAATTAAGGATTCCAATATTACTCCATAGTGTACTTCTAGTGCTTCTCTTGTAGCAGGTTATATCTTTATGGGGGGGCTGAATGGTCTTTGTTTTCATCCTTTGTGTGGATTGAGATTGATCAAGGATTTGTTATGGATATCATTATTGTTTTGCATTTCATCTCTCTTTTGGAGAGGATTTTTTTCCCATTGGGTTTTCTCCTTTTCCCTGTTTGTGAGATTTATTTGCATTGCATTTGTACATGGGTACCTAAAATGGCCTAGTAGTCGGAACCCATCATTGTATCTTTGTATCATTTGCATAATAATTTCCTCCCTAAGTTGCGTTTATGGGGGGGTGTTGGTGTAATTAATTAATTACACTTACATAAGTTTACTTAGGTATTTAATTATATTCCTAGGTATCATTTACTAGGTGATAGATTCACATGTTTGCTTAGGATATAAGATTCCTTCTAGAAGGATGAGTTGTCTTTTCTAGAAGTCTTATCTTATCTAGCATCACTTTCTAGGTAGTTAGTTAGTTATCACATGTCATAAGATTATGACACATGTCAATATCATATTATATACTGCATCTCAACCTTGCCTATATAAGCAAGGCTTCATATGTACTTTGCCACATTCAGTTTGGAATTCTTGCATCTTAATGATATCATAATATTTCTGCCATTTCTCTCTCGTGGAAGTTATTTTGTCTTACAGGTGATTCAAGGGTGTTTGAGGAGTTCACCATAGAATCCTACACTTAGTAATGATGGCTTTATCTACATGATACACATAGAGACAATGTAGTTTGACTGACCATGATAAGTGATAGTTTATTCTAGAATGTGGATTATGGTGAAGTTCCGATTACGACAGACCCTAAGGGACTGGCTCATCAGTGATTTTCCTTGCCTACGTACATGTGCAGAGACAACGTAGTTCGATAAAATGGATTAACATTGCTTTTGAATTTTTTGACATTTTATGTCTGTTTTTGGGTTTTCAGGGAATGTTTGAATGTTTTTTATTTTGTTGAATGTTAAGAATGTTCTTGTATTTTATGATAATGTCCTTGGATATCATGTGTAAGATCTTTTTGAAATCCTAGGTTAAGGATTGCCCCCAATCCAGAAAAAGATTAGTTATTATGAAAGGGTGAATATGATAATTGGTTGAAACTATATGTTAATCGATATCAAGCCATAAGAAGGGTTGATAAAGCATTTATTATAAAGGAGCTCGTTCTTGGGTTATTATGGACAAAATATGATAGAGTAGTGATAGATGGTAGAGTGGTAGCCGACTACACATGGTGCCTTTTTTCTAGGTTTTCACCATGGTACTTATCCAAAGTGCCACCAAAATGGTTTTCACTATATAGGACATATTATTTCTCTTTTCTTTTTTTGTTGTTTTCCATTTTTTTATTTTTTGACTTTTGATATCACACAAGACACCTGTTTACCAGGTTTTCATTAAGGTGACCATTTATTGAAATTTTGATGATGATGTAATCATGGTGGACACTCTTCAGGAGACACAGGTTGGTGACCGACTGATGGATGTAGATTGTATGAAATTGTAGACATGGAATGCAATACGTTGTAGGTAGGAGGAGCTAAAGTACTATAGTGTAGAAAAATGTACTCCTTTATGTTTTCACACTATGTTTGCATACCCTTAATTAATTGGAGTTAATTAAGCTTCTAATTTCCTAGATTATGCATACCTAAGTCTTATTATTCCCATTTTCTGAAAGGGAAACTTATATTAAACAAATGATATCATTAATTTAAACACCTTGGAAATTGTGTGTCTTCGATTTAGGTCCTAGGACCCATTCACCCAAGGGAAAATGGGTCCTCCTTAAGTCCTAGGTCCCAATTTTTAATGTTTGTTGTAACATTTTAATGATTCAAACTCAAGTTTCAAATGTTAGCTTATGGAATCTAATTTTTGGGAAATTAGATAAACACTTATAAATACATAGTTCTTTTATCAATTCAAATCTAACACATTTTATGAGAAAAATACAATAGAAAATATTATTTTCAAGAGCATTGAAGAACATATTTATTAGTCATCTACAACAATAATCAAGATCATATCATCATGTCAAAGTCATTTGTGTTAATATTATGTTTTGGAGCTAACATTGTGATATAGGTTTCAAGCATTCAAGCATCAAATCAAGCAATCATTCAAGCCAATTCAAGTAAGATCAAGCTATGTAGAGAGATGTGTTAGACTTTAGTTGTCTAAGGGAAACCATTGAAAGTTTGATGAGTTGTGACATAGCTTTGTTCATTCATCAAATTCCTTTCATCTGGGGTTTGACCAAGGAAAACCCCTATTCACCAAAAAAAAAACATTTCTCTCTCTCTCTCTCTCTCTCTCTCTATCTCTCTCTTTGCATGTGCAGGTTTGTAGGTGAAGGACTAAAATTGGATCTAAAGAGATATTTTACAAAATTGTCAAAGTTGTCATCAAAGTTGTCAAGCCATGAAAAATCAGCTATAAAATTTATTTCTGACTTTTCAAAAGTGGAATCTAGAGAAATCAGGAGCTAAAATCTGGGAGAAGAGGACTCTGAAATCAAATTTTGGACCCCTATACAGGGACCCATTCGCCCTAGGGAAAATTTGTCCTTGCAAGACACTCAAAACCTGCTTTTGGTGCTAAGTACACATTATTCTTCCCTTCTCAGATCTACTTGAAAGTTAATGTTTTTGTTTGTGTTATCCTTAAGCTTTGCATTTCAAGTTTTACACCATACAATTGAGTTCATTAAGTATTTTAACTTTATCTCCCCAAAGTGCATTTCAATCATTTTTGTCACTTTTTATCATAAGGACACAACAGATTCCCATCCTTATAGAGTTGACTCACCTCAAGGTTGAAAGTCAATTCTATCCTTGGGAGATCTCTTTTTCTAATGAAACTAAGAAAAGTGAGGGTGTCCTAGATCATCATTTCATTTTGGTGAACCTATCTCATCACACTCTATTTCCCTTTTTTTTCGATGTTTCATTCTAGTGAACCCAACATTCTTACACTATAATCTTTCTAATTTGGTAATCTTTCAATCTGTAGATCTAGGGTTTTGTATTAGTTTGTATTGCATCTAATTTAGGGTTTTCAAAGTTTTATTAGTTTACATTTCATTTGGGGTTTTAAATTGCATTTTGCATCCTTTAAAATCTCAAAAAACCAAAAAAATTGCATACATATTGCATTCACTTTACATAGTAGTCTGCACATAATAGCATTTTTCAATCATTTACATTAGAAAAATAAAAAATAATTAAATCTTATAAGTTGTCATTTTTCTTGTTGTTTGTCATCAAATTGCACTTGCATTTCATCATAAATTTCTAGAAATCTATAACTGAAGGTGTATGTCTACAACCTGAATCAACAACCTTAAACATCAACTCAGAAACTTAGAACTTAATTTTTCAAACCCCTTGTGCAAGGACCCATTCGCCCTAGGGTGAATATGTCCTTATACAAGTCATTTTCTAGATTTATGGGCATAAATTTATCTCTATTTGCTTTATTTTGGGTTGTTTGTAGATCCCAATTTTAGTTTATAGAATTATAGTTTTTCTAAAATTGTTTGCATTCAAGCTAATTGGTCAAAACAAGTCCATTGTTCAAAAATAAAATTTGCATTTACTAGTCATCATTTTTCAATTTCCTACATTAAAAAAAAAACAAATTCTTGCATGTCATATATATGAGAATTATAATACCTTTTTACATACTTGCATTGTGCTTCCTATTTTTGGGTGTTAGCTACATTTTTTTAGTGTTTTTTTGTCTATTTTGGATACACTTTTGGTTTGGTGAAACTTGCATGAGTATTACAACCTGGTGTCCTTTTCTAATACTTCAATGAGACATAGCTAGAGACTCATGGCATCCCATTTCGGTACATCCGCTGTGGATCTTGGGTTTTCTAAATCTTTCACTCATAGTGTTGACACTAGTCAACCCATGTTGGAATCCATACCTAAAATAACATGTCTTATGATCTCCAATCCTGTTGATGTTGAAACCATTGTTGCTAATGTTCCTTAAGAAAACTTGCAAAAAATGGATAAATCCTAAAAAAAACTTCAAAACTTTGTGAGTGTTGAATGTATTGTTGGTAATGCAGTTCTTGTCATAGATAACATGCAGAGAATGCTTGATAATGAACTAGGAATAATTTTTTTGCATAGCCTAGCTCATATTATTGATGACCATGTTCCTACAGTGGCTAGTTGTGCTCAAACTTTGGGATACACTCAAAGTCAAGGAGGAAATCAAATTCCTCCCCTGCTACTATGGCCTCTATTTATACATACACTCATTCAACTGTTACTACAAAAAAACCAACTAGCAACATCAATCCAACTTTGGGTATGCCCATTGAGAATCCTTTTAACTTTGTGAATTCAAACATCATATCTCCTAACCCATCACCTCTCACAAAATTTCAATTCACTTTTCCTCCCAACACATATACCCTCCACCTTATTCATCTCCATCTCAAAACAAAACCAATGATTTCGTCCTTAACCAACTTTTGCAAAATGTGTTATCCCTCCAACAAAAAATTTCCAAATTGAACAAAAATCAAGATGGCCTAGGTACCTTCACAATATTTCAAACAAAACCCATTACCATTGGAGATATTTGTCATAACCCAATTTTTATTGCGTTTAAATTATAGTATGATGAAATATTGAGAAAATTCAATATGTTGAATGAAAATTTTGACATTTTTGAAAAGTTTGAAAGAAATTGACCATCTTTTGAACATGTGATATTTTGAACTATCTTATATTTTATCATGATTGAATGTTACTGATGAATTGTGCAAGTGCAAGTGTGTGCAAATACAGGATAACAGGTTGAAGGATGAGAACACGATTAAAGTAGGATTGTTTAGTTGGATCAAATGATAAGCTTGATGGAATATGGGTGCACACACCACAAAATGGCATGATGACTGCATTTGAAAATTCATATAGGAGAATTATATTAATTTGACTTGAAATGATGCGATGATTAAAAAGATATACTTGTGAAATGAAATACATGTGAATACTTATTTAATTGTCTATCTCGGTCTTTTGTTTTGAGCAAACAATAGCATGCCATAACACATAAATGAATGTATGTATTTTAGAAAGGATTATTAAAAGGATAAGAATAGCCACTTCATTTAAACATTGATGCTTGAAATAAAATAAAAGTTCATTTTTATTTAAATGTTAATATATCAACATATAAACATCTATAAATGAATATATATATATATATATATATATATATAAGTATTTATATTCCTTTTAAAAGGATAGAATTTGGATCAAAATTATCATTATCATATTGATAGAAATTCAAATAAAAATCATGAGAAAGATCTCATGAGGTCTTGGATTGCAACCAAATTTAAGACAGATATTCAAATTTGAAGTATGGGGTGGCTAAACACCAATGCCCATTAAGATTTCAAACAAGCCCTTTAGTGGAGGCGAAGGCAAAATCTAAAGAAAGTTGCCATTTTTTAGAATATATCATCGATGCTAACTAAGAAAGAACAACTTGTTCATCGAGAATTTAGAGAAAAGCCGAGGGAAAAATCCTCATAATTAGAGGTATTTAATGATTTTTACTTTGTAATGCTTGCATTTTATAGTTTCGTCTATTCTTAAGCACAATATGATTGTTAATATCCACGATTCTGTAGAATTGGATTAAATTAGTTCACTGATTTTCTTTATGCAATTATTTTGAATGAATTTGATATTCTTTCTATTGTAAGCAAGACCATGCCATCCATTTTATTTGCTCGAATATGCTCTGTGCATGCTTCACCTTTGGCATGAAAACTAATTATTCATACCTTGTAAGTTTTATGATGTTGCCATTTTATGTATCTTTTGCATGTGATTATCTTTAGCCAATCACACGACTAATCAGGGAACCGGTAGCTTGGGATTTGAAATGGAATGATTTTTAAATTGTTATGGCCCCCTCTAAGGGTGGGAAAAAAATATTCCATTAAGACCTTATGTTATACGATACTCTATATGATAAAATCCCTTCGATGGAGGTCCATATGGGTGCAAGATCCGTCACCTTCGATCTTGGATCAATGGGTATCATTAATGTATTATTGTTGCCTCTTCGTAGTAAGCGATGGTGAGGCTTATGTCTCCCCATTTTTTTAATATGATATTATTATTCCTTACACCTGTGTTTTGTTTTACTATGTTGCAGTGTTATTAATGTATCATGGTGCCTCATCCATAGAGGATGATGGCGGAATGATAAATCATTATAATTATGTCCTTGCATGTATGGTATTGTATAAGAGTGAATTTGCACCCCATGTGCAAATACCCTTTTTTACTTTATCTACCTTAGAGAACTAGGTTTGGAGGCTTAATTTCACATAAGCCCGCTGCTTGCATCCCAGTTGGCGCCTATTTTAAGTGTTAGTGGAGGCATTTTTTTTGGGGACGCTCGCACGGAGTGTAGATGTCCCTGGAAGATTCATGCAGTTGTACCTACAGATGCATTACATTTCTCATTGGGAGTCAAGTTGTAATGCCCCCTTTGGTTGACTGACCTGAATATGGCCATTTTCTTTATCTCCCCTTCAAATTCACTCCTTCCATATGCATTTGATTGGTGAAGAACTTCTTCACTTCATTCAAAAGCTCTAAGTAGCTTCTTCACCATCTCTTCAATCTCCAAACACTTTACACTTCATAGCAGCAACATCAACACTCCATCACTTTAGTAGAGCAAGTGTGGAACAAACACCATTGCAGCAGAGGCTTGAGTCCCTATCATTTTCTCCCCCATTAGCCTTGAGCGCTCTTGGTGGAGGTGGTAAGCTTTCACTCCTCTCCTCTATTACTTGGTTGAGTAGCATAACACTATTTTGTAGTGCTTTAAGTGCTCTTTACTTCATTTCTACTTTTCTCTCTCTCTATCTATCTTTCTGTGGAGGTGGGAACACCAAAACGAGGGTTTGACTGAGGAAAACTCCTATATAGCCCCAACAATTTCTCTCTCCCTCTTGTGTGTAGGTATTGAAGACACTCACAAGCTAGAAACTTCATCACTTGCGTGGTTGTAAGTATTCCCTTCCTTTCTTCTCCTTATCTTTATCATTTATTTTTTACTTTACTTCAATTCTACTACACTATGTTATTTCCCTATATTTTGTAAGTTCTCAATAATTAGGATAGAAGCATTCACTTTGTTGTTTTCTAAGACACTCTCATTATCTTGTCTGTATGAGATGTCAACACGCCTCTGAGACGCCAACACACTACACTATCATCTGTATTTTGCACTGCCATCCTTTAGACGAGAGCTTGTTAGTTTGTCCAAAAAATCTCTGTGACCTGCTCTTTCAGATTCTAAAAATTTCACGCTTTTCCTTGAGGTAGTTTAGGGAAGTTCACCCCATGAGGCTCTCTAAATGAAGAGAACTCATGAGTAGTGAATCCCCCTCTTCTACATTTTGGTGAACCCAACGTGAGGAACAATGTTCTTTGAAAAACTAGGAATTTATTTACCCCTACTTGGCGGGGTCATAACTTTTGACTCGGTGCTCAGAATTCAAAACCGTTTGCATTGTTGGGAAGGTATCATAGAGAACTTGTTTAGTTCCTAAAATACAAGTTTCTTTTGCAATCAAATTTTAGGGACTGATGCAAGTTCCGTCCCTAAATTCTACTCTGAAGACCTTCAAAAATGTAAATTGCTAGAACATAGAAAATACCAAAAAAAATGTAATGGATTTAATATCTTCTTTTATTAGTTTTGTATATAATTTTGTTCAAAATGTTAATGATATTCCATTTCATGCATGTGATGGTGGCTTAGGTTTACCTATGTCACTTGATATCTTTAATCCTTCTCACGAAGGTCCTCTGGCTTCAGAGGATATTTTATCGCAAGAAGATGAAATCATTGATACCTTTCTTAACATTACTCTACCTACTCTTCATTCGAATTCAATCTCTTCTAGAGATGATGCATTTGTGAATCACGAATCTCCTCATTCTAATGCACTATCTTGTAGGGATGATGAATTTCTTATCTATTCCAATGCACTCTCTTCTAGAGACATTGCATCGGTGAATGATGAATCTCTCTTCCATTCCAATGCATTATCTCCTAGAGATGATGCATTAGTGAATGATGAACCTCCTTCCACATTTGATTCTCCATGGATCAATGTTAAGAATGTTTCTTCAAATAATTATTCCACATTTGATCCTATTTGGATTGATGTTGATAATGTCTTTGAATAATTATTCTACTAGTTGTGATGAGTCTGTAAATGTAGTCTATGTCTCTACTTTCCCTCAAGGGCCTAAGAGACCAATCATTTATGTAACTCTAGCTAGTCCTTCTAAAAGGATTTGTTCTATTGACGGTGTTCCATTTGATGGTGGTTCTCCTGATCTTCCTAAGGCTCCCTCTTATAGAGCGGTAGCCCATGCTTATGAGAATAGAATGAATAAACAACCAAGTATTCCTTCAACACCTAAACCTAAAATTAAAGTGCCTGGTGATTACAATCTTGTTAAGCAACCTCTAGTTACTCTGGATAAGATCTCACTATGGGACTTGCTTCAGTCTGCTCTGATTTATCAAGGTATGCTTTAGGAATCCTTGCAAAAGATCCTTTTGCCTTCTTCCACTAGGCCGATGGACGCTAATGCATTGATGGCATATATTTGTTTGGATTCGCCGAATATTACGTTCTATCCGTAGGAACTCCCACCTTCAGAAGTATAGAAGCAAGTGGACCCTTTAATGATCATAGTGAACACTAATAAAATTGGCATTAGAAATACTCTCGTTGACACCGGTTTGACACTCAATGTATGCAACATTGATCTATTACCTAAGATTAATATTGATCCATCTTCTCTTAATACTTCTTTTGTTGTTATCCATGTGTTTGATAACATTGGTCGACAACCCCTAGGCACAATAGCCTTTCCTTTGGGGTTGGGACCCATTACTATACCCACCCTTGTATATGTTATGTCTAAAAATTTACCATATAACCTTCTTCTTGGTAGACCATGGATTCATGCTATGGGTGTAGTCCTGTCTACCTTGTATAAATCTATTAAGTTCACTTGCAATAAGAGAGTAGTCATAGTTAAGGCTAACCCTGATGCTATGCTCTTATGTGAGATGGAAGCTTCCAGTCAGGTTTTAGTTGTGCCTACTCTCATCCCTTTAGTGTCTTCCAATGTGTCGATGTTTACTCTAACAATATCTACAACAAAGGATACTCTTGAGATAGATGTCCCTAAGGAAGACCCTTCTAAAGCAAGAAATCCTAAGTCTATTTCTTCTCAAAGGAATGCATGTCTTGGTGATGATTGGGGTTATTTAGACTTTACAGATTCCTTCATTTAGGAGTATAAATTCAACCCAATCCACTTAGACCTCCTGATAACATCATTCACACCTGCTATCAAAATGACTACTCTTTTGTATTGCGGAGTAAGGTGAATGTAAATTGTAATGTTCTTAGTGTTGATCCTCCTTCTAAGGAAGATGATCACACTTATGTTAAAGAGGTTGATGCTGGTAACCCTGTCAGGAAAGATGATGGTGATCTCATAGAGGAGTATGATCCCCTTTGTTGGAATAATACTCTCCATGTCGATCCTCCATTGTCTACTACCTTCATATCTCCTTTTTGCGAGTAGTCAAACTTTTCTCTACAAGAGAAAGGGTTGCTTCTTGCTCCTCATTATTTATCTAAGCAAGAGCATATTTTGTTGCAACTTCTTAAATCCTGCTTAATCACTCTTCCCTCTCCTACATGTAATAAACTTCAAAAACATGATAAAGGAAAACATTATTTATGTGCACACCATCAAGTGCTTGGTCATTCCACTGGTGAATGCAAAGCCTTGAAAGATAAAATATAACAAATTTCTGATTCAAGTGTTGTCAAATTTCCATTTGATTGATGCACCTACCTTTTCTTTGCATGACAAGGGATATCAAGGTTTACCTCTATCCTGTATGATTCTAATTATTTTGCATGGTTCTCCTCCCTTGTATGCTGGGGGCAGTGATGACTTATTCAGGAGATGTGCATCCTTCTAAGGACCCTCTCTCTTCTCTTTATCTTTCAATTGAAATGTCCCTTGAGTGGACCCATTTTCTCTTGAAGGGTTCCTGAGGGACCCCCTTTGAAAGATTTTATCTCAAATGAATTCTATGGCATCTAGCTTGGGGGCAACCTAACTAGACCTATTTCATTTTCTTGGCATCTAGCTTGGGAGTAGCCTGACTAGAACTCGCCTTTCAAACAACACGTCCCTTGAGTGGACCCCCTCTTCTTTTGAAGGGTTCCTGAGGGACCCCTTTGAAAGTCTTCCAACTTGACGGTGGTTTGTGTGACTGTCTGCTTACTTGCTTTGCAGGACCGAGAACTTGTAGAGCTCCTTTACATACTTACCTGGTGATACAGGTTCTCCTCCTTGAGTGGGGTTTGCTTTTATCACCTCTCATTAGTGATACAGGTTTTCCTCCTCGAGCGGGGATTGCTTTTATCACTTTTACTCTATGATACGAGTTTTCCTCTTCTAGCAGGGATTGCTTTTATCACTTTTACTCTGTAATATGGGTTTTCCTCCTCGAGCAGGGATTTCTTTTTATCACTTTTACTCTGTGATATGGGTTTTCCTCCTCAAGCGGGGATTTCTCTTATCACTCTTGCATTCATTTCTATCTTTCTCTTCTTAATTGTATATACTGGATCGAAGATTAACATCTTCTTCATCCTAAGTATATGCTATTTCTTCAGCTTCATAGTTCTGTGGAACTATGAAGTCCTCTTTTGACCCTACACTCTCGGGTTTTCTAGATCGCAATTTGCTTCCTTGATAGTTCAGGTATACATTTCTAACCCTACTACTTCTCTGATCTACTTTACTGAAGCACTCATCAGTATTCTTGCTCGCTAAAGTGGGGGAAAAATGTATAAGAGTGAATTTTCACCCCATGTGTAAATCCCCTTTTTTCCTTTATCCACCTTAGAAAACTAAGTTCAGAGGCTTAATTCCACCTAATCTCGTAGCTTGCATCCCACGTGGTGCTTGTTTTGAGCGTCGGTGGAGGCATTTTTGTCGGGGACACCCACACGATGCGCAGGCATCCGTGCGACACGCTTATGTCCCTTGTAGATTCCTGTAGCTAAACTTGTAGAGGTATTACACTTCTCATTAGGAGTCAAGTTGTAACACCCCCTTTAGACAACCAGCCCAAATATGTCTGTTTTCTTCATCTCCACTTCAAATTCACTCCTTCCATATGCATTTGATTAGCGAAGAAATTCTTCACTTCAATCACAAGCTTCACAATCTCTACACAAGCTCTAAGCAGCTTCTTCACCATCTCTTCAATCTCTAAACACTTTACACTTCACAACAACAACATCAACACTCCATCACTTTAGTAGAGCAAGTGTGGAACAAACACCATTGCAACAGAGACTTGAGTCCCTCTTATTTTCTCCCCCATTAGCCTTGAGCACTCTTGGTGGAGGTGGTAAGCTTTCACTCCTCTCCTCTATTACTTGGTTGAGTAGCATAACACTATTTTGTAGTGCTTTAAGTGCTCTTTACTTTATTTCTAATTTTCTCTCTATCTATTTGGCTATCTGTGGAGGTGGGAACACCAAAATGAGGGTTTGACTGAGGCAAACCCCTATACAACCCCAAAAATTTCTCTCTCCCTCTTGTGTGTAGATATTGAAGACAATCATGAGCTAGAAGCTTCATCACTTGTGTGGTTGTAAGTATTCCCTTCCTTTCTACTCCTTATCTTTATCATTTATTCTTTACTTTACTTCAATTCTACTACACTCTACTATTTCCCTATATTCTGTAAGTTCTCAGTAATTAGGATAGAAGCATTCACTTTGCTATTTTCTTAGACACTCTCATTCTTTAGTCCATATGAGACGTCAATGTGCCGCGCTGTTGTCCGTATTTTGTGCTATCATCCTTTGGCTGAGAGCTTGTCAGTTTGTCCAAAAAATCTCTTTGACCTGCTCTTTCGAATTCTAAAACTTCTGCACTATTCCTTGAGGTATTTTAGGGTAGTTCACCCCATGAGGATCTCTAAATGAAGAGAAATTGTGAGTGGTGAATCCCCCTCTCCTATAGGTATGTAAACTATTGTTATCTATGAACGATACCCATATCATCCTTTGGACGAATATAACCAAGCCGAGGGTTGACATGCACGACTTCAACCTTGGTTACTATTAAATGGTAAGCAACAGTCAACCAATTGTTGGTCCTTCCATAGAAGGACAGTGCCATAAGTATGCTATATCAATGAATGTAGGTTCTTCAAAACTTGAGCAAAATAAGTCTTATCTTAGTTTTTGTGTGAAATTATTACTGTTGTTGAAATGACCAAAATGTTGTTCAAGTTTTATTACCTTGCAAGAAACAATATCAACATCATTTGGTTATTTTGTTTATATGTATATTTATAGACAACTATTCTCAGAAAGAAAGAGTTTGAATAGAAACATGAGGATAAAAGTTATGTCTTTTCAAAACTTTGACAATGATTGTCTTGAATAGCTAAGGGATCCCTGGATGAGACTCGAATAAATGAAGCACTGATTAACTTGGAATTGAAACTATTTAAATTTCTGCAAACAACATCGTTTTGTTATAAACATTATTTGTTTAGCTGTAAACAACATCGTTTTTTTATAAACAATATTTTTTTAGTTGCAAACAACATCATTATGTTATAAAGAATTATTTTTTAGTTGCAAACAACATCATTTTGTTATAAACAGCAATTGGTTAGCTATAAACAGTATTGTTTTGTTAAAAACAATATTTTTTCAGCTGCAATCAACATCGTTTTGTTATAAACAACATTATTTAGCTGCAAACAACATTGTTTTGTTATAAATAGTATTTTTTTTAGCTACAAACATCATTTTATTATAAAAAATAATTGTTTAGCTGTAAACAATATCATTTTATTATAAACAATAATTGTTTAGCTGCAAACAACATTGTTTTGTTAAAAATAGTGTTTGTTCAGCTGCAAACAACATCGTTTTGTTATAAATAACATAGTTTAACTGCAAATAGCTTGTATTGTTACAAACAACATATCAATATGTGGAAATTGTTTAAACAGACTTGTTCTTAGTTCTACTTCTTGTATTTCTGACAAACAATATGTTAATATGTAACATTATTTGTATGTAAGCAATCTGATATAATGGTTTTTATTTCAAAATGTATGCACAAATTAAGAACTTAAGTTGGCACATATATGTGTATGCACATAGACCTTTGTCTATGTAAATACACATACTTGTGACATACCTTCTTTTGTTACCTATTTAATTCATTCTTAAATGAATACTAAATAACGTTGAATGTAATCATGTAACATGTGCTTGAAATAAATGGGTAATGTACTGATCAGTTCCATTGAATCATTTTCTAATTTTTATTTAAGTTGAGGAAATAAGTAGATAAATTAATTTTTTGTAGATATGTGAGTAAAGAACATTCTCTTGTTTGAATAGAACAACAACACCTAAGTAGACTAGAGAACCTTAGGGTAGATGGTGCTAGAGGGTAGATAGTTGCTATGAGATAACTGTTTGTTGAAAGTTACCTTCTGGGATGGGTGCTGAAATGGAGTTCAAAGAGTATATTTTTTGCTTTATTCAAAACCTATTGTTTGTTATTGCAACATTATTCTTATGCTTAGCCAAGCAATTAGCCCATTACGTATGTATGGACTTTGTGATAACACTCTCTACCATTCCTAGCATAGATCTTACATTATTCTAATCATAGATAGAGATGCATGTTGATGTATGGGCACACACTAGATTCCACCTTACAAATTGTTCTCTTGCTAAACTTTCCTTGCAGGGTCAGGTATTCTTCAAGTTGGAATAATTTCGGGGAAGTGTAAGCTTCATGGTTGGGTGGTAAAGTGCTTCAACCATGTTCTCTTCCACCAGTGGAGGCGAGTTTCAAGAGGAAACCTTGGACGTTTCATGATTATCATGTTCTATGATGTAACCTTGATGTAAATTTTTATACATTGTATTGAATTTGTGGCCCTATGAGCCAAGTCAACTTGGATATTGTAATTAACATTGAAATTGAATATATATATACATATGACTCATTTTAATTAGACATTTGTTGCTATGATTGAAAATAGCTACTTAGTTATGTCTTTTTAAATTGGTTATTCATAATGTCATTTGCAATAATCTAAATTAAGTAATAACTAGAATGGGTTATTACATTTGGTATTAGACCTTAGATTTCAACTGTAGGCCTTTTGGAGTCCACAATAGCCATGAATAGGGAATAGTTAACTCTTGACCCAATTCAGTTGTTCTAAGAATTGACTGAACCTAGATTGTATGTAGGTATGGGAAGGTCTAAGTTAGGACAAAAGAAGGGGAAGACTATTAGGACCTCAAACAATAAAGTCGTATTGGAAGAAAACACCAAGACTGAGGTTCATCTTGAGATTCTCAATGATGAGACTCTATCTCAAGCCCTCACACGACTTAAGTTGGAGAGGGGAAAGAAGATTGAGGAGTCAAAGTGAGTTCATAAGATTAAGAAGCTTTCCGATCAGAGATTGGGACCTAGGGTGTGGACCAAACACACCCTTATTAACTAAGGAGGAAAAGGAGAGCCTGCGTGCTCAACCCTCCTCTTCTGAGAAAATTGATGTAAATTCTGATGAGGACCTAGAGGAGTGTCCTCTCTCTAAGAACGAGAAAAATGATTAATGTAACAAGAAGCTTTTGTAAATAAGGGTCTATTGACCCAAACCTAATATAAATAAAGCAAGGTGTTATTTTTGGTGTGTTCAAACAAAAAACTCCAAAATATGTTTATTGTGAATAAATGTGTATGTCCTTAATGAATGAGTAATATATGCATGTGTATGTAATGTTATGTAGGATAAGAACATTTACTTTTAGAACCCAGTGTTAAGTTATGAAAAGCATGCAATGTGATGCATGTCGGGTGCAAGCCAGAATGGTGACCACCAGGCAAGAGATGGGTGGTAGTGGGTTAGAAAACAAACCAAACAAGAGTCTAGAATAGATTCTAGAGCTTCTGAATAGGAAAGAGGCTCATATGGACCACATAGAATATGAGGTTTGAGTGGCGCGTGAGGACCAGGTTCATGGAATGCATAAGTCAATTAGGGGAATAGTGGTCCATGTGAAGGACCTCGAGATCAAATTGAGGAAGAACTTGGAAAAGATCTCAACAAAGTAGAACAACCTAAGTTTGATGGTAAAGCCATCAGAGCAGGAGCTTAGGCATGGATCATTGAGATGGAGAAATATTTTGGACTTTATAACCTATTTGATTAGACTATTAAGGCTACATGGGATACATATCAACTTTCAGGAGAAGCAACTACTTGGTGGGAAAATGAAAAGTTAGAAAGGAATCTTCAGCTTTCTGAGATTATGTCAGAACTCTTTCTCCAATCTTTAAGGAAGAGATGGTTACCGCAACTCTTTTTCGACAAGAAGGTGATAGAATTCCAAAACCTAACTCAAGGGACCATGACTATGACCCAATATTGGGAAAAGTTCACCAACCTACTAAAGTATGTGCCCCAATATTAGGGAGATGAATTTCGTATCCAAAAGTTCATATTAGGACTTAGGCCCCACATTGGAGCAGAAGTGGACATGCATGATCCTCTCACCATGAACACATTTTTCTTAAAGGCCACCAAACAAGAGAAGAAGTTGCAACCGTTATCCAATTAACACAATAATACAAATCCTAAGTCACAGTTTGGGAACAAGAAGTTTCATAAAGGGGACAAGAACCATTAGATCCGTAATCTCAAGAGGGTAGGTGATTCATAGGAGAAAGGTGAAGGTGGTAATGGTGGAAAAAGAAGGAAAATAATAAGGGAAAAGATGACCAAAAGCAGAAGGGATTTAGAGAGGATAATCCAAAAGGTCGCAAAGGGCTTCATGATGGATGTTATACTTGTCGAGGCAACCATTATGACTCAAATTTTCCATAACGATCAAAGCCATGAAGGGAAGGAAACTATTAGCAGTCTCAACATCATCAGATCCACAATGCAGTGGATAACAAGCAGGAAAAGTATTAGGCTTCGCCAATATAGCTAATGGGTAAGCTCTATGGTCAAACTGTCTCTATTTTAATTGATATTAGAGCTACCGAATGTTTCATAGATCCTAGAGTAATATCCAAGATACCTATTAGACTTGGATAGATGGAAAAATAATGAACAATCCAATATGGAAACCAAGTAGAGGAAGGGTAGATACATGTCTCTTTTGTAGCGAGTTAGAGCTTCCAACCTTCCAAACCTAGGTGAACCTATATGTGGCACCTTTAGGCTCATACTATGTAATTTTGGGAATAAATTGGTTGACCAAGCATAAGGCTATAGTGAACTGTGAGGATAAAGTAGTTAATAGTCTAGATGATTATGGGAACCCAATTGAGATTTGTCGGATGTAAAGACCCTTAGAGCTTAGACAAATCTCTGCTATGTAGCTCAAAAAGGCTTGTCAAAAGGGATGTGCTATTTATGCTTTGCATATCAGTAACCCTTACAATAAGGAACCATATTTAGATGACTACTCTATTCTCAAGGAGTTCTGAGATGTATTCCCTAATGAACTCACAGAGTTATCTTTGAAATAGGAATTTGACTTCTCTATTGACCTTATAGTAGGAGCTGAGCCTCAATCCAAAGCACCTTATCGAATGACTACCACTGAACTCTATGAGTTGGAGGACTAGTTAATGGAATTGTTGAACAAAGGGCTCAGAAGACTCGATATGTCTCCTTGGGAAGCACCAGTTATCTTTGTGAAAAATAAGGATGGAACCTTGCGTTTGTGTATAGACTATTGGATGTCGAACAAGGTGACCATCAATAATTGATATCCACTCCCAAGCATTGATGAGTTGTTTGACCAGATAAGGGAGCGACAGTGTTCTCCAAAATTTATCTTTGATTAGGATACCATCAATTGAGAATAAAGGAAGAAGATATTTCGAAGAATGATTTTGAACTCAATATGGAAATTATGATCTCACTATGGTACCTTTTAGTTTAATCAATGCACCTGCAACTTTCATGAACCTCATGAATAGTATGTTCAGAGACTGTTTGGATGACTTTGTTTTGATTTTCATTGACAAAATCCTAGTTTACTCAAAGTTTGTTGAATAACATGATAAGCACTTGAGGATAGTTTTACAGTGGCTGAGAGAAAAGAAACTCTTTGGGAAGCTATCCAAATGCTCATTTTATCAAGATAGGGTGCACTATCTAGGCCATATTATTTTAGCTGAGGTATTCTTTAAGAGTTGGAATTCCTACTTGTATTTCTTGGTCCATTCAAACCACATTCCCTTTCTTTGAAGTGATGTAATAGGAGATGCACTTTGGGAGAACCCTTGCAGAAAATTTCTATATACATCTTGCGAGGCCCATGAAGCTACAAAATTTTGACACATTCTGAGGCACCGACCATTCCACGATCACCTTGATCTTTTCAAGGTCTACATAGATTCCTTCAGTTAAAATAATATGGCCTAGATAGTGCACCCTGTCTTGATAAAACAAACACTTGGATAGCTTCCCAAAGAGCTTTTTTTGTCTCAACAGTTGTATAACTATCCTCAAGTGCCTATCACGCTCTTCAATGGACTTTGAGTAGACTAGGATGTCATTAATGAAGATAAGAACAAACTCATCCAAATATTCTTTGAACACACTATTCATGAGGTTCATAAAGGATACAGGTGCATTAGTCAAGTCAAAAGGTACCATAGTGAACTTGTAATGCCCATATTGAGTTTGAAAAGTAGTCTTTGGAATATCTTCTTCCTTTATTCTCAACTGATTGTACCCTAACCTGAGATCAATTTTAGAGAATACTATCGCTCCCTTCATCTAGTAAAAAAAACATCGATCCTCGAGAGTGGATATCAATTCTTGATGGTTTCCTTGTTCAACATCCAATAGTCTATACATAGATGCAAGGTTCCATCCTTCTTTTTCACAAATATGACTGGTGCTCCCCAAGAAGACACACTGGGTCTAATAAGCCCTTTGTTTAGCAATTCCATTAACTAGTCCTTCAACTCATAAAGTTTGGTGGTGTTAATCTGATAAGGTGCTTTAGATTGAGGCTCAACTCTTGGTACAAGGTCAATAGAGAAATCAAATTCTTGTTTCGAGGGTAAATCCATGAGTTCATCAGGGAATACATCTTGGAACTCCTTGAGAATAGGGTAGTCATCTAAATATGGCTCCTTGCTGTTAGGGTTACTGATATATATGCACAACATAAATTGTACACCCCTTTCGATGAGCCTTCTTTAGTTGCATAGGAAAAATTTGTCTAAGCTCTAAGGGTCTTTGCATTCCACAAATCTTGACTAGGTCCCGTAATCATCCAGACAATTGACTACCTTATCCTCGCAGTTCACTATAGTCTTATGATCGGTTAACCAATTTATCCCCAAAATTACATCATATGAGCCTAAAGGTGCCACATATAGGTTGACCTGGTTTTGGAAGGCTGGAAGCTTTAACTTGTTGCAAAAGAGACATGTATCTACCCTCTGCTTTGCTTGATTACCATACTAGATTGTCCATGAGTTTGCAATGTATCCAAGTCTAATAAGTATATTAGAAATTACTCTAGGATGTATGAAACATTTAGTAGCTCCGATATCAATTAAAATAGAGACAGTTTGACCATAGAGTTTACCTGTCAGTTGAATTGGCGAAGCCTATTACTCTACTTGTTTGTTATCCACTACAACATGGATCTGGTGATGTTGAGTCTACTGGTAGTTTCCTTCCTTTCATGATTTCGACTGCTATAGACAATTTGAGGCATAATGATCTCCTCCACAAGTATAGCATCCATCATGAGGCCCTTTGCAACCTCTTGTCTTGTCCTCTCTAAATCCCTTCTGCTTTTGGTCATCTTTACCCTTATTTTTGTTTTCCTTCTTGTTCTTTCCACCATTACCATCTTCAACCTTCTCCTGTGACTCACTTCTCCTCTTAAGATTATGGAATTGATGGTTCTCGTCTCCTTTATGAAATTTCTTGTTACCAAATTGTGACTTAGGATTTGCATTATTGCGGAAATTGGATAACTGCTGTAGTTTATGTTCCTATTTGGTGGAATTTTGGAAGACTTCATTCATGGTAAGAGGATCATGCATATCCACTTTAGCTTCAATGTGGGGTCTTAGTCCTAATATAAATTTATGGATAGGAAAATGTTCATCTCCTTGATATTGAGGCACATACTTCAATAGGTTGGTGAACTTTTCCCAATACTAAGTCATAATCATGCTCCCCTGAGTTAAATTATGGAATTATGTCACCTTCTTGTCAAAGAAAAGCTGCGATAACCATATCCTCCTAAAATATTTAAGGAAGAGTTCCCAAGTAATCTTAGCAGGATGAAGATTCCTTTCTAATTTCTCATTATCCCACCAAGTTTTTGCTTCTCTAGAAAGGTGATATGTAGCCCATGCTGCTTTAGTCTGGTCGAAAAGGTTATGAAGCCCAAAGTATTTTTCCATCTCAATAATCCATGCCTCCGCTCTTGCTCTGATAGCATTACCATTGAACTTAGGCAGTGCTACTCTTTTGAGATCTTTTCCAAGCTCTTCCTCAATTCGACCTTGTGGACTTGCTCCAGGACCACCATCTCCTTGATTGATTTCTGCATTCCTACGGTTTTGATCCTCACGTTCCACTCAAACCTCTTGTTATATATGGTCCATACAAGCCTATTTCCTATTCATAAGCTCAAGAATCTATTCCAACCTCTTGTTTGGTCTGTTGTATGAACCACTACCACCCAACTCTTGCCTAGTGGTCACCATGTTGAATCACACTTAACCTACATCACATTCACATCTATCACATATTAACACTAGGTTCTATGAATAAACATTCTTATTCTACATTTTGTTACATACACATGCATATATCACTCATTCATCATAGACATACACATTCATGCATTGAAAACATATTTTGGATTCCTTCGTTTGAACACACCAAAAATATCATCTTATTTTATTTATAATAAGGGTGGGTCAATAGACCTTATTTATAAAGCTTTTTGTTACATTATTCAATTTTCTTATTATTAGAAAGAGGACATTCCTTTGGGTCCTTGTTTGAATTTACATCAAGTTTCACAGTAGATGATGGTTGATCACATAGGCTCTCCTTTTCCTCCTTAGTTAACAAGGGTGCATTGGGTCCACACCCTAGAGGCTAGTCCCTAATTGTGGAAATGTTTTTGATCTTATGATGAAGGAACGATCCCCGGTCTACCTCTTTCCAACTCAACTCATAGTGACAACACAGGTTTGCATACAAAAAATTGCAAAAAGTAAAACAAAATTTTCTTTTTATTATTGAAATGCCATTACATCAGCACATGCCATCAAATGGGATTTTATTACATCATCTACAATTTTGAAATAGATTTGGCTTAGACTCTTACTAGTCTAACCTATCCTTCTTCTATGGGATACTCTGCCACCTCCCCTGCTTCCTTTCTGCACTCTCATGATGGGCATATATGTATCTTCTCTCCATCATCACTAGCAAGCTTCTCCTTCATGTCGACCATGTCGTTCTTCCTTCATTGTGTTGTAGTACCATTTAGTTACCTCGCTATTAGTAGCTCCAATCATTGACCAATCAACATTTGAAATCACTAGGTTGTTACATCATAATCAATAGCATCACCGAGTCGGACAATGATCATGTATTCCACAACAACAATGTGGAATACGCCTAATATCATGTTGCCAAGTGTTGTGCTCAAATTTGTCTTCCACTGTGTTGACTACCTATCTCAACCATCCATCTCAGGTCATCCTCATACCTTTCATCCCATCGTTGTATCATTGGGACCCCAACTCTTCTTCTGTTGATACCATCAAGTTATACCACATTTCTCCTCCATCTTATCATCCTATCAGGGAAACCTTCAATCATCTTCCACTAATATGAAGGAGTCTTTCCGAAGTCTTTGTTCATTGGGGAATTCTATCAGTCTATTGGGGAGACCCTAACTTGACTCCCATCAATACATAGGCATCCCACCAATGAAATCTTACACTCTGTCCATGCCATTACTATGTCACACATTGTAATCCATAACATGGATGTGGATTACCCAATCCCATCATGCCCTATGTCTATTCATTTTTATTGTTAGTTTCGACCATGTGTCATATTTTCATTCACCTCATGACTATACATCATCCTTATACTATTAGGTTCCACAGCCGGCTTCACACTCCTATCATTCTATCATTGTAACCTACTTCCTTGTCCTACCAATAATCCCAAGTCTCACCGATATCGTTGGTTGGCCAATCACTAGAACTCCTCCCAAATTTAGAATGATACACACCAGTCACACTGATGTTGCCATCTATCCATGTCAAATC
Organism: Sequoia sempervirens; assembly: GCA_007258455.2. Lineage (NCBI taxonomy): Eukaryota > Viridiplantae > Streptophyta > Pinopsida > Cupressales > Cupressaceae > Sequoia > Sequoia sempervirens. The sequence goes on along the minus strand of VDFB02086081.1, from coordinate 64,342,060 downwards.
AACAGGTCCCACAACCATCACTCATTCTCTTATCACCATTGATTTATTGTGGGGACACCAAAGGTCATTCTGCTGACATCACACATCGCTGGGCCCACACTTCACTTTTCTATGTTGAGTTGTAAGGTAGACATGTTCCAAAAAACACCACCCACCTTAAAGTGCAATCTTCATGTAAGTTCATCAAAATAGACAAAAAACCACCAATGCTACAAAAATCCTTGAGGTGGTAGGGCAAGGAGTTAGCGAAGCATAGCAAAACATTGCCCGAGTTAGAGAAACTTAGAAAAACACTGCCCAAGATAAGACTTATCTGAATTCTTACACGCACTGGTCTTATTTGACCAAACAATATAGAAAAATGATGCAAGATTTTTTCTTGGCCCTAGATGCTCCTACATCAGATTTCCTAGGTGAATAAAATTTCATGTGCTCCTACACATGGCATCTATTGGGTCATCCTTTAGTTCTGATTTCTTCTTCCACACCTTCCAGTTGTCCAGTCTTCTCAACTGTTGCCTTTGCAGTTTCACCACCTGCACCTGTCGACTTCTCTCATTCTGTGCATAACTTCTCCTTTGGATCTCTTTGCAAACTACAGATCCCCACCATTCTTCATCACAGTCTTCTACCTTTGTGGGAATTGACCCACTACAATCCGCTCCTTCCATTGTTCACTTTTCTTTGTCTTATCCTCTTGCACAAGGATTTCTGCAAGCCTCACTACTGCTATGCTTTCTCCAACACCATCCAATTTCATCAACATGTTCTCCAGGGGACAATTTATTTTTTCTTTGGCAACACATTCCACCTTCATCAATATGTCCTCCAAAGGACTCTCTTGCAACCCCTTTTCCTTTATGCCTTCACAAAGACATGAATCCACTGCAAGTTTCTCTCTTGCTTTTCCTTTCTTATCCTCTTGTGTGAGGACTTCTTATTCGATGCCACAGACTTGAAACCCTACTGCAATCTCTTTTTTTCTTGCAAACACAACACTACCAAAAGGGTTATAAAAATCATGAGCCTTGGAAGATTCTTCACTAGCACCACCTTCTCCTCTCATGTGGGCTGCCCCCACATTTTCTTCTTCCCAAGCCCTTCCATCAAAGGGCTGCAATTATTTTCAATCCTTGCAACCTCGGTTGCAATCTTTCCTCTTTCTTCATTCTCCATATCTACTAGTAGACATCCTTTAATTTTAGGTTCTGGTTCCTCAACTTGTTCATCCTCTTCCTCGATGTCACTTGCATGACACTTTGTTGTATCCTCACCTTCACCAATCTACTCACCAAATTTAGGATTCTTTAGGTCCATCACCACATCTTTGTGTCCTATAACATTGCAATCCTTCGCGACAACACGCTTCACCATCCATACTTTATTTCTTACAGTGTTGGACGACCGTCCCTTCTTTGTTGCTCTCCTCATAGGCTCTGTTTCTTGTCTCAAATCAACTTTATGCTCAGGTACCTTGTCATGTACCCCTACTACTACTGATTTCCTTTTCCAAAATGGTACGATGTACCCATGATCCACTAATTTACTTCTATCCTTTCTATCATGTAGGTTTTAATTCCTATTTTACTTGCATAATCAAAATCAAAAGTTGAACTCATATTCACCTTGCCTTTGTCTTGCTGGCTTGTCACTTTAATCCCTTTGTAGGATTTCTCCTTTTCTTTGAGAATCCTCTTTTCATCTTTAGGTACCTTGCAATGTACCTCTAATGCATTCTCTTTCCTTCCCATAGTCAAAACATTATTAGAAGGATAAACATCACCTCCAACTTTTGTCTTCTTTTGTTTCCAACCTCTTATAGTGTCCTCTAATTCATTTAGTTGCTACTTCAACTCTATCAACTCTCTTTCCTACGATCTGTTTATTATTTCCTCTATTATGGGAATCCTTGGAACCTATCTAATGACAAAAATATTCTTTCCATTTCTCTTTTCTATCTTTAAGGCCTCTCAAGCTGTAACAACACAATTTCTCAACCCTTAGGCCACACTTGAATGTAAACTGCCTCCCATTCAGAAATTTGTTCACAAATCTTCAATACCTTTAGATGTTACCCACACACTCTCAATGTTCTAATAAACCTTTAAAGCCTTAAGTTTTCATATGTGAACGGCCTCACATTTGGAAATCTGCTCACAACTTCAAGAAATATCACACTCGCACAACCATCCTCTACCCAAAAAAGACCCTAGAAGATGCCTTCCCCTACACACCTCTCTTAGTGGAGGAGCTCTACACCTTCAACCCAAATTTATCTCTACTAGAGGATAGCAGTTACAAACCCTCTTTCATGCCTACAACAAACATGCTTTCCACAAGTCTTCTCAGCTCTTCACTCGTAGGTCTTCTAGTTTCAACCCACACTCACATGTCCTACTACAGCTACCTCATGTTTGACGCTCTAATACAAACTTAGGGAAACTAGTTCTGATACCACTTATGAAGGAGTGATCCCCGGTCTGCCCCTTTCCAACTCAACTCACAGTGACAACACATGTTTGCATACAAAAAATGCTAAAAGTAAAAAAAAATGTTCTTTTTATTACTGGAATTCCATTACATCAGTACATGCCATCAAACAAGCTTTTATTACATCATCTACAAAACTGTAATAGATTTTTCTTAGACTCTTACTAGTCTAACCTCTCCTTTACCTATGGGCTACGCTGCCACCTCCCCTATTGCCTTTATGCACTCTCATGATGGGCATATATGTATCTTCTCTCCATCATCACCGACTAGCTTCTCCTTCACATTAGTTGTATCATTCTTCCTTCCTTGTGTTGTAGTACCGTTTAGTTACCTCACTATCAGTAGCTCCAATTGTCAATCAATCAACATTTGAAATCACCAAGTCATTACATTGTAATCAACAACATCACTGAGTTGGCCAATGATCATGTATTCCACAACAACAATGTAAAATATGCCTAAAATCATGTTGCTAATTGTTGTGATCGAATTCATCTTCCACTATGTTGACCACCTATCTCAACTGTCCATCTCAGGTCATCCTCATACCTTTCATCTCATCATTATATCGTTGGGACACCAACTCTTCTCCTACTAATGCCATCAAGTTAAACCACATTGCTACTCCATCTTATCATCCTAAAGGGGAAACCTTCAATCATCTTCCACCGATATGAAGGAGTCTCGCTGAAGTCTTTGTTCACAATAGGGAATTCTATCGATCTATCAGGGAGACCCTAACTTGACTCCCACTGATACACATGCATCCCGCCAATGAAATCTTACACTCTATCGATGCCATCACCATGTGACACATCGTAATCCACAACATGGATGTGGATTATCCAATCCCATCATGCCATGCGTCTTCTTGTCTTTATTGTCAGTTCTTGCCACATGTCTTTTTGTTCGCCTCATGACTGTATGTCATCCTTATCCTACTGGGTTCCATAGTTAGCTTCACACTCCTATCATTCTATTGTTGGAACTTGCTTCCTTGTCCTACCAATAATCCCATGTCTCGCCAATATCTTTGGTCATCCCATTGCTAGAACTCCTCCCAAAGTTACAATGATATACACTAGTCATGTCAATGTTGCCATCTGTCCTTGTCAAATCAACGGGTCCCACAACCATCACTCATTCTCTTATCACCATCAGGTCATCGCGGGGACACCAAAGGTCATTCCACTGATGTCACACTTCACAATGGTAAGTTAGTCATTTTCTAAAAAACACCACCCACCTTAAAGCACAATTTTCATAAGTTCATCGAACTAGAAAAAACACCACCAATGCTACTAAAATCCTTGAGGTGGTAGGGTGAAGAGTTAGTGAAACATAGAAAAATACTGCTTGAGTTAGAGAAACTTAGAAAAATTCCGCTCAAGAAAAGACTTGGCCGAATTCTTACATGCATTGGTCTTATTTGATCATTGAACAACACAGAAAAATGATTCAAGATTTTTTCTTGGCCCTGGATGCTCTTGCATCATCTTAGGTGTGCACTTCTCCTCAATCTTCTTGCCTCTCTCTAGCTTAAGTCGTGTGAGGGCTTGGGCTAGATTTTTTTTGTCAGGAATCTTGGGTTCAACCTGTATCTCAACATTTTATTCTATTACAACTTTCTTATGTGAGGTTCTAATGGTTTTCCCTTTCTTTTGTCCTACCTTTGACCTTCCCATACCAGCATTCAATTCTAGGCTCGATCAATTCTTAGGAAAAATAAATTTGGTCAAGGGCAACTATCCCTAGTCAAGACTATGGTAGACTCAAAAGGCCTAGAGTTGACCCTAAGCTCTGATACCAAATGTAATAACTCATTCTAAATTATTACTTTATAAATATTATTGCACATGACATATGAATATATTCAAATTAAAAATACATAACTAAGTAGCTATAGTCAATCATATCAACACATGCCTAATTCGAATGAGTCAAGATTTATATATATTCAATTCAAACATCAATTACAATATCTAAGTTTGACTTGGCTCATAAGGCCACAAAGTCAATAAAATGTACAACTTTTACATCAGGGTTACATCAAGGTTACATCATAGACTAAGATAGTCTTGTATAAATCTAAGGTTCCTCTTGACTCTTGCCTCCACTGGTGGACGAGAACATAGTTGACGCGCTTTATCACCCAACCACGAAGCTTATGCTTCCTCAAAATTCTTCCAACTTGAAGAATACCCGACCCTACATAAAAAGTTTAGCAAGAGAACAATCTGCAAGGTGGAATCTAGTGTGTGCCCATACATCAACATGCATTTCTATCTACAAGTTAGAAAAGAGAATGCAAGATCTATGCTAGGAATGGAAGAGTGTTATCACATAGTTCATACTTATATAATGAACTGAATTGCTTGGCCAAGCATAAGAATAATGTTAAAACAACAAACAATAGGTTTTGGTAAAGCAAACCTATACTCTTTGAATTCCATCTCAACATCCATCCTGGAAAGTAACTTTCAACATCAAGTTATCGAGCATAGCAACTAACTACACTCTAGCAACATCTACCCTTAGGTGTTGTTGTTCTATTCAATTTACAATTCAAAAATAAATCATGGAAATTGATCAAACATTATCCTTCCATTATAAGCACATGTGACAAGATTACTTTCATTGTAACTAAGTATTAATTTAAGAATAAAGAAAAATAAGAAACAAAAGAAGGTATGTCACAAGTATGTGTATGTACGTAGATGAAGGTCTACATGTATACACATATATGTGCCTACTTAAGTTATGAATTTGTGCATACATTTTGAATTTAAAACCAATAGATCAAATTTCTATTATTCAAATAATGTTCTAAAATATCATATAGTCTATCGATTTGCATGAAGTAAGAATTTTAAGAACAATTTTGATTGAAAAATTTCCCACATACTATTATGTCATTTGTATCAATCATGTTATGATAACAAGCCCTCCTATTGTGTTCACATTGTTATTGTTTAATAGAACGATGTTGTCTATAGCTAAATAATCATTTTTTATAATAAAATAATGTTGCTTACAAATGAACACATACTATTTATAATAGAACAATGCTATTTCCAACTAAACAGTTACAAAACGATGATGTTTACATATAAAACATTCAATATTTATAAGAAAACAATATTATTTCAACTAAACAATTACAAAACAATGTTATTTCAGCTAAGCAATTATAGAACATGTTGTTTCATCGTAACAATTACAAAATGATGTTGCTTCAAGTAAAATGTTCACAGTTTATAACAAAATGATGTCGTTTATAGTAAAACAATCATTTTTTACAATAGTACAATAATGTTTACAACTAAAAAGTTACAGTTTATAACAAAACGAGGTTGTTTACAATAGAACAATCACTGTTTACACTAATACCATGTTGTTTGCAACTAAATAGTTAAAGTTTATAACAAAATGATGCAATTTGCAATAGTTTATAGTTACATCTCCAAGTCTCCATTGCTTTGTTAATCCAAGATTTATCATTCTAAATAGTTATATATATAAAAATTTATGTAAAAAAACCCAATGAAGTTGTTATTAACTTTTAAAAAGGTATTTAAAAGAACTCGGACGACATGCTAACCATTTATCGACAATTATAAAATGTTCATAATCAAGGAATAAATCTCTTCCAAGTTCGGGTTGAAAACCCTCATTCAATGTTAACATATATATTTTTGTCGTTCTAAGAACAACCCATAGTCATTGACTGTGGCTCTATACATGTTGGCCGAGGCTATAGTCTTAAATTTCCACCCTTATCTAGAAGATAATCATCCCAAGGGCATTTGGGTGTCGTTCGTGGTGAACAATGGTTTACAATACTATACGTGTAGTAAATTTAAGAGAAAAAATTAATCATTTAGCCTTTATCCTTTAAGGACCAGACAACATGAGGCCATAATATTGCTGTGACATAACATATATTAGCAACTATAGGGAAATAACAAAAACCCATATTGCAAAATGGGTGACATAAGCCCACCGTCACTTACTGCAATGAAGCACATACAATCATAAATACAACCCATTGATCCTTGATCGATGGTGATGGATTCACACCATAAGGGCGTTCATCAAATAGAATCTAACATGCAAAATAAAGTTGAATAAATACTTTTGTGAGAGATTTCACTACCTACCTTCAAGGGTGATGACAACTTAAGAGTCATTTTACTCCACATTATAGGCTTATAGGTTACATACACAATAGATACACATGGGTGGCAATACCACCAAAACTCATAGTGAAACAACACAATTGGCTATCAAGCCTTTATGTAGCATGCACAGGACATTGTCGACAAGGAAAAGGGCTGACTTGTCCATGCTTATAGCAACAAAATTTATTAAATTTGATTCATACAATTTACATAAGGAAAATCGATAATAATATCATTTGGTTCTATAGAACTAACGACACAATACTCAGACTGTACAATTCAAAATAAATGAAACTATAAAAGAATGCAACATGCAATGTAAAATCACCAAAATACCTCTATATTATGAGAATCCTTTCCTTCAACTTTTTTCCACAGCTTCTCAACCAAAATCATGCGTTCACTGACTATTCGACTTGATGATAATCCTCTAGAATAACATATTTCCTTAATTTTTCCTATGCCTCCACTATCAACCATTTCGAAAGATAATGGGCATAAATGTTCTTAGCTGCCCACTCAAAAAATTTGAATATTGCCTTAATGTTGATGGTAGACCACCATCGCATAAGATATTTCTCATGATGTATTTTTAAATTCTAACAGTCCGATAATGATAATATCATTTTTCCAAATTTATTTGATTATTAATATAAATATGTATGTATATATATACTATACATATACTATGTATACATGTACTTATATATTTCGACATTCATACACATTCACTTATGTTTGGTATTTGATTTATATATATATATGTATATGTATTCACATATATATATATAGAGAGAGAGAGAGGTTTATGTGTTTCATATACCAATATTTAATAAAATGATAGAACTTTTATTTCATTTTGAGCATCAATTTATTTAAATAAAAAGTGGCTTTTACTTAATTTCATATAATGAAATTCTCTGTTAGAGTAGATGGATGTACTCCCACAACTTGAAGAATCACCTGCAATGATAAACCTATCACACTATGAAGAAATAAGTAAGATATTATTGCTCAACAACTCAGATCTGATAAAACATCAAATATGCATTATGTGAACAACTGCCACATTGAATATTCTACCGTAGAGAATGAAATACAATTACAATGAATCAATCCTCATGAAAAGGATGAAAGCTAACCCTAGATTAGGGTTAGATTAGAACATGAAAAGTGTCCTCATAGGAATGAATGAGACAACATGTTCTAATATTAGAAGATTTAATCATGCAAGAAACAACTAATTAATTAAAGAAAATAATGAAATAAATGCAATCCTAAGTTTAGCTTAAGTGTAATAAAGCATAAAGTGACCCAACTAATTAATGATTAATTAATTAATTAGTTCTTACTCTAACACCCCCCCTCAAGATGAACTAGGGAGAAAATGAACTTTGATAAATAATACTTGAATGGATGCATGAATGGGTCCTGCCCTAACGGCTGATGAGTTACCCATGTACAACAAGCTAATCTCTCGTAAAAAGAGGAGAAAGGGAAAAAATCTCATGGGAATAAAACTCCCCTCCAAAATAGAGAGAAGAAAAGAAATGACTGCACAAGTGAAAGAAGGATAGAAGTAGGACTCAATGTGACCCCCCAAGAATTGCTTTTGTCATGAAAGTATAATAGATGTCCCCCTCATAGGAGAGAGAAAATGAGGATATGAATCCCCCCCATAATGAGAGAGCTCTTGTGCGAATGATGTACGCCTAAAGACATAATATGATCCATTTCCTGCAAAAAAAATTCTCCCCTTAGGAAGAAAAGGATTCACTGGTGATTGGAGAATCCAATCCAAAAGAATGGGTGATACTAGAATCCAAATCTAGATGATGTGTGCCTTTGAAAACTACTCAGGTATCCACATGTTAGAGAGAAATGACAACAATCCAAGATCCTGTGAAGACTGATGTAGAACAATCTAGAAAGGCGATGAAGATGATGGGCCACAATAGTGATATGGTTGTCAAAAAAGAGGAGATGAAGGTCCTCAAAGTAATCCTCCAGATCTGCAATATAAGACTCTACAAACAAGAATGATATGTCTGTGAGATACGAATCCCAAGTAGCTATGTCTGGAAGATGTATGATGTCCTACTGCACTAAATCAATAGGGGCCAAGGATGTGGCGATGTCAAACTGATTAGGAACAACAAGAGATGTTGATGTAGTCTCAATCTAAAGAGAAGGAACATGAATGCAAGTCTCTGAACCATCGGAACATGCAATACCTATGATATACTCAAGCTCCTCTAAAGTATCATCATCAAAGGGTATGGAATCTCTATATCTACAAGAGGGATGAGACAATCTGCAATGAGATCCTCTGGGTATGGAGAGATATGAGGGTCTCCAAGGATCTCCAAAAGTTGTGTCCAAAGTATGTGGGGACATTCAATGTCCGATACAACATACATAGTGTCAAGATCAACACTAAAAAATATAACCCCTACAATATGATCTATGATGATGCCCCATGCTGAAAAACTCCCTAGTGTGTCTAGTGTAGGTATGAGTCCATATAGATAAGGCAAAATATCAAGCCACCTGAGATGTGTCAGGATGCCATTTTTCCAAGACTCATAGTTGTCCTTGTCCAAGTTGATCATAGAAGGATGGACACTAAAACCCATGATACTCACTCAAATGAAAACATCAGAGACTAAAACCCTCATTACTGATAAAGCAGATCAAATTATGTCATCTCATGCAAACAAATCTTTTCTAGTGCTAAGATGTCCAAGTAATTAGTCAAAGTGTGAAAACACAAAATATTGTTCGTAAAATGTAACTAGGGAAAGTTCTAGAAAAAGTGCATGAATAGATCTGAAGAGCTCTGAAATACCTTTCCAAAGCCACTTGAATTGTGAAAATCAAAGATATGGGAAAAAAGTTACGAGCTCAAAAGCATAAAATGAAGATCTGACTTTGACCAAGAATAAAAGAAACCACTAGAAAAATCTGATGATGAGACCTATACCACTGTAAAGTTCACGGAACTAGCTTTCTGACGATATCTTGTTTGCTCGATTTCAACATAGTATGCTTAAGTTATGCCAAAAAGGAAAAAAAAAATTGCTTTAAGGAAAATCAAGGCTAGGAGGGGGGCAATGACTCGGCCATATGACGATGTGAACAAAATGCACCATTAAATTTAACGACTATCGCTAGAAAAAAATCTCCTGCCTACTGAGAAAAAAATCCAGTTGTTGGAAAAGTCTATTTGCCTTGGAATATTCTCTTGGAATCTTCAAGATTCCGCCGCTAGTTTTCCTTGCCGGAATCTGATGCCACTCTGATTTTTGCATGGGCCATATTTATGGAGGCCACAAAAATTTTTCTGCCACTAAATTTTGTTGAGTGCCAGATTCTTATTGACTGCTTTGATTTCGCCGTTGCTCCTGTGAAAGGGCCGACGACTTAGTAAGTCATCGGCAATTTTTATGAGGGGGCCTGGGACTGGTACAACCTACACTAGCCTTTGCATGTAGGGTACAAATAGTACCCTGGCGTAGAGGTCTTTTTTATTTTTTTAAATTTTTGAAAAAAAATTTGATTTGTTTTTTTTTTAATTTCAAAAATAATTTTTTTGATAGTATTTTTTTGAATGTAGGGTAAAAATAAATTAAAAACCCATAATTTTTTTTGATCAATGGAGAAAATTTCAAAAACTAGAATAACCCTATACCTGTTGTGCACACAAATTGAGGCACCTAGATCTGTACGGATCTGCGTGCCTCTAAATTGTTTTTGCTTTTCTTGTAACTGCTTGGATTTGAGCAAAACGACATGCAATCTTAAGGTTTTCAACTACTCTGGGCACGATGGAGGTGTTTGTTTCTACTAAAGTTATCTATATTTTTTGTGCACCTCCAGATATGGCAAAAAAATTGTCATAGCTTCAAACCCTCATAGATTTGACAAACAAAGGCCTTTTTCAATGAAACAAAATGCAAACCCAATTGTTTCAACAACTCTGGATTCAATGGAATGCTCAAAATTTGACCACAAATCATGGATATTAATGCATGAGTTGATTTATTCAAAAAAAGTGAACAAGACCACTATAGATCTGGTGCTCTGATACAATGTTAAAGTAGATGGATGTACTCCCATAGCTCCAAGAATCACCTGCAACAATAAACCTATCACACTATGAAGAAATAAGCAAGATATTATTGCTCAACAACTCATAAATGATAAAACATCAAATATACATTATGTGAACAACTACCGCATTGAATATTCTACCATAGAGAATGAAATACAATTACAATGAATCAATCCTTATGAAAAGGATGAAAGCTAACCTGAGATTAGGGTTAGATTAGAACATGAAAAGTGTCCTCATAGGAATGAATGAGACATCATGTTCTAATATTAGAGGCTTTAATTGAATGCAAAAAACAACTAATTAATTAAAGCAAATAATAAAATAAATGCACTCCTAAGTTTAGAAAAAGTGTAATAAAGCATAAAGTGACCCATTTAATTAATGATTAATTAATTAATTAGGTGATGAATTTACTACTCTAACATTCTCATCCTTTTTAATCATACTTTAGAATACATACTATCATTTTCTTCAAAATTATCAAAACATAATATTAAGATTAACAATTTAAAGATGAAATCATGGGTTTACTTTTTCTACAATCCATTCATTTTCAATCATTGGAGCAATTCAAATCATGTAATTAAGTTCTTCTATATGCAAAAAGTTCAAATGCAAATCATCATGCCATTTGTGGTGTGTGCACCTAGATTCCATCTAGCTTACCGTTCAATCTGGCTAAATGATCCTACTTCAACTGTGTTCTTGTCCTTCAATCTGTCACCCTACAACTACACACACTTGCACTTGAAAAAATCATCAGTAAAATTTAAATCATAATAATATATAAGATAATTTAAAAATATTACATAGTCAATGACAGTCAACTTCTTTCAAACTTTTCAAAAATATCAAAAATTTCCATTCAATATATTGAATTTTCATCAATAATTCAATTTACCATATTATAATTAAAATGAAATAAAATTAGGTTATGAAACTAGCAACCATGTCTCGGTATACACCACCTTATGTAGTGACTTCATTTTTGAAGAAAAGCTCTTGGATAAACTTTTTCGTAGATCCTTGAAAGACATAGTGTTGGAGTGGATTTTCTCTTTATTAAATAATTTAATTACTTCATTCAATGAACTTGTTGATGTCTTCCTCAACCATTTTCAAATGCACAATGGTCCCAAGATGGCCTTACCAGATTTAATACAATGTAAACAAAACAAACATGAAAAGGTCACTGATTTCATAGCAAGTTACCAATTGCTCTACTCACAAATCAACATTAAGATTCTTGATTGATGCAGGAGCATCCAGTGGTGTACGGGAAATCTTGCATCACCCAAAAATAGTTAAATTTCAATTTTGTCAATTTTTAGATGTTTTTACATTTTTGGATACCCTTTTTGTCATAATGAAATTCTCAATTTACGGTTTTTATTTTCTATTCATGGGTGGAAAGATATTGCAGTTTTAGTTTCCCAGATTTGCACCTGAAAATCTTCTGAGTTAGATTTGAAGCACTTAGAGTTCCTGGATTGGCCCCGAAACTTGCCAAAATTAGCGTAGAAATTTTGAGCACATTGTTGACTTTGTGACCTTTCCAATGGTTCAAACGGTTCGCGAATCGGAATCCCGGATCAAAAGTTATGGCCCCGCGAAGTTGGCGCACTTTCTAGAAGATACAATTGCAAATGCTCTTTTGAAATTTGAACTTCATGTTGTAAATTTTTGGCGACAAACCACCTAAACTCAAATTTGAATGTTGTTTTGGATCCAAACTAAAGAGGAGCTCTATTTATGGGTGGGTTTCTAATTTTTGGGTAACTTTTTGGGGACAAGCTCGCATATTGCGAAAGGGTTATTCTGTAGCTTTCTGTAACTTGCATGTGTTGTAGAAATTGGGGATTTGAGATCCTCTGCATGTAAGAAGTTCCATTTTCTGAATAATAAAACTATTCTCTTGTTTGTGGGTTATTTTCTAAGTCTTTGGCTGCACCCTCATCAAGTGGTATCAGAGTAAGGTTTTCTTGAGCGTGTGGATAGATCACCGATTGTGAGGCAGTTCGCACCAGGACCGTGGTTGTGGGTTGAGGTCAAGAAAGATGCCTCCAAGAGTGATGCCTGGTAGGATGGTGGTGCTAAAGGTAGTCGAGGTGGCATAAATGTTGGTGGAAGAGATGCACTAGTAGCCCTCCAAAAATAGATTGATGCATTACAAGAGCAGTTGAGAAGAGGGTTAAACCCAAGGGAGGAAAGTGAGGATGAAGGAGAGGAAAAAGGTTCAAATGCAGAAGAGGAAGATGAAACAATTGATCAAGACCAAATGCGGCTAATAAGGGCCATTTGAAAGATCAGGAAAAGACCCAGAGCAGAAGTCCCCAGTTATTCCGGAAGTCTGAACCCGAAAGAGTTGATTGACTGGATCAACGAGCTAGAAGAATATTTTGAGTATGAGAAAATAGAGGACCCAGATCGGGTTAAGTTTGTGAAAATGAAGCTGAAGGGCCATGCCAGTATTTGGTGGAAAGAGGTCTAGTTGGAAAGAAATCAAAGAGGAAAAGGAAATATCACTAGATGGGATCGCATGGTAGAGAAAAGAAGCAGTTCATACCAGTGGACTATGAGTTAGATCTGTTGAAGAAACTGCAAAGGTTGAAGCAAAGAAGCAAATCTTGAAAGAATATACTGAAGAATTTCACAAGATAATCATCAGAATGGGCCACACAGAGGCCAATAAGGAGAAGGTAGCCCGATATCTTAATGGGTTACGACCGAGCATTCATGAGGAGTTAAGCCTAGTCAGAATGACCACCATTGAGGATGTGTATCAGTTTGCTCTGAAGGTGGAAGAGAAGCTGAACAAAAGATTTGATGGCAAGCAAAAAGGACAAGGAGGTCAAAGTGGAAGGGGCAATGGAAGACCTTCAGGAAGCCGAAATGATGATGAAAAGAAAAGTGAAGATGTGGGTACCAGCCGAAGCCAAAGGAATGACAACTACCACCCTCGTGACCAAAATAGTGATGATCAAAGAGGTAGAGGATGAGGGAGATATGGACAAGGATTTGGAAGAGGTAGTTTCAAAGGAACATGTTTCCAGTGTGGTGAAGAAGGGCATCGAGCCTATGGATGTCTACAACACCAAGGAAGGGCATACAAAAGGCTAGAAGGTCATGGAAGGGTTGCACATGCAGATGAGGAGGCCCAATCTAAACATTCAGATAATGCTGAAAGGGGAGAAGCCCTAGTGATTAGGAGAGCCCTGGTGACTGAGGAAAAGGAACCAAAACAGAGGAAGAATCTGTTTCACACAAGGTGCAAGTGTGAAGGAAAATGTTGTGATGTCATTATTGACAGTGGGAGCACCGATAATATGGTGTCAGAAGAGATAGTCACAAAGTTGAAGCTGAAGAGGGAAAGATACCCACATCCATATCGGATTGCCTGGTTGTAGAAAGACTACAAAGTTTTTCTCAATGAGCAGTGCCTAGTAAAGTTCAAGATCAAGGGCTACCATGATGAAGTACTCTGTGATATCATCCCTATGGATGCATGTCACATGTTGTTTGGGAGGCCGTGGCAGTTCGATAGGTGAGCTATACATGATGGCCATGCAAACACTTATTCCTTGACAAAGGATGGGGTTTGTCACAAGTTGAAACCCCTAAAGAAGACCGAAAAAAATGTATGCAGTAGTGCTAGAATTTGTTATGTAGATGGAAGAAAATTTTTAGAAGGTATGAAGCATGAACGTGTGTGTTATGCATTGATTCCTAGAGTGAGTAAGGAGGATAGTAAGAATGTTCTAGAAGAAGTTTCTAGGATGTTGGATGAGTTTTAGGATATTGTTTCTGATAATGTACCTGAGGGTTTACCACCAATAAGGAAGATCAGTCATTAGATTGACTTGATTCTTGGAGCCAGTTTGCCAAATAAGGCAGCCCATAGAATGACTCCAGCAGAAAATGAGGAGTTGAATAGACAAGTTCAAGAGTTGTTGAGAAAGGGTTTGATACGGAGAGTTTGAGTCATGTGCATTACTTGCAGTACTAGCACCAAAGAAGGATGGAATGAAGGATGTGTACGATTCCCGAGCCATAAACAAGATAACAATCAAGTACAGCCAAGGATGGATGACCTGATGGACTGTTTGAGTGGAGCTCAGTACTTCACAAAGATTGATCTGAAGAGTGGATATCACCAGATCTAGATTCGAGAGGGAGATGAATGGAAGACTGCCTTCAAGACCAAAGAGGGCTTGTACGAGTGGTTAGTCATGCCTTTTGGGCTAACCAATGCACCAAGCACATTCATGCGGCTCATGAATGAGATACTAAAAGAATTTATAGGAAGTTTTGTTATTGTGTATTTAGATGATATTTTGATTTTCAGGAAGACGTTGGATGAGCATCAGTTGCATATTTGGAGAGCCTTTGAGAAGTTAAGAGAAGAGAAACTATTGATTAATCTGAAGAAGTACAGTTTTGTGAAGAGGGAGTTAGTGTACTCGGGATTTGTTGTCTCAGTAGGTCTCAAGATGGACCCAGAGAAGGTGAAGGCTATTCTGGAATGGCCTACCCCAAGAATTGCTACCGAGGTAAGATCTTTCCATGGTTTGGCTAGTTTTTATAGAAATTTCATTAGAAACTTCAGTAGTATTTGTGGACCCCTGACTTAAACAATGAGAGGGGATAGAAAAGAATTCAAGTGGAGCAGTGGAGCGGCAAAAAGTTTTGAACTGTTGAAGCAAAAGGTGACAGAGCAACTTGTTCTAGCCCTCCCAGATTTCAACAAGGTGTTTTAGGTGGACTGTGATGCCAGTGGTTGTGCCATTGGAGCAGTGTTGAGCCAAGAAGGTAAGCCCATTGCCTATTTTAATGAAAAGTTAAATGATGCCAAGAGAGTATTCTGTATATGATTAAGAATTTTATGCAATAGTTCAAGCATTAAAGAAATGGAGACATTATTTGTTGCCAAAGGAATTTGTTCTATATACTGATCATCAGGCCTTGCAGTACCTAAATAGTCAGGAAAAATTAAATCAGAGGCATATGAAATAGGTAGAGTTTTTGCAGAGTTATACCTTTGTTTTGAAACATAGGAGTGGGAAGTCTAATAGGGTTGCAGATGCCTTAAGTAGGAGGCATACATTGATGACAAAGATGCAGATTGAAGTGGTTGGGTTCAATGAACTTAAGACATTATACGAAGATCCCGATTTCAGAAGCTTGGAAAGCTTGCAAGGAACCGCCTGATGGATAGGACAAGGCTAGATTTCATAATCTAGGTTGGCATGTTATTTAAGGAAGTCAATTGTGTATCTCGAGGAGTTACATGAGGGAGAACCTGATAAAGGAGAAGCATAGTGGAGGAATGTAGGACATTTTGGTCGGGATAAGACCATTGCCATTATCAGTGAGCATTATTATTGGCCTCAGTTGTCACAGGATGTGAAGAAGTTTGTACAAAGCTGCAGGTATGTCAAATGGCTAAAGGAGTGAGCCGAATATAGGCTTATATTAGCCCTTACTGTAAGAGAGGCCATGGGAGGATATAAGTATGGACTTTGTTCTTGGTTTTCCAAGGACACAACAAGGAATGATTCAGTCTTTGTGGTGGTTGATAGGTTTTCGAAGATGGCACATTTCATTCCATGTTAGAAGACCCATGATGCAGTCCACATTGCTGACTTGTTCTTCAAAGAGGTGGTGAGGCTACATGGTCTACCAAAAAGTATTGTTTCAGATCGTGACACTAAATTTTTGGGGTACTTTTGGAGGACCTTGTGGAAGAAGCTGAAGACAGAGTTGAAGTTCAGTTCTGCACACCATCCACAAACAGATGGGTAGATAAAGGTTGTTAATAGGAGTTTGGGTAACCTACTGAGATGTTTGGTAGGAGATAAACCCAAGGGATGGGACTTGATCTTACCCCAGACAAAATTTTCTTACAACAATTCTGTCAACAAAAGCACTGGTAGATCACTGTTCCAGATTGTGTATGGAGGTAGCCCTAGAACAACTCCAAAATTGAGGAAGATGGACCAAGATAAGAAAATAAGTGCTGAAGCCAAAGATTTTGCATAACACATCAAGGATATACATGAGAAGGTAAGAGAACATATTAACAAGATGAATATGTAGTATAAGGTTAAGGCAGATCAGAAGAGGAGGTATAAGGAGTTTCAAATTGGTGATGAAGTGATGGTCCACTTGAGGAAAGAAAGGTTTCCAGTGGGAACATATAACAAATTGAAGATGAAGAAGTTTGGTCCTTATAAAATTTTGAAGAGGCATGATTCAGGGAATGCATATGAGGTAGAGTTACTGGATGGATTCAAGATTTCCCCTGTGTTGAACATTTCAAATTTGATAGAGTATCATGAAGGTGGCACAGAGGAAGTACCAATGATGGAATAGTGTGGGATTCCATCACCTACTTCAAAAAATGAGGAGATTGAAGAAATCCTGGATAGTCGTGTGGGAAGGAGTACCAGGAACAGGCAGTATGACGAATATCTGGTGAAATGGAAAGGAAGGCTTGTTGAAGATTCATCCTGGTTGCCTAAGGTAGAGGTCAACTGTTTGGGTTTTCCTCCACCATTTGAGACGTGACGGGGTCACTTCTCAAATTACCCTGGGTGTTTGATGCAGGAGCATCCAGTGGTGTAAGGGAAATCTTGCATCACCCAAAAATAGTTAAATTTCAAGTTTCTTGGTTTTTAAATATTTTTAAATTTTTGGATACCCTTTTTGTCATAATGAAATTCTCAATTTATATTTTTTATTTTCTATTCCTAGGTGGAAAGATATTGCAGTTTTAGTTTCTCAGATTTGCACCTGAAAATCTTCTGAGTTAGATTTGAGGCACTTAGAGTTCCTAGATTTGCCTCAAAACTTGCCAAAATTGGTGTATCAATTTAAAGTGCGTTGTTGACTTTGTGACCTTTCCAACGGTTCAAACGGTTCAATCGGAGTCCTGGATCAAAAGTTATGGCCTCGGGAAGTTGGCGCACTTTCTAGAAGATACAATTGCAAATGCTCTTTTGAAATTTGAACTTCATGTTGTAAATTTTCGGCTCCAAACCGCCTAAACTCAAATTTGAATGTTGTTTTGGCTCCAAAATAAAGAGGAGCTCTATTTATGGGTGAGTTTCTAATTTTTGGGTAACTTTTTGGGGACAAGCTCGCATATTGCGAAAGGGTTATTCTGTAGCTTTCTGTAACTTGCATGTGTTGTAGAACTTGGGGATTTGAGATCCTCTGCATGTAAGAAGTTCCATTTTCTGAATAATAAAACTATTCTCTTATTTGTGGGTTATTTTCTAAGTCTCGGGCTGCACCCTCATCATTGATACTAACCTTCAAAGAATGTTAATTGAAAACTTGCAAACCAATATTCAAAATAAGCTTGGGATGATGAGATTCCCTTCCTTCACTCACTTGTGCAGGACTCTCCATGACTATCAGAATGTGGTTAGTTAGTGTGAAGTGAAAAATTCCTCCAACCATCCTAAAAAATTCAAATCCATGCCTCATAACAATTTCCAACCATTCAAGAAGCAAAATAAGGGCTTTATACAAATAAATCCAACTCAAATGAATCAAAAAGTTCAATCTCAAGTGGCTGCTATAAAAACAACAAATCCATATCAATTCAAGGACAAGAATAGGCAATTTACTTCATTACCAGATACCCTTCATTCCACCATGTTGTAACTCTTGAGTAAGAACCTACTTACCTTACCTCCTATTAGTGCCCCTGATCCTACTAAGCCATTACCTCCGAACTACAATCCAAGTGCTTTTCTCCATTATCACTAAGAAAATGGACATGATACAAAATGATGTATGCATCTTAAAAATATTGTGCAATATCTCATTGCTTCTAATCACATCCAGATTGGTGGTGTTAATGATCAAGGAAATAATTTTTTTGCCCCACCCAACCAAAATTTACAAATTTTTACCAATTCAATTCCAAATCATAACATCTCATTTGTTAAAGCTAGTGACACCAAGAATGATGTGATGATTGTTCACAACATTTGAGACATAACTGATGATGATGAGTGATAATGAGGGTGATTTCAATGTCTTGATTGGATACATTGACATTCAACCTCATAAGTCCCAAACCAAAATATCCCTTGACATTGGTTTCTCAAAAAATGACATAATTAAACATGCACCCGATGGTCCTCTTTACATAGCCAAAAGGATCAATAAAAAACCTACCAATGGGATATTAATTGATCCCGTGTGTGTAGAGAATGCGATCACTGAGGAATTATCATTTGTGCATGAACTTTACCAAGAGTCTTATGAACAATTGAAAGCATGGATCAAAACACATAATGGTTTTTCTTTCCCTATGATAGGTTCGATCACTCTCCTCTTAAAAGTTGGACTAAAACAATTAGATGTTTCATTCTCCATCATCCCATCATCAAACCAATTCTATGTGAAGATAGGCTATCCTTGGCTACACTCCATGAATTTCATCCCGTCAGTAGTGCATAAATGCTTAAAATTTCCATTTGGCAATGAAATTTTCATTATGCATCATGGTGGTTTTAATCTCGCGTCTTCCCGTGGAAATTTCTCTTTTTGGATAAAATCTATGCAACCTGTTAAGCCTTGTGAGAACTTCTTTTTCAAATCTTATCAAAAGTTCAAAGCAAAGTGCATAGAAAAATGATCTCTTAGCAATATCCCTCAACCCATGCTTGAGTCTCTTATCATTGATGAAACCATGATTGAACCAAAAGCCCTTACAAGTAAACAAGACAAATCCATACCATGTCCTCCACCTATTTCCTACAAGAGACCAAGAGATAACTATACAATTCTCATTGTTCCTCCTAAGATCAAACAAGTTTGTAAACCCAAAAAGAAAGTGGTTGACCAACCCTCGATGGTTCCTTCCATTCCTCCCTTGCAGGAAGACAAGAAACCTATGGTTGATAAACCCACTCCTACACCATTACAACATGAAAACCATGCAAAACGAAACCAAAATGCTAAAGAGTGTAGGTGTAGACTTTGTGCTATTGCTCATATGTTAAAAGAAGAGAACAAACAAGAAAACCAAGACCAAAATTTAACTCAAGAAAAACATGATTCTCTACCTTCATCACAACAACCAAAATATGGAACCTTTATGGACATTATCATTAGACCTCCTTCTATGATTAAGGGTATGTGCAGGATCATGATGGGCCAAAATGTGGCAATATGATGGGAATGTGGTTGACAACTTTTTTTTTACCCAAAAATAATGAAACGAAAAGGGTTTTTAAAGGAGTTTCTCAGCTTTCCACCAATATAAGTTATGCTTTACTTTGAATTTAATAAGTAATTATTATTCATGGGTAAAAGCAAGAAGTTGGGTACACAAAAAGGGGAAGTTTCAACCAAAAAAAATTCTCGCAGAAAACGCGTATGCGTTATTAAAAAATGTGTGTGTTATGCTTTGGGTACCCGAGCCTAAAAAACATGTATGCATTAAAAACCACATATGCGTTATATAACACATACACGTTTTATAGCATGTAAAAATTGATTATTTAAAAAAAAATAAAAAATTTAGAAATGGGTACCCCTTTCTAAAAAGTTTTTTTTTTAAATAATCAAGAAAATAAAGAACACATATGCGTTTTGTAAAAAGACGTAAGTGTTTTTAAAATTCAAAATTCCCAACCCACATGCTGCCTCAGTTTTAGGCTCGGGAAAGGATTGGCAATCCGAGCCTTAGCCTTTGACCTGCAACTAAAAAACTAAGGTAGATTGAAGAAGAATGTCCAACTTTGGTAATATGGCTGATGGAATTTTTTTTTGAATCAATCTATAAAATTAAAACCCATTAAAGAACACAATGTATAATTTCTAAATATATAATTTTTATTAAATTTGGATTTTTTAAATTAATTTCTAAGCAAACTAGTCCTTAAACTTGAAATATCAAGCTTTTTTTTTGTTTTTTAATAACTTTTTCCTTGTTAAGTTTCTTGTAAAAAAATTTATATGGCATCAAAATTCAGACAATTCTTTACACAATAATTTTTTTTTTTTTAAAATGTTTAGTTTAGGTCCAATTATGTTGTCCGTACACATTGATTTTTAAAAATAACAATTACGGCCAATAAAAAATTAATAAAAAAAAATATTCAACCAAAAATTACAAAAAAAATTCTAGACCAAACTTAATGTTGTTAGCTCTCTTTTCCCAAGAGTAATTATCCAAATACTTTTATTTGGGTCAAAAAGTGTTGTCTGTACACATGCTTGGTATTGTAAAAAAAAGGGACTTTTAAAAAGTGGTTTTTATAGATCTCTATCAAAATTTAATTTCTATAATCTGGGTATTTGAATAATTTACATATTTGGAAACTAGATTCAAAATTCAAATTTCATATTACTGACTTTTTTAAAGATTCATTGTGTAAGTGCCTCAAATTTTCAGTCCAAGTGTGACAAATTCTGAAAAACAGCAAAAACACTTCCACTTTTTGAGCTTTTTGTGTACCCAACTTCTTGCATCAACCCTCATTTTCTATTCAAATTACGAATAATGTCTTGATTGATAGGATGATTGAAAAATATCTATAGCTTTCAAAAATCACATTTTTGAATCCAAAACATGTGTCACATTCTATGCTTCACATACTATAGGATTAAAAAAGAAAAATGAATTTCATGAAGTTTTGACCAAGTTAAGGTGGTTAGACATACAATTTTTTATATTTTTTAAAATTTGTAATAAAAATTCATAATTAATTATTTACTTGGAAAAAATTACAAAAAAATATGCATCACATTAGGACATGAGTCATCTACTTATATCTAAAATTTTATAAAAAAATATTATCATTTTATTGTGGTTAGGGTGGTTAGATAGACACCTACTTATTATTTTTTCCCTAAAATTTAAGTACTACTGCATTGAAATTTCAAATTTTCACCAAATAGATTTTTTTTTTTAAAGAAACCTTGTAGTTTAGAAACTACATTCAATTTTCTACAGATTCTATTCTTACATATTTTTGAAATAATATAGATAACTTATTCAATTTTTTATGTCAAGTTGCCTAACTCTGATTTTTCTGAATTTTTTGCCACTTAAGGGCTTGTTTTTTCCATGATGATCCTGCACATACCCTTAACTTGGACGATGAAAATGAGATTATTAAGATTGATGAGGAAGTGCATAATGAGATGAATTTGTTATTTTCCTCTTTTATGAGCTTAGATGAGAACAACTATGATGATCCTCCTAACAAGAGTGCATCACAACATATTGAACTTAGTGATTTTCCTAGTATGACACTTATTGTTGCTCCTTGGGCTAGTCATCCACCTTTCGTATATATGATGAACAATATTGGGATGCAAATGACTTGTTTTAGGTTGGCTTACATGTGTCATACTAGCTTTATGTCTATTCATGTTCTTTGTGTGATTGCATGCGTGTAATGTGATCCCCCGTATTGTGCTACTTGGCGTGTATTTATGTTTGTGAGCCTACTTTGGATGAACCTTATCACTCCATTGGTGCAAGGATACAAATGAAGTGAATCTATTGTGACATTCTTCTATTTGTATCTACATTCTTCTATTTGTCATAATCATTGTATTTTCTCTTGTCTTGTGTTTTCCTTTTGGGGATGATGCAAAGCATCAAGACATTTAGATCTCCTCCATGTTGACCCAAAAGGCTTCTCCTTTGTCTTCTCTCTCTATGTGTCATTCTTCCTTTATGCTCATCATTTCATGAGTTATTTGGGGAATGATGATGATTCTGAGCTCGATTATATAATTGTAGCAAAACATACATTGACCCCAAATCCATGAATCCCTTTTGTGTTATCCTAGGATTGCATATAGGAGGTAACCTCCTTTTCATAATGTAGCTTTGTTTGGAAACATATCATTGGTATAGGGAATTCCAAATAAGCTCTCATGTCTCTTTCATCTATTGGCATTTATCATTTTCTACTTTAAAGTAATTGCTCACAACATGGTGTTTAGCAATTTTATTTTCTATTTTCTTTATATTTCATTTTATTTGGTTGTTTATCTCATTAATTTTGATTTTAGTTTTTCTTTTTTCTTTATCTTATTTTGTTTTAATCCTTATTTTAGTTTTTCTTTATTTTGTTTTTATTTTCAATTCTCTTTGTTGGTCACTTATTTATTTTGCTATTTATCACTTTTATTTTGTTTTAATCCTTGTTCCTATATTATTTATTTTTATTTTTATTCATCTTTATTTATCTCTTTTGTCGCTTTCATGTATTCCTCATCATTCTTATGTTTATTTTATTATTTTCTTTTCTTCCCATTTTGGTTTGTTTATCTCTTACTGTTTAATTTTTCTTTTTCTTTTCATTTTATTTTTATCCTTAATTTACACCTATATCATTTATGTCTTTATTTCTTTATTTCTTTTTCTAATTATTCATATTTACAATTATCTTATTCATTAAACATTTTTAATCCACCCTCATCCTCGAACCGTGTGCCTCCTTCCTTGTGTCTCCTCTCTCTCTTTTTAGCTTGCTTTGGTCTGCAACAATCATTCTCCTCTCCTCCAGCTCTCTTTCATCCTGATGATGGATCATGTAGTATGATTCGAAACGTTGATGTGAAAAACCAAAACACAATCAAATCCAAAAATTAATAGCAATACTTGATGGATTGTGGAAACTTGATATCGTTACTATCAAAAGTGTCATACCATTTAGAAAGTGGTTTGAGGTTACCATCCTTAATTAAACCTTTTTCCACTTCCTTTACAGTCATACCCGATCTATCAGTTTTCACCTTTTGCTTGGATTTTTCTTCACCAGAGGTCTTGTCCTAAGAGAATTTTGATGCTTTTGTCCTATTATGCTTAATTTCTCTTACTTCTTCATCTAATTTAGTTTCTTCATCATCTTCAATAGAAACATAAACTCTTGTGCTTTTATCCTTCTCCCTCTTTCCTTCTCTTTCAGATGTCTTGACTTGAGCTTTTACTGGGCTTGATTTCTTTGTAGGATTGGATGAGGGTATAGAGCTCCTTGAAGATCTAGATCTGGTAGAGGATGCTACTGGACTAGCTAACTCAATTCTACCAAGATCCCCTTCTTCAACTTGTTATCTTTTCTTCCTAGCTTCCCTTATTGCTTCAACTAATATGCCGATGCTTTCTGCAAAAGCTTCAACTTCCTTTCTCACCTTCTCGACTATCATAGGCTTCTTTAGTTGTGCATGCACTTGCATATTCTTCTCTTCAAAGGTACCAAACCTTTATTCTATCAGATCTCAAGGTTTACTCAATAAGTGTTGGGTAAACAACTCCAAAATGTGTTCTTCAACCTCATATCCCATAGGCATTATCCAAACTATTCTAGGTTTTGCTGCTTCCATTAAACACTGATCAATGTTAACCATGAAGAAAATAGTGTCCTTATGTTTTTCCACAATAGATTTAGGAATCCTTTCCCTAGCTTGCAGTTCACTTTGAAAGCTTTTGAAGTAACCCCCGATAGCAGTTTTCCTTGCTTTGCTATCACTAATTCTATATAAGATGTCTCTAATTTGAACAACCACCAGTCTTTCACTTTCCCATTACACTTTACCAACTCCTGAAACTTCATTCATGAAGTATAAGAATAGACATAACAACATATTTCCATACTTGAAAGAGTTCTTTTTGTCCTTCTTGATTTTACCAAGATTTTCAATTAGCTGGCTCCAGAGTAACTCACATAAGTCATATTATGCATTTTCCTTGATCATTTGATAAGCTACATAGATTGCAGTACTGGATACAGAGTTATCCTAACTAGAGTGATAGATTTTATATCTAATAACCATAGAAGCAAATCTTACATCCAATTCAATGATGTCATTAATTGTCATGGCTCTTCTGTCAAAAGTGGAACCTGTTGCCTCAGTGACTATTTGGTTCTTCACAATTTTCAATGTGGGCAACCCACCAGATGAATTCAAACTAGTAACAATGCTTATAACTTCTCTTGTGATCTTGAAGGTCTAATTTAACCACATGAACTCGTCATGCAATCGACTTAGTATGTATCAGACCCATTCATTTTCGTCAAACACAGGAAACTTCACAATTTGTGTGAACTTCTTCTCCTCCAAAGACTTAAATTCAAGCCTTACATAGATATCTTCTCCCACAATGTGAATTGTGGACAAATTTAACAACTGGGAGCTTCCTAAATCCTCAACATTCGCATGAATATATGCCCTAATATCTTCAATGTGCAAAACACCATACGAAAAAAAAGAAAATGCACCTAATGGTTCTGTCTCAATGGATTTGAATGAGTGCCATTTTAATTTTGGGTGAGGTCTATCCTTAATATCAACAACTAATGGAGTAGCCATTTCCAAAAATTTCAAGTTCACAAGTTTTGTAGATAAATAACTTTCATCAGATTATGGTTTATTCACCAAATCACCTTTAGACTTGTATCTCACCAAAATTCACTTACATAGCTCTCCAATCTTCTTCTTCTTGAAATGCAATGTGATGAATGAGGAATAGAATTAACCTTTTACCATTCACACATCTAACTTTTTATCACAATAAATTCTTTTTCCCTAGGTCTTCCAGATACCCTCTTTTTCATAACTTTTGTGAAAGAAAATTCTTCTGCGGACCTTCAATTTTGCATAAATTTCCTCTACAAGTGTTCCCAAAACATCTGTAGATCATTAATGCAATCATTGCAATTTTCCAAATTCTGGTACCAACTACCAGCAGGGGTAAAAGATTTTCTTGAGAGCTCCCCCTAGGCCAAAGGCCTTAAACTAATTCTCGGAGGAATTTCTAGCACCAGATTTTGGTACGGATTCATTTCCTACATCATAAACACTCTTCTTCACCCATGTCTTCTTCATTTGATTCCTGATCTCATCCGTAATAACTTTTCCTCTTCCCTTATCATCCTTTTGTATATTTTTCCCTTTGTTTATCAGAGCCTTTCTGCTTCTACAAAATCTTGCAATGTGACCGAATTTGTTACAATTATAGCACATGACATTTCTTTGTACAAACTAGTTATTCCATTGATTTTCTCTTGATTTGCATTGGTTAGCAATATGGACAAATCTATTGCAGGCATAACATCTGACATTTCTATTGAAAAAGTTATTTTGCATATTTCTACATTCAATTGACTTATGACCATACTTATTGCAATTGAAACACTGACCGAAAAATGATGGACCTCTTGGATTCATTCTACTTCTACATTGAGTAGCCATATGACCAAATTTATTGCAAACAAAACAATATCCATTGAAATTTTGAGCATTAGGTTGTCTTACCAGATATCTTCTAGCTTTTCTCATTTGATTTCTTGGCCTAAATTTCCATTGACAAGATCTAGAGCTTTCTCCTTTCTCATATCCAAGACCTTTCTTGTCACTTCCAATCTTCTAACTTTGAATCGGTTCATCAAGCTTAGCTGAGCTAATCTTGAACTTCTGCTTGTATTCATTTGTAGTAGCAAGTTCATCCCT
The DNA here is from genome assembly GCA_007258455.2 of Sequoia sempervirens. Lineage (NCBI taxonomy): Eukaryota > Viridiplantae > Streptophyta > Pinopsida > Cupressales > Cupressaceae > Sequoia > Sequoia sempervirens. Next base: position 64,315,777 of record VDFB02086081.1, on the reverse strand, counting down.
GAGAATAACAATCTATCTTTCAAGATCTTCTTCATTTTTTCCAGATTGTTGTAATTCAAGCTCCAACTAATTGAATTCACCATTAATTCTATTGCATTCATCAAATATTGCTTTCAAGGACTGAGTAAGATTCTCTTCATTCTTCTTTTTCTCTTCAATCTCCTTGGTCATCCTCATCACAATAGATTCCATCTCATGCTTTAGGACAACATTATCTCTGGTGAGCTTTTCACATTCTTCTATCTTTTCCTTCAAGGCTTGACTTAGGTGATCATCTTCCATGCTTTTACTCTCTTTTTTCTTGAGCTAATCACATAGATCCTTTCAATTTTCCCTGGACTTATTGATTTGATCCTTCAATGATTGAATTAATTTATCATAATTCATGAGGCTTGCTTGCAATTCCTGGACTTCAAATTTGAACTAATCAAGATCATCTAGTGCCACCAAAAGTTGTTGATGAAGACTGCTAGAATCCATTGAATCACCTTCCCGAATCTTCCCCAAGCTATTAAACTTCTTTTGAGGAACTAGGCTCTAATACAAATTGTTGGAATCAAGGCACACTGAGAGGGGGGGTGAATTAGTGTTCTACAAAATTTAACTTTATTAACTTGATCTTTAAACCACTTATAACATTGAACCAAAAGAAAGATGCAAGAACACAAGGATTTCTATGTGAAAACCCTATTAGGGGAAAAACTACGGTGGAGGTTAATCCACAATATGAGTATACTCAAAATAAATGTTTACAATGGAATGCACATGCATTCAAGAACACTTCCTAGAGCTAACTGCTCAAATATAAAAGGGTTACTGCCAAAAAGAAGACTTACTATCTTACAGTCACATTCATAGAAAACTGGAGTGGATGAACTATGAGATATCATTTGCTAATGCTTGATTATAGTTCCTATTAAGCACATTGATCGCATTCTTCACATTTTGTCTGATTCTACTCTTGAAACTCTATCTGTTTTAATCAGAATCACCAATCTTTGTTCTACTCAAGTGAAACTACACACAATCAATCTATAATCCTTCTAACTCTCACATCATATATAAAAATAATATGAATAATCAATTATATATATATTTGTAACTAGAGATTACATCAACTACATGTTAGCTTTCACAAAATATGAAACATGTACAAACTGTTGGCCTAATCCATAAACAATTATCAATGCTGACCAAACAATGTCAGCCAAAACATAGTAAGGACCCAAAACAACATGTCTCTAACATGAAACAACTTAAACAATTATGCCTCAAAGATCCACAACACACTATACTCATCTAGTCGACCTTTTTTGTCAGATGGGCCTTGTTTTAGCTTGACAATTAACACATGTCTTTAATCTGACTTCCGGTATAAGCAAATATTGAGGTGTAGATGGGATTACTAATTAGGGTTGCCATTAATGACAACACCAGATGACTTGTGCAGTGTTTCTTGCCAATAGATAATTGTGTTTACATTAAGGTTATTGATGATTAGATTCTACTTATTGCCTTGTATGTTGATGATATGTTATTTTTGGTAACAATAGGGTGATGATTAGTGAGCTCAAGGAAAAAAATTCTGGTACATTTGATATGAAGGACTTGGGGGCTACAAAATATATTCTTGGGATGAAAATAAGAAGAGATCAGGTGTATATAAATATTTGGTTAAGTCATAGTAAGTATATTGATACCATTTTGCAGAGGTTTAATATGCATGATTGTAAACCAGTTAGCATTCCATTTTCGGTTGGTACTAAGTTGAGCTTAGATATGTGTCCTAATTTTGATGATGATGTTGAGGATATGTCTATGGTTCCTTATACTAGTGTCATTAGTAGTTTTATGTATGAAATGGTTTGCACTAGACCAAATATAGCCCAAGTAGTAGGAGTTCTAAGCAGGTTTATGCCTAACCCTAGTAGAGAACATTAGAATTTTGTTAAGAGGGTGTTTAGATATTTGAAAGGCACTTCTAATTAATATTTAGTTTATCATGGTATTGATGATGTGGTCAAGTCATTGGACATATAGCGGTTTGTTGATGCAAATTGGGCAGTTGACTTGGATAGTCAAAAGTCCACCAATGACTATGTATTTACTTTCTTTGGAGGAGCAGTGAGTTGGATGAGTAAGAGGTAGCCCACAATAGCTTTGTTCACCACTGAAGTAGAGTATATGGCTAATACACATGCCTCTAAGGAGGTGATATGGTTATAAAGGCTTGGTAATGGCATTAGTTTTGATTGCAAGACAATGAGGATTGGATGTGACAGTCAAAGTGCTATTTGCTTGACTAGAAATCCTATGTATCATGCTCATACTAAGCATGTTGATATTTAGTATCACTTTGTGAAAGAGATGGTTGATAATGGTAATGTATTGATAGAAAAGGTTGACACTTTGGATAATGTTGCAGATTCTCTTACAAAGCCAATGATCATGGTTAAGTTCTCTTGGTGTAGGAAGATCATGGGCCTTGATCATTGTACTTGATTTTATGTTTTGGATCTCTTGGATGTAATTACAATGTATAATGTCAAGTGGGAGAATGTTAGGATAAAGTGGCATTAACCTTGTAATCCTATGTCATTTGTATGTCTCCACATTCCTTGGAATGTATTATGAGGGACATGAGAGAAAAATATTAAATTTTGGCATGTTGTAATTATATTTTAAAGAGAGGAATTGATTTTGGTGGAGTTTACACATCAAATATGGACAAGGAATCTTTCCTAGGCATCCAAAAGTGCAAAATGAAAGGTTTTGGAGTGGGAATCCAAGATTGGAGAAGAAAAGGTGCTTGTTAGTGTTCCACCGAGAAGTGGACAGGTCACTCAAGCATCTGAAAAAGAAAGGAGTTGGATAGGAACCCATGTGAGAGTCTTGAATATCTAATTAATATTTTATTATGTGTTTTAGCTGTCCATGGAGAGGGGCATGGGTTTTTGCATGTGCTTTTGTTCCTCTTGTTTTGGTTTACCATTTGTGGTTTTACCTCCCACAATTTCTATAAATTGGAGCCATGGGATGGTAGTTTCGTATTGAGTTCTTGCAGGTAATAGGGTGTTGTCGAGTTGATTAGAGATTAGTAGCGAAGTGTATTATTGTGTACTCTCATTGTGATGGAACTTGCAATTTTTTTTATGTTCCATCTCAAATCCTTGTTACATTTGAATATTGGGCTGATATCTAAGGGCTTAGGGTTTTTCTTTTCATCATTGTTGAAGGGTTATTGTATTGGCTTGGAATCCTTCCTTAAGAAACCCTTGGATTTGAATGCTTGAAACATTCTATTTTTCTGTTGACTTCTTGTTGCCCATCACTGGTCACATTAAAACATCTTATGCCATTCACGGTTGTAGGGAAACCAGTTCCCCATGCCTAGGTCTGAGTTTCTTATTTTTATAAGGTTAAGTAAAGAGCCTTTTTGGCCTAAATACATCCTTTGCATTTTGACTTAGAATCTTTTGAGCCCTTTCTTTCATGTCATCCTAGAGGGTCCCCTTCACTTGAAAAAATTATGCACATGTGCTTAGAAGTTTTCAATTAAGTCTCATTGGCCATCTCTCTTTATCACTCATCATAGATTACTTCTGGAGTGTATGTTTGGAATTGGCGATAAGCGATTAGCAATATTTCTTTATTTTCACTCATCGTGGATACCTTCTGGAGCTCTTGATATCAATGCACGATGAGTGATGCTCTTTTCTTCTCCTTGTATCGTTGAAGGTTCGCCTATTGCTAATGGCTTTTGAGCCTTGAGTATTGTAATAGTGATAAGCAATGACCTCCGATCTTATGTTCTTCATTTCATTGATCATCACGAATGATTATGAAATGGTAAATTTAAAACAACAATGAATGATATGATGGATCTCCCATGCTTCACATATCGAGGATGAGTTTTGAGTGCTAAGTTCTATATTAGCAATATGCGATACAATTATTCAATATCATTGTGTCAATCTCTCATCGCTAATTGCTTGCAAATTGTATGAGGAGAATTAGCAATGAGAAATGGCCTAGTGCTTTTGTATTTTATTACTCATCATGGATTCATTCCAAAGCTTAAGTTTCAAAACAGTGATGAGCGATGGCGTTCTCTGTTCAAGTTTCTTTCTCTAATTTGAATAGATCTTATGTGCAATGTCTTTTGTATCATCGATTCTCATGCAGGTGTATGTGTCTTAACTTGGCTTCTTCGTTGTATCTCCTATCACTAATAAGATCCAAAGTGCGAAGTTAAATTAGCAATGCGTGATGGGAAAATGAACGTGATTGAGGATGGGCCATAGATCCAAGGGCCAATATTTCATCCCATGGATGCTTGCATCGCTGATGGAGCCGATGAAGGACAAGATGTATCAGCGATAGGTAACAACTATTGCTGGAAAAGGAAATGTCGCAGAATCCTATGGACATCGTATAAAGAAAAAAATAAAGTAGTGGGGTGAGTGGAGAACTATTTATGTGGCTTTAAAATAGGATGATCCAACAGACTGAGGCTCATCGCGATAATAATATTATCGCTGATTTCACCCTAGAATTTGGGGGAAGCCCACGATGAGCGATGAGGTGTATGAGGAATTGTTCTCTTCAAAATGCCAGTTTTATGTACTTCATCGATATTAATGAAGGAGCACAGATTGAGTTGGTGATGCATGTTAATTGTTAGATTGCATATGATTAATCAAGATTAAGGGAAAATGTGGCAGCATTTGAGGTGACATTGTTTTTTTCTAGGAACAAGTTGCTAAAGGCTGAAAAATGATGCTCATGATCACCATGGATGAAGTTTTAAATGCTTTAAGATCGACGACCTAGATTCAAAGCTGAGCTTCTAAGTTATCAAATCACTCGTGCAAGGAGTTCTTGAATCATTAATTTTTACATGCTCCAAAATTGTCTATTTAATGCAGATTGTTTGTTCATTTTCACCATCTTTGAAGTCTACAGTGAATGTGAGGTGTGGGTTAGTGAAGAAGTGTGAGGGTATTGATTCTCCCTGAGTTTAAAGGTGTGTTTCCTTGCAGCTTTGATTCAAAATCTTTTAAGTTGTCAATTTTTGCTCATTTTAGAGATAGGAAAGACCGGTATGACAATTTAGCCCGTTAGGAGGTCTAGCCAGCTTAATATGTTTGAGTGTTGTGAGGATATTTCTGAAGTTGAGCAAGAAAACCAGGTAGCCCCTAAGGTTTCAAAGGGTAAGAGGAGGGCTCGAGGTCACAAGAAGAAAGCAATTTTCCAGAGTACTTACAACTTAAGAAACATGACCATTTCAGAAGAATTGGTCAAGTTTAAGGGCAAGGAGCCGGCTAATCCTACGAAGAATTCCATGAGAAAATACAAGAGTCATAGGGCCTACCTGGGAAAACGTGATTATCCCACTATGCTCTTTGATAGTCCTTCAGATGCTGAAGGTGACACTGGCTTTGGATATGGCCAATATCTTCTATCTCTGGTGTCGTATGAGAGCTCTAATAAAGATGTGGTTCAATGGTTCCTCCAATTTCATCATGAACAAGGAGTGGCTGAGCATACTCTAATGCTGGCGACTCAGAATAGAGTCTTCTCCTTGTTTTTCTTTGATGACACCATGGTCTTTGAATAGGAGGGGTTCTTTTCAATATGTCCATGGTTTTGGTCTTTTACTCTTTTGTGCTAGTGTGTAGGTCCTCCAGCTAATATGATATAGAATCTTTTTGTTCAATGTGGACATGGTGATAATGACTAATGGTAACCTATGCATGTGTTTTGTCTTTTGTCTTCCCCTATTGTCAAATGATTGTATAAAACCTCTTGGGGATTTTCTCAAAAATCAGTTGAAATTAGGTTTTGAAATGAAGTGAAATGAAATTGTAACTCAGCCGAATGCTTGTTGCTCCTTTATTTATAAATGGGATTTTATGGCTAAAGAAGGAGAGTTCAAAAAATTTTGAGTCTAAGAAAGGCCTAGGTGATAGCTATGCTCAGAGAGAAAATATAATGTAAATAGATAAGTTAGTGAATATATCAAAAGCCAGTCTAGGGCATAAGTCATACTGTACGATGATCTTAAAAATAGTTTTACAAAGCAATATTAGTAATGGACGGAAATATTAGTTCTAAAATATGTGCTCTCCTATGTATTTTCTTGCAAGTCATGAATGAAATTGTTAATTATAATTTCATTTGTCTTTTGTCATTTGCACTGAATGAATGAGTTTGTTTGTGCTTCAATTCAATGAGTTGATTTAATGCTAAAATGAGACCATTAGTTTGTAGGAAAAGGATATAGGATTTATTAAGGAAGCAATGTTTTAAAACACAAAGAGTTGGATACCACAAAGTAGCATGCCAATAGTCCCTTGATTACTGATGTTAAATTATATTTGTATTATTTTTTGATTGAAAAATATGTCTCCATTGCTCCCTTAGAGAGGGCACTGGTCTTTCTGTTAGTTTATCTTGTGGTTGATTGAGCTAGTGATGAACTTGGCCAGAGATTTAGAATGGGAATGAATTCACCAAAATACTTAAAATTACACCGTACAAACCTTCACTATTAGTGTATTCCCTAAATAAGTGGCAATGTCATAAGAGGTCTACCAAACCTTTAATGATATTGGTTTATTTTCACTTCTTAGGGAATACATCTGTGATTGGAGATGCTCTTGATCAAGTAGGGATATTATGAGCATGAATGGGATTACCCTCCTTGGTCTCAGAGAGTTCAAAGAGAAGAAGTGGGGTTCTAAATGCTTCACTTAAGTGTTGGCCAATCCTCAACCTTGCTAATGATTGAGTTCTGGAAGATTCATAGGTAAGGAATGAGATTAAGTTTGGTTCTAAAAAAATAACCAACATAAATGGTGATTCTGCTAGGGATTTACTTGGAAAAATATTTGAAGTACATCAGTTTTCCTTAATAGAGTCATAGAGGTTCTTAATACAAAGTTCTCATTGACAGTGAGTGGTGACTCTGAAGAACTCTGTACCAGTGAAAGTATTGAAAGATAAGGAATCTTAAAGTGAAATCAACTGGTGGAAGTGACTTCATATGGTTGAAGTTTGATCCTCTACAAAGGAGGTGACGACTCTATGCAAAAAACCTGATAAAGTGTGATATCTGCCAATATATCTAGGTATTTTCCCCTGTCTTGACTTGAAAGAAGAAATAATTGTGTATGAAAGCCATTTTAGAAATATGGAAGAAACACTTTATTCTTAGAATTAAGTGAGTTAAAGCACTAAGGAATGGAATAGTGATGGTAATTTTTCATACATCTAAGGTGAAATTTGTAATATCTAAATGGAATGGAAGGAGTATGCTTATTTCTATAATTTTCCTTTTAAAAGTTTTTAAGGCACAAAGTACATTTGAGTTTGGCATTTACCATAGGGTTAATATTTGAAGAATGAATAAAGATACAAGAGAAATGTTCCATTCCCTTATATTTTCTGGTAAAATATCAAGTACAAGTATGTTGGGCATGCAATTCCTAAAATACCCTCAAAGGAAGTTCTCTATTGAGAGATATAAGTCTTTAAGCTTTGGAGGTATCAGAGGTTTCCCTAACAAGATTCCTGATGATATTAGGAAACATTTACCAAAATTTACAAGGCAAAAATTTGAGTCAGCTTCCAAACACTTAAATGCATTCATAGATTTGATGGGTGATTTTGAAATAAATCATGAGGATTTTGTCATGAAGTTGTTTACTCAGTCATCAAAAGAGGATGCCCGAGACTAGTACTCATATCTACCAGAATGTTCTATAGTTTCATGGGATGCTTTTATGATAGCATTTGTAGAACAATTTGGTGAAAGGATTAGTCCAAATGAGATAAGAAGAATATTTAAGGAAATCCAACAAGATGAAGAGGAGTTAGTTCCTTATTTTAATATCAGATTCATGAAAGCAGTAAATGATATTCGCGAGTATTTGAGACCTAGTGATGCAGAGTGTTTAATTACATATCTAGGTGCTTTTGACAATAAGATGAGTTATTTGATAAGGGATAAGGAACCTACAACATTTCAGCAGGCATATTATATTGCTATGGACATTGAAAATACTATTAAATACTCAATGATGAAGGGGTATATGGCTGCAAGTGTTTGTTCTTCGGATACACATTATAAAGATGAAATAAATAAGGAAGAAAAGGATAATCAATGAGATGGAAATCTTGATGTCTCATTTTGTTCATCCTCACAACATATTGATCTTGAGCAAAGTCAAGAAAATTTTCAACAGTGTTCAGATAATAATGATCAAGAATTGTTAATTCTAAGATTGTCTAGCATGAAGAGGTATAAAGAGGAATTAAAGCCTCAAGATTTTGATCAAATAATTGATTGGATCAAAATAGCTGAGGAAGAAAAGCATGACCATGAACAAACATTGAGGTTTCAAAATGGTAAGGATGCTAACCTTAGCAACAAAGATCAAGAGTTCACTTAAAGGATGGATAAGGATGTGTTTAAAGGTAAATGTATGCATAACAATACAAATGATGATGTTGTCATACTGGAAAATACTATTGGTGTATTATTAAAAGGTGATAAGCAGGGTAATGCAGGTGAAAATTTTAATTACTCTCATAAGGAATACAAAATTTTGTGTGAGGAAAATTTGAAAGCACCTTTATTACTCAGGGAATTTGATTGTGACAATACTCATGAAATTCTACCTTTACCAATAGATAAACATATTGCATGTGATAGAATCTTGCAAAGTACTCTAACTACTTTAGAATCATAACATTCTGATGATATGATTGGTGTTAAATCTGAAGACAAGAGTGCCTATATTCAAACTATGGAACTTGATTCTAATGATGGAATGGGTACTGACAGTCAGCAGGGTTGGGTTTTTGAATGTTTACATAAAACAAAAGTAGGATGTGTAGATCTTGAGACAAAGATAGACATGGTTGTTCTTGACCAAAGTGTTGCTGAGGAAGGAAATGTAAAAGTCTACTTAGAAGAATAGAAGCTATGTTCAAATTATCATCATGAATAAGTAGACATATCATTTGAAAATACAGTTAAATACCCTATTTCTGATCATATCAATTTTGAGCTAGTTGATCCATCTTTTGAAATTTTTTGTTTTCAATTGAAAGATGATGACTAGAAAGAAGAATCAAATTGTAGTATCGATCCTGAAACAAAAACTATTTTTGATGTTTGGAATTATATAAATGATGCCTTTTATGAGAAGGATTTTGCTTTAAGTAAAAGTGAAATGCCCTGGATTATGAGAAACTAACTTTTCAAGAAAATGAAGCATTGGTTAGCATAATTGAGTTATATTGTTATGATGAATATGAACACCAGCTTGAAAAAGAGCCTCTATCAGTGTTTCTTGTTTATTGCACAAGATGGGTATGGTGTTGATCCTAATGAATCTGATATCAATCAAATGGAATATGAATGTTTCACTTTCCCAGACCAATTAAGTGAGAATTTGATGAAATATAATGACAAGCTGAGTCAGGTGGAGTGCTATACTAATCATATATTCCAGTTAACACCTGATTACAATGAACAAAGGGACATGAATGAGAGGAATAATTGCAATATCAGGCACTTGTATATAATGGTTGAATACAATAACTACAACATGATCAGCTGGTGGACTCTTCATGATAATTTGTTTAGCTTGGACATGGTGCAAATGGTGGAAAATAGGGTTTTTGACAGAGGTAAACACTAGTTTTAAGACTGGTCTAGCCCTGTAACTTATGTAAATATTGTACATATTTTGTTTGGTTTGGTTTTGGTTCTCTTGCTTTGTCCTTGGTTTTTGTCCTCTTTTCTTGGTTTGCTTCACTTGAGATTCTAGATTCTCACTCTGTTATGGAGAAACAAATATCCCCAATTGGAGCCATTGATGGGACTTGCAAAATTTCTTATATTCCATCTCAAATCCTATTTACATTTGAATATTGGGATGATACCTAAGGGCTTAGGGTTCTACTTGTCATCACTGTTTAAGGGTTATTGTATTGGCTTGAAATCCTTCCTCAAGAAACCCTTGGCTCTAAACGCTTGAAACATTCTATTTTTTTGTTGACTTCCTATTGTCCGTTGCCGGTCACATTAAAACATCTTATGCCATTGTTGTAGGGCAACTGGTTCCCCACACCTAGATTTGAGTTTCTTATTTTTATAAGGTTAAGTAAAGAGCCTTTTTGGCCTTTAAATCCTTTGAATTTTGACTTAGAAGCTTTTGAGGCCTTTCTTTCATGTCGTCCTAGAGGGTCCCCTTCATTAGAACAACTTATGAGAATGTTCTTAGAAGTTTTCACTTAAGTCCCATCGACCATCTCTCTTTATCGCTCATCGTAGATTACTTCTGGAGTGTATGTTTGGAATTGGCGATAAGCGACAAGCAATATTTATTTATTTTCACTCATTGCAGATATCTTCTGGAGCTCTTGATATCAATGTGCAATGAGCGATTCTCTTTGCTTCTCCTTGTATCGTTGAAATTTTGCCTATCGCTAATGGCTTTTGAGCCTTGAGTATTGTAATAGTGATAAGAGATGGCCTCTGATCTTATGTTCTTCATTTCATCGCTCATCGCGGATGATTATGAAATGGTAAATTTCAAACAACGATGAGCGATATGATGGATCTCCTGTGCTTCGCGTATCGCATATGAGTTTTGAGTGCTAAGTTCTATATTAGTGATACACGATACAATTATTCAATATCATTATGTAGATTTCTCATCGCTAATTGCTTGCAAACTATATGAGGAAAATTATTGATGAGAAATGGCCTGATGCTTTTGTATTTTATCGCTCATCATAGATTCATTCCAAAGATTAAGTTTCAAAACAGTGATGAGTGACAAAGTTCTCTGTTCAAGTTTCTTTTGCTAATCTTAATAGATCTTATGTGCGATGTATTTTGTATCATTGATTCTCATGCAGGTGTACGTGTCTTAACCTAACTTCTTTGCTATATCTCATGTCCCTAATAAGATCCAAAGTGTGAAGTCAAATCAACAATGTGTGATGGGAAAATGAATGTGATCAAGGATGGGCCATAGATCTAAGGGCTGAGATTTCATCGCATGGATGCTTGCATCACTGATAGAGCTGATGAAGGACAAGATGTATCAGGGATAGGTAACGACTATTTCTAGAAAAAGAGATGTGGTAGAATCCTAAGGACATCATATAAAACAGAAAACAAAGTAGTGGGGTTCGAGTGGAGAACCGTTGATTTGGCTTTAAAATAGGATGATCCAACGGATTGAGGCTCATCATGATAAATCTCATTACTGATTTCACCATAGAATTTGGGGGAAGCCCGCGATGAGGGATGAAGTGTATGAGGAACTGTTCTCTTCAAAATGCCAGTTTTATGTACTTCGTGGATATTAATGAAGGAGCACGAATTGAGTTGGTGATGCATGTTAATTGTTAGATTGCATATGATTAATCAAGATTAAGGGAAAACATGGCAGCACTTGAGGTGGCATTGTTGTTTTGTAGGAACAAGTTGCTAAAGGATGAAAAACGATGCTCATGATCTCCATTGATGAAGTTTTAAATGCTTTAAGATCTACGACTCAGATTCAAAGCTGAGCTACTAAGTTATCAACTCGCTTGCACAAGGAGTTCTTGAATCATTAATTTCTGCATGCTCCAAAATTGTCTATTTAATGCAGTTTGTTTGCTGTTCATTTTCACCATCTTTTGAGTCTATAGTGAATGTGAGGTGTGGGTTAGTGAAGAAGTGTGAGGGTGTTGATTCTCCTTGAGTTGAAAGGTGTGTTTCCCTACAACTTTGATTCAGAGTCTTTTAAGTTGTCAATTTTTGCTCATTTTAGAGATAGGAAAGACTGGTATGACAATTCAACCCATTAGGGGGTCTAGGCGACTTAATGTGTTTGAGTGTTGTCTATAGCTGAGCAAGAAAACCAGACAACCCTTGAGGTTTCAAAGGGTAAGAGGAGGGATCGAGGTCACAAGAAGAAAGAAATTGTCTAGAGTACTTACAACTTAAGAAACAAGACCATTTTAGAAGAATTGGTCAAGTTTAAGGGCAAGGAGCTAGCTAATCCTACGAAGAAGGCTAGGAGAAAATATAAGAGTCATAGGGCCTACCTAGGAAAACATAATTCTCCCATTGTGCTCTTTGATAGTCCTTCAGATGTTGAAGGTGACACTGACTTAGGATACATCAATGGCCAATATCTTCTCTCTCTGGTGTCGTATGAGAGCTCAGATGAAGATGTGGTGATGGTTCATCCAATTTCATCGCGAATGAGGAGTGGTCGAGCATACTCTAATGCTACAACTCGTAATAGAGTCTTCCCCTTGTTTTTTTTTTGATGACACCATGGTCTTTGCATAGGAGGTGTTCTTTTCAATATGTCCATTGTTTTGATCTTTTACTTTTCTATGATGATGTGGAGGTCCTCCACCTAATATGATACAAAATATTTTTTTTCAATATGGATGTGGTGGCAATGACTAATGGTACCCTGCACATGTGTTTTGTCTTTTGTCTTCCCCTATTCTCAAATGATTACATAAAACCATCTAGGGAGTTTCTCAAAAATTGGTTTAAATTAGGTTTTGAAATGGAGTGAAATGAAATTTTAACTTAGTCAGATGCTTGTTGCTCCCCTGTTTATAAAGAGGATTTCATGGCTGAAGAAGGAGAGTTCATAAAATTTTGAGTCTAAGAAAGGCCTAGGTGATAGCTATGCTCAGAGAGCAAATAGAATGTAAATAGATAAGTTGGTGAATATATCAAAAGCTAGTCTAGGGCATAAGTCATACTGTATGATGATCTTAAAAATATTTTTACAAAGCAATATTAGTAATGGAAGAAAATATTAGTTCTAAATTATGTGCTCTCGTATGTATTTTCTTTCAAATCATGAATGAAATTGTTAATTATAATTTCATTTGTCTTCTGTCATTTGCACTGAATGAATGGGTTTGTTTTTGCATCAATTCAATGAGTTGATTTAATGCTAAAATGAGGCCATTAGTTTGTGGGAAAAGGATATAGGATTTTGTAAGGAAGCAATGTTTTAAAACATAGAGAGTTGGATGCCACAAAGTAGCATGCCAATAGTTCCCTGATTACTGATGTTAAATTATATTTGTATTATTGGTTGATTGCAAAATATGACTTCATTGTTCCCTTAGATAGGGCATTAGTCTTTCTGTTAGTTTATGTTGTGGTTGACTGAGCTAGTGATGAACCTTGCCAAAGATTTAGAATGGGAATGAATTCACTGTTGCAAAGATGCCTGCCATTGCACCAAAAGATCGACCTGTTAATGCCTGATACAACCACTGGATTTATACAAGATCAAGACCCACAAGAGGTGGTTAAACCATGCCACGAAGCCCAAGCACCGCATTGGACTACACCTACCAAAGAAAGATGAGACCAAGGGTCACATCTTGGAACAATCCCCCCAGTGCAAGCACGAGGTTCAAACCTATGACCTTGGCTCTAATACCAATTGTTGCAAAGACAACTACTGTTGCACCAAAAGATTGACTTGTTAACGCTCGATACAACCACTGGATTTATACAAGATCAAGATCCACAGGAGGTGGTTAAACCATGTCAAGAAGCCCAAGCACCATGTTGGACTACGTCTACCACCGGAAGATGATACCAAGGGTCACACCTTGCAACATTCACAACAATACTTAAAATTACACCATACAAACCTTCACTATTAGTGTATTCCTTGCAATAAGTAGCAATGTCGTAAGAGGTCTACCAAAACTTTAATGATATTGGTTTATTTGCACTTCCTAGGGAATACATCTATGATTGGAGATGCTCTTGATCAAGTAGGGATATTATGAGCATGAATGGGATTACCCTCCGGGTCTCAAAGAGCCCGAAGAGAAGAAGTGGGGTTCTAAATGCTTCACTTAAGTGTTGGCCAATCCTCAACCTTGCTAATAATTGAGTTCTGGTAGATTCATAGGTAAGGAATGAGATTAAGTTTGGTTCTAAAAAAATAACCAACACATTGGAATATTAATAATATACTTGTCCTCTTTTCTTAGGTGGAGTTTTTTCCTGAGAAGGTTTCTCCACGTAAATCTAGCGTCACATTTTGTTTGTTGATTTTTATATTGTGATGTTTGCTGCAATCACAAGTTTATTTCTGATTTGGTAATCTAATTTTCACATATGAATTCACTTGCATAAGTTCATATTGTAGCTTTCCTTTACCTTATTTTTGAACATTGGTGACATTGGATTTGATGTCCTTCAAGAGCATGACCTTTCTTGGAATATGACATTCCTCTTAGTGGTAATGCTATGGCTTGCATTCCCTAAGGTGTGAATCTTTTATCTCTCGACTAGTCCTCTCTTGATGTTGATATCGAGTGTGATGTTCCCTAAAGTGAGACCTTTCATGAACTAAAAAAAACCTCCTAAACAAAAAATTTTGTCCACCAAGAATAACACAATTTTCTTTGTGGTGCCTTTATTTCATGAGTGTCTAGCATAATACAACTTGCTAGCCTTGTGATTGTCGTGTAGAACCTTATCAAAGTTATCAAGGAGTATAACTTTGGTATGGTTATGGGTACACATCTGGTGTATATCAGACTACACCAGACCATTGTGTGTTTCTCATATTGCCTTGGGGCTCACCTAGTGTATATCAGACTGCACTAGCCCTTATGCATGTATTTTTCATGGCAACCTAGCATAAAAAAATTGCTTATCTGTTGTGCCATGTGAGTGTGTTTGATGGACTTGGCATAACAAAACTTGCTAGTTCATCTTCTCTTGCATTAATTTTGACATTGTATGATGTTATATCTTATGTCTCTACTGCATTCGTATGTCTCTTTGTGCCTTTGTTGGTTTGCCATGGGATATTTGATCTTGGGGGCTTGATCATCCTCCTTTATCTTTATCATCTCATCTTTCTAATAGATTTTACAATTAGACCTCTCTTGAATTATTTTTCTACTTTAGTGTGAGTTTTAGCATGGGCTCAAACTCTCACTAAAGTGGGGGCTAAATATAGTGTAGAAAAATGTACTCCTTTACATTTTCACGCTGTGTTTCTATCCCCTTAATTAATTGGACTTAATTAAGATTCTAATTTCCTAAATTATGCATTCCTAATCCTTATTATTCCTATTTTCCAAAATGGAGACCTATATTAAACAAATGCTATCATTAATTTAAACACCTTAGAAATTGTGTCCTGGATTTAGGTCCCAAAACCCATTCACCCAAGAGTCCTCCTTAAGTCCTTGGCCCCAATTTTTAATATGTTTTTGGTAGCTCTTTAATGATTCAAATTCAACTTTCAAATGTCAAATTATGGAATCTAATTTTTGAGAAATCAGATAAACACCTATAAATAAAATTATTTTATTAGTTCAAATTTAAAACACTTTATGAGAGCAATCCTATAACAAATATTATTGCCAAGGGCATTGAAGAGTAGATTTATTAGTCATCTACAATAGAAATCATGACCATATCATCATGTCAAAGTCATGCGTGTTTATATTATGTTTTGGAGCTATCATTGTGATGTAGGTTTCAAGCATTCAAGCATCAAATCAAGCAATCATTTAAGCCAATTCAAGTAAGATCAAGCTTCGTAGAGAGATTTGTTAGACTTTAGTCCTCTAAGGGAAACTATTAAGAGTTTGGCGAGTTGTTACATAGCTTTGTTCATTCATCAAATTTGTAATGTCCCTGAGTTGAGTCAACATATAATTAAATAATTAATTTAAAGTTTCCATGGAGGTTAAAATATTAAGACAACTTAAATTAATTATTTAATGTTGTTAAAGTAACTTAAGTAATTAAAGTTGAGTGATTTAATTTACTTTAAAAAAAAGTGAATTCTCACAAGAATTTAAATATTAAGTGAAAAAAAAGAAAAGAAGGGGAATTCAAGAAGACATGGTAGTTACGTGAGGGAAAATAATAAAGGAATGAAGGAGCTCATTTTCAAGAGGATGGTTTTGAAACTTGGATTGGAACAGGTTTGTAGCTGGTGGACAGTGTTCACAACAAACTTTGTGAGGATAGGGTTCTCTTCTCACATAGAATATCTTTTTCTGTGTTGGAAGATACACTTGAGATGATGGCTATCAGTCTCACTTCAGGGGTTGTGCTGGTGCTTAACATGATTTAATGAAGTTTTTTGGAAGTGTTGAAGAGCAACATTTGAAGAATTGATTATTGGTAATTGGTAGCTATGCATTCAATATATGTAAGCTGTTCAAAAATACTTGATGCTAGGCTATTATTTTAGGTTAGAATTAGTAATTAATTTCTACCATTTTTTGTGTTTGTACAAGAAAGATGTGGACATTCTGAGAATAAAGTTTTATCATTAGCAATTCTAGTTTATGTGTATTTATGCCTGAACATTAGAATTGGTAGAAACATTTTTTTTTATATAGAACCTGGGGCAGGTTATTTCATTGGTATAAGAGCTCATCTCTTCCTGCCATCTTGGAAATACTCTTACAATTGCATATATAGATAACATATTGTATTCAGAGATGAGGTTTTCTTTCAGGGCTACTAGCAGAATAAGGGAAATCATGATGAACTCATTAATATTCAATTCTGCTATTGGAGTCAGTTTTCAATGTTTCTGGAACTTTTCATTTTTAGTGTATTGGCAGGGTATGATAGCACGGGAGATTGAGAAGCTATCGAGTAATTCAAGAAAGGTGTGTATGGTTGAGGATACCATTGATGTTTCCCCATCTTTAATTTAATAGCTGAAAATAAGAAGAGATGACTATAGTCATCAAGCAAGCTTGTATTTTATATTGTGGGCCACATTTTTTTTGAGTTGCCTATGTTCAATAAAGAAGCCGTTACTTGATGAAAACGTGGGAGATGTGAAATAGTTTCTTGGGAGGAAACTATTCTAGGTGAGAGTTTAAATCATTCATGCAACAATATTTTATAATTTCTAATCGAAAGCTTGTTTCTCCATCGAGTAATTCAAGACTTTCTTGAGTAATTGAGATTATCTCTGTCACCACTCCATTTGGAAGTTGTCACCATCCAAGTATTGAGTATCTTGTTTGATTATTTATGTCTGTAAGACTTAGGACTCAGAAATAATCAATAATACATGGAAGTATCAGGTTATCTAGGGTTGTGTTTGAGTTGTGTTATCTTCAGAAGAGACGAGGATTCTTGGGGAACACAGGGAAAAAAATAAATTAAAATTGAAGCTACAGGTCTTTGGTGTGATAATCGGGATCTCCTTAGGGATTGGAAACACTTTGTTCTGATGGGAAGAGGAGGCTCGATAATATTAAAAGTGAATCAAAAATTCTTGCTCGAAACGAGAAGAAACAAATTTAAGCATTATTTGGGAATTTGAATCGAAAGTTCTTGAGAATATTAGTGGGATGACTGAGTTTCATAATGCTGAATAGGGGAATATTGTGGGAGTCTTGAAATCATTCAGAGCCATTTACATATGTGATGCTATGCTTGGCCTCAAATGTTACGTCAGTATTTTGTGAGATTCATCATCGCTATCTTGGATTCAATCGCTGCCAGATGAGGTGCTGAGTGACATTAGGTATGGTATCGATTTTCTAAGAAGATTCGTGAAAATCTTCAGGATTCTCTCTCTGTCATTACATTTAAAGAATGCCCTAGATTATACACAAGTAGGCGTTGTAGATAATTTGGAAAAGATACTTACACATTCTCAGTCATGGTCAATGGAAGAATATGCGGGAATAAGAAAATATTGAGGAATTGAGGACATTATTCTTAGAGCACACACAATCTATGTTTTCCAGTGATACATGTGAGAGGTAGCGCTTCATTCAGACCACCAACACTAATTTGAAGAATCTTGGATTCATGAAGCTTAAAGTATATCCCAAGCACTGAATGGATTATAGGGAGTTTTGTAATGCCACGAGAACTTTAGAAGAGTTCAGAATTGTATTCAAGGATATCGTGGTCAATATGGAGGTCGTTTATTTTGGCATGAATTCTTTAAGAGGAGATCGCATAAGCTAGGAAATGTGGGAGTAATGATATCAGGTGAAATAAGGTTGGTGATTTTGAACTTCAATTCATAAGTTTGGGACTCTAAATTCCTCTTGGAAACTATCCATCCTCCTCCTTAGCACCAACACTGCAAATGAAGTGACATGGGCTTCAAATATATTGCATTGCTGACAAGCTTACACCTTTGATTAGCTTTTCCTTTGTAAAGGTGATGTGGCAAAAGAATTTTCCAGGCGGAGTTACCTAGCTGATTATTATATCTAATCTAATCAAGAAGGAGGTCCAAAACATATTGCATCTATTGTTTGCAATAATAAGGAATATTCATATTCTTGAATTGAATGGATGCACAAGATGGTTCGTTGTTTCCAAGGTTATACAAATTAAGGCAAGGAGTTGGTTTAGAGTTTACATGTAGGAAAATGGTATAAATTTCTAGTGCAACAGAGTTGTGAGGGTGCTGGCAAGAAGTTGTCATTTTTTGGCCAAAAAGAAGTGTTTTCCCTGATTTTCAGAATTTGGCACATTTGACCTTAAAATTTGAAGCACTTAGAGATGAAATCTTCAAAAAAGTCATAGTCATAAAATGTAGTACTCAGAGTCTAGTTTCCAAATATGTAATTTATTTCAATACCTAGATGGTACAAATTGAGTTTCAATAGGCATTTCTAAAAACTACTGTTTAAAAGTCACTTTTTTTACCATACCATGCATGTGTACGTCATCCATATTTTGACCTAAATTATCATATTTTTCTAAATCCTTTTGGGAAAAATATTGTAACTCACTGAAGCACATTTTCAATATTTTTTTGTATTTTTTTATTAATTATTATTTTTTGTTAAATTTTTATTAGCCATATTTGTTGTTTTGAAAAATCGTTGTGTACGTCACGTATAAGATGACATAAACTTATCATTTTTTTATTCTTTTTTAAATTGAAAATAATTTTCTGAGGTACGTTCTCATGCAATTTATTTTACAAAAAAATATTTTAATAAAAGTTATTAAAATAGTAAAGAACCCTGATATTTAAAGTTTATGGACTAGTTTCATCATAAATTAATTAAAAAGTAGAAAAAATAATCCAATTGTAAAAAAATTACATATTTGGAATCTGCACTATTTCATTTATAATGGGTTTTAATTTTGTCAAAAAATTCTACAAAAAAAGTCGTCAGCCATATGTCCAAACTCTATTTTTCTCTAACATTGTTAGGACCTTCAACTTGCAGGTCAATCTAGGTTGAAGGTCTAGGTTTAGATTCCCAATACTTTTCCCAAACTAGAATACAAGCCAAAAACCTAACCACAAAGCAAGGGGAATTTCAAATTTTTAGAAACGGGATCCCGTTTACAAAACAAGATCCCATTTTGTAAATCGGGATCCCATTTCACATGTACGGACAACTGCGACATATTGAACTATTTTCTATTAACTTTTGTCTTTATAGGTATTCAACTTGCATTTTGGATTGAATTTTTCAAAGGAGCCATCATGTAAATGGTTTTTGAAGTGGAATTGTTTTAGTTTTTTGCTCATTTGGAGGAACCAAAGAGGAAGATTTTTTTTTATAGGTCTTCAACTTGCAATTTGGATTGAATTTTTGAAAGGAGATATCATGTAAACAGTTTTTTAAGTGGAATTGTGTTAGTTTTCTACTTGTTTAGAGGAACAAATGAGGAAGAATTTTGTCCTTTCCGGTCTTGAACTTGCAATTTGGATTGAATTTTTTGAAGAATTTCACTATTGACATTCATTTTTGCATGAAAATTTTATAATCATGGGTTGAGAAGCTCAAAATAAGAGGAAAGATAGGAAGACATTGACTCCTAAAGAAATTCATGCAAAGAGAGAGAAGGATAAACAAATAGAAAGAGAAAGAAGAATAAGAATTAAATCAATGAATGATGGTGGAGCATCCAATTCCACAACTATTGAAGATGAAAACATTGAGGAGACCATGGTTGTAGACGAAGCTAATTTGCAAGAAGTTAATTTGAAAAAAATATGATTATACAAAGAAGTCCTAGTATGTCTTCAAATCCCTCTTTCAATGCTATGAAGAATGTTTCAATATGCACAAATCTAGGTACGCCTTCAAATCCACATTTTAGTGAAATAAAAAATTCATTTGTAGAAGTTTTACAAGATTCTAGACTTAACGATGTTGAAATTGATAATATTCGGAGAGATGAAAGTTTTATAGAATTTGTTGAAAATAAATTAGAAAATGAAAATGAAAATTGTTTAAATGTTGTTGAAAATGAAAATAATTTTAATGAAAAAGAGAATGATCCTTTTGTGGAAAATGAAAACGAAAACTGTTTTGTTGATGAAAATGAAAACGAAAACCGTTTTGTTGATGAGAATGAAAATGAAAATGTAAATCATTTTGAAGTTGAAAATAAAAATGAAAAGGAAAAGGAAAATCTAGAATGTGATGTTGAATTTAATGAAAGTATTTTTTAAAAAATTGAAAGTGATGTTTTGGATAATCTTCCTGGTAAGATTTCTTTGAGGAAAATAAGAACACATGCAAATAGAATATACAAAAAATTCTTTTATTGTAAAAAACTTGCATTTTAATGTCAACTAATGATGCAATTGATGAGAATGCAAAAAATGAGAAAAATAATGAAAAAGTTAGGCTTTTTGGTTAAACCAAGAAGAAAAGACCAATAATTAAAACATGCTATGTCTACTATTGCTAGTGCCATTCAATCTATTGGAAAAAATAGTCGATCTAAAGATAAAAATGTAGCAAGAAGAGCTATAACAACTACTATAGTTAATAAAGAAACTTTGAAGAAAAAAATGGTAAGTAATAATAGTGAAGTTCTACAAATACATCCTAAAACATTGCTAAGAGTGGCAAAAAGAAGAGAAAGTATAGAAAATGATCCAGTTTACCAATGTTGGAGTTTTAGTGGTTGAATCTCAAGGTCTGACATGAAATTGAATGTTCAAATTAAATTTTTGATTGAAAAATATTGACATGATAATACTAGGGTATCATCTAATGCTAGAGATGTTTTAAAACTAAGAGTGGGGTCCAAAGTTCGTGATCTTCATCCAAAACACCTATTAGATACAATACAAACTAAATTTTATAGAAACATTTGTAGTGTTTTAGTGTTACTTGGTAATATTAAAATTAGTCCAAGGTCTTTTGAAAAATGAAAACCCTGGTATGTAAAAATTAATAAGCAACAAATATCTTGTTGTTGTAAAATGCATGTTCAATTTTGTTATTTTTATGATGTTTTTCGATAAATAAGTTGTGCTTTGCATACTAGCATGATTATATAGGAATGTGGTATTAACATGTCACCTAAAACAATAAGGGAGTTTATATCAAGTTTGTTTTGTGAAAGATTAATGGTAAATTGTTTTATTTAAGTTCTTGTATTTCTGGACAATGCACTAGCTGTGGAAATCTTCCATTCTTAAGAATTTGTATGCTTGAAAGTGTTGATAATGAGTTTGGACAATAATTAGTAGATGTTAAAAGATTTAAGAATGTTGACTATTCTTTAAAAGATGGAAAAATAGGAAAGCGTTGTAATTTAGTTACAAAAGAAGTTAGTGTACATGCATTCATAAGTGAATTTAAGAATAAGATTGTACCAAAATATGTCATGCACTCTCAACATGCTCGATGGCTTGATGACTAATTTCATGTATGTAGAAACACATTTCCAATTGGTACTATACTTTAAGTGGTTGATTTTGCAAAAAAAATATATTCTAGCTCCACAAGAGGAAATTCAATCACAATATTATAATTCAGTGCAAGTAGCTATGTTTGTCCATATTGTTTATAGACATGCAGATGATAGCACAGAGGATGATAGAAAAGTTTTGAGGGAGTAACATTTTTATTTGAGTGACAACCGGTTTTGTCAAAGTTTGTTCAATACTGTTTCAATATATTTTATAGAAATTTAAGAGAAAGAGGAATTCAGATGACAAAACACCTCATATGGTCATATAATTGTATGGGGAAGTTTAAGAATGCTTGAATGTTATATTGGTTAAGTAGGAACTTAATGTCCAACATAAATGGAGTTTTTTTGAAGCTGGGCATGGTAAATGAGAACATGTTGGAGCTGGTGCATTTGTCAAAAGAATTCTTAGTAGAGAACAATTAAAATTTGAGGATGCAGTAAAATTTAAATATGCACATGTGATTGTGGATTGGTGCAATACAAGATTATCTACACCTGGTTTTCAAGTGAGTACTCTATAGTTCGTCAATTCTTTTGGTTGGTTGAAGAAGAGAACATTTTACCTAGAGTTGACTGTGAAACAATCAATGGATCTACTGAATGACATTCATTTAGGAGTTTGACACAAAGCACATGGACTATCTGGACAAGGGAGTTTGCATACTTTTGTCAGTTTTGTATCTCAGGAGATTGGGAAGTATGTGAAAATATAAAATGGGTTGAACAGTGGGAGTGAATATCGTTGACACCTACACAAGCACACAATCAATACACTAGTACACAAAAAACAATATATGACTAAATAAACTATTAAAAATTGCATGTATAAATGAATAACTTTAGTCACGTAACTACTAGTGGTTTATTTGTAGTCATTTATAACACCACTAAATTTATGACTAAACAATTTTAGTCATTTATTTAGTCATTGATTTTAGTCATTAATTTGGTCATTGATTTGGTCATTGATTTAGTCATTTATTTAGTCATATTTTTTAATCATTAATTTTACTCACATGACTATTTAGTCATGGTAGTGATTTGTTTAGTCATATATTTAGTCATTAATTTAGTCATTGATTGTTGTTAACTGGTCATTTATTTAGTCATGGTAGTCATTTATTTAGTCATTGTTTTAGTCATTAACTTAGTCATATATTTAATCATTAATTTAGTGATTAATTTAGTCATATATTTAGTCATTACAAATCAAATCTAACTTAATTAATCCTCACAAATTTATACATATAAACTTTAAGTATCGTAGATATTCAAATGTTAAAAAAATCATGAAATGAAGACTAAAATGCTTGAACAAATATGATTGATCAGACACACACAAACATATTACAAATCAAGAGGAGCCACAACATAGTATTTATCAGTGGAGAAAAAACCACTCTGAAAAATTACTTCATTAAGCCTCATTGGAAAATCAAAATCTCATTGGTTACATTCAATGTATTAGTGACACTGTACAACTTACAGACACTATATAAATAGAATACTCCTATTTTCATACACTTATACTATTTCCCCTTCCTTAACTGCAGTCCTTTTGGAAGGGAAGTGACCTCCTATAAGGGCTTGACCCATTTAATCCCCTTGCAAATCCACTACTTTCTTGCTACTATTGGTTTTGGCTCCTCCAAACTCTTCCTCGTTGGTATTCACCTTTCACTTCTCCAATTTAGAGCTGTAGCCTAAAAATAAGGTTTCAAAATTTTCACATCAAAAACTCAAAAAAATTAATATTACAAGAGAAAATATGTCATTATTTCTCTGCATGGTGTTGTTTTATTAAGATAGCATGTTATTGAATAATTGATCTAATAGCTAATTTCTGTATGAATGTAAGTATTCTTGTATATTCCACACCTTGTAAATTTTCCACAGGTTATAAATAAAGGGAAACCTCCCCTAATGATCTTAACAAAAAGTATAGGATGTTGCACTTACATGAAGTATGTCCACTGGGTTGAAAGCTTTTGTGAAATTCCCTCATGACATGTTCATTGCCATGACACTCAACTCTCCCTGTAATGCTATCAAATTTTTGGAACAACCTCATACCAGTTAGAAGGCTAATTTGAATCATCAATGATAAAATAATAATAACAATAAATAAAGAGCTTGCCACCAAAATGATCATTAATTAGGAAGAGAAAAAAGCTAAGACTAAAGTTTAGTACTAAAGGTAGATAAGTTCTCAATTGATATGCCATATGGAAAACAACACCAAAAAAAGTTGGGGCGAGGTTGGTCAACTGCATCTTTCACAACATCAGTTACAATGGCAGTTACAAGTACTGAGAACAAAAGCCCTATCATAGACTCAGATCAAGAATTTCAATTTATCAGTAGTCATCCTAAATCAACTGAAATAGAAAACCATTTATACAAAGACAAAATGCAAAGCAAATAAGAATGTTACCTAGAATAGCATGGTGTAACTCATTAATATTTTTGTGAAAGAAATAGTAGATACAAATTACAATGGATGGTACAACTACTGCAAGTATCTGATAACACTTAACACCCTTCTTGAGCATTCGATCTATTTGTAACCTAATATGATTCACTATGCTTTGGCTATCTTCTTGTTATATTCAGGCAACTAGAGGATATTTGTAGAATGTGAAACCTTGATGTTAACATAGAACCAAAAATCAACTTATAATACCATCTACAATCTGCACTTTCAAGGTGTAAAATTGGACGTATGCTCAAGTTGATCACTCTCTTTGAGACTAATACTAGTCATTTTTCCAGCTGTTGGAACACATCAAAATTAAATAAATCAACTAAAAAAAGAATAGAACAACAACCTTATAACACATGTGTGGATCAACAACACCCTAATAACTAGTGTAATTAGGGTACTTACAACCATTGATAGGTCCAAGATACTTAAAATCATTGATGTAAGTGTACTGAGATCTTTTGGTAACTCCCTCATAGGTAATGGTACATTCCAATCATCGATGTGGAAGATATTAGTTGTTGTGTTTTGATATCATGTTAAACTATGGTCTATGGATTGCAATATTGTAGGATATGCACAAAATGGATTTGTTGAAAAGGCTTTAGAAACTTTCAAGCAAATGCAATTGGCAGGTGTAAAGCTAGATTCCACAACCTTTACCATCATACTCCTTGCCTGTAATAAAACTCATCAAATGGTTTATTCTTAGCATCATAAAATTGAAAATAGATGATTGACCTGAAGCAAAGAAAACAATTAAATAGCACAAAGTGAATGAGACATGAAGAATTTTTACGATTAGCATTTCACTTGGAAATTGGAATTGTTGCATTGCTTTCACAATAGAGAAACATGTGATAAGGGGTTCTCCTCATAAGAGATTAGAACTTATCCATTCATGAAAAAATCTCAAAGTATTTCCCGCAAATCATGATACGAAAGATACATGGCGAATCCTTACCATAAATCATGGATTTTGTGTTTTAGTAATGGACCTTTTTTTTCTCAAGGCCAGACCATTTTGATGGAGACTGTACAAGGAGTTGTGGATTCCTATTGTCCAATTGAGAGTATGCTCCCATTTGAATTGAGACTAACCACCATATTTTACAATATCAAATGGACCACCACCTTTGTTCTCTCTAGGAGAGGAGACCAAGGAGCATTTTTTTAGTGTCATGTCTACCATGAAATCCATGGGAGGAACCAATTATTATATCATAGTTACCAAACTCAGACTTAACATAGACATTGGGCTCAACCTCAAACTCAACATGGAAACTCAAAACTAACTCAAAAATTTGAAAAAATCATGATATATAGAATTTTTTTAAGGTACATATTTTCCTATGCGTTCCTCCCTAAATCAATTTTAAAAATTATAAAAACCTAATCAATTGCAAGCTAATTTTAGTACAAAATTCCTAAAAGAGATGCCATCTCATGGAATACAATGATTGCGGGATATGCCCAAAGCCATCTCATGGAATACAATGATTGTAGGATATGTACAAAATGGATTTGATGAAAAGGCTTTAGAAACTTTCAAGAAAATGCAATTAGCAGGTGTGAAGCCAAATTACATGACCTATGCTAGCATCCTCCCTATCTGTGTCCAAATGGGAGCTTTGGAGTAGGGTTTGAACATCAATTAGAGCATAATAGATGGGGGATTTCTATTAGATATTATGGTTGGAAATGCTCTGTTAGACATGTATGCAAAATGTGGAAACGTACACAAGGCATGTGAACTCTTTGATGGAATGCCTCAAAGAGATGTCATCTCATGGAATGCAATAATTGTAGGATATACACAAAATGGATTTGTTGAAAAGGCTTTAGAAACTTTCAAGCAAATGAAATTAGCAGGTTTGAAGCCAAATTCCATGGCCTATGCCAACATCAAATTCCACGGCCTATGCTAGCATCCTCCTTTCTTGTGCCAAAATGGGAGCTTTAGAGCAAGGTTTGAACATCCTTCAGACATAATAGTTCGGGGATTTTTTTTAGATATTATGGTTGGAAGTGCTCTGTTATACATGAATGCAAAATGTGGAAATGTACACAAGGAACACAAGCTCTTTGATGGAATGTCTCAAAGAGAGGTCATCTTGTGGAATGCAATAATTGCAAGATATGCACAAAATGGATTTGTTGAAAAGGCTTTAGAAAATTTCAAACAAATGCAACTGGCAAGTGTAAATCCAGATTCCACAACCTTTTCTAGAACAAGAGATCATCAGAGAGAGTGATAAACATTGGTAGGACTCAATGCATTGTCCCCTCGATACTCTAATAGTACTAAGGTGAAAAATTCATTGGGAAGAGAATTTCATATCGGTGGGAGTTGGATCAATGTCTCCCCAATACAATGATATGCATCAATCTCCATCGGGGATACTATGATTTGTCGATGGGAGTCATTGGTAAGTTCCTCTGATGGGGTGAAAGGATAAGTCACAATGGAAAGGTAAATATTCATTGACTAAAGAAACACCTATTGGTGGAATAGAGGAGCCAGTCCCACCGATAGCCTGAAAAGAATGAAAAGAGTAAAGTAGTGGAAAGAGAAGCATCAGAGAGACTCTCCAATATCAGTGGGAGTAATGTTGAAGTCTCACCAATTTCTTGACAACACTTGAATCAGAGAAAACTTCACATCTAACTACAATTGTTGTTGGATATGCAAAAAATGGATTTGTTGAAAACACTTTAGAAACTTTCAAGCAAAAGCAATTGGTGGGTATAAATCCAAATTCTACAACCTTTGCCATCATCTTTCCTACCTGTGCCAAAATGGGGAATTTGGAACAGGGTATGAACATCCATCAAAGCATAAACAATAGAGGAATTTTGTCAGATGTTGTAGTTGCAACTGCCCTAGTAGACATGTATACAAAATGTGGAAGCATAAACAAGGAATGCAAACTGTTTGATATAATGCCTAAAGAGATGCCATCTCATGGAATATGATGATTGCAGGATATGCACAAAATGGATTTGTTGAAAAAGCTTTAGAAACTTTCAAGCAAATGCAATTAGCAGGTGTGAAGCCAAATTCCACAACCTATGCCAACATCCTCCCTGCCTGTGCCAAAATGGGAGCTTTGGAGCAAGGTATGAACATCCATTAGAGCATAATAGATGGGGGATTTTTGTCAAATATTATGGTTGGAAATGCTCTATTAGACATGTATGCAAAATGTGGAAATGTACACAAGGCACATGAACTCTTTGATGGAATGCCTCAAAGAGATGTCATCTCATGGAATGCAATAATTGCAAGATATGCACAAAATGGATTTTTCAAGGATGCTCTCAAAATATTTGAATTAATGAAGCACTCTGAAACATATGATATGGCTTAACAACAACTTTATCCGATTTCAAAGAAAGACACAAATTCAGGCAGTTCTTACATAGCTCCTGTGATACAATTGATAAAATATGATTGACCTTGAAAAACTTACTTTCTACCTTCAAAACCTTATACTTAATTTGCAACATTCAAAACCTAAAGAAAATCTAGAAAAAAATCACATGAAATGATGAAAGAAACAATAAAGAACCCCTTTACACAGAAAAAGGATATCCAGATACTTTTCTTCAAAGACCCCAATAAGACATTTGAATAATATATGGGATATTTTAGTTTTGAAATTTAGGCTTCCCAAAGTGCTTTTCAGTCCTTAGTTTGATTTTGAGCTGGTCTTCAATTTATGTTTTGAGAATTGGGTCAAGCTCAGAGCTCAAAAGCTATGCCATGCTCATCATGGCATCTTAGTAAAGAGTCTGACTGTGTGGCTATTCTCTTAAAGGGAGTGTGCACCAATTTGCAGAGGCTATAAGAATAGTAAAATACCAATAGTGTCACTTCTGTATCTCATGCATATTGTGTCCAAGTTATAAATTTACGTTGCTAACATGGTATAAGGATGAATGAAAACTTAGACTAGACCATGCTTTTAAAAAGTAAGTGAAGGGCATATGTTTGAGCCCTCTGTCTACCCAGCGAAAAGAGAGCCTTTCTAGAGTTAAGAAAGAAATATCTTTAAATATTAACCTCATTTCAATTATGTGGGACATGATCTAGAGGCAAGGTGTAATTGCCACAATGATGACTCATACCCGACTTGCTGAGCACACTGTCCATACAAACATGGCCGTGTTAATGTTGGAAAGACCTATACAAGCTTAGGTGCAAATCCTTAGCACAATGGGTGGAATAAAAACCTCTAAGGCATGACCTATAAGTCTACAAGATCACTGCATTTCATTGCTTTTGAATATGGGCAACTTGTTTAATATTTTCCATTTGCATTGACACCCTTCTAGTTTTGTTTCTCAATACCTCATCCTAGCTGGTTTATTTTCAGTAGTTCATTTTTGCACTCCCAATTAGTTAATGTAACTAGCTATAATTTAAGTGTCATTGACATACTTTGTTCATTTGTGGACATTAATATAATTTCTATGTTCCTCTGTCAATTTTCAAGGAAAAAACATGGTAAGCATTCAGTAAATGATCTTAGTACCCTTATTAGATTTTGATGGAGGAGATCTATTAAAGCAGTAATGATGATAAGAAGGTAATAAAAAGCTCTACCTGTCTTGCTTGATACATAATAGACTTAATATAAGGAATATCTAAGGACCTACATCTAAACATCTCAATGTCTATATCAATATGTAATCTCAATTAATAGAGCTATAGAGTACATTGGAATATCACAATATCTATAAATAGAGATTATTATCCTTCAGAAGGTGGATGGATAGCTTATAGATTAACAGATACAACTGCTAAAAAACCTAAATGTATTTAAAAAACTAGCTCCTAATTGAGCATAAATCATGTAAATAAATTGTACTTAGTTTACAAGTTCTCAAATAGAACATTCAATAGTTAATCAAAGGGGCACATTACTTCTTCCACAAATATTTTGTCACAAATGCACACCTTTCCACAATCCTGAAACTACTACTGGAATGAGCACTTGATACAAATTTAGACCAAAAGTTTGAAAATTTACATACCCTTTAGCACCTTCAATAGGTTCATTGATAAGCTGAAGAAAATCAGCCTAGTGGTCTTGTATGAGCCTCATTAGCTGGGGTTTCTGTTTGCTAAGTTCTTGAAGCATTGGCTGACAACGAAAAATTAGCCATATCAATAATATGTAGATAAAGCACATGTGGAACTCAAACATGACATGATAGATTCAACAAACCTGTAAAATTTGGGGATTGGCTTGAACCATTGTGTGAAGGGCTTGAAACTGAATGATGCAAGATATAATCAATAACAAAATTGAGAAAAAAACCAATGTTGGAAATCCCACAAGCATTTAATATTGCTTAGAAACAAAATATCAAACAATTTCATTCTCAATTAACTAAACATTCAAGCTGTGAAGAGAAACAAAAGTTGCTGAGCTATTAAGTGTTTAATGCAAAACTACACTAACATATTATACCTATTGGTTATTGCAAAGAAAGTCTAGTGCTCCACCTTCAGCTCTAGCCCCAACACCCATTCTTGGAAAACCCTAAAGGAAGAAAGAAAAAAGGTGAATATAGGATTGATGCATGACCACATTGCACAAGACCATACCCATCTTTTCCAAGGCCCAAAATCATACCTATGGAAAATTTTTTAGTGGAGCAACATTTGGACCTCCGAAGGGAGGTGCAACTTGTGATGGTGTAGTTGTTGGAACTTGTCCAGTTGGTAATTGATTTGAAGATGGTGGTCATGCAACAGGTATAGGCACTTCAGATGCCTCGGGGATACCCTGAAATAGAATATAAATTGGGAATGCATTATAGCCCAATATTCCATAAATAATTGAAAATAGTTCCAAATTAACTAATACCAAAATCACATAGCATGTTAGCTACCATTTCCTTGTTTCTTCCCACTTCAATTCCAAGTGCAAAGAATAAAGTTTTTAATTTTAGAACTTTATAATAATTTTTTATAATAGTTCAAAATAGATCATAAGCTAACATTTACCAACTAGATTACATGATATCTGAAATAGAGCATGAAGCTCCGTGGGAAGGCAAAGAATACTACAGAAGAAATATTTCAACTTTTAGGCAAGCAATGGTGCATAGAGATTACATGATATAACAAGGAAAAAAGAACACTCAGTACACAGAGGAAGTAGATAATGTAGCCCTAACTAGTGAAAATTTATGTGAAGTGATGGAGGACCAACAAATACAATTTTAAGAGTAGTTGGCTCAACAAACCCAACTCACTAAAGCTGCAAAAGCAAAGTCGATAGCCACAACAAAGGAAGTAGTACTACACAAAGCTGAAGTGGCTAGTAGTACAGATGCCCATGATCAGGTCCAAAAGAAACTCATGGAAGTAGTTACAAGGTCAAAACCTCTAGGAAATGAGAAGTCATAGCTACCCATCATTTGAAATAACAAATTGAAGAAGTCTACAAGCTTTGGACTTCCATCCAACATACTTCCACTACACCTTCCATTTCAGTTGGAGCTGATGTGCCTCCAAGGAAATCTCCTAAAAAATTATTAAAATAAATATGCATCAACACATAGTCATTGAGAGATTAATGACATTACCACATATAATTTACAAGATCATCAATATACTCCACAAATCACTGCAAACATTACATACTAGTCCACTGTCACCACTGTGTATTTGCAAGGAGAGAACAATCAGAACAAAAGTAAACAACTGGCAATCTATGATGTTGAAGCTTCACACTTGTAAGTGACTGAGACCATATACATGCAAAGCTTCTTATCCAAGCCATATCAATAAATGGAGGACTATTAAAATCTGTCAAAGCATAGAGATGAAGAATAGTACCACTGAGATAAGTGACCATCACCAAAAGAAAAAAAACTGTTCATAGCATCAATACTCTTTATTCATTGTCATGTACCATTAATTGAGATATGTCCCCATCTAAACCCTTACCACGTAGTGATTGATAACATAGTGAATAAGAAGTAGAATAGCTCAAAATCAGCAACTCCTCCTATGAAGTAGGTATACCTACATTCAAAAGACAAGAATTATCATACACTGTCACACCAACCAAAGCACTGTCGCCATGGATAGATCATCTAGCAAAGGTCTGCCAATAATGTTTATACACTAAGATTGGATCCATCACACTATCTTTTCCAAATACTCAACAAAATATAGAGTAGAAGAAGCATAGTATAACACTATTAGTGTGCCAATAATGTCATTATATTGACACTGTTACCAAACCCCTGCAACTGAAAGGATATCAAACATGTAACTGTCAAGTTTGTCAAGACCCCTAGCATCATGTCACAGTCAATGTCAACATGGTCAAGAGAATCACTTTATTTTTGCAACAAAATACTTTTGAAACAAAAAGTTTACTGTGTAACCATAATCCCTTCATGACAGTCTACCTTGCATTGACCATACTACCTCCTTTGACAACAATGAAAAAGAGACTTATGAAAATATGCAAGAAAATCAATGAAAGGAAAATAAATAATAATGCCACCATAAGAACATGAGCATAGAAACTATGGAAAGATCACTGTCGAGATCAATATGGTTGAATGAATTTGAACAAAAACATCAATGTCAATGAAACTCATCACCATAACATTGCAATCACCATACTACTCCATTGAACTGTGACCCTTGTGAGGACTGTCATTTTTCTTAACGTGGGGTCTAACACCTTCCTTCATTGTGATTTTCCATGGCTATAGTGTTTCTCCATAGCCCTATATCATTGCCACCTTCTCACTGTCTTTTATCTGCCTTCAATTGTTACTGTCTTTTCTCTAAGGGACTAATTTCTAGAAATGAAACCTCCTCCTGTGACCTTCAACTTTTCCTTAATTATTATGAATAAAATACATGCATAGATTTCATGTAACCTACCTATGGAGTGTGCACCAAAATTACTTGATATGGCTGTCATGAAAAATTAAGCATATCTTGTCTCCTTTGGACTCTAATAACTATCCCATGTCACTAAACCTATGTGTTGAACTCAAACCACATCTCCAAGGACCCTCTGTTATCTTGCTTTCTCACTTTCATTATTACCTACCATGAAACCATAGCATTTTATTTTGATTTCCTCTTTGAACAAACACTTAGACATAGTGACTGGACCTTACAATTCAACTGCCATTGCAATCTCTTCTCACTGTACAAGGTTTGGCTTCACCACCTTGTCATTTACTACCATTCCCTTGCACATAGAAAATTGTCCTCATGCCTTTTGCATAGTGCATAGGTATAACACTGTCAAACTTGGACTATAGAGGTAGGCAATGAACACATTGGAAAATGTAGATTGGGATGCAATGAATAGTACTAACATTATACTACCCCTAGTATTCTTAAAATAAACATCAATGTACGAGATTCATACTACCCCTATGATCAATGTACAAGATCCATACTACCCTTGTGACTAAGATTTGTCCTTTATGATAGATAAATGAACTAAGAACTGTCAAACTGGGACTAAATATATGAAGAGCACTAAAGCTTGAAAAAGCCACAAGTATAAAAAATGAAAGAGTGTCAACTGCAAACATGGCATGAATCAGAAATACCACCAACTAAGCATAATATCACTAACAATATGAAGACATGAAGAGCACTATCAATATGATTAAGATACTGTCACTATATCATTATCAATGAAACTTATCACCATGAAGCATCAATATCATGAGCTTTGACATCAATACCATTGAATGATCAAGTTTACCAAAAAACACCATTAACCTTTTGCAACATGAACATAAACACATTCCTAACAAACAACAAGAAATAACATATCTTTTACATCACTTCTTTTGATATTTTTGCATCAACACTATGAAGTGAATGTCTGCAAATAGTCACCTTATATGTTCAAAGTACATTGTCAAAGGAGAAAATCATTATCTAGAATCCAAATCACACAAAGGTTGCACTTCAAAGAACATTGTGACACATCTTTGGAAACCATTACCATTATGACTGTTATAGCACCTTTTGTGATAGTAGACTGCTTTTCATTTCACTTCATGGTCTTCTATAAACTATAGCTCAAGTAGTTGAAACTCTTGAAGCATTGTCAAATAAAAAACACATACCTTTTCTCATCAAGATCACAACGATACCACTGGAAAACAATCATAATGTTGTTGGAAGATACCTGCAACAAGACTTCTGAGGAGAAATAATAGAAGCATTATAGCATTTTCAAAGACTCATATGATATTGTCATTGAAAAATTCAAACAAGGACTATCACAAAATTGAAGGTTGGTTGAGTCTAGTCTTTGCATCTCTTTAATGGATTATGTTCTCTAATTAAATTTTAAAATTACTAAAATGGTTCTCTTGTATTTGGTATTTCAACATTATGTTCATGCATAGAGGGGTAAACCATAACATGCCATGAAATTATATAAAACAAAGTCTATCCAATAGCTTATAAAAAATTTCAAAGACAATCTATGCAATCTCCACATGGTATCATATGACCTATACAAGACTTTAAAATCACCACACTTGAAGTGTTCGAAAAAATGCCTCAAAGAAATGTGGTCTCAATGATTGCAATAATTGCAAGATATACACAAATTAGATCTACTGAAAAGGCTTTCGAAACTTTCAAGCAAATGCAATTTGCAGGTTTAAAGCCAGACTCCGCAAGCTTTGCCGGCATTCTCTTTTCCTGTTCCAAAATGGAAGCTTTGGAATAGGGTATGGGCATCCATCAAAGCATAATAGAAGGGGGATTTTTGTTTGATATTATAGTTGGAAATTATTTGGTTGACATGTATGCAAAATGTGGAAGCATAGAGAAAGGATTTGAAGTTTTTGATAGAAATCCTCGAAGAGATGTCATCTCTTGGACTGCAATTATTGTTGGATATGCACAAAATGGATTTGTTAAAAATGCTTTCGAAACTTTCAAGCAAATGCAATTGGTGGGTATAAAGCCAAATTCCACAACCTTTGCCAACATCTTTCCTACCTGTTCCAAAATGGGGGATTTGGAATAGGGTATGAACATCCATCAAAGCATAAATAATAGAAGAATTTTTCTAGATGTTGTAGTTGCAACTGCCCTAGTAGACATGTATGCAAAATGTGGAAGCATAGACAAGGCATGTGAACTGTTTAAAAAAATGCCTGAAAGAGATGCCATCTCATGGAATATGATAATTTCCTGATATGCACAAAATGAATTTGATGAAAAGGATTTAGAAAATTTCAAGAAAATGCAATTAGTAGGTGTGAAGCCAAATTCCACAACCTATGCCAGTATCCTCCCTGCCTATGCCAAAATGGGAGCTTTGGAACTTAGGGTTTGAACATCCATCAGAGCATAATAGATGGGGGATTTTTGTCAGATATTATGGTTGGAATTTTTTTAGACATGTATGAAAAATGTGGAAATGTACAAAAGACACATGAACTCTTTGATGAAATTCCTCAAAGAGATGTCATCTCATGGAATGCAATAATTGCAGGATATGCACAAAATAGATTTTGCAAGGATGCTCTCAAAATATTCAAATTAATGAAGCACTCTGAAACATATCCTAACATTGTAAGCTTTGTTTGTATTCTTTGTACATGAAGCCATGGAGGTTTAGTGGATGAGGGCTATACATACTTCAATCACATGAGTAAGCAGTATTGCATTACACATACAGTTGATCAGTAATTACAGATTCCAAGTAGAAAAACCTTCATTCTTTACCATCTAGCAGCCTAGCAAAGGCTATTTAGTAGTAGTGCATGGGCATGCTTCCCATTTATTCCCTAGTAATCATGTAAGGGAAGGTCATAGGTAGTGATTTAAGAATTAAGATAGATCTTTCTCCATCATAAATGAAATATAGAGATCCAAATACATAGCTTTTTTAAGAAGTTAAAATTAAATGAAGATGGATTTGAACATGGAATTTTTGTAAAAAAGAAGCAAACAATTGGTTTGACATGTTTAGATACCCTTCCTGTAAGCTCTCTACCATCTAATCAAATAACTATTGTTGAAAGGAAAGTTCATTAAGAATCAATTATATGAAAAATTTCCATTTTCCAAACATATTCAAGATAAGGAAAGACAGTTACAAATTAATAAAGGGTAATCCAAGTAATGAAATTAACAGCATTATGGAGGGCTTG
Source organism: Sequoia sempervirens (assembly GCA_007258455.2). NCBI lineage: Eukaryota > Viridiplantae > Streptophyta > Pinopsida > Cupressales > Cupressaceae > Sequoia > Sequoia sempervirens. Next base: position 64,280,342 of record VDFB02086081.1, on the reverse strand, counting down.
AACATCACTAATTTTAAAAGAGAGTTGGGAGTTGAAAGTCATGAAAAATTTGATGAGGTACCTCTTAAACATAACTATATAGCTGTGGGAAAAAAAAGATTATATTGATGTCCATAGATAACCAAAAGTAGGTTGGCAGAATTTGAGAAGTACATTCGATCACAATAGAGAAGTCCTAAGGTAAAAGGATACAAGGTTTTGAAAAGTAATTAAATGCTAAGGTAAAGAAGTGTAAATATAAGAGGAGGGAAATAGTGCTTGATACTCAAAGCATAAGAACTAAGTACAAATAACTGTGTAAGAGAAGGATCCCTTGGTGCAATAAGGAACTCTTGAATAGGAGAGTAGGAAACAACAATGAGAAACCAATAATGTTACATTCTTCTAGGAAGGCTGAAGCCTCAAGGATATTTGACATTATACTCACTAACTACAAAAAGGCCAACACATGATCTAATAATTCTAATTGCGAATGTCTAGGGCTGATGGCTCCATATTGTACAATTCTAGGAGGAAACTAGGCACTTACCCTATAATCTCTTCTAACACCTACAAATGATGAAACTTTGGTGGTAGAGAAAAAACCACTAATGCATGCCTACATCTATGACCTAGTTGCAAACAAGAGGGAAGACCTGAACATTAAAAAAAGTAGGTTGATTCCACTTAGATTAAAACTGAGTGGGATCAAATGCTTCTGTAGAACTATGGAAACACAAGCATCAACCCACCAATCTCTCCCTATTTGTGAGTGAATCGGTTGTATCCAACAAACATTTACAATGTCTACTATTTTTAGTGGTTAAAAAATTAAGCACTCTGAGCAATTTTTCAGTCCACTATAAGACCTTTGTCTAAGAATGGAGACCTCCTAAAGAAAAAGTTCAAGTTGCTCTGATCAGGGCACTAAAAGAAGTGGATAAAGAACCACTTAATTTTTTTTGTATAGATATTAGTTTCTTCCCTTTATCTACCCCTAGATAGGACAACTTAATATACTCTTTAGAGTCATAAAATGGTACATGTTTTTTTGTGTAGGAGATAGATCACATCCAAAAACATGGTAGAGCTATGCAAAGTAGGAGAAATTGGCTTGGAAAATGAAGGCAGTAGGGTATAAAGAATCATTTATCTGCCACCATAGTGAAAAGTTAGCAATTGCATTTGGTTTGTTAAACATGGCCCCTAATACAACTATTAAAGTTGTTAAGAACCTTCAAGTATGTTTTGATCGCCACACTACATCTAAATTGATCTCCAAGATTGTTGCAAGAGAAATTGTTCTGAGAGATGTGAGCCATTTCCATCATTTTAAACAAGGAAAACTTTGGACGAACTAGAATAATATTATATTCGAGAGTAGAACACTATCGGCCTAACATTACTACATGGGGGGAACTCCCCTCATAGCTCCACCAATAGACCAGTAACGTAGGAACAGTTAGTTCCATTTTCTATAATGTGGTAAGATTCATACAGGTAACACTATGTCAAGATGGGAAACTCTTCTTGGAGGTTCTAAATGATTTTCCTCTTTTTTATAAGACTGTGTTGGCAGTGCCACCTGGATCATAGTTGTTTGGTGGGATTCTAAACCCAGAAAATGAGGTGCAGTTGTGGAAATATCATATAGAGAAGCTACAAGCTACCATGATGATTTTTCCAAGTGAATTTATATCAGAGTCTTGCTTAGCGTGGCTTAAGACATGTGTAGATGATATTCTCTCTGCAAATAGGCTTGGGGGAAAGTATTTGCTTGATCTTGTGAGACATTGATTAGAGAAACATTGGACAATATAGATGCATTTGAAGGGAGCTTGGAGTGGCTAAAAATGGTTTTTGGTTCAACTGTTGAGTTTCCATGGCAATGCATGTGTGAGATTGTTTTGAAGCACTCAAAGAGTTTGTGGGATGAAGTTTTTGAAAGCCTGTTTGTTAGTAGGATGAAACAAATAATAGCTGATGGATTTGTAGATCTGTGCACGAGAGAGTTAAGGTTGGTAAATGCCTTGAAGCCATAGTTACATCTCTGGAAAGTTACAAAGATGTTGAAACCCATTTGCACAAATTAACTACTAGTGAGGGATAGCTTGTCAAGAGAGGGGACCTAAAAAATGCCAATTTACCTGGGTTGAGTTTTAGATTAATGATGACAATTGATGAAGACTAGTTTGGTCACCTTAACACTTATTTTGGAACTGAGGTTAGTCAAATAAAAGATACCATAGATGAGGGTTCCAAGAATATTCTAGAAGACCTCCTAAGTTTTCTTCATGCACATAAATCTCCTTCAAGGATAAATGATTTAGCACCTTATTTGTAAGAGAAATGCTTCCATTTTATCTCATCATTGATTTTTGAGATTGAAGAACATCTTGCACATCTTTCAGAAGTTCTCTATCAAGAAATGAAAAATGAGGAGATGCCAAAAAAATTAACAAGGAGACACTAGAACCGACAGTTATAGTGGAAAGGGTACTTTTCTTAGGAAGGATTTTAGTTGCTCTCAGGTAGAAATTGGTGTTTCTACATACTATTGTTACCAATTTGACAGAGGGAATTGTTGGATCCATGTAGAGAGGATACAACATTGAACAACTAGTAGCATATAACTAGTGAAATGAATAAAGTTAGAACATAAGAAACTACTTAGGCCAAAGGTATAGAATCATAATTGCATACTTCACACTTTTCACTGTCTGTTCTTGCACTCTTTTGGGTCACTTAGTCATTAGTATGTCTCATTTTTCCCATTTCTAGTCCCAAAACTCATCACAGGTGTGCCAAGTCACTCAACCTAAAATCCCTTCTATTGTAAAACTCTATTCCCATCTTTCAAATGGGTCTATCCTAAGGGCATGTTCTAGTGTCTAGTTGAAATTTAAATTTAAATTCCCTCCAAACCCATGAATGCTCACCCTAGTGGGTTTTCTAACAGCTGGTCACTTTATAAAAGAAAACTTAGCACTCATTTGGAACCCTAATTTCTCTCTCTAACATCTTGATCCTCCACGTATTCCTCTACTCCTTGAAAACCTTCATTTTTCCTTTTTCTTTGAAGAACATGCACCCTTTTATGCTCTGAAAGGTTCTTGGTGGAGCACATGATGTTTTTAAAGCATGGATAGACACTTTAGAAGCAAGTTTAGAGCATATCAATTAGAATCAATATATAATCAGATAGACTCTTGATTCATTACACAAAAGTAATGAGACATTCATGCTTTATTATTCAAATATTACCATGAAGGAAATGTAGTTGATCAAGAAGAATACACACCCGATTGAAGATCTATCATTTGAATAAGCATAAATGCTATGTTTACATTAGCTATAGCAAATGGGTATTCCCACAGAGATCTATCACCTGCTTGCTTTTGAAGCAGATGCTGAAATGATCTCTGCAAAAAATGTTTGTAGAGAATTTCATGTCATGCTTGAGGATTTCAATGAAAAATTATTCTACCTTCATTATTACATATAATATTCAACGTAGAAGAGACATTGACAGTTAAAGCTAAAAAGTGAAAAATATAAAGTGTGCAGTTAAACTTAGAATCATGAACCATTAAGTTCAAACTTGCAACCATAAACCATGCACTTAAAACTCACAACCATTTAACTGTACAGTTAAAATAAAAGACCATAATGAGAACTACAATTTTGGATGAGAACCATAGTTTTTAAGCCTAAACATATCAACAACAAGAGCTCTATATGCCTGTGTATTCCATATATTTATAAGTTTGAGACACGTCACATTAACATCTGCAAAATTCAATGTTCTCAAATCACTTTGAGAGAATCCAAAACCAAAACGTCTGAGGCAAGAACAAACAAATTGAAAGTTATAGCTCTCAAGTATAAGAAAAATCTCTAACCATTTTCCTCATTGACATCATTGACAACACAACACAACTTGGGAAAATTTTTGAAGTAAGTCACTTGCCATGATTTCAATGATTTTTTTTTGGAAATTTATACATGGCCATATCACTTTTAGTTTTTGTTGTGTTTTATTTCATTCTAAAATAGGTCTATTGTTATTTGGTAAATGAAGGCATTGATTTTGTGGTTTTATCTATGGATGTTTTCATATATAAAATTATTGTAATACAAAGTGTTAGAACCTTGTTTGTTTCTCCACATGGAGATATTTTGAACTATGAAATGATCATTTGGTGGTTTATATTTTTTGTTTAAATTTTGTTCTCCTTGCCCATGATGTTATTTTTGTGACAATTTTCTTGACATAATTATTAAGTATTGAATATATAACAACTACTACTGAAGTTGTAAATGCAATGGTTTTAAGAGATATTTTCATATAGAGTGAATAGTGGATATTAGATCATCTTCATATGTTAAACTTAATACATTCTTCTTTACAAACCTTATACATTATACAATACATGTTTCTCCATAGTTTTGTGCCATTATACTAGCTCTTGTACTTCAAAGACCAAATGTTATAAGGCAAGGGATTGGCATGACACAAACGACTAAAGTTTTAAAAGATTGTATTCATAAGTGACAAAAAGCTTGGTTTTCCAAATGGATACATCCTCTCACATGTGATGAATAAGTGACAAATATCTTGGTTTTCCAAATGGATACATCCTCTCACATGGTTGGTTAGGACTAAGTGTTCCAATTTGGTAAAAATATGCCTTTTGATATTATTATATTCTTTTCTGAAACCACATGTCTATTACTTCAAAAAAATAGGGGTGCTACATATGAGAGATCATCTTCCCATAGACAAAGAGAGCTAGCATCCCTACATTACATCAATTTTCAATAATTCAACATCCTCTAATTGCAATGGGTGCTAAGTGGACCACTCATTATGAGAGATGGGTTCTTGTGAACCACTACTCATGAAACATAGGTCAATGAGTTTGACTCATAAAACTATACGGTTGAATATGTTTGAATACATTTAAATTTGAAGACAAATTTGTATATTTGAGTGCACACCTATCTTAAGGAAAAGTGCATATCACTTTTTTCATGTATAGAGGTGTGCATGTGAATAAAAGAAAAAAGAGTTTAGTTCATCAAAAGGGTGTCTTTCCATTTATACGGGAATATCTCTTTATATGATAAATTCAAAGCATAAAATTCCTTTCGAAGTGCACAATCAACAAAGGCATTCTTTCACTTCAAAAAAGCAACATATTCCATTGATAGGAACATGCTAATATGAAAAGAAAGTTGTTATAAGACAAAGTTCCAAATTGTTATTATAAGGTGCATGCTTGATCAAGCGAGATAGGTGTTTCAAATCATCAAACACTTTACCCATTTATAGGCATGCACCTCAATACAAAGTGTTGCTTTCAAATTTGAAATGACAAATTTCTTGTATAGATGGATGTTGGAATGAGAATAAGGGAGAAAAAAAGTCAAAATCCAAAAATACAATGCATAGTTGCATGCCTCTTATTGGGAACTAAGTAATTTTTAAAAGGAAAGCATTTATAGTGTAAACGATCCCGAAGATACCTTTCACCTATTAAATTTTCATTAAAATAGTTAAGCCCATAAAATATTAAAATACCCTTCCTCTATTACTAAACTGGAGTAGGGATTTGAAGCATGTGCAACCACCCTCCACTTCTTGGGATTTGAAGGCCTCTATAACACAAACAACACTTGTTCAACATACCTACAAGCAAAACAATATAGGGAAAAAACTCACAAAAAAACTTGCATTGACAATACTTGGAGAATTGTTTAAAATTGCTTATAAGGTTCAACATTTAATGCTTATTTTTGAAAATTCTGAGATAAAAAAAAAATTCTAGTTACAATATTTTTTCACTTTGTTATAGTTCTACACTTGAGGTATGCTCATTGAAACCAGAAAACGTCCATCCTGATTGTGATTTGTTTTCTTGTCTTGAATCTGTCAAAACATGTAATTTTCTGGGCATGGGAAGGGCATGAATTTTTATTTCTTAAAGAGTGTGCAATACATAAACTAAGAGAAGTAATACATACTTTTTATTTTGGTTGGCAAGAAAGCTTCTATTAAATTTCAAGAGGTTGCAATGAAAAAATAAAATCATAAACAAAAGGTACCTCTGATTAGGGAATACTTTGTTCTCACATATACTCATAATCGCACCACAGGCTCTACTTTAGAGCTACACATATTTTGAAGTAGGAGGGAAAAGATCCTCACAAAATAAAGGGAAATTAATTGAACTAGCAATAAAAATTAGAACACATCAACAAATAGTGCACCTAAAAATAGATGCTAGAGCACAGTATACCTTGCATCAACATCTATTGTTTTTGAGTTTCATTTCTAGATGTTGGCTTGTAGGGGTAGTCACATTCTTAAAGCTGTTCAACAAGAAACTAAAAATTTTAGTGTGTATTTGACCTGCAATAAATAGCTTGCCAAATTAGAAAAACTAATTGTGAAAATAAAAAACTAGTGTCCATTATCCAATAACCATTTCAACATCTATCTGTAATTATTTGGTCTTTTTGTCGGTTACCACGAGCTCCCATTGGCATCAATTTCTATTCAATCAGTCCCTAGTTGGGGTGTTAAAAATATTTTTTGATGTATATTTGATATTCCAAGTGGAGGACATTGTTGCTATTTATTAAATATTGTCTTTAGTTTTACAATATATCTGAATATGACATCTCATACCAGTGGAAAATTTATTAACATGGAATTGGCTTTCACTGAATGATAGTTAAAATTTAATAATTTTTCTATATGCACAAAAGTTTAAAACCTACATTTCTTAGTTCGAACCCATTTTTGGGAGCATAGATAAATTGTCCCAATTCCCGATTATTGTCCTCAAGAATAACCAGTGTTGGTTTGATTCCTTTCTCTTCATAGTATGGCTTATGATTTTTCATTTTCTTATCCTCAACCAATTCATGCCCAAAATCATTGTTTGCCCTTGGAGCTACCAGAGATTACTTCATCTTGTTTTTCTATGAATGGTTATACTTCCTTACTTACATGAAGTTGCCATTGACTCTCATTTTGATTATCTGATTCATCAAAGGCTAGAGAGTGTTGACCAAATATGTTCCAATTAATATTAAGAGAGACATCCCCCTCCTATTAAATTTTTGAGTACCTTTCATGCATTCAAAATGTATGCTATATAATATATTTTCTTTCCCATTTTGATATCCCAATAGTTTTTTCTGTTTTACATCAAAATTTTGTACTCGATGTTTAATATTTGCTTGTTTTTAAACAAAATACCAAAATACAATTTCATCCCAAATAGTGATGAATTGATTTTAAATGATTATGTTTTCTACATGTAGTGTTGCTATAAGCACGAAAGCTCTATCTAATGATAAAGGGGAAAAATAGATATTGGCTCTTTTTTAGGACATTGCAAGGTACTGCTTCTTGATTGTGGTGTTGTATACATTATTGGCATCTACATTCAATTCACACTTATGAAAATTTGTATTGACAGTTAATCTATTGCTACGATGTAAGTATATTCTGCTACTGCTTACAACTTCATTGGGATTTTGAATGTGACAGGGACTACTATGTTGTGGGTCTTCTGCAATCCAAAATCAGGTGCTTTCACTTCTCCATTTTGGCGGGCATTGAAAATAAGGTCTTGAGGAATGTTTTAAAGTATGTTTATTAAAATTAAAATTATGGCCATTTTAGTGGGCTATGCGACTCACTTCTCCATTTTGGTGGGCATTGAAAATAAGGTCTTGAGGAAGGTTTTAGAGTATGTTTATTAAAATGAAAATTATGGCCATTTTAATAATGAGCACATTTTGACATGTTATATATATATATAATTATTACTAACAATTGCACCTTGGTGTGCAATAGGTATGCCAAAGAGGTATGAAAGGTCAATTAGAGAAAATTTTGGTGTATTTTTTCAGACATATGTGTAATACATGAGGTCAATTGGTAGGTCATTTAGCAAATGATGTTTATGTAACAAAGGTCTCAATTAGCATTCACTCAGTAAATATATATTTTAAATATAATTTTTCATTAGAAAAAATTATATATTTGTAATAGCAAATTTATTACAGGAGTTCAGTTTATTTTTTCTCTATCCACCTCTCTGTATCTTATCTATATCTCCCTCTCCATTTTATGTCTGAGTAAGGGTTCAATTAGGGTTAGGTTTTATTATAAACCTTGGGGTTAGGGTTATAGTTGGGGTTCAAATAAGAGTACAATCAAAGTTACAACTCAATTAGGGTTATGATACAATTAGGGTTAGGGGTCAATTAGGACTTTAGTTAGGGTTTAATTAGGGTTAGGTATATATTTCAATTAGGGTTACTATTAGGGTTAGGGTTAGGGTTAGGGTTAGGGTTAGGGTTGAATTAAGTTTAGGATTAAATTAGGGTTAAGGTTACAATTCAATTAGGGTTACTATTCACTTAAGGTTACAATTAGGGTTAATTAGGTTTTGGGTTACTATTCTATGATTAAGCTTGCACTTCGAGTTACAATTGGGTTTCATATAAGGTTATGATCAAGATTATTATGCTTGGGGTGCAATTAGGGGTTAATTAATATTAGGGTTACGTTACAATTAGGGTTTAATTAAGATTGAATTATGGTTATGACTAGGATTCAATTATTCTTATCATGATTAGGGTTAGAAAAGGGTTAATGTTCAATTAGATTTTATTATGATAAATGTTCAGATTCAATTAGGGTTATGGTTCAAATAGGATTAAACATGAATTAAAGTCACAATTAGAATTTGAGTTCAATTAGGGTTAGAGATAGGATTAGATTTAGGGTTCAATTAGGGTTAGCATTCAATCAAGGTTTAATTAGGGTTAGAGTGCAATTTGGGTTAGGATTTAATTAGGGTTAACATATTACATTAGCATTTTGCAATTAGGGTTAGAATTATGATGAAGCTTAGTGTCAAAGTTCAATTAGGGTTATGATTAGGGTTACATTTAATCTTAAGATTAAAATTCATTTAGGGTAGGGTTTAATTAGGGTTCTAGGATAAATCTTTGGGTTAGCACTAGGGTTAAAGTTAATTAGGTTTAGGGTTCTAAAATAAATCTCAGAGTTAGCATTAGGGTTAAGGGTCAATTAGGGTTTGGGTTATGGTTTGGGTTTAGTTAAGGTTAGGGTTCAAATAGGATTATACTTAGGGTTTAATCAGGGTTAGGTATATATTTCAATTAGGTTTACTATTAGGGTTAGGGTAAAATTTGGGTTAGGTGTAAGATTAGGGTTAGGGTTGAATTAGGTTTATGATTAATTAATTAGGGTTAAGGTTACATTAATTCAATTAGGGTTAGTGTTCACTTAAGGTTATGATTAGTCTTAGTTTGAGAGTTTCTTTAATTAGGGTTAGGGTTTTGTTAGGGTTAGGGTTAGATTTTAAGTAGGGTTAGGGTTAGGATATAACTAAGGTCCAATTTGGATTAGGGCTTAATAGTAATTCCAACCCTACCCTTAACACTAACCAAAGCCTTATTCCTAACCTGAAACCTATTATAATTATAATCCAAACCCTAACCCTAACCATAGTTCCACCCCTAACCTTAACATAATTCTCACACTAAAATAAAAATTATGGCCAAGATTTTAATAATGAGCACATTTATATAGTTGTTTATTTAGTCATTTTTATTTGTCTAATATTAGTCATTTTTATTTGTCTGATATTAGTCATTTGTTTAGTCATTTAGTTGTGATTTTACCCAATGACCAAATTAGTCACTTATAAATGACTGAATTAGTCATTTATTTTCCAAATACTACTAGTGTTAGTCACATGACTAAAAGTTTTAGTCACACAGTCATTTATTTTCCAAATTCTACTAGTGATATGAAAGAACTATTGAAGAAAATGATCAAGTGTTTGCATTTGAATACTATGACCATGTTTTAGACCTTGTACAAGAAGGTAATTTAATTCAATTTATTTCATTTTATTTCACTTTATTAAGTTATTTTGTAATACTAAATTATTTATATGGATACGTGCAAGTTATTAAATCAAATTTTGTTTGTAGGACATGTGTATGCTGTTGTTGCACCTGAGGGGAATGAAGAGGAAACAAAATATTCATTTGCCTCATTGTGTGGAGACTAAACATAAGTTAATATCACCTTGAGAAGATGATGATGGATATCATTATCCAACAGGTACAGTGATCCCCTTAAGACATCCCCTTAAGAAAATTTTGATAACAACTTTTTGATCCCCTTAAGCAAATTTTTAGAACAAGTCTTTGATCGCCTTAAGAAAATTTTGAGAACTTATTTGATGATGGTTTTCATGTTTTCCAATAGGATCAGTGGTGGTTGTTGGAACTTGGCTATGAAAATACCTAACAAGGAAGAATGGTCTACCTGCATTCGAAGATTATGAAATGCATAAAAATATTATACACTATTCACATTTGGTGGTGGAAATAAATATAAAACTAGACTGGTATTGTGGAAGACCTACAAATAAAGTGCTATGGACAATTTCTATGGAAGAGCATGAGACAATCATAGATGCATTACAAAAAAGAGAGGATGTAGATGGTACAATGGAATAAGTAAATATAGTTTTAGTTTTATATTGTCCTTTTAAATAGATTAAATACATGTTTTGATATTGGTCAAGTGTGTTATTAGTTGAAATTGACTTAAATTTTCCTTTTATAGATCCTTAAGCCATAATCACAAAAATGATCTAGTCCATGTAGATTCAACCTAGGAAACATGGAATATCCTTAAGACGTCATATTAGGAGCCCTTACGACATCCCATTAAGATGTGTTGTATTAATACGTATCCTAAATATTATACTTAATTATATCATTTGTTATGCTGAGTCACCCTAAAACATATAATACTTGTTTATATCACTTAATATTTATATGTAATTATAATCTTCTTTGATACCCTCAAGATGTCATATTAGGACCCCTTAATACATCCCCTTAAGATGTGTCATATTAGCACATATCCTAAATATTATACTTAATTATATCATTTGTTATAATGACACCCTAAAGTATAATACTTGTTTATATCAGTTAATATTATACTTAATTATACTCTTCTTTGATCCCCTTAAGATGTCATATTAAGACCCCTTAAAACATCCCCTTAAGATGTTTCGTATTAGCACATATCCTAAATATTATACATAATTATATCATTTGTTATGATGACTCTACCTAAAGTATAATACTTTTTTATATCACTTAATATTTATACTTAATTATACTCTCCTTTGATCCCCTTAAGACAACTTATAAATTAGTGTTGGATGCTATTATTTGTTTTGAAAACTTATAAATTAGTGTTCTTTGTGGAACATGAGGTCAAGAGGAATTTTATGTTCTTAAGTTTTCTCTAGCACTTTGCATAATTTATAAATATGGGACTACATGTTTTAATTTCAAAACCAACATAAATATTTAAAACATATGTTCATGATTCAATTATAAATTTAAAACTCAAGTTAAAAATTATTTCATATATAATTTAACAAATTGAAATAAAAATACCCCATAAGGTTTTCCGACTAGGACTGGTGTCGATGTATGTACTCATGAAGCAAATGATTGCCCCATCGTTAGTGTCATCTGTACATCAAACAATTTGATTGTTAAAATGTATTGCAACTTTATTTTTACATATACATTCATTGAAATTCTTATAAATTCAACATGTAAATACATATTTATACCTGTCCTCAGGGTGATGATCTGCTGTAAGAAATTCTACAAATGAACTGAGGTGACCAGATGAACCACCAAAATCTCCACGTCCACCCAAACTAAGTGTGGCTTGATCGGGTCCATAGCATAACTGATGGAAACTAGTACATACATGTGGTCTCAACACTCTTGGAGTGGTACTAGGACCAACTCCATAAAACACTCCATCGTCATCGTCTCTATACTCCCTACCCACTATTGCTGAAGCATGTTGATCAAGGTCTCCTGCGAGCATACTAAGGGATCCTAATGTCGTTACCACCGCACATTGATGCACAGGTGTGGGAAGGGCAGGACCAAGAGGAGAAACAAGGGGTTGCACATGCACAGGGTGTTGGGGATCATCCCTTGCCCCTAACCTCTATTGTGGCATGCCACCACCAACACCCTGAAATGATTTAAAATAAAAATAATTGGGATTTTTCACCATAACAAACTCTATATATAGTTTCCTCAAAAAATACAATGGGACCTCTAGAGTAGCATGTGGTGGACTTTCAAATACCATATACCATTGATCGCAAAAAAGTGTACTCATTTGTGGATATATACACCACCTCATGGATATTCTAGATTTATTGGGAGGAATGGGTTGCCAAATAACAAGGTCGATAAATTAAGGGGATAGATGGGATTTTGTTATTTTAAGGTCTAAAATTTGTTTATACGAGAGACCGTCTGCATAAAATTGTCTCATTTTCTCTCTTTCTCATCAATGCTTATCTAGATCAGAATCAATAGTCCTAATGGCATCCGCAACTTTTTACATTGTAGATGCAAAATGTCTCACATGTGGTGGAATCAATGCTTGATTTTGCATAGCATTGATTTGATTTTGAATGGATGCCACTTGATCATTTATATGTGCTCAAAAACAAGCCTCATCAGATCCAACAGGTGGTGGAGGTGGAATATTAGGTGGAGGGGGTGGAGGTGGAGGTGGCTAAGGTGATGGATTTATGATATCATCAAAGTTAAATTGATCCATGATATTAGATATAAGTGCACCTACATTAAATTATACAAATTAACATACAAACTTACAAAATTATAAGAAATAGTTAAATTTGAAATGTACAAGAAATTTTTTTTAAATAGGATGTCCATACATATACATACACATACATACATTTATTTAACTTGAGCATGTGCATACAAATTTCAAAATTTAACACGTACATACATTTAAAATAAAAAATACGATGCACAATTTGCATGCATACATCATTCAACTAAACTATGTACATACATACAAATTTCAAAATTTAAGATATAGAACTATGTAATTTTAATACATGTACATACTAAAAAATATACTTGAAACATTCACAAATAGAACTATGTAATTTAATAGGATAAATAGTGAAGATGTGCCTAGAAAAGTATGAAAGCTTGTTACAAGACTTTACAACACTTCAAAATAGGACTTGTTGATGAATAAAAAGGTGATTTTTAGGTAAATTATAATTAATAGAGTCTAGAAGAATGTAGAAATTTCTTACAACACTTCACAACACCTTCACAAGATGTTGTTCTTTGAATTTAGTACCTAAATAAGCATGTTCAAGCCATGTCACAACATAAAATTAGAGCAACATAGTTCCAACACCATGAAACAAGACCTAAAAGGCCATGAAAATGACAAGGGGCCATTTTTCTACGGCACAATACGAGATTATGACATTATGGCATTGTGTACTTTGATGTGTATGTTTATTTACTTTCATGTATGTTAATGATATGGATGTTATGTATGTGTATGGATATATGTTTATATTAGATTCTATCATGATTTAATGAACACACATGAATGAATGTTAATTAAATACAATAATGATCTAACCACCTATAAAAGATATAATGTAATGCATGGATACACAACATAGTAGAGTACATGTATGTATGGCATACACACACATGGTAATATCATAAAACAATTTTTTTTCATATGTGTTAATGAATAATTTCAACAGATGCATTGTTGCAACCCTTAAAGAGTGAACACTGCACACATGACACGTTAGACACTACGCATAGTATCGATGAAGATGCATCGCATTAACATGACATGAATTAAGTGAATAAAATTTGGTGAAGATGCCCAAGGCAATAAAATTTCATTAAGGTCCTAGGAAGCTTCACCAAATTTTATTCACTTGAGCCATGTAATTTTTCCTAGGACCTTACTAGACATAGATCCTCTTAAGCCATTCTATCACCCTAAACTGTAAATTGATCAACCTAGTTCATGAAATATCATTCATATTATAATCATGCATGATCTTAGTATTGTTAAATTTGGTTGTTTTGGGCAAATTCACCAAATTTTGAGAACTTATTTTACCCCCTTAAGAAATGTCATATTAGGACCCCTTAAGACATCGATTTACGGTTTAGGGTGATATGATGGCTTAAGGGGATCTATGTATAGTGAGGTCCTAGGAAAAAATGACATGGCTCAAGTGAATAAAATTTGGTGAAGTTTCCCAAGGAAACCAAATTTCATTAAGGGCCTAGGAAAAAATGATGGCTTTAGGGTTTAGGGTTTAGAGTTTAGAGTTTAGAGTTTAGAGTTTAGGGTTTAGGGTAATAGGATGGCTTAAGGGGATCTATGTAGTAAGCTCCTAGGAAAAAATAACATGGCTTAAGGGAATAAAATTTGATGGAGTTTCCTAAGGAAACCAAATTTCATTTTAAGGTCCTAGGACAAAATGAATGCTTTAGTGTTTATGTTTAGATTTTAGAGTTTAGGGTTTAGGGTTTAGGGAACTTAGGGTGAAGTTTGGGTGGCCCTTGGAATAATGGACTTGCAAGTTAGTGAACAACATTTTTATTATGGAATAGTTGATTGAGATAGCTCTTGTTTCGACTGACCAACCTAGATCATGAAATCTCATTTATATTATAATCTTACACGATCTTATTATTGTTAAATTTGGTTGCCTTGGGAAACTTCACCAAATTTTGAGAACTTCTTTGATCCCCTTAAGAAATTTCAAATTAGGACCCATTAAGACATTGGTTTATGGTTTAGGGTGATAGGATGGCTTAAGGGGATCTATGTAGTAAGGTCCTAGGACAAAATGACATGGCTTAAGGAATAAAATTTGGAGTTGCCTAAGGCAACCAAATTTCATTTTAAGGTCCTAGGACGAAATGAATGCTTTAGGGTTTAGGGTTGAGATTTTAGAGTTCAGGGTTTAGGGTTTAGGGAACTTAGGGTAAAGTTTGGGTGGCCCTTGGAATAGTGGACTTGCAAGTTAGTGAACAACATTTTCTTGTGGAACAATTGGTTGAGATAGCTCTTGTTTTAACTAACCAACCTCTCATGAAATCTCATTCATATTATAATCTTGCATGATCTTACTATTGTTAAATTTGGTTTCCTTGGGAAACTTCACCAAATTTTGAGAACTTCTTTGATCCCCTTAAGAAATGTCATATTAGGACCCCTTAAGACATTGGTTTATGGTTTAGGGTAATAGACTGACTAGTATATGAATATTTTTGATTTTATGAATAGACTGACTATTTCAATAATAGAAACACATAATTATGTATTATTAAGATTGAGTTTGATGTATATTTAAACTTGATATATTTTTAATTGAATATAAGATTATTTTATTTAACATTTTTTTCATTAATATTTCCCACTTAGATGAATTTTATGATATAAATGTATAATAAAATTAGTTAATGTTGAATCTTATTTTATTTTGGATTGTTTGGAATTGAAAAACCTAAAAGAAAGAAAAGAAAAATATTTAGATTCTTTTAGTGTCTAGGTAACTAGTGCAAATTGAGATTTTAGACTAAACTAGAAGCTTAATTAACAATTAATTGACTAGAATGAGAGTTAAGATTGTCAAAAGACAAGAGACAACACATGCAAATAAGAAATGGAAACAAGGCATGACTAAGAGAGATCAAAACATAAAATAGAAATGAATGCAAATATTATCTAATTAAGTGACAATTGGAAATGGATTGTACAAGGATTTAGGAATTTGTTAACTAAATTTGCAAACAAACATTGATCATTTATGAATTGTAACTATTCTTTACCATAATTTTTTCTAATCTAATTATAATTTAACATTGAAAGTAAAGTTTAAGATATTGTTTTCTCCATACAATGAAAATGAAATTTAAAATATTTAAGCAATGTAAATGATTTTTTTCCATTATCAAATATTCTTGAGCTTGAAATTAGGGTTTTCAAATGCAAAATGATTTGTTTGATTTCAATTTAGGGTTTTAGAAAATTTTTTGTTTGAATTCAATTTAGGGTTTCAAGAAGCAATTAGGGTTTTTAATGCAATTTTTTTGCTTTATTTCAAACTAGGGTTTCCAAATCCAATTTTTTTTGTTTGATTTGAATTTAGGTTTCAAAAGCTATTGTTTGTTCTTAAGATTCAATTTAAGGTTGATTTTTTTATTCTAAATTTCAAAAAAAATTTTTAAATTGTGGATGCACACCTGGATCTTAATAATGTCGTTGTCATCCTTGCTAATTCAGGATCCTATGTTGTCTGAATGAACTGAGTTTTGTTTGTTTTTTTTAAATAAATACCACCTTAAAATGAGATCCTATTTTGTAAAGATCGAGATCTTGTTTCTCATCTGTCGGTTTAGGATCCTTTAATAATCAAGATCTCAATTTTTTAAAAATGGGATCCCATTTAGAATTTAAGCTTGGGATCCCAAACCTAAATGAGATCCCATTTTTTAAAAATGGGGATCCTATTTATGAAAACCAGGATCTTGTTTTTGCAATGTTGATTTCATTTTTTTGGCTAAGGAGAAAACATCCATGTTTCATAGATTCAACTTCTTGCACTTACCCGTGATGAGTTGGTTCGTTACAAGGAAGATGGAAGCTATAGGTCTTAATTGAATTGGTGCAAGGTATTATTATCATATGAGTTTTAATAAACTAACTCATATTGGAGGACCAATTAGTTTGAAACGAGAATTTGGCTTCAATTGCAAATACTTTCAAAACATTACATAGGTCAGAGTTATTTAATTCATTGTACATTCATATCTGATAAGTAAAAAAAAAAACCTCTGTTGTTCATCGAATGATATGATTGATGAATATTATTATGGTTACTTAACTACAGTGGCATGTGTTTAAAATTATTGTATGTATTGAAGCCATAAATTTTCTCACTTGAATTTACATTGCGGAAGATTTATTGGTTGAGAGTATGATTCAAAACATTTGCAAATCATAGTTGTTATATGCAAAAAAAAATGTTTATAAACTGTTTGACCAAATGTCTATTCACAAGCAACAGTAAAAAAACCAAAAAGGTTGTGTTCAATTTGGGGTAGCATCTTAGATCGGGTATTTCAGAATTGAGTCTTAGTTTGTAGCATGGCAAGAAAAGTTAGGAAATGGTTAGCTGGTCTTCTCCATGAATCAAGAAGGAAGCTTGATAGTTTATTTTAGTCAAAGAATGATGCAATGGCCACATTGAAAAGTGTCGAAGAATGCTTGATTATTGTTGAACAGTCACCTCCTGATGTATTGCGGATTGCTCTTGTACCTAATGTGACTTCTTTGGGACAACTTAAGTGATTGAGACATTCAGATGGAGAGATATGATTGCTGGTAGCCTTCCATTTGAGTGAAATATTGAGAATATTGACACCTCAAATACCTTATGATGATAACGAAATGAAAGAGGTAATTCAATTAATGGTGGATAGCTTCTAGGGCTTGGGTGATGTCAAAAATTGCCACTTTTCTACAAGGGTTGCAATACTCAAAACTTTTGTAGATATTAGATTGAGTAACCTTATGTTATACCTTGAGATGCGTGACTTGATCTATAAGATGTTTTTCTATTTCCTTGCTACAATCAGAAAAGAACATAATGATGATATTATTGTAGCTATGGAAACTATTATGGGTCAAGCTACCAATGAGAGTGATGTGATTTTATAGCCTATCATAACTTTGTTATTGGCTGTCTAGAAGCAAGAATAGGTTACTTCTGTAGTTGCTTGTGATTTGGCCAAGCATGTGTTGGAGCAATGTGAGAAAAAACTAAAACCTTACATGGTTGATGAAGAGCAAGTGGATAAAAAATAAATTATAACCATGGAAGAAACTCCTTTTGATTTTAGTGCTCTCCAAACTCCAGAAAATGAATTGTGCAATGAGGATAATGTGTTTGATGATAAAGTTGTTCCATCTTCTTGGATTGAGGATTGTAAGACACTTTCTAATGAAAAAAATGATTTTGGAGATGATATGGTTTCTACACATGAAAGTAAATAAAAAAATTTAAAGTGTGGAATCCCTAAACACATTTTTGAGTTTGATCAAATACCTTTGGTGTTGCAAGATTTGAAGGACTAGCTAGTTGTTATTGATGAAAAAGTGGTGCAAGTGTTAACAAGGGTAGATGATACTCACAAATATGTTGAAGAACTCATTTGGGAAGCTCAAATCGAGAGAGGAAAAAAGGAGTAGCAAGTGGAGTCACTCTTAATCAATTGTATATACTATTAGAGAAGCATTGGAATTGATGAAAACAAATTATTTGCAATTTCTTATGGACAAGGATCTAACTATGAAGTATGCTGAAGAAAAGGGAAGAGAAGCTGATGATCTTTGTTTGCAGTTAAGTATGGCTCACTTTTCAATATACAAAGCAAAAAATTCTAGTTGTAGTGCAACCACACCCATGGAGCATGGAAGTGATGCAAGGATTATGGGGACTAAAAAATTAGTTGAAGGGATTGAGGAACTTCATAGATGTGAAAAAATACATAAATATTCCAACAGTCTTCATAATAAGGGATTTTGGTATGATGATAGAGATTGGACTTTGTATTGAGAATATGACTTTTTGAATTTTGAGGATCAATTTACATATGAAGGTGCAGATTGCAGACATGATATAGCAGATAAAATAGGTATTGAAGGTATTTTTCAACATGATACTCTTCATGAATCAGTAGGTTTTGATGAGAATTCTGAATCAGAGGAAGGTGTATATGAAACTTATGAAGACACCATTGAAAAGAACGAAGAAAGTGTGGATTCTATGAGTGTTAATAACAACCATGACATCATTGGTGTAAGTATGGTTGGTGATGACTATAAGACATGGGATCTAGGTATAACTTAGGATTGGATTGATGTAATGGGCTTTGGGAAAAAAATAGTTTTGAAGTTGTTGTTCACTCCCCTTTTAGCAAACACCTGAATTTTGTTGCTTGAAATCAAATGGTTTGGTCTTTGTTTTACAGTCAATGAATGGAGTATTTATCAATGGAGGATTAATGTTGATGATGATTTTGTCATTGGGGAAGCCTCTCCAATCAATCTATGGCTCACATTACCTATACATACAAGAATTTTTATTCCTTGCACCTATTACTCCAACGTTGAAATTCTAATTTTTGCAAATTTGGTTGATGAGTTGATTGAATTTTAGTATTTGATGATTATATGGCAGCGAAGTATGAATTTTTTTTTAGATATAATTCAAAGGTATTTTAGTTTTGGGGCAGAGGTTGATAGTTTTGAGGGATCACATGAAGGGAAAATCTAGATTGATAATGATGAATTGGTTATTTCTATCAGAGTGGTGCAACGAAAGATTGGTGGTCACTATAGGAGATTGGTTTGGGATCCTAGAATAATAGTTGGTTTTGGGTTGTCTCAAACAAGTGGTTCATGGTTGTGCTGAAATTGCTCGAGGACAAGTAATATTTGAGAAGGGCAGACTGTAATGTCCCCAATTTGAGTCAACATATAATTAAATAATTAATTTAAAGTTGCCAGGGACGTTAAAATATTAAGGAAACTTAAATTAGTTATTTAATGTTGTTAAAGTAACTTAATTAATTAAATTTGAGTGATTTGATTAAGTTAATTTAAAAAAAAAAGAATTCTCAGAAGGATTTAAATATTAAGTGAAAAAAAGAAAAGAAGGGGAATTCAAAAAGACATGGAAGTTATGTGAGGGAAAATAATAAAGGAATGGAGAAGATCATTTTCAAGAGGTTGGTTTTGAAACTTGGATTGGAATAGATTTGTAGTTGGTGGACGATGTTCACAACAAACTTTGAGGACAATGTTCTCTTCTCATAGAGAATATCATCTTCGATGTTGGAAGATACACCCAGGATGGTGGCTAATAGTCTCACTTCAGGGGCTGTGCTGGTGCTTAACATGATGATTTAATGAAGTTTTTTGGAAGTGTTGAAGAGTAGCATTTGAAGAATTGATTATTGGTAATTGGTAGCTGAGCATTCAATATATATGGGTTGTTCAAAAATACTTGATGTTGGGCTACTATTTCAGGTCATAATTAGTAATTAATTTCTACCATTTTTTGTGTTTGTACAAGAAAGATGTGGACATTCTGAGAATAAAGTTTTATCATTAGCAATTCTCATTTATATGTATTTATGCCTGAACATTAGAGTTGGTAGAAACATAATTTTTTTTATATAGAACAAGGCAGGTTATTTCAAAATTCATTTCATTTATAACTATTTCATTATCAAGGTTTCACCCAAAAATAAATATTTTCCCCTCTTTGTATGTGCAGATTTGTAGGTGAAGAAGGATTGAAATTGGATCTAAAGAGAAATTTTGAAAAGTTGTCAAAGTTGTCATCAAAGTTGTCAAGCCACGACAACTCACCTACAAAATTTATTTCTGAATTTTCAATAATGGAATCTGGATAAATTAGGAACCAAGATCTAGGATCAGAAGACTATGAAATCAGGTTTTGGACCCTTGTATAGAGACCCATTCACCCTAGAGCGAATATATCCTTGAAGGACACTTAAAACCTACTTTTGGTGCTAGGTACACATCATTCTTCCCTTCTCAAATCCACATGATAGTTATTGTTTCTGTTTGTGCTATTCTTAAACTCTGCATTTCAAGTTTTACATCTTACAATTGAGTTCATTAGGTATTTTATTTTTATCTCCCCAAAGTACATTGTAGCTTAGACCACTCCAACATGTTTAGGTGAAAAATAAAACCTTTCCTAGTATAAACTGACCCATTTCAATGTGTTGGAATTGTCAATTTTCTCACACAATGAATAGAAAAAAATTTACACCACCTTGCAACGTTACACTACATGCATTTGATGCTTTATCCATCAACTGGAAACTTGACACCATGGGAAAACAACTCAGAGATATCAAAAAATGGGAGAGGTTATTGTAGAGGGGCCTTACGTGGTCTTGTACCTTTAGAAAAAATGTTTCTAAGTGTCATAGTTTCCAAGTAACAACTCATAAAAGTTTGTTTCCTTTTTGCACTTTGGTTTCTTAAGAGATATCACCGGTGCATGGTAACTTAGACCACTCCGACATGTTTGTGTGTGAAACAAGATGAAACCTAGAATAAAACTACCTATATAGACATGTTGGAATTGTCTATTTGATTGTATTATGAATAGAATGAAAGTTACACCACCTTGCAACTTTACACCATGCATTTGATATTTTTTCCATCAACTGAAAACTCGACACCATAGAAAAATGGCTTGGAGATATCAAGAGAGGTTATTGTGGAGGGGCCCTATGTGGCTTTGTAAATTTTTACATAACATTTCTAGGCACCATGGTTTCCAAGTAATAACTCGTCAAATTTTGTTGTCTTTTTGCACTTTGGTCTCTTAAGAGATATCACTGGTGCATTGTAGATCAGACCACTCCAACATATTTGGGTATGAAAAAAGATGATTCATAGCATAAACCTACCCATACAAATGTGTTGGAACTGTCGGTTTGGTTGTACGACAAACAAAATGAAAGTTACACCACTTTGCAACTTTACACTACATGCATTTGATGTTTTTTTCATCAACTAAAATCTTGACACCATGGTAAAATAGCTCAAAGATATAAAAATTGAGAGAGTTTATTGTAGAGGGACTCTACGTGGTCGTGTACCTTTAGAGAAAATGTTTTTAAGTGCCACGGTTTTCAAGTAATAGCTCATCAAAGTTTTCTACCTTTTTGTACTTTGGTCCCTTAAGAGATATCGTCGATGCATTATAGCTCGGACCACTCCGTCATGTTTGGGTGTGAAACAAGATGATGCCTAGCATAAATCTATCCATTTGGATAATTTGGAACTTCCGATTTACTCGTATGACAAATTGAACGAAAGTTACAACACCTTGCAACTTTACACTACATGCATTTGATGCTTTTTCCATAAACATAAATCTCGACACCATAGGAAAATGGCTTAGAGCTATCAAAAGCTGAGAGAACTCATTGTAGAGGGTCCCTATGTGGTCTCATACCTTCAAATGAAACATTTCGAAGTGCCACAGTTTTTGAGTAACAACTCGTCAAAGTTTTCTATCTTTTTGCACTTTGGTCTCTTGAGATATATTGTTGATGCATTGTAGCTTAGACCACTCCAACATGTTTGGGTGAAAAATATGACCATGCCTACCATAAACCTACCCATCTGGATGTGTTGGAACTGCCGATTTTCTCATACGATGAACAAAACAAAAATTACACCACCTTGCAACTTTACACTACATGCATTTGATGCTTTATCCATCAACTAAAATCTTGAAACCACAAGCAAATGGCTCAGGGATATCAAAAAATGAGAGAGGTTATTGTAGAGGGATAGTACATGGTCATATACCTTCAGAAATAATGTTTCTAAATGTCTCATTTTTAAGTAACAACTCATCAAATTTTTCTAACTTTTTGCAGTTTGGTCTCTTAAGAGATATCATTGGCGCATTGTAGCTCAAACCACTCTGAAATGTTTGGGTGCAAAACAGAACCATTCCTAGCATAAACCTACCCACCTAAATGTGTTGGAACTTTTAGTTTGGTCGTATGATGAATGAAAGTAACACCACCTTGCAACTTTACACCACATGCATTTGATGCTTTTTCCATAAATTGAAATCTCGACACCACAGACAAACGGATCAAAGTTATCAAAAATTGAGAGGTTATTATAGAGGGGACCTACGTGGTCCCGTACCTTTAGAAAAAATTGTTGCAAGAATGAAGGTTTTTCCATCGATGTCAAATGGTCAATTGGTTATCAACTAGTTGCTATTGTCATCAGTGTCATGAATGTAGGTTATTAGCTATATATGTTGAGGATATTGAGAAAATTGTATTGAATAAAGGTTGTAGGTGTTTAGTGGTTGCTACAGGTTTTGGTCTGAGTTTTGGTCTAGGTTTTGCTTCTATGTGTGTGTGGTTCAAATATGTTGATCATGGTTGTTGGAAGCTGCTATATTCAGATTTTTGGTTCTTGATTCATTGTATAGTACAAGTTATGTTCACCAGTTGTGAACTATGGTTTTGTGTGTATCTGTCTGAGGTATGCGAGAAATGTTGTTTGTCTGGATTTATCTTTGGTAAAGTCTTATGATTTTCAGTTCTAGAGTTAAGTTTTTATGATTGTGTTAAAGATAATTTTAGTATCTAGAAGGTTTGTGCTTAATTGTTCTACGTGTTTTACATTGGTTTGACCGACCTTGTGTTAAACACTACCTTCAAAGTTGATGAAGTGTGTTGGGACCTATTTGGGTCCTCATCAAGTGTGTGTTTGGGTTACTCTAATTATAATTCCACCCTAGGATTTTTTGGCACTGACCTAATTTGAATTCACTTATGGATGGATGACTTTGGATATGTTTCAAAGTTGAATATGGTATACATATGAGATGAGTTAGTGGTGAAAGATGTACAAAGAGAGATAAGTGTAAAGAAATAGAGTAGATAGATGTGAAATAGATGTGAATTAGTTGGTTTGTGTGATGTGAGTGTGGTAGATCAATGTGAAATCTAAAGACTGAGTTTTCAGATGTATTGA
Organism: Sequoia sempervirens; assembly: GCA_007258455.2. Lineage (NCBI taxonomy): Eukaryota > Viridiplantae > Streptophyta > Pinopsida > Cupressales > Cupressaceae > Sequoia > Sequoia sempervirens. Next base: position 64,256,746 of record VDFB02086081.1, on the reverse strand, counting down.
GCTGAAGGTGTACTCTATCATTCATGCATGTCTACAGGTGGTTGAGAAAATTGTGATGGAAATCTCTATTGCATTGAGATAATATTCTCTCTATAACATATATCTTCTATATTCTTTGTATCTCTATGGTAGTGAGCCCTTTGGGTTGTTAGCTCTATTGGATAGTGAGTCCTGATCTAGATAGCGAGTCCTTATTTTTGGAAGTGAGCCTTATTTCTCAGGAATTGAGACTTTGTAATCAGTTTTGATATTCTCTATGGTGTGACTTAATCCTCACCATGGTTTTCCCTCATTGGTTTTTCCACATAAATCTGGTGTTGTGTTTTGTGATGGTTTTCAATTTGTGCACTTGCACTTAATGTTTAATCATTTTAGCAGAGTTAAGAATAGTGATTGATCTAAGTTTTGGTGAATGATTTAAAAGGTTAAATTTGTTACAAATGATTCACCCCCCTCTTAGTTGTCTTTTTCAACAATTGGTATTAGAGCTTGGTTCCTTGGAGAAGAGCTTAACCAATTAAGGTCTGAGATGGCTAACAAAGTTACTCATGATTATCTAAGGTTCAATGGAATTAATTATTCTATTTGGAAAATACTAATGGAAGAATATCTGGAGTACTGTGGATATGATGTGGAGAAGGCTTACAAGAATCCTTCCACTTGTCCTGCTAATGGTTTGACTATAGCTGATGAGATCAAGGCACATGAAGTGAACAATAAGGCAAAGTACATTTTGAAGAGTAGTCTTGTACATTCTAAATTGATTAAAGTTCAAAATATAAAGACTACTAAGGAAGTATAGGATGCTCTATAAAAGGCACATGAAGGTGATTAAAGGATCAAAGATGGAAAATTGTAGAATTTGGAGGCATAGTTTGAGCTCCTACATATGATAGAGGATGAGAATGCTAAAGCTTATGTACAAAGATTGGATGATGTAGTAACTGGAATGCAAGGAATTGGTGCTACTATCGTCAAATCCAGGATTGTAAAGAAGATTCTTAGACCTCTCCCTGATACTTACAATGAAAAGGTATGTGCTATTGAATAGACTATAAATTATAAAACCTACACTAAAGATCAATTATTGGGATCTTTGATATCTTATGAGATGAGGAAGCCGAATTTGAGAAATGGCTTCAAATAAGAGATTGATTTTAAGGCTACAAAAGTTGAAGATCCGGATGAAGAAAATCTTGATGAAGTAGAAGGTAACTTTGTGAGAAGGATGAGGAAAGGCTACATAAATTATGAAGGTAAGTTACCCTTTAAATGCTTTAGTTGTGGAGGAATAGGTCATTATGCTGCAAGGTGTCCAAAAAGAGCTAAGAGGAATAAACAAAGATATGAGAAAGAATGAAAAGGTAAGATCAATAGAGCATATTATGTGAATGAGGATGCTAGTATATCTGATGAGGAATTTGATTATGGAGAACCTGATGATAATGAATGCTTGTTCTTGGCTATATTAGATGAACCTACTTCTGCTAATTCTAAAAAATAGGTGAAGGAATTTCCTTTGGAGAAGGAGAAGAATGAAGGTATTATAATCGCTTCCCTACATGTTAATTAGATAATGCAGTATGGGTTGTTGATAGTGGTTGTTCACATCACATGATTGGAGAAAAGAGTAAGTTTGCTAAACTTGAAAATTATGATGGCATCTTAGTTATGTTTGGAGATGATACTAGTGCTAAAATTTGTGGGATAGGTTCAGTAAGTTTTGATGGCAAGCATAATAGTGATGATGCCTACTATGTTAAGGGTTTAAGGCATAATCTCTTGAGTGTTGGAAAAATGTGCAATAAAGGATATAAACTTGTATTTGAGGATTAAAGATGTCTGATCAGGAAAGGATCTGGAATAATGATTGTTGTAGGAAAGAAATTTGAAGGAAATATCTATCAACTTAAGGGTGCTAATGGAGAATGCTTTATGAATTATATTAATGAGAGTTGGTTATGGCATCGAAGAATGTGTCATATGAATTTTGATAACTTAGCAAGGATCAGTGTAGTTCAGGCCATGAGAGATTTACCAAGGATTACAAAGCCTATTAATTCTATTTGCAGGAATTGTTAGTTTGGAAAGAAAACAAGAAGCCATTATAGATCAAAGGAAGAATCTACTACTGGACTAATGGATTTAATTCATACAGATCTTTATGGTCCTACAAAAGTGGTAAGTCTACAAGGTGGAAGGTACTTGATGCTTATGATTGATGATTACTCTAGATATACATGGGTTACATTTCTTAGAGAGAAGTCTAATGAATTAGATAGAATCAAGACATTCAAAGCTATGGTTGAAAATGAAGTAAATTTGAGGATAAAATGCTTAAGGTCTGACAAAGATGGAGAATTCACTTCCCATGAGTTTAATATGTTTTGTGAAGTACATGGAATAAAAAGATATTTATCTGCTCTGAGAACTCCTCAGTAGAATGTTGTTGAAAGGAAGAATAGAACAATTCAAGAGGCTACTAGATCAATGATTACTGAGGCTGGTTTACTAGAATTTTACTGGAGAGAAGCTATTCACACTGTTGTTTGTGTATTCAACTAAGTTCAAGGAAGAGAAAATAGTACAAAGACTCCCTATGAGCTATGGTATGGAAGAATTCTTATTGTTAAATATTTTAAGGTATTTCCATAAACAAATGTTAAATCAAAAGGGATGAAGAAAATTTAGGAAATTTTGATGCAAGAAGTGATGAAGGAATTTTTCTTTGATATTCTACTAAAAGTAAAGATTACAAATTTTTCAATAAAAGACTAAAAAATATTTTAGGAAGTGCAAACTTCAAGGTTGATGAAACAATAAAGAATTCAATTGATATTGATGGATATGTATCAAATGAACCTGATTGCATAAGATTTGAAGAAATTGTGGAAGAACAGGAAAAGGATGAGAAAGAGAAGTAGAATGAAGAAAATGAAAGAGAAGAAGAACCTCTGGTAGTGTCACCTAAGACACCTAGATATGTGTAGAAGAATCATTCAGAAAGCTAGATCAAACTTGGATCAAAACTTGGATGTAAAGATGAATATTGGATGGAATCCATGAAAGAATTTATGGAGATTGAGAAGAATCAAACTTGAGTATTGGTCCCAAGACTGATAGACAAAAACATTATTGGATCAAAATGGGTATGCAAAAATAAGTTGAATGAGAATGGAGAAGTGATTCGAAACAAAGTAAGGATTGTGTGTAAAGGTTACTCACAAGTAGAAGGCATATATTTTCAATAGAATTTTTCTCTAGTGACAAGAATGGAAGCTATAAGGATGTTCTTAGTGTTTTTTGCTCATAAAAATTTCAAGGTCTATTAGATGGATGTCAAGTCTTCATTTTTGAATGGTGAGATAGAAGAAGTCTATATGGAACAACCAAAAGGATTTCAGTTGTCAGATCAACTGAATATGGTGTGCAAATTGAAGAAAGCTTTATATGGATTGAAGAAATCTCCTAGAGCTTGGTATACAAGGTTAGATAGGTATTTGATCCAACAAGGTTTCAACAAAGGTATGGTAGATAGTAATCTATATTTTAAAATTGAAAATGAAAAAATATTGATTGTGGTTGTGTATTTTGATGACATTATTTTTTGGAGGAAATGAAACTATGTGTAAGATGTTTGCAGAAGAGATACAAAAAGAATTTGAAATGTTGATGTTTAGAGAGATGAACTTCTTTCTTGGGCTGAAAATTAATCAAACAAAGAAAGGAATTTTTATTTCACTGTCTAAATATGTGAAAGAGATGTTGAAGAAGTTTGGGATGGATGGTTTCAAACTGGTATATGCACTCCTATGGTGACTGGTTGCAAGGTAGGTAAAGATGATGATTCACCTAAGGCTGATTAGAGAAAGTTTAGATCTATGATTGGTGGACTATTGTATTTGACTGCTACTAGACTAGATATCATGCATGTTGTCTATCTTGTGGCTAGATTTCAAGAAGATCCTAAGGAAACACATATTGTTGCTGTTAAAAGAATATTCAGATATTTGAATGACACTCTGGATTATGGGTTATGGTATCATAAGGATTCTGACTTTACACTAAGTGCTTATATAGATGCAGATTGGGTTGGATGTGTAGATGAAAGGACAATTACAAGTGGTGCATTCTTTCTTGGTTGCATGGTTGAGTAAAAAGAAAGATTCAGTTTCTTTGTCTACTACTGAAGCTAAGTATATTGCTGTTGCATCTTGCTATACAAAAGTTATATGGATGAAATAGACATTGAAAGATATCATAGTGGTGTATAATGATACTATTTCTATATTTTGTGATAACACAAGTGCAATTAATATTTCAAAGAATCTAGTGATGCACTCAAGGAAAAAACATATATGTATTAGGTATCATTTCTTGAGAGAGAAGGTTGTCAAGAATGAAGTAAAGCTTGAGTATGTTCTGATGAAGGATTAGATTGTTGATATATTTATGAAGGCTCTTCTTAAAGATACTTTTGAGTATCTATAGGAGAAGTTAGGGGTCATTTCCCCTCCTTTCTTGAAATAGATGCATATGGAGATGTATTAGTCTAGTGGATCTATGGATCTATATTTCTTTAGGACCGGTGTTTTGGTGGCTACCTCTCAAGGGGAGCAAGTAGTATTATGTGTTGTTATCGTATGAATATTTTGTTTCCAATTTCAAAGGAGAAATCAATGTAAAACATCTCCTTTCCTTTGCCATTGATGTCAAAGGGGGAGAGAAAGAATGTGAAAAAAAAGGAAGAAATGAGAGAGAGAGAGAGAGACATGTGAAAAGATAGAGATGTTCTACTAAGGGGGGAAACAAAAAGAAAAATCATAAGTATGCTCAGTGCTTGTATGTTGTCTTTGATGGTTTCTCAAATCATGTGTTGCCATCAATGACAAAGGGGGAGATTGTTGCAAGAATGGAAAGAATGAAGGTGTTTTCATTGATGTCAACTGGTCAATTAGTTATCAACTGGTTGATGTTGTCATTAGTGTCATGGATGTAGGTTATTGGTTGTATATGCTGAGGATATTGAGAAAATTGTATTGAAGAAAGGTTGCAAGTGTTCAGTGGTTGCTCCAAGTTTTGGTCCGAGTTTTGATTCTATGTGTGTGTGGTTCAAATATGTTGATCATGGTTGCTAGAAGCTACTATATTCAGATTTTTGTTTCCTGATTCATTGTAGAGTACAAGTTGTGTTAACCAGTTGTGAATTGTGGTTTTGTGTGTATTTGTCTGAGGTCTGGGAGAAATGTTATTGGTCTGAATTTCTCTTTGGAAAAGTCTTATGACTTGCAGTTCTAGAGTTAAGTTGTTATGATTGTGTTGAAGATAATTTTGGTATCTAGAAGGTTTGTGCTTAATTATTCTATGTGTTTGACACTAGTTTAGCCAACCTTGTGTTAAACACTACCTTCAGAGTTGATGAAGTGTATTGGGACCTATTTGGTTCCTCATCAAGCGTGTGTTTGGGTTTCCCTCATTCTAATTCCACCCTAGGATGTTCTTGTACTGACCTAATTTGAATTCATTTATGGATGGCCAACTTTGGATATGTTTCAAAGTTGAAGATGGTATAAATACAAGATGAGTTAGTGGTGAAAGATGTACAAAGAGAGATAAGTGCAAATAAATAGAGTAGATAGATATGAAATACATGTGAATTAGTTGGTGTGTGTGATGCGAGTGTGGTAGATCAATGCATAGTCTAAAGGTTGAGTTTTTGGATGTAGTGAGCGAAAGGTATCTCTGTGGTAGTGATCCCTCTGGGTTGTTAGCCCTATTGGATAGTGAGTCCTAATTTGGACAGTGAGTCCTTGTTTTTGGCAGTGAGCCTTTGTAATTGGTTTTGATACTCTCTATAGTGTGATTTAATGCTCACCATGGTTTTTCCCTCATTTGGTTTTGAACATAAATTTGGTTTTATGTTTTGTGATGGTTTTCAGTTTGTGCACTTGCACTTAATGTTTAATCATTTTAGCAGAGTTAAGAATAGTGATTGATCTAAGTTCTGATGAATGCTTTAAAATGTTAAATTTGTTACAACCGATTCATCCCCCCTCTCAATTGTCTTGTTCAACAAAAAAGTTTCTAAGTTCCACAGTTTCTGAGTAATAGCTTGTTAAACTTTGCTACCTTTTTGCACTTTGGTCTCTTTAGAGATATAGCAATGCATTGTATCTTGGACCACTCCAATGTGTTTGGGTCCAAAAAAAGACCATGAATAGTATAAATCTACCCATGCAGACATATTGAAACTGTAATTTTTCTCGCACAATGAACACAATGAAAGTTATACCACCTTGAAACTTTACACTACATGTATTTGATGCTTTTTCTATCAACTGAAATCTCAACACCACAGGAAAATGGCTCGGAGATATAAAATAATGAGAGAGGTTATTGTATAAGGGCCCTACATGGTCTCATACCTTTAGGTGGAATGTTTCTAAGTGCCATGGTTTTTGAGTAATAGATCATCAAAGTTTTCTTCCTTTTTGCACTTTGGTCTCTTAAGAGATATCACCAGTGCATTGTAGCTCAGACCACTCTGGAATGTTTGGGTGCACAATGTAAGAACATTCCTATCGTAATCATACCCATATGGACATGTTGGAACTATTTTTTTGGTCATATGACGAATAGAAAAAAAGTTACACCACCTTGCAAGTTTATAATGCATGCATCTGGCACTTTTTTCATCAACCAAAATCTCAACACCACGAGTAAACAAATTAGAGATATCAAAATCCATGAGAGGTTATTGTAGGGGGGCCCTACATGGTCCTATACCTTCATAATTTTTTTTTCTAATTGCCATGGTTTCTGAGTAAGAGCTCATCAAAGTTTTCTATCTTTTTGCACTTTGGTCTCTTAAGAGATATCGATGATGCATTGTAGCTTAGACCACTCTAACATGTTTGGGTATGAAACAAGTCCATTGCTAGCATAAAACTACCCATCTAGATGTGCTAGAAATTTTGTTCTTTTTATACAATGAACAAAATTAAATTTACACCACCTTACAAGTTTCATGATGAGTTTTGGTGCACTTATGTATTAGGGTTAAATGGTGTAGATTATATTTCCATTATACATCAAAATTTTATGCCATGCCTAATGAATTTTTTTATGCATAATAATTGAATCGAATTGAATCTTATCTTTGATTGTTTGAATGGAGTATGACATATGTGTTAGGTTGAATGGAATATAAGACAACATCCTACAACTTTTGGATTTTGTGTTAAGCATACATCATAACTAGTGTTCATTATGTTGTGCTTAGTGGTTTTTTTTTGATCGGCAATAAGAGTTTATTATATTGATAAAGTAAATTCAAAATACATCATCTTCTTGATTTTCATGGAAGACCACCTACCACTCAAACTTTCTTCTACTAAATGCCATTTTCTCAGAATTTCACATTTTACCTACATTACCTTACTCTAACAACCTTGTACATCTACTTCAGATTCAAAAAATACTCCAGATTTACATTCACAGTTCTTTCTTTCAACTACTACCCACCCTACAATCAGATGCTAGCTTTCCCTACATTCCAAACAGGGCTTAACCCCAAAATTTTGGCAAAAAAGAAACAAAAAGACTCTAGAATTCCATGATAGAAAATTAAAATTACTGAGAATCTCTGGCCAAGCTACCCGGGTTTGCTTCTCTTTTTAACCTATTCATCTTCTTCTTCCGAGGATGCAACACCTTCCTCTCCAAATGCTCTGCTTCGGCTTGGGCCTGTGCAATTACCACTTCTACCTCCATCAGTTCCACAAATAGCTTTAGTGCTTTCCAACCACATTCAACCTCCTCTCTCCAGTTGGCTTTAAGTCTCCCTTCTAGCCATCTCACAAAGGGGATGCACTTCTCAACCTCTTCACTCACTATATTCTCAATCCGTTCACTTATGTCCAATCCTTCTCCCAGGATGGCCCATTCCAAGATTGAGTCCATGCCCTCCAAGAAATCTCTGTGCACCAGTGCTTTCATCACCCCTTTCACCACTTCAATTGACTCCCCCAATTCTAAACCATAAGTCATTATTAGTGAGTAAATTTCCATATTCATATGATACCTATGTTTAAGATCTCCAAACCCCTCACCTAGTATCAATTGCACTAACTGCACCAATCTCTCGTCACTGTAAAGGAACATTCCTTTTAGCCTGCTTTTCAATGCTTCACTGAAGAAAGGGAAAAGTTGTCTCTTCGTCGTAAGCAGGAAATTTTCCTCCATCTCAATTCAGAGGAAACACCACTTACCAACCATTTTAGAGTAGTTTTTCCACCAAAAAAATTGAAGGAAGCATTGAGAAAGAAAAAACTAGAGAGTTTTATAAGCATTAAGTTCCCATGCTCTGCCATTAATGTTGGGCGTACATTCAACGCTACAACCTGACTCCACAACATTCTTTCAGCTGCTTCAAAATTTGGATAACACTCATTTATTCCTTTGCATTTACTTTTTTGTGCTTAGTGTTTTTATTCATGCATGTTGATTATGGATTTTTGAGTGAAGGTTCTAAACACATATATGCCACTAAGTTGTATAGATTTTAGTTGATGAATTTTAGTGGATGTTATCCTTCTCAAATTCATTTTTGATAGCTAATAGCTAATGTTAGCCTACGATCCTAAAAAAATATTCTTTTGCACACTATGTTGAGCTACTCAACCATGTCGACATCCATGCATCAAAAATAATGTGTTTCCATGTCACTTTAAAGCTCCTTGGGATTTTCTAACAATGTCAACATTATTTCTTTTCAAGAATAACCATATGAAATACATGCTTACCCACAATGATGATAGAATAAACATCCATAACCCCAACATGCTTTACATTTAGTGAGTAAATGTGTACTACCAACCTATTCTTTCCCGCCATAGAGTCCTCAAATACATTGTAAATCATATCATGAATCCTTAACATTGGTAAGAGACTTTTAACAATATGCTTAGTAATATCTTTGATATTTTTTCCTTTAACAACCTGACTAAAATTGATTTTTTCAAATTCTTGATAAAGTGGTTGACCATGATATCAATTCCTAAAAGTGTTCACTTACTAATAAAACTCTTAGAATATGTAAAAATTCCTTTATCTTTAAATGTGGAGAAAAATTGTGTCACGTCCCTTCCTATTATGATGTGTTGCAACTTCAACATTTTTTTCTTCCTACATGGCTCACCCATTGTCATTACAAATGAATTACACTAATTTAAGCTACACAAAATTAGAAATTTGTAACGTCCACCATAAACAATTAATAAAATAGGCGTGTGATTCAAACAATTTTTCATGTCATTTCAATTCATGAGCAGTCTTAGAAAAGGATTAGATGCTTTTGGGTCCTTTTGATGGAGTGAAGTCCTTTTATATAAATTAAACTAATATGGAGTAATGGGAGAGAATAAAAAGCACTTACAATGCATGCCATGAGCCAAATGCACAAAATGTGATCATCAATTATAGTCAATCAACAAACCAACCTACACAGAAGAAGAAAAATATAATCCTTGACTTGGTCAACCTATTAAGTGAGAAACACACTACATTTATATTATTTGAGTGATCTTATAAGGGTTTCTCACACTAAAAACTTAGTACTTATTGAAAAAATAAGGAACGTACTCTATAAAGCCACTCCTCCATCTTAATCACCACTATTGTTGCTTTCTCCAATTGGTGCTAGAGAATTCAACATCAATGCATCCACAATGCATGTTGACCTCTATATATATATAAAAGATAAATCCTCTTAATGGTCAAGCATTATCAACATAACACAAGACCATGAATTTCATTTAGATCATTATCCTTTTGAAGCATTTAGGTGTGTTTCCACCTATCAAAGAAATTACTATGAATGTTAATGCTTCATATAAGATAACAATATGGGGCATCTTTAGAAAGATTGTTGTATTGAATGGTTTCTTCCATCAACAACGTGATGCACAATATCAACTCCAATTGAGAAACCTTCTTACCAATTTTAAAAATGTGAGACCACAAAATTTATAACTATGAGCTACTCGTTGCAAGATCCCTTCCTTGGAAATGAAGATTGAGCTACATTCTAGTCCTCTATACATTTTCTTCCAACAAAGACTTACGTTTCTTTGCATAATAAACATGTGGTAAAATCCTTAGGGGTCCCATATGCACAATGTAATGCAAAAAAATAAGATAGAGATTGGTTGATGGATTTTAGTGGATGTTAGCCTTCTCAAACTCATTTTTTGATAGAAGATAACACCTATGGTGACTTTCCAGGGAAACAACATTGATCAAAACAATCCTAAGTAGATGAACTTTCAAAAATAAGGGATTGTGCAAAGATAATGATGGGCATAGAGAACAAGAAAACATAGTGCTACAAATCAAGAACATAATCATTTTTTCAGTCACCTAAAAGTGGAGGTAGCAAGAGAAGATTACATGAAACTATGAACATTATCAGTCATGGGACAAGTTTTTAGACCTATGAGGAGTAAAGGATAGCCCTTTAATACATAAAGGGCAACAACTTCATGCACACACATATAAGAGAGCAACTCAACCCTCAAGTTGAAATCCTAATCCCTCAACTCTATACCTTAGACCCTTAACCCTCAACCCTCAACCCTCAACCCTCAACCCTTAAACCCTAATCCCTCAACCCTCAACCCTTAAACCCTTAATCCCTAAGTCTGTAAACCCTAATCCCTCAATCCTATAACCCTCAACCTTCAACCCTCAAACTTCAACCCTCAATCCTTTAACCCTCAACCATTTAACCTCAAGCCTCAACCTTTAAACCCTAATCCCTCAATCATATAACCCTAATACCTAAACCCTCAACCCTTAAACCATATACCCTAAATTCCTTAAACCTCAACCCTTAAAACCTTGAACCTCAACCCTAAACCATTAAACCCTAATCCTTATACCTATACCCTCAACCCTAATCCCTCAAATCTCAACCCTCTACCCCTAAACTCTTAAACCCTCAAGCCTCAACCCTAATCCCTCAACTCTATACCTTAGACCCTAATCCCTCAACCCTTAAACCCTCAACCCTCAACCCTCAACCCTTAAAGCCTAATCCCTCAACCCTTAACCCTCAAACCCTTAATACCTAAATCTATAAACCCTAATACCTCAATCCTATAACCCTCAATCTTCAACCCTCAACCTTCAACCCTAAACCCTTTAACCCTAAACCATTTAACCTCAACCCTCAACCCGTCAACCCTAATCCTTAAACCCTCAACCATTAAACCCTTAATCCCTAAATCCTTAAACCATAATCCCTCAATTATATAGCCCTCAACATCCAACCCTCAACCCTTAAACCTTAATCCCTCAATCCTATAATCCTCAAAATTCAACCCTCAACCCTTAAACCCTAATCCCTCAACCATCAAACATTAAAACCTCAACCCTTAAACCCTAATCCCTTAACCCTTAACACTTAATACCTTATTCCTCAACCCTCAACCCTTAATACCTTATTCCTCAACCCTCAACCCTTAAACCCTATACCCTTAATTCCTCAACCCTCAATCCTTAAAATGTCGACCCTTAACCTTCAACCTTGATTCATCAACCCTCAACTGTTAAAACCTAATCCCTCAACCCTCAACCTTTAAACCCTCAATCCTTAAACCCTAATCCCTCAACCCTTAACCCTTAAACCCTCATCCCTCAACCCTCAACCCTCAACCCTCAAACTTCAATCCTCAATCCTATACCTTGGACCCTAATTAATTAACCATTTAACCCTAATCCCTCAATCCTCAACCCTCAAACCCTCATCCCTCAACACTCAACCCTAATCCCTCAAACCTCAACCCTTAAGCCCTCAACCCTTAACCTTCAACCCTCTACCCTATACATTAAACTCTCAACCGTATTCCATAAAGCCTCAACCCTATACCTTAAACCCTCAAGCCTCAACCCTTAAACCCTAATCCATCAAGCATCAACCCTTAAAACCTACCCTTAAACCCTCAAACCATCAACATCGACCCTCAACCCTAATCCATCAAGCCTATACCTTAAACCCTAATCCCTCAACCCTCAACCCTCAACCCTCAACCCTTAAAATATAATACCTCAACCATCAACCCTTAAAAGTTGAAACATCAACCCTTAAACCATAATCCCTCAAACCTTAACCCTTAAACCATCGGCCCTCAACCCTTAAACACTCAACACTCAAGCCTCAACCCTTAAACCCTCAACCCTCGAGCCTCAACCTTCAAACCGAATCCCTCAATCGTATACCTTAAACCAGAGTCCCTCAACCCTCAACCCTTAAACCCTCAATCCTTAAAACCTAATTCTTCAACCCTAAAACCTTAAACCATTAACCCCTAAACCCACAACACTTAAACATTATTCTGTCAACTATCAACCCTCAACCCTTAAACCCTCAACCCTCAACTCTAATCCCTCAACCCTATACCTTAAACCCCAATCCCTAAACTCTCAACCCCAATCCCTAAAATCTCAACCCTTAAACCCTCAAGCCTTAAAACCTAATCCCTTAACCATATAACCCTCAACCCTCAAACCTTAAACCCTTAACCCTCAACCCTCATCCCTCTACCCTATAGATTAAACCCTCAACCCTAATCCCTGAACCCTATACCTTAAACCCTAATCCCTCAACCCTCAACCCTTAAACCCTAAGGAGGCAAGGAAAGGTAGAGAAGGTGGGATATGGGTGGGTAATGAGACAAGGAGGGAGAGGTAGAGAGGTGAATAGGGAAGGAGGGAGAGTCATGGAGAGAGGGAGAGAGAGAGAGGGAGGAATAGGTAGTGATTGAGAGAAAGGAGATAGATGGGAAAGAAACAATAATAGAGGGAGAGAGAAGAAGAGAGAGGTAGGGATGAAAGGATATAGATGGGGATAAGGATGAAAGGTTACATAGAGAGGGATATAGGGAGAGAGATTGGGAGAGACCTAAAGAGGGGAGAGAGAGAAGAGAGGGAGAGTTATAGGGAAGTATCAATAGATGAGTAAAAAGTGATGGAGGGAGAGGTACACATGGAGGGAGTGAGAGACATAGGGAGGAGATAAAGAGGTAATGACCTAGAAATGGGAGGGAGAGGGAAGATGAGAGAAAGAAGAATGAGATGAGAGATAGAGAGGGGAAAGAGGTGGGTAATGAGACAAGGTTGGAGAGAATTGGAGATGGGGAGAGAGAGAGAGAAGAAAGAGGTGAGAGATAGAGGGGGGAGAGATGGGTTATGAGACAAGGAGGGAGAGACTTGTATATGGGGGGAGAGAGAGGTTGGGAGGGAGATGTAGGCATTGAGAGAAAAGAGAGAAATTGGTGAGAAACAATAAAAAAGGGAGATAGAAGAAGAGAGGGAGGGTGGAAAATATGGAGATGGGGTCAATGAGGGAAGGAAAGGTATAGAGGGTGGGAGAGACCTAGAGAGGGTTGAGAGAGAATAGGGTAATCATTGGTTAAGAGGGAAGGAGAAAAAGTGGGACTAAAAGGTAAAACCTCGACTATTCATCATCAATCATAAACTATAAACTTTAAGCCTTGTCAATGTGGGGTAGTGAGAGACAAATAGAAAGAAGTGAAGTTGGCTTTTTTGTCAATACATCACTATTTAGAAAGCACAAAATTTTGTGCTCGCTAAATGTTGCATTACATTTGGTGAGCACCAAATTTGGCTCTCACCAAATTAGCTGCATTGGGAAATACCAAGCCAAAGGTTTAGATTTTTCCTTGGGAATCCAAACCAAAGGGTTGGACAACCATTTCATGCCAAGGACATGATTTTATAAAATGGTAACCAAATTTCACATATTTTTGGTTGTGCTAACCGTCAAATTTGCATGTATTTCAATATAAGTTTATTAAAAACCATGATGATGGTAGGCTCTCTCTTAGCTATCTAAATATATAATTTTTTTAACGTTTTGATTATGTTAAGGTTTTCATCCATAACTTCTCTTGTTAGTGCCTTTTTTTTGTCAAAAACCAACATGTGCTAGTTTTGGAATAGATTTTTACTCGTTCATCAAATTTTGAAACAACTTACATTTTTATAAACTAGACTCCATTCTACACGTAATGAAATTTTTTAATTTTTGATTAGTTTTCAAAAAATTTAGGGGGGAGCACACTCAAATTTCAACTTTTTAGGATGTTTCCACTTCAAAAATTCATAAAATATTATATATTCATTAAAAAATTAGTCGAAAGAACTTGGATAAACTTCATGGTGCTAGCTAATTTCTCACCATTCCGATTTTTGAAATTCTAAAAAAGTTAATGAAAAAGGGAGGCCACAACAAACACTATGCTATTTTTTTGATAAAAATAGGACCACTTTTGGTGGCCTCTCAATTTGGAAACCTTAATCTTCATTATTTAAAAAAAAAAAAAGTAGCTTAGAAAGTAGATTCAGAGCACTTTAACTCTTGTTCTTATTGTATCTTCAAATTTTGAGTGTAACTATCTTTATTTTCTTGTGAACAACAAACTTTGCTATTTTTTTTTTTTTTAAAAGTGGCATCTTAAGAGCCATTTTTGTGTCACAACTTGGTGCACTTATCCATTATAAAAAAATATCTGTAGCACCTATATCTATTAGAATTGAAACTAGAATACAAAAAATCATACATGTGCAACCTCTACTAGAGAAACTTATAATTTGGCATGCAAGTTATCTACCACCACTTGAGTTCTATGCTAAAAAGATGATTGTTGTAAAAGTAATGGTTTTCCTTGGTTCAAATTTATGTGATTCTTTATGAGACATTGATTTTCATAATGGTTCCCACCAAAAGTGAAACATCCTCTAACTTGTACTTTCCTTTCCACTAGATTTTTATCATTAAATGTTTGCTTTTGCTTAGAATCCTTATTCCTTTTTCCATTTTAGAAATTATTTTATTTTTCTTGAAATTATTCCCATTAGTTTTTGGATTATCATCCTTGTTCCGTTCTTTCTTTTTTAAAGTCAAAATTGATTTACCCATTTCAAATACCTGGTTCATGGTTGTTGATCCATGAACATGAACTTCCCCACCAATTTGAGCATTGGGGACCATAATAAATTTCTTGATTTTGAACCTTTCATCTTTCTAATACTAGGGTACATATTTTAGTAACCTTATAAATTTTTATCAATTTTTAATTACTATCATATCACCTTGCCTCAAGTTCTAGAAATTAGTATGCTTTTGATCAAAATATAACTTGAGTATCCACCTTTGTTTGAATTTTTTCATGAATTGGTCCCGAGTTAATCCTATGGCGCTTAATCCTAACTCAATCTTCATGTTCATCCACCAAGTAGATGCTTCACTTGCAAGTTTGTATGCTCCCCAAACTAATTTATTTATCTTTGAAGTAGTTCACTATGTTAAATTACTTCTCCATCTTGATGAGCCATGATTCAACTCCATCTTTGATCATGGTTCCATCAAACTTAGATGGGGTAATATTTTTCATATCCCTAGCCAATTCATTAGTCATTTGAGCTCTCACATCCCTTTTATTTTTAATGTTTGACTTATCTTCACCATTACCATTATGAGCACTTTTCTCTTCGTCATTATTTTTACTATTCTCATGGATTTCTTCTTATTTTTAGAGTTACTAGACCCTCTAACTTTTTTTGAGGGCTCACAACCTTTCTAGAGTATCATTTAAGATATTTAAAATTTGGTCAAGTTTAGCCATAGGGTTTTTAGTTGTCCTAAACTTTCCTAACTTCCTCTAGGGTTTATCCTTGTTTGCACCATGATTCACTCCTGATTGACCATTTAGTTAATTATTTTCCTTTAAATTAAGTATATTTTGAGAAACTAAGTTATAATAACATAATTTCAACTTGGGTTTATAATCTTAAGTTTAATATTCACAAGGAAGCATGTTTCTCAATATTTTAAACACAAAAAAAAGATTTATTTATAATATTAGAATGTATATCCTTATAAAATAAGGTTTTTGCAACATTATATATCACTATTAGAGAGGGGTAACTCTTCTAGTTCCTCCTCCTTTTTGAAGATAATATGATAATCTTGGAAGGGGGATTTACTCGCATGCACTCCTCATTACCTTCATTTCCTAATACTAGCATGTTGTGAGCACACCCAAAGGGCCAATCGTGAACTACTAATGGTTTCTCAGGCTTGAATTGAATTTTCAAAGTGAATTTTTATTGTTCCACCCATTTATTCTTCTCTATCTTTATATGGTCAAGGGAATCAAAAAGGGTTTTAGAGTTGGAGATCCATGGTTCTATTTTGTAACTAACTACTTTTTCAATTTTGGTTTTATTTTTTATTGGCTTCTTGGCCTTTCTTTTCTTCTTCCAAGACTTTGATTTTCCCATTTCTACATTCAAGGAACACATCATGTTATCCCTTGGACAACTTGTGTATGAAAGAGAACAAACATATAAGATTTATCTTACTAATAATCTTCAACATGATAGGATCATATGACCTAGTGTTTAAACCATTCTATGATACCACATATAACAAGCCCAATATAACATGTTTTATTTAAAACACCATAATGTTTTTTGAAATAATGTATTAATCATTTCTCTCGATCAAGTACATTCTAGTACATAAGAATACAATCTAGTAGAAAAGTCATGTTTACAAATTAATCATCCAAGTTCATAGTATACAATATAATTATGATATCATTACCTCTAAATGAGATTAATAATACATCAATAATATCACAATAAAAATAACCAATAAGGTTTTCTCTGATAATCCAAGTCTTCAAAAATAAACTTCAAGATGGAGAGCATCACCTGAGTTCTTTTCCTCCAACCATAGATCAACGATCCCTTGCACAACTTCCTACCATAAGTGGCCCTACCCTTTATGAGAGTGGTAGATCTAGAAAACATTCCAAGGTCATTAAGCCATATGAGAAATAGTTCTTTTTACTAATGCATATAATCTATCAAGAAACTTATAAATACCCTCTACATATGCATGATAATGTATCTAATTAAAATGTAATTTTAAACATGGTGAACCAATAATGCATGCATTTACTTGCATTAGTTTGGCCAAATATTTGTAATAAACACGTAATCATATGGAGGATTGTATGTTCACATACACCTCCATCTTAAAATAATTGTTCTAGTCATTTTGACTTACTAATTTTGTTTGTTTCACTAAACATGGCCATCTAAGAACAAATGAACCATCACAGTCACTTAATACATGTGTTCATATATATAGTCATATTATCATTGTTTAATAATTTGTTCTTTTTAAATAAATTAAATATGTATTTATTCATGTATGCACCTCATAGACACCTAAAATGTGGTCATACCTTAACTGCACCTTATTTTAGCCTACCTTAAGACATTAATTAAATAAATATTTACTATTTATTTAATTATTTTAACCTTCATTTTTATCTCCCAGTACTTTAGTTAATTAATTAATTTATCTTCACCTTTATCCCCCACTTTAATTAAATAAATATTTTTAATTTATTCAATTAATGTATCCTTCCACATCACCATGATTCTCCACTAATTTATTAAATAATTTTAGTATTTAACTAAAATTGAGAGTAACATGTCTAACTAGGACCTCGTCTAGATTCATTGAACCTAGACACTTTCCAAAAGTCAAACTAACTTTCCATCTCATCCATTCATTTCATCTAACACCTCTTAATCATAGCCATTCACATAATTATGTTTCCCTAATCCATTCCTAAACTATCCCTTATCCCTCATGTGACGCTTGTCACATGACTACAAATTTTTATCCAAGCCCTAATCCTCAATCAATCCTATCCATCCATCAACCAATAAATCTTGGCCCTTGATTTCTCTAATAGAAATTCTGTAAATAAGAGGTCTTTCATCTCATTTGGGAAATCTTCTTTCATCCTATTATTATGCTGCCCAAAATTCTATTGAATCTCCTCTCATGCTACTATTATGATGTTCAATTTTCTATTGAACCATCTTTATCATACCATCATGCTACTTGTATAATAAATCCACATTCCATCTATTTAGAGCATATCAATAGGTGTGTTGCCAAAAAATGTATATTCTTGAAGAAAGAGACAATTTTGTGATTAATTTGGTCCTATTTTAGAATCCCTTACATCAATCACCTCTTAAAAACTACATTTATAGGCTCCTAATGCTCATGATTTTGGACTTTAAGGCCTATTCCACTCACAAATCACACAAATCCCGACAAGCAACACTCAAACCACTCAAATTTCATGAAACCCACCTCAAAAATCCTTGGTGGGACTAAGTCGCCCAAGGTGGCGACGTAGTCCCTTTTGAGGTATTTTCCACTTTTGAGCAAGACAATCACCGACTTAATTCAAATTCTTGGGGGATGTCAGCCTATAAAGTTAAAATAATGAATAATTCAGTGTGAATTCCTATAAATACATGAACTATTAGGTCATTTTTCATAACATTAAGTTATTTTTACAAAGAAAATTCAAGAATCAAGAGCCAAATATCTTTCATAAGGAGATTCATTAGTCTTTCTACAACAAAGTTCAAGATTTAGGGTAGAAAACTAGGGTTTTTGTAGGTCTTCAATCTCACTTTTTGTTCAATATTTTTCATTGCAAAGGGTTGATCATGGATGCCTATGGTGAATCATGGAGAAATCTAGGTTGAGAAGATGCAACTAGCCATCAAATCACACCTAAAGACTTATTTTCAAAGTGATTCCATCTTCCATTTTCTCTCTATCTTCAGAGTCAAGGTTTGCATGCCATTTAAATTCATTTGAAATGTTGTAGGGTTTCTTGGATTGAATTCTTGCATAATTCAAGTTCCATTTAATCATCTTATTCTAGCACATTAGAATAGGGTTTTGTCTTCATATTTTCCTAGTCTTAGACACACTTAGGGCTCTGGTTTTATGCAGATTTTATCTCTTCCAAAGTTTAAATACCAACTAGTGATTTGACAGAGGCAAACCCCCCATTAGAAAACAAATTATGTTCTATTTTGTAGGTTTTTTCGAAGATTCGGATCTAGATTTCTGTCAGAAAATAGAGTGCAAACTGTGGGCTTCTGTTTCCACTTTTGGATTTGCAAAAAATCCTAAGTGGACTAAGTTGCCCATAGTGGAAACTTAGTCCCACTACACTAGTTTTTTAGGAATTTTTACAGTTTCAGACACCCATTTGGCAAAAACAACTTTCTGGGTAGTTTCCCTGATTTGGGACTAAGTCGCCCAGCTTGGCGTAAGTGTCCTAGTTGGCTCAAAAATCAAAATTTCCAAAATCTCAGAGGTCTCTGTAATCTCTAGTCAACACTTCATCGGTTTACAGGTGCACATATTTTGTTTAACATCTTTATTTTTTTCTTTATTGCATTCATTTCATCTTTCTACATATCTCACTGTGTTTTCCAACATTTTACATTCCTAAGGTTTAACATCAATAAATCATTTCCTTTTTAGTTTATTACATTATGAAATCATATTTAGGTACATTTAATTCCTATTTACATTAATCTTAAGTGTAGACATTAGCATTTTGGGCCCATTTCTCTCCTTTTATGTGAAAAACCTAGAAGAGTTAGAGAACCCTTGGGTTACCAAAATCATTGTCCACATTTTGGTGAACCCAACTTTTGAACATTTTATTTTTTATTTCTAGTGCATTTGCATCCTAGGTTTACCTTGCATTAGCATTGAATTAGGTGTTGCATTGTTTAAATTGCATCATAAAGTTTTAAACATTGCATTAGTGAAAAGCTCATTTAAGCTTGCATTATTGCATTCCATTTCATTCCACATTAGTGAAATTCTACATCTAAATTATAGATTTGCATGGTCTAGTACAAAAAACATCAATATTCATCAAAAACTTCAGAAAAACTTAAAAAATTCCCCTTCTAGGACTAATTCGCCACCCTGGGCGACTTAGTCCTTATACACATTTTGCATTAGTATTATCAGCATTCTATTTCCAGTTTCTTCAAATATTCTAAATGTTGCAGTTAATTTTCTATTTTTGTCACATTCAAATCATTAGCATTAGTATCATTTACTTTAATGGCAATTATAGATAGCATTAGATTTTTACAATGTTCATTTTCAGCATTAGTTCCTAGTTTGTTTAGATCAAATTCATTAGAAAAGGAAAAAAAAAACATTCAACAATCAAATGAACCAATAAAAACAATGCTTCACTTTAGGACAACTATATCATCCAAACCTTCTAGTAGTGATGACTTGGATAAGTTAGAAAAAGATATATAGGGATTCTTCTCTCAAGTTCATCCACTAAGGCTTGTAATGAAAAACCAAAACCATCCAATGATAACTTATCTCCCAATCCTTTTAGTAGTGATGACTTTGATATGTTAGATGAAGCCCTTGAGGACTTCATCTTACTAACGCCATCCACTAAGGTTTGTTGTGAGCAACCAAAAACAAAATATGTCAATGTAATTCAACCTCAACTTGTCCTTTACCCACCTTCACATCAACTTCAACCACCACCTAAACCCTAGTTTACCCTTTACCCACCACAACATGATGTTGTTGCACACACCCAAGTATGTGCAGGATCATGATGGGCCAAAAAGTGGCGATATGATGGGTATTTGTAGGGTATGTGGCTAACGACTTTTTTTTTACCAAAATTAATGAAATGAAAAGGGTTTTTAAAAGAGATTCTCAACTTTCCACCAATATAAATTATGCTTTACTTTGAATTTAATAAATAATTATTATTGATTTTCTATTTGAATTACAACTAAAGTCCTGATTGATAGGCTGATTGAAAAACATCTATAGCTTTCAAATGGTATCACATTTTTGAATCCAAAATATGTTTCACATTCTATGCTTCATATATATAGGATTAAAAAATAAAATTGAATTTCATGAAGTTTTGACCAAGTTAAGGTGGTTAGGCTATGTTTTATATTTTTTAAAAGTTGTAATAAAAAAATCATAATTAATTATTTACTTGGAAAAAAATTACAGAAAAATATGCATCACATCGGGACAAGAGTCCTATATTTATATCTAAAATATTATAAAAATAATTATCATTTTATTGTGGTTAGGGTGGTTTACACACCTACTTCTTATTTTTTCCCTGAAATTTAAGTACTACTGCATTGAAATTTCAAATTTTCACAAAATAGATTTTTAAAAAAAAAATAAACATGGTATTTTAGAAACTACATTCAATTTTCTACAAATTCTATTCTTACATATTTTCAAAATAATATAGATAACTTATTCAAATTTTTATGTCAAGTTGACTAACTTTGATTTTTCTAAATTTTTTGCCACTTAAGGGCCTATTTTTTCCATGATGATCCTTCACGTACCCACCCATTACACTCAAAATAATCCACATCCACAACAATCCCATCCAATGTCCTTACCTTTACCAAACCCAATCTTGCCTACTGCTCCTTGCTAAAATTCACACCTTAGGGAGTATGATCTCATTGAACAACTTAAGAATACTCTTGCAAAGATATCCCTTTGGGATGTTCTTCAGAATTCACCAAATTATCATTCAATGCTCCAAACAACATTGGAACAAATAGTGGTTCCTCCTGGTACAAACAAAAATGATGTGGCAACTCTTATAAAAGGAATGAATGCAGTTAATGTAGACATTACCTTTCATCAACATGAGCTCCCTTCGTTAGAATTAAGGAAGCAAAATGAGGCCTTTATGCTAATTTCTCAATATAATACAAGCATCCAAATAACCCTTGTTGACAATGGCTATGCCCTCAATGTGTGCAGTGTAAAACTCTTAGACCAATTACATGTGGATATCAAACTTGATTCCTTATCTATCAGAGGATTTGACAATACTACAAAATAACCACTCGGCGTAATTACTTTGCCTATAACAGTCAAAGTGGCTACCTTGCAAACTCCTATTCATGTCATGACCTTTGATCTTGCATACAATATTCTCTTGGAAAGGCCATGGATTCATGAGATGTATGTAGTGCCTTCAACTCTTCATCGGATAATGAAATATGTCTATAACAATAAAGTTTATCAAGTTGAAATAGACCTCGAGCCTGAGTGTTGTTTACAACTTTAAAAAGGAACAAGTCCTATAAACACATTAATTCCAACATCTCATATTGAACCCCTCGAAACTAGAAAACAAGAAGAAGAATCTGTGTCTAAATTGCTCAATGATGATTGGGGCACATTAGAATTGACACCTTCATTTATGGATGGATACATCATCACCCCAAAAGAAGATGAAAAACCCAAACAACCAATGGTTATGTCAACTCAAAATTTAGAAGAATCTTCTCTCACATCTACCTCATCTCCTTTAGAAGAAAATACAACATACACAACAAATTTTGATGAGATATATTATCAACATTCTCCTAACCTGAAGGAAATGGAAAGACTTTATGGGAAAGGTTATGCACTAGTGAAACAACTGGGATACAATGGTAAAGATTTTGGAAGTAATGAACAAGGCATTCGAGTTCCTATAGAACCTAATACATAAGAAAAAAAGACTGATTTGGGATATTCCTTTTCTAAGACAACAAAAATAGCTCAATGAACATTGCTCAATATGAACGCCATCACATGTAAATTGTGAATATAAAATTCATCAAGCTCCCTTCGGGTGGTTTTGTTTTTGCTAAGTATTAGCCCACACATCATATGTTCAAAATGTTTCCCTTCGCTTCTCAATCGAGCCTCTTTTTGATAAAATTCATCGGTTGCCACCATGTGTTCGCTAGACGCTCCTTATAGTGATTGCTTCCTTCGCTCTTCTACTGGCTCCTGCCATGCTTCCATGTGTCATCACTGCAGGCACTTAAAGGCCCTGTCCATGTGCCACGTAGCTTTCATCTACATACACTTTTGGTAGATCGCATAGTCAGTGTCGATAGTAAGGAATGCCTCCACGTGTTTTCCCAACACTAGCTTTCATTGCAGAAAGGGAGGAATGAACTATGGGTTGTGACCTGCCGCCATGCGTCTCATCGGTGGGGATTTTACCAAAGGGAAGGATGGAGAAAATAACAAGCTACAACATATTGCCATGTGTTCTAACTACCTTCATTGGGAAGCGACACTTGTTTGCATGGGGTTTTTTTGGGACCACTACCATCATTCGCAGGGGATGCATTTGGCTAGGAAGCAGACATGTTCAATGGGCCAAATCTTTTTTGTTGCAACGACTGAAGGGAATCATTGTTGTAGGCATCATTGCTTGAGATACATGATCTTTTCTATTACTAGCCATCCAGGCAGTGGGATTTTTTGCTATATATACTGCTTCTTTCTTCGAAAGAAGAGTTCGAATGATACAAAAAAATTAGGGGAAAGACACCAGGCCTTTAGAATTTCTTTTAGATTATTGTATGAGACTCTCAGACTATGCCATTGTTCGGCCTTTCTATTTTTCTTAAGCTATTTGATAAAATATTATACTGTGCCATTATTGTCATGAATTACTTATTTGTAGAACTTCTATGATTTTAATACAAGTTTGTTGGTTTAGATCATGTCTTTGACTCCTCTTTTCAATGAATGTGTATGTGAATTATTTTATTTCATTGAATAAAATATTTAGGTTTAATTCACCTTTGATTTCTATTATTCTGGAACATAGTAGATTGCTGAACAAGCCCTTAAATCGCATCCAAAGGATAGATTTATTGTGCCTTACATCTAAATCTTGGAACATCACCTTAGATCTTTATTTTTATATTTTCTTCCTTTTCCCTTTGTAAAACTCCAATTTCAGAAGAAGAAAACTTTTTTATAAACCCAGAGGTCACTCAGTTTAGCACAATTGGTCCCCCCATTAATTAAGTTTCCAATAAAGGTTGTTACCTTGCCAATTTTCAACATCAACAATTTCTTTTTTTCGGCATGCCCGGTGGGACTTTCTAAATGAATCTAAATTGAAAGATAGTGTATGAGCCATCGACTTGTTACTAGATCCCAAACAACGAATAATCTTGGTTTGTTAGTGTCACCACTAGGGATAGTACAAATCGTGACCCAACTAGTGAACGTTCTGATCCCTCCACCCCTTTCGCTAGCCATGTTGCCAACTACTAATAGAAATTATGTGGCATGGGATGCTGGAAGTCCCCTCATAGCACCGGTAGCATTCACCATTTGGACCCCTATCCTGGTCTCTGCTTTAAAAGCTATACCTAAATTTATTGGAGATGGCTCAAGAACACCATCAGAACATCTACAAGATGTGGTGGATGTGTGTTTGGTGCATGGAATCACTATCCAAAATTTAGCACTAAGAATTCTTGCAACCTCTTTTAGGGGAAAAGCGTTAGATTGGTACTGCACTCTACAGACTAATACTATCGGTACCTGGGACTAGCTCGGGGACCCATTCTATGAAAGATTCTCTAATGATGGAGACAAGTCTTCACAATATCATCAGTTAGAAATCATAAAGTGGGCCCCATAGGAAGCTATGACTGACTTCAATGCCTGATTCCACATAACTTGGCAGAAAATCCAAGTTGCTATCCACCCGCCGACCAAGCTGGCATTCACGTTCTACTTGAAATATATCAACATTGACATCTCAATGATGATCTAGTCTCTTGGTGGAACCACTCTACTAGATGCATACAACATTGTAGTCAAAGTGGAGAACAATCTGATAGATGTTGGAAAGTTTCTGCCTCAGCCCATCATGCCTATATTTTCTTGAGATATCAAATCCTGCTCTGTAAGTAGCATCTACCAGCACGCTAGCCCCTCCTTAGTCTATGTAGACATATCCAAGTGCCCCAAAAAATGTCGCTTCTACATCCAGATCTTCAAAGGATGATATAAGTGACATCAAGGAGACATTGTGAGCTATGGACAACAAAATAACCATCATCAAGTGGAACCAGTCGGTGCCTCTGAAGCCAATCTACTAGAATTATCAAGGTGGAAGGTCCTCTTACCAACAAAACCAGTTCTAAGGAGGCTCGTGCACAAATCCGCAAGTGCAAATAACTAATCAAATTGTGTCAGTGCCTACTCCACTGCAAGGTGCTAGCCCAAGCTCAAGTAGAGAGCTGACGGTGGGGCAAAAAAATCTAGTCAATGATATCAACCCCTGGTGCTTCCCTTGTGGTGACACACATATTCCCTGAAACTACCTACATGACAATCTATAACAAAAGGTGGTGGAACAATGTAGCCATGGTACAACATCAGACCATGGAGGTTATGTATATACCTCTCTGGAAATGGAAAAAGTGGTACTTATTGCATAAATGCAAGGGATGTCCCTCGAGAAAGAAGCGAATATTTCTCCTAATCATGCACTCGTCTCATGGATGGAGGAAGAAGAGGCGGTGTTTGCCAATGATGCATCCACATCAAAAACCCTGCAAGTGTAGTTTGATTACAACACTCACTCAAAGAGGAGATTCATGGGTGAATTAGGCACACCGCAACTAGTCAGTCTGCAACCCAAAAATGCTTCCAACTAGACACCTAGTACCTCCACAACTACACAGTAATGTCCAGCATGAAGGGAAATTGTCATAACCAGAGCTAAGGAGCAGAAGCTTCCAAATCTACCACCATTTAACGTGGTGGAAAAATTAAAGAAATCGTCAGCTAATGAGTCCCTATGGGATATCTTAGCTATTCTAGAACAAAAGAAATTGCTACATAAGGCTCTTTAGGAGGATTTTGTCATCAAGCCAATGGAGAAATCGATCAAAGGAAAGGATTTTGACTTACTACCTCCTACCAAGGTTCTCACAAATAGCACATTGGAAGCCTTTCCCAAGGTTAGAGATAAGCCAAAGCCGAAACCTTTCTTCCTAACTCTTATTGTGGGAAAGAAATTATTACATAATGCTATGATTGACTCTAGCGCTAGCACCACATTCATGCCCAAACATATAGTTGAATCCATAGGACTTTACTATGAACCTTTAAAGAGGGGGTTATGGAGCTTGATGGGAAAAAATTCAAAACTGTAGGTGTCATTAAAGAAATCCCCTTGACTCTGTTCTTCTACCCTAGCATCATAGTTCTACAAGATACTGTGATCATAGACATTCCTCCCATGTTCGGTCTTTTCCTATCCTAAGAATTCACTTCAAAGATAGGTAGATATCTATCTTTGGATTGGTCACACTTGATCCTTAGGACCAAGCATAGAGCTAAAATGAAAATAGTGTCTGAAGCTCTGCATTTAGAACATGTGGCCAATGAAGCCATGATCAACATTGAGGCTGCTCATACCTCTTTCACCAAGGAGGAAACATATTGTACTTAGTTCCTAGAAGGTGAAAAAGTGATTAGAGATCAGAATGATCAAGAGGAAGTCCTCTTGAGAAATACATACACTGATCCTTTCGTCAAATATCATGCTACCAAGTTGGGGACTTATGTCATCTTTGATGAAGAACAAGAGATTATGAAGGTCATGAAGGAACCTGAAAGTGATCAAGCCTTAGAGCTATCGACGCTGCACTTTGATGGAGCAAGATGTAAAGTGTTCACAAGAGCTGGGATATGTTTAATATCCCCACACAATGAAAAGAAACTGTGGTCCTTCTTCTTCCAGTTCACTTGTTCGAACAATGAAGCTGAGTATGAAGGCCTAGTGCAAGGTCTAAGCCTTATGGAGGGGATGGGCATCAAGCAATTAATGGTGTTCAGAGATTCTAAACTAGTAGTCAACCAAGTTTGAGGGATTTTCACAGCCAAGAATGTCTTCATGAGATCTTATAGACATAGATTCTGGGACTTAATCAAAGGTTTTGAAGCCTTCAACATCTAGATAGTGCCTTGTGAATAAAATAGTGATGTGGACCGCATGGCTGCAATCGGATCTTAGTTTGACCCTGTCTCTAACCTAATTCACAACAAACACTTTGTACAAGTGATAGTCTGACCAACAATTCTGGATAATGATCAGAGCTGGCAAGTGTTTAACAATGATGAGAACATTGCCTCATTCATCAAATAGTTGAGTGAGTTTTCCAACCAACTCCAATTGAAGATTTTCCAGGCCTATGATAGACAAATCATTTAGTTGAGATCTAAAAAGCTTTTGAAGGGGCTAGTCACTCTCGAAAAGTTGTTTGATTGTGATGATGTGAGAAATGATAAAAGGAAGTTTGTAGTGGAAAAAAGAGATTATGCAGATCTGCAGGTCAGAGATGAAATAAAACTCAAAGTCGGGAAGGATGTATCACATCATGATAAAGAGAGGTTCATCAACTTCTGTGAAAAGTATGAAGGAGCAGTGGCTTGGTCATATGATGACCTTAAGGGATATGATCTTGACATCATCCAACATACAATAGAGCTGATGGAAGGAACAAAACTAGTCTGCCAAAAATAGAGACCAGTGAATCCAAAGATTGAAGCGCTAATAGCGCAAGAGTTGACAAAGCTAATTTAGTCTTAGATTGTCTTCTCAATCAAGCACAACACATGGCTATCTAACCTGGTCCCAGTCCAAAAGAAGAATGAAGAAATCCTTCTATGTGTCAACTTCTGGGACCTGAACAGAGCATCCCTAAAAGACCATTATCTACTACCTTCTATGGAGTCAATCTTACAAACAATGGTAGGATCAAAAATATTTTCTCTGCTAGATGGTTTCTCTGGTTACAATCAAATCTGGGTCAAAGAAGAGGACCAACACAAAACAACATTCACTACCAAGTGGGGAATTTTTGCATATGCTAAAATTCCTTTCGGCCTCTCAAATGTAGGAGCAAATTTCTGGCGGGCAATGGATATTTCTTTCAAGAAATTAAGTAACAAGATTATCTTGATCTATTTGGATGATCTGATTTTATTCTCCAAACATAAGGATGATCACTTTGATCACCTTGAGATGGTTTTCAAAAAATTCCAGGAGTTCAGGGTATCCCTGAACCCCAAAAAATGTGTCTTCAGAGTACTGCAGGGCAAGCTATTGGGACATGTAGTGTCCAAATAAGGAATTGCAATTTATCTCAAGCAGATGAAAGAAATTAAAGAATTTCCTCTACTAGTCAACAAGAAAGGACTCCTATCTTTCTTGGGGAAGGTGAATTTTGTGAGCATATTCATTTAAGATTTTGTAGGAATAATTAGGCCAATCACCCTGATGTTGAAAAAGGACCAAGTATTCAAATGGAGTAAAGAAGATAAAGATGCCTTCAAGAAGGTTAAGGATGCTATTTCTTCATCTCCTGTGCTGGTTAATCCAAACCTATTGAAGGACTTCACAATGTATGTATTCAGTAGAAAATCAAGCATTTCTACTGTTTTAACATACAAAGATGATGAAGGAAAGGGAGAACATCTGATAGCATTTCACTCCCAGACCCTAAAGGAATATGCGATGAACTACAACTTCATCGAGAGGCTTTCATTTTCTATTGTTAAGGGACTCAAGAAGTTACAACATCTAATATCATGCAATAAGGTGATTGTTTATTTTGTGTATTCTAGTGTGTGCGAGTACATCATGGAAGGAGAGATCACTGAAAAAAGGGCTAATTGGATCACTAAGATCCTTGAATATGACATTGAGTTCAAGCCTATAAAGAATGTTTGAGGAAGAGGACTATGTGAATATCTGGTGCACAATGAAGAAACGGCGACCGAAGAAGAGCAACCAAAGCTAGTTTTGACAAATGAGTATGAGTCTGAAGGCTACTGGCTGGCAGATAGAGTGAGGTTCATGCATACAAGAAAATATTTGTTGGGAATCCCTTCTAAAAAGAGAAGATTCTACTGAATACAAAAAAAATGATATGCACTCATTGAAGGGGTCCTTTTCAAGAGGAACTTCAACGACATTCTATTGCAGTGTGTCACCACAGAACAAGTGAAGAGGATTCCTGACACTTTCCACAATAGTCCCATGGGAGGAGACTTCTCTACGAAGACCACCTCCATCAAAATCATGTGTGCTAGTTACTTCTGGCCTACACTATTCAAAGACTCATAGTCCCTGGTAAAATCCTGCAAGGAATGCCAATTCTTTGCAGGAAGAAGAAATTTTTTTGCAATGCCTCTCAATCCAATAGTGGTTGAGGAGATATTTACGCAATGGGGCCTTGGTTTCATTAGAATGATGAATCCCACCTCCAGTGATAGACATAAATGGATTCTAATGGCAACAGACTACTTCACCAGGTGGACCGAAGCCATGCCCCTGAAGAATGTGATAGAGGCAGAGATAGTGGACTTCCTTGAAGAATTGGTGACGAGATTCAACCCTCCTAAAACTCGACAACACCAAGGATTTCCTAGGCTTTAAGGTATGTCAATTTGGACTCACGAATGGCATATTATTAAAAACGTCATCAACTACTACCCGTAGGGGAACAACCTAGTTGAGTCAACTAACAAAAAATTAGTTCGAATCATTAAAAGGATTGGGTGAAAACACCAAAGAGAATGGAAAAACCTTCATGCAGTGCTCTAGGCAGACAGCATAACTCCCAAGCAAGTCCTCAAGATTTCACTATATGAGCTAGTATATGGAAAAGAGGTTTTATTTCCTATCTCTATGGAGATTCTGGCATTGCAATTGCTCAAATCTCTCAAGGTAGAACAAAATAGCGCCATGGAAGTTTGGCTGGTTGAGTTGCTGGAAGTGGAAGAAAAAAGTGGAAAGGCCCTAATAGCCATGTCTAACTGCTAATAGGTGGTTAAGAGATGTTTCAACAAGAAATCTTGGACCAAGGTCTAAAGTGCAGGGATTTAGTGCTAAAATTCAACGAAAGGGCTGCAAATCCAGGCCAACGTGAAAAGTTTGATAGCCTTTGGGAAGGTCCTTTCAAAATAGTTCAATGTAAGTAATGCAATGCATAGGAATTAGAAAACATGGAGCAAGAAGCATTGGGGATTACTGTTAATGGAATCCACCTAAAATTGTTCAATTAAACCTTGCAATTGTTCTACCATTGTAAATATGTGAATAGTGTAATTATTTTCCCTTTCATGTTCATTGGCTAGTCTTTCAGTAATTTTTATCCACAGTACGAGGAAGTAGAGAAAAATGACACCTATATGTAGAATTGAAATGAAAACATATATGCAGGAAAAGAAAAGAGAACCCACATTGCAGAGCCATAGGAAAAAGGAGATGGAAGTATAATATAAGCTATATTTTCATTATATATATATGGTTTAATAGGTACATTGTCAAAATGGCTTAGAGGGAATGCTTTTAGAGTATATATCTATATATATTATGTATCTTCTTGATATATGTGTGAGAAATCCTTTTCCAGGAATATATATATATATAGAAAACATATTATTAAAAAGAAGGTTTCTTAAAGCATAAAGGTTTTAGGCATGAGCAGCAGTAATCGAGGCATCGACAACAACATCTAGAAAGTTGACATCAGGAGGAATAACATCAAGAGTAGCAGTAGCATCTGTAGGAGTAATGGCGAGCAACAGAGGCTACACCACGTTCCTGAAGTTAGTGTACCAATCAACATCGTAGAAGGGCACTACATTGTAACAGTGAAACAGGAAGTGGCAGGCATGGGTTACCCTTTGATGATGTTCTTCTTGTGAATGGGTGTAGAAACCACTCAGGAATGGCACCCATGGCACTACTGCATCTTCTTCAATGAACTTGTGAAGGTCACTCACTATTGGAAGGCCTCCACCAAACACAACATTTTCCACCACCTCTCTAAGGCCGCAAAAGTACTTCTTTGGAAATATCTCAAGAACCAGGTGAAGAATCAACAGCTTGGGAATGTGGATATCAAGCATGGACATGCCGAAGTGAGAATATATCAGTATTAACTCTGTACTTGTCTTCATATTCAATGCATTCCCTCCCTAGAACCCACTTCATCGCTACAATGGCCATAGAATGCTTATTCTTGGCCATCCTTTTAAGTCACCTAGTCAAGATTTCACTAAGAAAGGATTTCTGGGATTTCTTACATACTAGCATAATTGGGGTATTCATGGTAGCAAAATTTATGCAACTAGATCTAACACTAGCTCTACACAGACTGCCTAAGCCTAGTTCTAATCAAACTCACTCAACTGCTAATGCTAAATTCTAAACCAATTGACTATTACCAGTTCTTTCCAAATTGCTAAAGTGTGATTTTTCTATTGCCTAAAAATGCCTATTTATAATAGAAATATCTAGGATATGTGTTGTAATTTTCATACCATAAGCACGATGCTCATCAAGTACCAAGTTGAAAATTGCACAAGAGCTTGCTCAAATTTCCCACCTAGTTGCGTTTGCTAGGTATGGTTTGCTGTGTGCAAGATTAATAAGGGCTAGTTAATTAGCATAAGCTACTGGCAGTCATCAGCCATAGCCTACATGGAAAAATGCTGAGTTGTCATTTTGTAGGAATTTTTCAAACTCCAAGGTATAACTCATATCTTTTTTAGGCATTCATTGCATCTTTTGCTTAATCATTCCTTTTTGGATATTAATTGCCAAAGCATGCAAAATCTCAAGACGCCCTCAAATTTCCAACCCAAGTTCCCATGAAAATCATGTCGTACAACAAGATTACCAATTGTCATTATGAATTCTTGTCATTTCAAAATGGCAAGTAATTCATTTCGCACAAGTAGGAAGGCTAGTGGTACATACCAAATTAAATTCTAAAAGGCAACCATTGTCTACCACTCCGAAAAAAAATAGCTAAGTATTGCATGCGAGTGGCTATCATTAAAAAGATTTTAAGCATGGTACCCAGAGCAAAAAAAATTTGAGTGTAGACAGAGCCAAAGGTGAATTGTAGAAAATTTGAGCATAGCATAAATCTAAAATAGAAAAGGAAGATGGTTGAAATTTATTAGACATAAATGCAAGGAGGAGCCACACAAATTTTGTTGAGTAGCGTGCACACATCATCAACTATCTATGTCTTTGAGGACATCTCTTATGCTTTGCCTAGTATACTCGAGAAGTTAGAGTGGGTAAATACCCAAAGAGCTGAAAAGAAAAAGACCTACAGAGACCAAAGCCTCTCCAAGGAGGAATGGGATAATATTCATGATCCCATCCTCGAGAAGAACCCTAAGACTCTTAGGGAGGTGGCCTATGAAAGAATGAAGAAAAATAGTGACCTGTAATCCTTGGTGCAGAAGTGTTGGTTTAGTGGACTTCCACAGTACATGGTCCCTTTGATGCACTACTGCCCGAAGCTAGTTGACGATGCCATTAAGCATTTCAACCTCGCTACCAATACTATCAAGGGCCAGGAATTGAGAGTTAATATCTGCAAGGAAGCTATATGGAACATGTTATGTATCCCTGCAAAAGGCTCCAAAGTAGACAAGATGGAATCATTCCATCTTAGGAAAGGTGAAAGGGTATGGAAAAGCAGAGATTATTCTTTGGATTTTTATAAAAAAAAAAAAAACTAAAAGGGTTCAGTCAAATCAGCAAAAGTCACCGCCAATTTTGGTAGTGCATAATGCTTTCCCCACAGACATGTAGGATGCCTTATCAATGATGGAATTTTCTTGTGGCCTGCACACTAACATACATGTTCAAGAATTTCAACTAGGTGTGGGGTTTCAATTGTGCAAGTAACATTCTTTATTTTGGTACGACTTTGCAGAATTCATTTCCGAGGAGATGTTGAGCCATATAAGGGAATACCATATGTAGCGTCGGTTTAGGTTCCTTTCTTTTCTTGCCCATATATTTTTGCATGAAAACCCCAATTTCTTTAGGAAATATATGAATTTGGCTATATTTGATGAAGTGGGGAAAAGAAGGCCAATTTTTGTATGAAATCCTCTCCTCTCTTCAACTTATGACTGTTATGCATTCTCATATTATTTCCTGGTTCTGATTCTACAATATTTGAGAGGGGAGGATGATATTGATCAACTCACCAAGGAGAAGATAGGGTATATGCAGAACTTCACTCCCAAATGTGACTAGTTTCTCAGAATGGATTTCACATTCATTCGGATGCGCGACTTCACTGAGGATCCTTTCCGGCTTCCAACATGTATCACAAATTGGGTGTTGGGCCTCGAGATGTTTTGACAAGTATCAATTATTGATAATACCTTTTGCAAAGGGAAAGCAAAGAAGAAGGGGTTTTTCGTTTGGCTGCTAAGTTTTAAAACAATGGTCATGAACAAGAAAAGGAAGCATAATAGTTTGGAGGCAAAGCTAGCTCAGTTGGGGTTAGTATGGATTTTTGAAAAATGGAATTATAACCCCAACAATGACCTACCAAATAAATATGTAAAGGTAGTGCACAACCCCCAACCTTATTGGGAAAAGAGGCAGAGCCTGCTGAAAGATCTGGATGATCTATTGGTTGACTTGATTCACATTCCGATAGATGATATTTGGCCGCCATGGCTTAAGTTCTACTTGGGTATGTGCAGGATCATGATGGGCCAAAAAGTGGCGATATGATGGGTATGTGAAGGGTATGTGGTTGACAACTTTTTTTTACCCAAAATTGATGAAACGAAAAGGGTTTTTAAAGGAGATTCTCAACTTTCCACCAATATAAATTATGCTTTACTTTGAATTTAATAAATAATTATTATTCATTTTATATTTGAATTATGACTAAAGTCTTGATTGATAGGATGATTGAAAAACATCTATAGCTTTCAAACAATATCACATTTTTTGAATCCAAAACACGTTTCACATTCTATGCTTCACATACTATAGGATTAAAAAAGAAAAAAATGAATTTCATGAAGTTTTGACCAAATTAAGGTGGTCAGACATACGAGTTTTTATATTTTTTAGAAGTTTTAATAAAAAAATCATAATTAACTATTGGGTATTTGCAAGGTCATGATGGTCCAAAAAGTGGCAATATGATGGGTATCTGTAGGGTATGTGGCTAACAACTTTTTTTTAACCCAAAATTGACGAAATGAAAAGGGATTTTAAAGGATATTCTCAACTTTACACCAATATAAATTATGCTTTACTTTGAATTTAATAAATAATTATTTTTCATTTTCTATTTGAATTATGACTAAAGTGTTGATTGATAGGCTGATTGAAAAACATCTATAACTATCAAACAATATCACATTTTTTGAATCCAAAAAATGCATCACATTCTATGTTTCGCATACTATAGGATTAAAAAGAGAAAAAATGAATTTCATGAAGTTTTGACCAAGTTAAGGGGGTCAGACATACAAGTTTTTTATATTTTTTAAAAGTTGTAATAAAAAATTCATAATTAATTATTTACTTGGAAAAAAGTTACAAAAGAATATGCATCACATCCAAACATGAGTCCTCTACTTATTTCTAAAATATTATAATTTTTTTTTATCATTTTATTGTGGTTAGGGTGGTCAGATAGACACCTACTTCTTATTTTTTCCCTAAAATTTAAGTACTACTGCATTGAAATTTCAAATTTTCACCAAATAGATTTAAAAAAAATAAATTAAACCTATTAGATTAGAAACTATATTTAATTTTCTATAGATTCTATTCTTACATATTTTTGAAAAAATATAGATAACTTATAGAACTTTTTACGTCAAGTTGTCTAACTTTGATTTTTCTAAATTTTTTGCCAGTTAAGGGCCTATTTTTTCCATGATGATCCTGCATATACCCTATTTACATGGAAACAAATTATAAAAAAATATGCATCACATCGATACATGAGTTCTCTAGTTATATCTAAAATATTATTAAAAAATATTATCATTTTATTGTGGTTAGGGTGGTCAGACAGACACCTACTTATTTTTTTCCTGAAATTTAAGTACTAGTACATTGAAATTTTAAATTTTCACCAAATAGTTTTTTTTTTTAAATAAACCTAGTAGTTTAGAAACTACATTCAATTTTCTATAGATTATATTTTTACATATTTGTGAAATAATATAGATAACTTATTCAAATTTTTACGTCAAGTTGCCTAATTCTAATTTTTCTGAATTTTTTGCCACTTAAGGGCCTATTTTTTCCATGATGATCCTGCACATACCCACTTAGTTGTGGAAAAGTATGATGAGAAGGTCAAAATGGGAGCCAAATTTCAAAGCAGGTTATCAAGAAAAGAAGGATGGAGTGAGGAAAGAATCAGAGATTTATGGGTGTATCACTAAGAGATTAAACAACTTGAGGCCCCTTATGGAAGCGTGGAGTTGGATGAACAATTTGATAAATTATGGAATAATGCACACATAGATTCTAACACAAGCACTGACAAGGATGGTGAATCTAGTGAGGGTCAGCTAGATACGGGGAAGGGAAAGGAGAAGGAAATAGAAATGTCGATGGCCTCTGCTCAGCAAAAGAGGAAGGTGATGGAGCAGCCTAGCCAGGTTGCTTCAAATGTATAGATGAAAATATCGAGAGCCTCACAGACACTCACTTGGACCATAACAAGGAAAATAATGACTCAACAACAGTTAGAAATCATAGAGGTGGAGGACTCGCCACCCAACAAGAGGCAGCACATGGATGTAGCTAAAGGAGAGGGTTCGTAGGAGCCTATAAAAAGCCTGGGTCCTGCCACAAGTGACGAGCCAATGATGAGCCAAGGATTGAAATAATTCAAAAAAAAGGAATTTTTGCTCCCTCTTCTCTTACTTCACAATCTTTGGTCGCTCCTGTTGCATCCATGATGCCCCTCACTACAAGGATCGACCCTTCCTTTTCCACTTTTGTTGCAATGGTCGCGGGAAGTTTCTCTCAATTCTCCCTAGTGAGACCATTTATCTTAAATCCTCCATGTACTCATTCACCCTTTTCCTCTGGCCATTCCGCATCTGCTATCATTTCACTCTTTCCATCTATAGCTGCCATTGACACCCCTTTGGCTACTGCTATATTGAGCCCAACTTAGTCCCCCTAGCAATTGGAGTCCACCATGACTCTGCTATCACCACAACACCCGATGAGTCCTCCCGCTGGGTCACAAATTGAGCTTTGGTATATCCATCCTTTCTCCCTACAGACAACCACTCTTTCAAAGAAGAAAACATCTAAGACCACTACCCTCACGTTCGCTTTCACCCTACCTCCTAGTACACCTTTCGCAGGTGGGTTTGTTCAATCGCCAACCCAATTTATGGCACATGGTGATAATACAAAGGAAGTGCGGGCTCTCAGAGTGTAGAAGTGAAAGTCCAAGGATTCCAAGAAGCCAATGAAGCCGCATGTGTATTCGATTTTCAATGAAGCTAAAAAATTAATTTATTTTGCAACCATGCATCTAAACCTCATCAAACTGCAAGGGGAGATGCAACTCGACGATTACAACATGCTCGCCATGGGACTCGACTTGAGCATAGCCTGACCACAAGACAAAGTTGAGCTCATGGAAGAAACATAGCGGGTGGTGACCACCAACTTCCTCAAGTTTGGTTTCTAGTTAAAGAAGGAAGAAGAGCTGAAACTTGTGAAAGATAGGGTCGATGTCCTGGCGGCAAAGGAAAAAGTGATGGAAGTAAAAAATGTGTGCTTATCAGAGAGAACACAAGAAACATAGGTAGAGCAGAACAAACTCCAAGAGGAACTTGCAAAGTTCTAATCTGTTGACCCCACCCTGGTTGATGCACTACAATGGAGAAATCAAGAATAGCAGAACCAACTAGCTCTAGTAGAGTAGGTGATGCAACAAAAGAGTGAGGAGTTTGAGCATCAACACACTCAATTTGAGCAATAAATTTAGTAGAATAACACATAATTTGAGAGATGAAGGGCCTAATTGGAGAATCAACTCTAGGAGAAAAAGTCTTCCCTAGAAACAAAATCAACAAATAAAAATCGGGCCAAGGAAAAATGGCTCGCCGAATGGAGGACTTTGTCAGAACAACTTGTGTCTACAAATAAAAGTATCGCGGAATTGACACAGGATGTCGAATCAAGAGACGTAGAGATTTTCCTTCTGAGGAATGCTCCCCAACCCCCTGTTACTTAGCAAGACCTCATTCCAGTGGCTCAACAGTTATATGTTTCATACTAGGATAAGGTCAAGGCCTTCTACTTAACACTTTAGTTGGTGCTACAATTTATGGTGGGAGCAACAAGCTTGGGTAGGGAGGTTCGTGGAGCAATTGAGCAGTTCCCAAAGATTATTGTAGAGAGGGTTCCTAAGGAATTTTTTTTTATAAATAAGTTATACATGGTCTCGGATGAAGACTTAGCAAAAGTATCGATTGGAGATAGAAAAGACACTGCCAAAATAATGAACAAATTCATCCACTACCACAAAACCATCCTCCATGATAGCACATGTGCAGCCATTTTAAGCCAGACTATGGATAGCATGTGGGAGAAATTCTCCCAGCTAACTGAGATGGGCCTTCCCTCCCCGTTTCTTGTAGATGAGTCGATGGCCACTTTAGAGAAAATTGTGGTAAAGATTGCAGAGAAGCAGCAGGACACATCCACTTTCTAGAGCTTCAGCCAACCCCCTACTACAACAGATATAGAAGGTGTCACTCATCAAATTGTGTGGCTACTCTTCGAACTTGAGTTCGGGGCTGGTTTATCTACAAGACTGCCTTACAAAGAAATGATTGGCCTGAGTGGAGTGCAATAGAATCTGTGTGACATATCGACACCATTCGAGGCCGGCTGGTTGCCTCTGTAGGATGCTCTTTCTAAGCTCTAACTCCCTCACCCAATGAATAAGGCTCTGGTTAGCAAGCCAAAGAGAATTTTGGGTTCCTCATTCTGTAGGTGAAATGCCCCTAATAGTCTCCAAAAGCTATGAATATAAAATTCCTCAAGCTCCCTTCAGGTGGTTTTGTTTTTGCTAAGTACTAGCCCGTGCCTCATATTTTTGAAATACTACCCTTCACTTCTCAATCAGGCCTCTTCTTGATAAAATTTGTTGGCTACCACCACATGTCTATTGGAATTGTGTGCCTCAATCCCACAGACTGAAACGTCTTGTGAGCAATTTTGGTGAGACAATGGAGATGTCTAGCCAACCTACTAGTTGATCCTGACTATTGCTATGACCTCCTGAATGTCTTGGTGATCAGCATCTGAAACCTTCGGCATACCCTTGGATAGTTGGGATGATGTTTCAGCAATGATAGGAAGTCTTGCTGATATTGGCGTGACCTTTGGTCTGTTTGGCCAATGTGGTAATCAACATGACTTGCTCCTATCGGTATGAAGTCCTAGTGATTGGGAGATGTCTCGCTGATGGAGATACAAGTGTTTGTTATTACGTGCCTAGCGGATTTCGGGGAGACCTATAGCGACTGGGATCTTTGGGGTGACTTGAACACTTGGTATGAAGTCCCAGCGACTGAAGAGTGTCTCACCGATATGGTCATCAGGGTAACACAAGGGTCTTGGGAAGAACTCTTAGTGACTAATGAATGTCTCGCCAATAGTGGAGTGTTGCAGTGTAACTTGAAGGCATCAATATGATGTCTTGGTGAAGAGTGTTAGTCTTGCTGATAGGAGTCCTCATGTCAATATGACCTCTCAGCGAAAGCGATAAGTCTTGTTGACTGTTGTTTGGTGTTTGATATAACATAAAGGCTCGGTATGATCTCTCAGCGAATGACGATAGTCTTGCCGACTGCTAGACATTTCAAAGTGACCTTTGAACTTCGGTATGATGTCTCATCAAATGGTGATTGTCTCGCCGATGAGAATGCTGAGGTTGATGTGACTTGGGAATTGCGGTAAGATGTCTTGGCAACAAGAGGAATTCTGAGTGATAGCTTGTGAACTTGGTATAATGTCTTCCCAATAGTGAAGACTCTTGGCCACAATGATGATATGGGCTCTGTGGCATCAGGGAGACACGATTAGTGTCTCATTGACATGCGACACAGGTTGAATGCCCTTAAACTAGTGAAGACTATCTGACATGGTGCGAGTTGGAAAAATGAGAGAGAGAGCAGAATGTGAACTGTTTGTTATGAGACCATTGCAACTGTTTCTATGTGGAAGGGAAAACTATACATGAGGAAATGGAAACATCTTCGATGATAATGATGCTGAGCTATAGATTGCTGTCCGATAGTTGGAAACGAACCATTTCACAGAGCCTGTTGAGAAGGAATGCATATATGTATGCATTGGATGTTCTAAAAATATAGAGAACAGAGAGAGAGGATCGAGTGGCTGGCTGAAAGGTCGAGGCCATGAGGCCGAAGCAAAGGAAGAGAGAGGCAGGGGTATGCTACTGGAATCTCTCCTAATCATGAATGCCATGGTTGATCTCTCAGGGAGAGTTTTCTACCAGTTGTATCCAGATGAACAAGATGTAATCTTTGAAAAGGCTAAGAGCCTGAAATTGTATTGTAACCATTTTGTTGCTGAATAATATAATGGCTCAATCTTTGGAGTGTGGGGTTTTTTACCCGAAAGGGTTTTCCCCACATAAATCTTTGTGTTCTAGTTTTTTGTCTCATCTTTCATGTCTATTGGTTCTTGTAGTAGAATCTGTTAATGCATGTTGTTGAATTTACATGTGCTTCTCTCAAAAGGATCAATGTGGGAAATGAACTATCTTTTCTGCTTTATGACATAGTTGTACATTTCTTTTAGGTAATCTAATTGGAAATAAAGTTACCGAAGGCACTACTGTTCTTGGAGGTTACTCCAAGATTCCCCAGATCTCTAATTCTCCACCCTTTTTCCCTAACAAGTGGTATTAGAGCCATATTTTGGTTTTTGGTTCTGGGTATTTCTCCTGTGAAGATTTCTCAGTTTGTTGGGCTAGAGGAAATCTGGAGGAATGGACTGATTTATTGATCCTTTGGTGAGTGGAAGTCCTATGATATTCAGATACAACATGCAGCTTGAAGGATGGTGAAGATGGAAAAAGGAGTTGATCATGTTGTGATCTATGTCTCCTGATTGGTAGCGGTATAACCTTGGTGTATGAGGTGGATTTTCTTGCTTTGTGGTTATGTAGCAGTAAAGCTTTCATATTGGGTGTATGTCTGAGAGGCTCCTTGATGATATGAAGAATCCTAGTTTGTTTCTCAGCCATGGAAGAGAGTGCTTATGCTAGGGGGTGTTTCCTGGTGTTGGAAGACACTTTTTCCTGTTAACCTCGAATACATAAAGGCTATGGAGTTAATCATTAGATGATTTGCAAGCTTCTGAAATAGCCTTTCTCCATTTCTTGGATGCATGTACATGTTGGTGGTTTTAGATTTGGCCTGAAAGGGGCCTGGATTTTCTGAACTGTTCTTTCCTTTTTAAGGATGCTTTGTACTTGCATGGCTCTATGGTTTTGCAGGTTTTACATGGTTAAGAAAAACTTGTGGTCATGTGGAGCTATTGTTAAGCTATTTTCTAGACCCTGGTTTTTGGGTGTTGCTGGATGAGATAGTTGCAGTTCTACATGCATGCTTTGTGCATGGTTTGAGGAGGTGTGTTTTCTTCTCTGCATGGGAGTGTTGGTACATGATTTGTCACTCAACATTCTTGTGGTGGTGCTTGTGGGTTCCTTGATTATGGTGCTCGTTGTAGACATGATTGGAAAATCAGGTTTGGTGTGATCTGGTGTTTGAGTCATGTTGTCTACATGGTTATCCTCTTTGATATCTCACTATTGCAGTTTCCAATGTGATGATGGGTTTGCATGTTTGATGTTTGTCATCTACGAGTTATGTGGTTTGTGGATTAGCTACCCATTGGCTACAGTGAGATAACTTGGATGTGGACTGTCTTTATCCATGAGGTTGATTCATTGCTGGTGCAGACTTGTTAGCTGGCCTTGTCTCTGGTCACTTGTGCATTGGTGTGACTATTTTGAGATGAGAGGATGGATATTCTTGAGTACTTGAATAGCCAGTTATGGGAACTTGAAGCAATTGGTCATGATGCTTGGAGAGCTCGGGTGTCACATTTCAGTGGGAGCTCGAGTAGTGATT
The DNA here is from genome assembly GCA_007258455.2 of Sequoia sempervirens. Lineage (NCBI taxonomy): Eukaryota > Viridiplantae > Streptophyta > Pinopsida > Cupressales > Cupressaceae > Sequoia > Sequoia sempervirens. Next base: position 64,215,897 of record VDFB02086081.1, on the reverse strand, counting down.
GTGGGTACATCACATGGTGGTGAATTGTATTCTTTAGTGTTGCAGATGTCTCTTGGGAGAGCTCTTAGATCCTATTGCTGCAGAAGGGTTATTTCACATTTTCATGGACATTATTTGAAGATGTGCAATATCTTGGAACCATGGAGGATGCTTGGAGTCTTTGTCTAAAGTATTGGTGGTGCTTGACAAGTGATGTTGGTTTTGAGTCTATTTGCTTTATGTCATGGTATACTCTTGGTGCACTAGAGTTTTGGAATTGTGCATTGTACTTGAGACCTTGGTGAAGTCACTTGAAGCATGGTATCTCCTAAGGGGATATGTAGATCATGGTGTCATGATAACTTCTTGATTCAGATGATTGGAGCTTTGATAGTGGTCTGAAAGTCTGAGAAGGCTACATCTTGGTTGAACGTAAGTTCAATAAGAGACCTATGTGGAGATTGCTCTTGAATTAGTCATGATGGCTTGTATATCTTGAAGGAGCATTCTTGTTCTCACTCTTGGTCTACTCGGTAGTTTATCTAAGAGGTATTTGGCCCATTATATTTTTCATATGTGTTTGTTTTTTGTTCACTTTCATGATATGGATCTTGAATTGTTGTCTAATGGTTCTGGAGGATTCATAGTGGAAGTTGTATAGCTTGTTTTATCTCCTTGTTACTTATGAGAATTAGTAGGAGATGTTGTATGGGCTGATTTCCTGAAATGGGGAATGAACTAGCTTGATCTTCTTTGAGATGCTTACATCCATGTTTTTTTTTTAAATTGGTTTGATCTTGGTGATTGAACGAATGGATGTTATTAAAGCTTGTCTTTTGGGTTGTGAAGAAGATCATATTTGGAAAAGCTGGCTATTAGAAATGTATGTAGAAGGATGTTCTACAAGAATATGATGTGTAGGGTTTCTCTCTGTGGCCGTGAAGGCTTATGGTGAGAGAAATGTTTCTTGTAGCAGTTTCTTGCAGGTTGTGCATATCATTGTGGATATTTCCTTGGTACTACATGGTCACATGTTCTATGTGCTCTTATTGGTAGACTTGTGATGCCTTTTTTGATATTTTAGATCTAGATTACTCAGGCAGTGGGAGTTCTTGTATGTGTCTTGTATTCTTCGACTGGTTGGCACTTGGAGCTTGTATTTGTTGTTAATGAGTTTATTATGGTTTGGAATAAGTTTACTAATGTTGATACCTATGAGGTATGTGTGATTGGATGGAATAGCATGAGTTGTAGGTGCTATCTTTAGTCACATGGGTTTATCATTTGGATGGAGGCAGTTAGTCTGATTGTTGTTCTAGCTGGTGTTTTTTTTTGTTGTCTTGTTTTTGGAGAATGACTTTACTGGTGTATTCTATTTGAAGCTTTGAAGTTGATATTACTTCTGTATAGAATTTGAGCATAGTGAAGTGGTAGCAGTATCTGATTGATGATATCATTGGGATCTTTTGCTTGTGTTCATTGGAATGGTGCTTATTCACCTTGGCTTGAATCTTTCTTCCATAGGTGGCATGTTGGAAGATGACAAGGTTTGTTGCCTGAAGGGTGGACATCTTGGATGTTGGTACAAAATTCTTGATGGAGCATGAGAGCATGTTTGAGGTCTATGTGGTTTCCTGGAAGGTTGTGATTGGTTGCATTTTGGTTGCTTCGTTGGACAGTGAGTTGCAGTTGGATGCCTGGTCTTGGTTGCAAATTTTTTGGTGGACTCAATCTATGGAATCCTGTTGATTGGGTATCTTGAGTGTTGCGGGTTCTGAACTAGTGGAGCTAGTGTGATCTTAGTTTCTGGTTGCTTTGGAGTTGCCTGTGTGATCTTCGTCAAGTGGGAGATTGTTGGAATTGTGTGCCTCAATCCCACAGGCTGAAACATCTTGTGAGCAATTTTGGTGAGACTATGGAGATGTCTGGCCGACCTACTAGTTGATCCTGACTATCGCTGTGACCTCCTGAATGTCTTGGTGATCGGCATCTGAAACCTTCAACATATCCTTTCACAGTTGGGATGATGTCTCGGCGATGATAGGAAGTCTTGCTGATATCGGCGTGACCTTTTGTCTGTCTAGCTAATGTGGTAATCGACATGACTTGCTCTTATCGGTATGAAGTCCTGGCGATTGGGAGATGTCTTGCCGACGGAGATACAAGTGTTTGTTATCAGGTGCCTAGCAGATTTCAAGGAGACCTATAGTGGCTGGGATCTTCGGGGTGACTTGAACACTCAGTATGAAGTCCCAGTGACTGAAGAGTGTCTCACCGATATGGTCATCAGGGTAACACAAGGGTCTTGGGAAGAACTCTCAGTGACTAATGAATGTCTTGCTGACAGTGGAGCATTGCGGTGTAACTTGAAGGCATCGATATGATGTCTTGGCAAAGAGTGTTTGTCTTGTTGATGGGAATCCTCATATCCGTATGACCTCTAAGTGAAAGCGATAATTATTGCTGATTGTTGTTTGGTGTTTGGTATAACATAAAGGCTCAGCATGATCTCTCAGCGAATGATGATAGTCTTGCCGATTGTTGGAAATTTCAGAGTGACCTTTGAACTTTGGTATGATGTCTCATCGATTGGCAATTATATCGCCGATGTAAATGCTAAGGTTGATGTGACTTGGGAACTTTGGTAAGATGTCTTGGTGACAAGAGGAAGTTTGAGCAACAGCTTGTGAACTCGGTATAATTTCTTGCCGATAGTGAAGACTCTTGGCGATAATGACGATATGGGCTCTGTGGCATCGGGGAGACACGGTTAGTGTCTCACCGACATGCGACATAGGTTGAACGCCCTTAACCGAATGAATACTATCTGACATGGTGTGATTTGGACAAATGAGAGAGAGTAGAATGTGAACCGTTTGTTGTGTGACCATTGCAACCGTTTCATTGTGGAAGGGAAAAATCTACATGAGGAAATGGAAACATCTTCGACGATAATGATGCTGAGCTACAGATTGCTGTCTAACAGTTGGAAATGAACCATTTCACAGAGCCTGTTAAGAAAAAATACCTATATGTATGCATTGGACGTTCTAAAAATATAGAGAAAAGAGAGAGAGGACTGAGTGGTTGGTTGAAAGGCCGAGGCCATGAGGCTGAAGCAAAGGAAGAGAGAGGTAGGGGTATTCTGCTGGAATCTCTCCTAATCATGAATGCCATGGTTGATCTTTCAGGGAGAGTTTGCTACCAGTTGTACCTAGATGAACAAGATGTAATCTCTAAAAAGACTAAGAGCCTGAAATTGTATTGTAACCATTTTGTTGTTGAATAATACAATGGCTCAATCTTTGGAGTGTGGGGCTTTTTACCCGAAAGGGTTTTCCCCACGTAAATCTTTGTGTTTTGGTTTTTTGTCTCATCTTTCATGTCTGTTGGTTCTTGTAGTAGAATCTATTAATGCATGTTGTTGAATTTATATGTGCTTCTCTTAGAAGGATCAATGTGGTAAATGAACTGTGTCTGTTCCGCTTTATGACATAGTTGTACGTGTCTTTGAGGTAATCTAATCAGAAATAAAGTTACCGAAGGCACTACTATTCTTTGAGGTTACTCTGAGATGCCCCAGATCTCTAATTCTCCACCCTTTTTTCCTAACAGTGTCTACCAGGTGCTCCTCCTAGTGATTGCTTCCTTTTCTCTTCTACTGGCTCCCTCCATGCTTCCATGTTTTGTCACCATAGGCAATTCAAGGTTGCTTCCCTTCACTTTTTGGTTGGTCCTCGTCCACGTGCCACATAGCTTTCATTCATCTACACTTTTGGTGGACCCCACAGTCAACGCCAATAGTAAAGAATGCCTCCACATGTCCTCCCATCACAAGATTTCATTGTAGAAAGGGAGGAATGAACCATGAGCTATGACCTTCTGTCAGGCATCTCCTTGGCGGGGATTCTATCGAAGGGAAGGATGGAGAGAATAACAAGCTACGACATACTGCCATGTGTTCTAACTACCTTCGTTGGGAAGCGACAATTCTCTACACGAGATTTTTCTGGGACCACTACCATCATTCATAGGGGATGCATCTGGTTGGGAAGTGGCCATGTTCAATGGCCCAAATATTTTTTATTGCAATGGTTGAAGGGAATCATTGTTGTAGGCACCATTGCTTGAGATACGAGATCTTTTCCATTACTAGCCCTCCAGGTGGTGGGATTTTTAGCTATATATACTACTTCTTTCTTTGGAAGAAGAGTTCAGAAGATGCAAAAAAAATAGGGGAAAGACAATAGGCCTTTAGAATTTCTTTTAGATTATTGTATGAGACTCTCAGACTATGCCATTGTTCGACCTTTCTATTTTTTTTAAGCTATTTGATAAAACATTATACTATGCCACTATTGTCCTGAATTTCTTATTTGCAAAACTTGTATGATTTTAATATGAGTTTGCTGGTTTAGATCATGTCTTTGAATCCTCTTTTCAGTGAATGTGTATTAGAATTATTTTATGTCATTGAATAAAATATTTAGGTTTTCACCTTTGATTTCTATTATTTTGGAACATAGCAGATTGCTGAACAAACCCTTAAATCGCATCCAAAATATATATTTATCATTCCTTACATCTAAATCTTGGTGCATCGCCTTAGTTAGATATTTATTTTTATATTTGGTTCCTTTTCCATTTCCAAAATCCCAATTTTAAGAGAATCCAACTTCTTTAAAAACTCAGAGGTCACTCAATTTAGTGCAATTGGCCCCCCCCATTAACTGAGTTTCCCATAAAGGTTGTTACCTTGCCAATTTTTGGCATCAACATAAACCAAGAACCAATCTTACACTAAAACATCCTGAATTGCTTGATATGAATTCCCCACCATCCTGGGAGTATGTTGAAAGTGATGAAGCCTTAAAAAAAGTGTTAGGTACTATTGATAAACCATCTTCCAAACAAAACGTTACCTGCACTATGATAAGTGCCAAGCTAGACAATACTGATGATAATGAGAACACCATGGAAGCATATGCTTCTGAATCTCCTAAGTCAAATGCACTCCCGTTAGGAGATATAATTGATATACCAATGGACATAGACAATAAAGAAAAAGTCATTAAGATTGGGATATGCCTTGATGATGAAGAACAAGAAGATACTACAACCTTGCTCCATGATTTTCTTGAAATTTTTGCTTGGAAATATTTAGATATTCTAGGAATAGACCTGAAGGTAGTAATGCATAACATTGTTCTTGCAAAAAATGCTAAGCCTATTCATCATAAGATACGAAAAATGAATCCTAAGATATCCTTGCATGTTAAAGGAGAACTTGAAAAACTCCTTGACTTAGGTTTAATTTGCCTTATTGATTATTCTCCTTGGATCTCAAATATTGTCACAGTTGCTAAACCTGATAATCATATTAGGATATGGACGAATTTTGATGACTTGAATAAAGCATCCTTAAAGGATGATTTTCCCCTTCCTAATATTGACATGATTGTGGATTCAACTGCTAGACATGCTTTGTTGTCATTCATGGATGGATTTTCTAGTTATAATCAAATCTTCATCAACACACAAGATTAATACAAGAAAAAATTTACAACTATTTAGGGAACCTTTTGTTGGGTTATGATGCCTTTTGGATTAAAGAATGAAGGTGGAACTTATCAAAGAGAAATGACATTAATATTCCATGATTACATACACAAAATCTTGGAAGATTATGTTGATGCCATCCTTTCCAAATCCTTAACAAGACAAGACAATGTGAATGTCCTTCAAAAAATCTTCCAACAAATGCGTAAATATAACATGCAACTCAATCTGAAAAAGTGTGTCTTCATGGTAGATAGTGGAAAAATCTTAGGTTTTATCATATCTCATAGAGGCATCAAGGTGGACACAAAGAAAATTGATGCTATTGTAAATATGCCACCTCCTAGGAACATTTCTCAATTACGCACGTTACATGGAAGAATTCAAGCAATCCATCATTTTATTGCCTCTTTAGCCAATCGAACGCTACCTTTCACACATTGCCTCAAGAAGGATGTGCCTTTGGATTGGAATGAGGATTGTAAATGAGCCTTTGAGAGTTTGAAGGAATACCTTGCAACTCCAACTGTTTTACAACCTGCTATGTCAAACAAACTGTTCATCCTTTACATAGCCGCATTTGCCCATGCTCTTGCCACATTGTTAGCTCAACATGATGATAATGGGAAAGAGCATCCTATTTACTACATTAGTCAAAATTTAATCAATTATGAAACACCATACACACTAATCAAAAAACAATGTTTAGCTCTTGTATTCGCTAATAGTAAGTTGTGACATTATTTACTAAATGTGGAAATACAAGTCATGAAAAAATTTGACCCTCTCAAACATCTTTTCAACAAAATAGATTTATTAGGATGTTTAGCTAAATGGGTTATGTTGTTGACTGATTTTGACCTTAAGTTTGTTTTACAAAAAGAAATTAAAGGACAAGCCTTGACTGACCACTTAGTTGATGCTCCTCCTCTTGCGTTAGCTGGTAATGATTCTTTTCCTAATGATAGTGTGTTGGAAACATAAGTTTCTACATGGGAATTATATTTTGATGGATCCAAGTATAGAACAGGCTCCGATGTAGGAGTGATATTGGTTTCATCCATTAGAAATCCTATTCCCTTTTCATATCGATTGAATTTATTATGTACAAATACACTGCTGAATATGAGGCCTTAATTGCTAGATTACATGTTGTTTTAATCATGGGCATTAAAGATATCAAGATCTTTGGTTTTTCACAATTAGTAATTAAATAAATAAACAGAGTCTATCAAGCTAAACATGATAAATTATCAAAATATAAGGATCTAACAATGTCCTTTTTGGAAAAATTTGACTCATTCACCATTGATAACATCCCACAAAAAGATAATCAACATGCAGATGCAATGAAATGTTTGGCTTCTCTTATATCTCCTCCAGATCCTTCAAAGGATGTTATATTCACTATTCACCCAATCCTCAAACCCTCAATCAATGACACCACTATAGACTCAGTAACAACAACAAAGGATGATTCAAGTGAATGGTATGATGCCATATATAATTATATAAAATATGGTACCATTCTCAAACCTATAAAATATAACACTCGAGCTCGTTTAAAAAAATTAGCCACTAAGTACATAATTCTTGCCGATGTGTTATATAGATGATCCTTTGATGGAATTTTACTTAGATGTCTTAAGGATTTAGAAATCAATATGGCACTCCAACAAGCTCATGCAGGCAGCTGTGGAGGTCATTTTGGCACAAAGACTTTAGCACAAAAACTCATTTGTATAGGCTACTACTGGAAAAATATGGAAAAATATTGTTATGCGTATGTTAAGTGATGTCACAAATGTCAAGAACATAGCAATTTATTTCATTCTCCTACTTCTAAGCTCCATGCTCAAATCTCTATCTGGTCATTCTCTATATGGGGGCTGGATATTAATGGAAAAATATCACCACCATCTTCCACTAGACATGTGTTTATCATCACTGCAATTGATTACTTCACGAAATGGGTAGAGGCTATTACTCTTTGATCTACAACAACTAAGGTAATAGATTATTTCATTTTAGAACACATATTATTGTTCATTTTGGACTCACTTCCACCTTAGTCTCTAATAATGGAACACCATTTAAGAATAATGATGCGAAGAAATTCTTGGAGACCTTCAATATTCAACATCATTTTTTGACACCCTATTACCCACAGTCTAATGGTCAAGCCAAGTCAACTAATAAAGTCCTTGAAAAAACTCTAAATAAAATTGTTTATAATAATCATATGGACTAGCACGCACAATTGGACTATGCACTTTGGGCTTATCGCACAAGTGTTTGATCCTCCACTGGAGCCACACCTTATAACCTAGTTTAGGGTACTAAGGAAATCATGCCCTTGGAGTTAGAAATCCCAACATTACAAATTTCTCTTCAATATTTGGTTGACAATAACACTTGTAAGGAAAAACGATTGCACCAACTTGAGATACTCAATGAACAATGCATTAACGCTCTTTAGCATCTCCAAGCTTATTGCAAAAGAAAACAATGCTATTACAATCTCAATGTTATCCCTCACACATTTCACAAGGGTGACTTAGTCCTATCTACAAATCAACATAATGTCAATGCTGACCCTAATGAAAGAGGAAAATTTAGTCCTAATTGGTTAGGGCCATATATAGTCGAAAAAAGGTTTGGGTCTAAAGTGTATGTCTTAACAAAATTTGATGGAACACCCCTTAAGGAGCCTATCAATGTTACGCATTTGCGTTTGTATTATGTCTAATCCCTTTTGACTAGTATGAATTATAAGTCAATGTTGTTAAAGTTATGGGATCTTATCCTATATGATTTTACATTGCTTCGTTCTTGACAAACCAATCATGTGTATGTCTTGAACACTAAAGTGATTATTTAATTTATTTTTATAATTACTTTAGGTTTCATGCTATTCAAATTCATCTTGTGTGTTATGATAAGTTAAATTTAATTTAGCATAGCATACTCAATCATCATGTTGTATCTAAAAATAAACTGTAATATGTTTTAATTAGATCACATAAACTCTATTAAATTATGAAGACATTAATTAAGTAATCTTGCAAAGGTTAATTAATTAATCACATTGCCATTTAACATTCAAACACATTAAGAAAAATCATAAAACATCACATGCTCATATATATATATATATATCCAAAGCTTTATGTACATATCATCATAATATACAATGTCACTGATGTCTGTGGGAGCTAGCCCCCTTAGTCTCTAGTGCTCACACTTTGGTAGCAGGACATTGGGAGATGGTCGTATGTGATCATGACCGCGATCCACTGAACCTGAGTGAAAACTCTAGGCCTTGTATCCACACAAGGGCCACCTGATGCTCGCTTGCTATCTGCTCCCTCACTGATTGTAGCCATACTATGTCTACCTATAGTCTCTCAAGCTCTGTTGGATTCTGGGATGAATGTCTTGCAGTCTCAGCTCGGTGGAGCTGTCTCCTCACACTCTTGTACGCTGCTCACAACCTCATGAATGGTCTAAGTGACTCTGGATCCTCCTCCATGATCGGTAGGGGCACGCAATTTGAGTCCATCTCCTCCTCATCAATGGATGCAAGAACTATCTCTGTAACATTTTGATGGTAGACCTCCCGCCAGTCTCTCGTCACTCCTACAAGGTACAAACAATACACCATCAATAAACATCATCATGATATATATATATATATATAATGAGAATAATAACTAAAAGTACATACATAAAATCAAATATCATCACCTATATCTCCAATAGGCTAAGCAATATCCACATCATCCTATGTAGGGGGCATGGAGGATGTGTTATCCTCTCCTCGACTATGGGTACTAGTGCCTGCTACAGCTGTTGCTCATGATCTCATCATACGGATGGGAGAGGGATCTCCCCACTCATGTCGATCCTCAACTACTACCTCATCACTATCACTTAGGGGTGGCTCCTCCTCCTCCTCATCATCCTCCTCCTCCTCTCTCTCTTGGCCATCATAATCCAGATCTGCATTCTCATCGTAATCATCATCTATAACATCATTGAATATATCTGCAACCCTATAGCATGTCTCCTCGACCCTATCCTCTCTGTCATCTCCTACTGGCTCATCCATCGGGAATACCAGTGTTGGTTGTGTCATTGTACACCACTCCTCATAATCCCTTGTGGCACCAATGTTGTCTACATCAGAGATTAGCAGCTAGTCGTGATCAAAGAAGTCAGAGTCACTCTCAGCCATATGGTCTAGAGTGAGTTGTACTGTATCACCCAATCTTTGGGCACTCTACACTGACCTCCTAAATAAGGATCGTGCCTGGGGTGGTATCTACACCTACCCAAATTTCCACATGACTCGATCATAGTAAAAAGGACATACTACGTGGTCATGTCAGCCAACCAGAATCTATCTAGCTACATTCTCCTCAACTATCTAGTATGATCTGGCCATTGTAGCATAAGCTGATAAGGCATCTGAAGGATCTTATCCTCCTCAAGCCGATCAAATTGTACTATCCAAAAATTCAAATCACCATACTACCATAATCATCAAAGAGGATAGCCAAAATCCCAAGGATACCCTACCATTGTAGCACATGGCTAGCCAACTAGTCTGGTACATGTAATATGCTCTAGGTACCACACCTGTAGAAGCGTATAATGCACCATACTATCCACCTCCCATAATACAAATCACCCAAGATAATAGTACAAATGTGCCAAGATACACTGAACCCAGGCATACACTGTGTGATGCTCTTCCATCCCTCAAATCAAATGGACTATTCCTCCCTTAAGGTGCATTTACCACCCATTAGGGATGAGAACTAATGCTACAATATGTATCATAATCTATCGAACCACTAGTGCTCGTGAATATAATAGCATTCACATATCAATCTTCCCTCTCACTCGATAATCATGCACTGGAACATCTAGACAATATTGTACATTAGCCTTCTACTCATGGAAGGTGCAGTCTCTCTGGAAACATACTCACTCTCCTCAAATTAGAACATGGAGAATAAAGTGTACATCCTCCAAGGCGATCATCATCTCCCCTTTCAGCAGATGAAATGTGCATGTATCTATGTCCCAATGCTTGTAGAGAGCCATCAGCATAGCATCATGGTACCTCATAGGGGCATGAGGTATGCCCAATAGATGCACATGGCCTAAAGATGCTCTGTCTCCTCTACTGATAGTGATGAGGCTAGATCTCTTAAGAAGCTCAAATGTCTCCCCCCTAGTCGCTGCCATGATCGGGTGGGTACCTATTAAAATCACAACAATATGCTCTAAAAATCATCTAATATCTTTAACTTTTACATTACTCATCATACAAGTGTACTAAAGTTCATCTAGTGTGCTTTCCTAAAGGACCTAGACACTTTAGAACCGTTTTGGGAGACTTCGCGAAGAAACGAGACATTTTGCAAAAAAAAATTTCCAAGACCCTAAATTAACCTAGATATGCATAAAAATTATTAAATCATTGCAAAATCACTAAGCAAAGGTAGCAGAATCGACTCACCTCATGGTCCTAGAGAATGTCCAGTCTCGCAGGTGTGTAGCCTCATCTACTTGACATTTTTCTATCTCACTTCTCACTCTCAAGCTACAAGAAGGTAAAATAAAATAGTAAGTGACCAAATACTTCATTTTCACCTCTTTTAACTATTTCCATTCTTTTTACTATGCATCACATTAGGGTTTTTGCTATCTTAAGAATTAATAAAGTGTTTTTTATTCAAACCATCATATAAGGTGCTAGGGAACTCTATTTTTGACATTGTTTGATGTCTTGGAATCATGCTTCCACACCTGACATCATCAATTATCTATCATTATGTGACATGGTACTTGGATATGTCCTATTATGTGATATTTCTTATTCGATGTGGCTAGATTACTACCTTGATTCCACCTTCGTAAAGCAAGCGAAATCAAGGGGGGCATACATCTACCCTTGAATTTGATTTCTAGAAGTCAAATAAAAGGATTTTTGGACAACTAACAATTTTTTTTGGTAGGATGCGGTTCCTAATGTTGTGATTTTGTAGATAACTACACTGGGGGCTTCATTCTCCCATCTTTTGAATGAGTATCCTTTCATGAAGAAAATTGTACTGTTTAGAGTCCTTTAGCTTACATATGCACATAGAGTCACATGGGTGCTAAAGTGGGGGCTTAATGTGTCACCAAAAATTGTATACTCTTGAAGAAAGATAATTTTTTGATTAATTTGGTTCTATTTTAGACACCCTTACATGAATCACCTCTTAAAAACTACATTTATAGGCCCCCTAATGCTCATGATTTTGTACTTTAAGGCCCATTCCACTCACAAATCACACAAATCCTAACAAGCAACATTCAAACCACTCAAATTTTGTGAAACCCACCTCAAAAATCCCTAGTGGGACTAAGTCGCCCATGGTAGTGACTTAGTCCCTTTTGAGGTATTTTCCACTTTTGAGTGGGAAAATCACTGACTTAATTCAAATTCTTGAGGGATGTTAGTCTATAAAGTTAAAATAATGAATAATTCAGTGTGAATTCCTATAAATATATGTTTTTAGGTCTTTTTTCATAACATTAAGTCATTTTTACAAAGAAAATTCAAGAATCAAGAGCCAAATATGTTTCAAAAGGAGATTCATTAGTCTTTCTACAACAAAGTTGAAGCTTTAGGGTAGCAAACTATGGTTTTTGCAGGTCTTCAAGCTCACTTTTTGTTCAAGATATTACAATGAAAAGGGTTGATCATGGATGCCTATGGTGAATCATGGAGAAATCTGGGTTGAGGAGATGCAACTAGCCATTCAATCACACCTAAAGACTTGTTTCCAAAGTGATTCCATCTTCCATTTTCTCTCTATCTTTAGAGTCAAGGTTTTCATGTCATTTACATTCATTTAAAATGTTGTAGGGTTTCTTGGATTAAATTCTTGCATCATTCAAGTTCCATTTAATCATCTTATTCTAGCACATTAGAATAGGGTTTTGTCTTACTTCATATTTTCCTAGTCTTAGACACACTTAGGGATAGGGTTTTATGTATATTTTCTCTTCCAAAGTTTAAATACCAACTTGGGGTTTGACCGAGGAAAATCCCCCATTAGAAAACAAATTATCTTCTATTTTGTAGGTGTTTTCAAAGATTCAGATCCAAATTTCTATTAGAAAATAAAGTGCAGACTGTGGGCTTCTATTTCCACTTTCAGATTTGCAGAAAATCCTAAGTGAACTAAGTCTCCCATAGTGGTGACTTAGTTCCACTGCATTGGTTTTTTAGGATTTTTTATAGTTTCAGACACCCATTTGGCAGAAACAACTTTCTAGGCAGTTTCCCTGATTTGGGACTAAGTCACCCAACTTGGTGTAAGTGTCAAAGTTGGCTCAAAAATCAAATTTCTTAGAATCTTAGAGGTCTCTGTAATCTCCTATCAACTCTTCATCAGTTTCCAGGTGCACATTTTCTATTTAACATCTATATTTTGTTCTTTATTCATTTCATCTTTTTGTGTATCACACTGTGTTTTCTAGTATTTTACATTCCTTAGGTTTAACATCAATAAGTCATTTCCTTTTCAGTTTATTATATTAGGACATCATATTTAGATATATTGCATTCCTATTTACATTAATCTTAAGTGTAGACATTAGCATTTTGGGCCCATTTCTCTCCTTTTAGGTGAAAAACCTAGAAGAGTTAGAGAACCCTTGGGTTACCAAAATCATTGTCCACAATAGGCTTTGGGTGTATCCTATTCTAGATTAATCATTGAGTTTGAAGGTGATTTGAGGTAAAGATTTATGTGTTTATGCATTCATCTTGTTTCATTAGCTTCATTTCATTTTCTTATACTTATTTAAGCACGCTTGGTGGGACTCACATCCCTATTTGATTCTTACTTTTTAAGTTTTTTTCTAATCCCATCTTATGAGTTTTAGTTCTTTTATGTAAAAAATAATTTGGGACTAACTTTTGTAGGTTGAAGGTAAAACTCTAGATTTCAAATATTTCATCATATCTTTCAAACAACTTGGAATTTTTTTTATAATTTTTTATTGAAGGTTGAGGATAATCTCAAGAGGCCATAATAAAAAAAAATAGACTCAAAGCATCAATATTCAATAAGTTATTCTCATTTTAGGGTTTTCAATAAATTTGGGTTTAGTTAGTAAAATAGAGAATTTTTTAGAAACAATTATATTTTTAGAAATATCTAAAAATTATAATAGGGGTTTGTTCTTTATATTTTTATTTTTGAGGTAAAAAATGACTAAATAATCATATCTATGTCAATTAGGTTTTTTTCATAAATATAATTTTAAAACATAAATTAAAGAAAATTTTAGATATTTTTTACATTTTTTGAAATCTCTTACAATCTTAGTAGGGGTTTATTTTTCGCATTTTTAATTTTTGGGTCCAAAATATTGCAAGATAATCAAATCTAGTTGACTAGGTGAAAAATCTAAAACTTGAAACTACAATCTTGTGATCGACATTTGTTTTATTTACATCTACTTTTCTATATTATTTTGTAGTAATGGAAAAAGTATCCCTTTTCCTTAATTCATAAATAACTGTGATTGAATTAACCTTATTTTGCCTAGGTTTAGTGTTGTAATGTGTTGTACACATTCACATTATTCTTGGGCCTTTTTTAATAAAATGTACTTAATTGTACCTTGTTTATGGTGTTGTAAAGTGTTGTAACAAACTTTCACACTTATCTAGGGTTTCATTAATTAATGGTGGTTAATTGAGCTTAATTAGCTCCTTCAATTCAAATTCAATCCTTGTTTTCAAGGAGCTATCTCGACACCCAATAATGATATGGTATGACATTTAATTTGTAAAATTTGGTGTCTTGAAAAATGCTACTAGGACCCATTCGCCTTTAGTGGAAAATGAGTCCTCTCCACATAGGACACCCCTTTCTTTGCATATTTGAGGTGAGTTTTTGATGTTATTTCACCTTCCTGAAGCTAGGTCCTACAAAATTGTGCTAGGACGCATTCACATTTAGTGGAAAATGAGTCCTTCAAACCTAGGACACCCTTTTCTTGGCATATTTGAGGTGGGTTTTTGATGTTATTTCATCCCCTTGAAGTATGGTCCTAGAAAGTTGTGTTGGGACCCATTCGAATTTAGTGGCCAATGGGTCCTCCTCACATAGGACACCCATTTTTGAATTTAATTGTAGTGATACTTTAATAATTTTCATTCTTAGATATGAGGTTGGCTTGAATTGTTTGAATTTTGGGGTTAATCTCTAGATTTAGTATAAATATGGGGTTAGTTCACCTAGTTTTATCCTAGATCTTCATGAGCATTCAAGGATACTTTCAAAAGAGCATTATAGAGTTCACAAGAGCATTTCAAAGAAATTCAAGGGAAGATTATTAAAGTTTTATTGCAACAATTCAAGGTCATAACATCATGTCAAAGGCATAGTGCATCAAGCATGTGGTTGAGCTAATGTTGTTAGTGTAATTAATATTTAATTGTACTTGCATAACTTTACTTAGGTAATTTTTTAATTCCTAGGTTAATTATTCTCATCCTTATCTTGCTGAGCTATCTTTTTGCTCAAGATAAGATTAGGGTTATGCATACTTTGCTTTTATAAAGCAAATTATCTCATGTAATTAAGAATTCTTGAATAATATTATTTTGCACATCTTTTGCAAAGCTTTTCTTTTTTTCATTTTCTCTTCTGTGGAAGGCTTTTCTGGTTTGCATTTCAGATCTTGGTTTCTAACATGGTATTAGAGCACTTTCCAGTGGTGCATTTTATTTTTCAGTATTTTTCTATTTAGCTGCATTTATTGCTATTTGAAGTTAGATGTTCATTTATGGCTTCTGAGCTCATAACTTTTTACCACAATCTTCGATTTTCATCTTCTTTGCGGCGTTGGAAAGGTATTGAGGAGCTCTACATTGCTATCCATGCACTTTTTTCTGTATCTATCCTAGGTTGATCATTATTCCAAATTTGTCTTGGTGGGTTTTTGAAGATTACTTGGATGTTTTGGTAGTTGGAAAGGTGAAACTTGAATATTTGTACTTCATTTCAGTACCACATCATCTTATTTTCTGTTTATGCACATTTTACATTCTCTCCTTTTACAATCATTGGGTTATTGTAATAAATGAACTGAGATAAAGTTCCATCAGGGGGGTTTCTTGCATAATAATCTAATTAGAGTGTGCATGCACTTTGATCTCCATCTTGTTTTGATGGCAACTCCAATGGGTTATCTGGTTTCTTATTTTCTTTTGGCCACATTTTTGCTCTAGCTTGACACATCAGATTCACATTGGTTCACACTTTAGATTGGGAGTTTATGGTTATTGATCTATATTGGTTCAGATCCTTCTCATTTTGAGGGCCTTGTTTTTATGGTTAATGTTCTAGAGTCTCTATGGTACTTGTTCCTATGGAAGATTTTTAGTCATAGTTTGGCATAGGCATCGAGATAAACAGTTTCCAAATTATGTCATCATTTCATCTATTGTTGCTTCATAGATTCCAGGTTTGTTCCAATTTGTGAGTTTTCTAGTGTTCTATGGCATCGGGTCTGCTATTGCATTATTATGATTCCATTTTTGGTTTCTTGTAGAAAAAAGTATCTTTCCTTGCTTGTAAGATTACGGTTCCAGTGTTACTCCTCAATGTTCTTCCAGTGCTTCTTTGCAACATTCATCTCATTGTAGGGGGGTTTTGTCCCACTGGGTTTGCCTTCTCTACCTCATTATTGCATTTGTACATGGGTACCTGATCAAGCCTTGTTTCCAAGACCCATTCATACTTTCTTGCATTCATCTTAGTTTTAGGTGCATGCCTTTTTAGTCTCCCTAAGTTGCACTTATGGGGGGTGTTAGTGTAATTAATATTTAATTGCACTTGCATAACTTTACTTAGGTAATATTTTAATTCCTAGGTTAATTATTCTCATCCTTATCTTGCTGAGCTATCTTTTTTCTCAAGATAAGATTAGGGTTATGCATACTTTTCTTTTATAAAGAAAATTATCTCATGTAATTAAGAATTCCTGAATAAGATTATTTTGCACATCTTTTGCAAAGCTTTTCTTTTTTTGATTTTCTCTTATGTGGAAGGCTTTTCTAGTTGGAATTTCAGATCTTGGCTTCTAACAAATGTTGTTGATATAGTATTGAATATCACTTTACAAACATTGTTACACATCCTATTTGAGATCAGGATCTACATTCTTCATGGCCACTTCATGCTAGATTGCAGATTTACATTTCAAGACATCATCCAAGGTATCATCAATTACATATATCATGTTTCATGCTTCAATTTACTTATTTCATCATTTGGATTAATTACCTACAAGGGGTTTGACTTATGAAAAACCCCTATTCACTGACGATCAACAAGTTTTTTTCCCCTTTCATTTGTGTTTGTAGGTTTTTATGTTGAAGGTCAAGCAGAAAAGAAGATTGAGGCAAAATTGTCAAAGTTTTCAAGTTGCAAGATTTTCAATCATAGTGCAAGAAAAAAGAAAGGAAGCTACTACGGATTTTTTTACAGGATTTCAGGAGCTAAAGACTGAGGATCTCAAAGTATAGGAATCAAGAAACAAAACCTAGAAGTTAGTTTTCTAAAACCCTAAAAGGACCCATTCGCCACTAAATGCGAATGAGTCCTTAGTAGGGATTGAAGCAGTGAAAAGCTAGGATCTAGGAGTGTAGATTGAGAGGAATAAAACCTGAAAGTTAGTTTTTGGGACCCCCACAGGGATCCATTCAACACTAAAGGTGAATGAGTCCTTTGTGGCCTAAAAAAAAGTTTTTGACAAGGTACACATTGTTTCAAGCTCTCAAAACTCCCCTCATAGTTGCTATAATAGTTAGGATTAGTTTTTGATTGTTATTTAGGCATTTTGGCCCTCATAATTGAATGAAACACACACCTAATGAAAATTAGGTTCATCATCGATACCCTATTGATGGTGAACCTTTTTTTCTATGTTTCATTTTGGTGAACTTGATCCCTTTGGACAACTTAATTTCTGATTTAGAGTGCATTAAAACCCTAGATCCTAGTTTGCATTATATTTGCATTGAATTTAGGGTTTCTTCATTATGCATTTGTGAACATTGCATATAGGGGTTAAAATTTTCATTCTTGCATTGTTTAAATCTAAAAAATTCAAAAAATTACATGCATATTACATTGATTTTGCATAGTGTTTGCATATTAGTGTACGTTTCATCATTGATATTAAAAAATGGAGTCAAAATTGCATTTAAAAAAGTGTCATATAGGTCATCATTTACCCTTCATTTCACTTGCATTAGGTCATGAAATTCTAGAAATTTCTCTCATAAGAGTTATAGTTTGAAACTAGGCACAATAAACACATAAAATAACTTAACAATTACAATTTTCACCTCTTTAAAACCCTGATCTAGGACCCATTCGCCCATACTGGGTCCCTAATCAGGCTAAGATTGTACCTTTTGACATCTAAAAAGCATCAAAAATCACTCAGAAATCACTAGAAACATTTGAAAAATACCTAACTAGGACCCATTCACCCTTACTAGCGAATGAGTCCTTGTTAGATCTTGAGCTACATTTTCTGGGATCTAAAACCTTAGTTTTAAGATTCTTTTTGCTGTTGTTACTTTCTTATTTTAGTTTTTTGATTTTCTATTTCATCAAATTCATTAAATGTAGCTTAATTTGCTTAATTTGGTGCATTGTCAAAATTTGAAATTACAGTTACAACATTTCATTTTCAGTCTATTGCATGGTGTAATCAGTAAATTACCTTGTTTAGAAGCTGAAAAGTGCATTTACACATTTCATTCTAGGTCATTGCATTGCATGCCATAGATTAATTTTCACAAATGAACTAACTTATCTATATTTTCCAAGTTGCAAAGAAAAATTTCATCAATAAGCATGCTAGTTATTCATTTAATATGTTTCCTAGTTAGGGTAAGTGCACCAATCTAAGACAAAATTTTGGTGCCAAACTGAAAAAATTTGTAAAAAATCTTGAAATTGAGCATTTGGTGCATGCCAAATATGGCGAGCACCAAATATGGCATGTTGGAAAAACAATGACAAACAACTGAGCAGGGGGGTGAATTAATTGTCATAGAATGATAAAATTTTCAAACATTACTTAACATAATCTCAAATCTAATGAATAAGCAATTAACCATAAACAATTAACACATCAGAGAGACAAAGAACACCAACATTTTTTATGTGGAAACCCTGTTAGGGGAGAAACCACGGTGGATGTTAGTCCACAAGATTATACCCTGTTAAAAGTATAATGGAATCAATAAAGGGGAATGCACATGCATTTAGGGACACTACCTAGAGCTCATTGCTCAATTATAGAAGGGGCCCACTACCCAACAATACAAAATAGGATTAAAATCTAGAGGGTTTGAACTAAAAAATTAGCTTCTACAGAAGCCTTATTATAGTTCCAATTAAGCACAAAAAACTCCTCTTTTCACTCTTTAAACTTCACTCGATCTTCTTCACACTCTACTCTGCAATCAAATGATATTCGCACATACACACATAAGAGCACACCCAACACACAAAGCACCTTTTCCACACACTATATGGATGAAACAATTGCACTTATATATCTACATCATGAGATTTCATCAACAACTTAGTCAGCCAGGAAAATAAAACATATTTGCAATGTTAGCCCAAGTTTACAAATAAAATTTTTAATGCAAATCCACCAAGGTCAGCCACAACATAGTGGAGACCCAAATTAACAACTCCAACACAAAAGGGCTTCAATTACTTCCTCCTCGAAGATCCACAACTCGCTACCACCAAAATGTCGGCCAAGAACAAGAAAAACTGAACATACACAAGAAATTTTTTTGACCATGAGCACACCCCCCTGAATCTACCAAAAAGATAGAGCACGATCTAGAAACATCCAAGAGAACCAAGAAACAATAGAGAAACATCTGTAACAATTGAGATTTCCAGATCACACAAAATTTACTTAGGAACATTGATAGAGACCATAGAAACACTGTCAGACCACAACATGATCAAATCTATACGCAGACCTCTGAAACTTACGGTAGATGATCTACATACACTTAGTAGAAAACCATTTAATCCATAATACCTGAAATTCAATGTATAGAACAACATGCCTTCATGACCTGCACAGTTCCACTAGGAACCTTGAACACTTTCTTTTATAATTTTCTCAATATCCTTGACATATACAACCTCTGATACACCAAATGCTAATTGTGTTGACATCAGTGACAACCACATATCAGCAACACATCCACAACATCCAACAATCTACCCCTTTGGCATTGATGGCAACACGATGTGAAAAATACCATAAACCCAACACACTTGCTTTCCCTTTTGTTTTGATTCTTCTCCTCAGTTTCTCTTTGACCCTTAAATGGTTTTTTCACATTGCACTTCTCCCCCTTTTACATCAATGGTAAAGGTAACCATACACACTTTGAACCACATATATGCACATTTGACTACTCCCCCCGAGTAGCATCCACAAAGACATCAATCCGGATCAGAACATAGCAATGTAGCTCATAGATTGATGCAAGTAAATGCATCTCTTAGTTCTTATCAGGAGGGGTGATTACCCCTAGCATTGCTCTGAGATACTCAAAAGTATCCTTTGACAATAGTTTAGTAAGGATGTCTGCAATCTGCTCTTTGGTAGGCACATACTCCAATATGACTTCTTTCTCATTCACTTTCTCCCTTATTAAGTGAAACTTGATTGATATATGTTTAGTATTAGAGAGAAGTACCAGATTCTTTGAAATATTTATTGCACTTGAATTGTCACAGTATATGGCAATAGGCTCTTCATATACCACCTTGATATCTTTCAACATTTGTTTCATCCATATTACATGAGTACAATTGTTTGCAACAACAATATATTTTGCTTTAGCAGTAGATAAAGAAATGGAATTATGCTTCTTGCTCAACCAAGATACCAACTTCTTGTCGAGGAAGAAAGTACCACCACTAGTACTTTTCTTGTCATCTACATCTCCAGTCCAATCCGCATCAGTAGATGCACTCAAAGTGAGATCATCATCCTTTGGATACCAAATTCCAAAGTCAACTGTTCCTTTCAGATATCTAAAGATTCTCTTGACAACAATCACATGTGATTCTTTTGGATCACCTTGAAATCTAGCAACCATACATACAACATTCATTATATCTAGTCTAGACTGGGTTAAATAAAGTAATCCACCGATCATTGACCTATATCTTTTTTGATTCACCTTAGGGGAATCATTATTTTGTGTTAGCTTACATCTGGTCACCATGGAGTACCAACAATATTTGCATCTTCCATCCCAAATTTCTTCAGTAGCTCTCTCACATATTTGGACTGAGATATGAAAATTCCCTTGTCTAATTGGGTCACTTGTAATCCTAGAAAGAACTTCATATCTCCAATCATACCCATCTCAAATTCATCCTTCACCTCATCAACAAACTTCATACATAGATTTCCATCTCCCCCAAAAATGATGTCATCAATAAAGACTTCTATAATTAACTCTTTATCATGATCCAATTTGAAATATAAGTTGCTATCAATAGTACCTTTAGTGAATTGACCAAGCTTTAGTAAGTATTTGTCCAATCTATCATACTAGGCTTTGGGGGCTTGCTTAAGTCCATAGAGAGCTTTCTTCAGGTGGAAAACCATATCTTCCGTGTTAGTTACCTAGAATACATACGACTATTCAATATATACTTCTTCTAGTTCTCCATTCATAAATGCTGAATTCTAGTTCTCCACTCAGAAATGCTAACTTCCCATCCATCTAGTAGACTTTATAGTCCTTGTATGTAGCATAAGCAATAAATCATCTAAAAGTTTTGATTCTCGCAATAAGGGAAAAAGTTTCTTCAAAATCAACACCTTCAATCTGAGAATACCCTTTACATACCAGTCTTGCTTTATTCTGGACCACTTCACCTTGTTCATTCAACTTGTTCCGAAACACCGATTTAGTACCAATCACATTTTTGTCTTTAGGTCTGGGAACCAGTATCTACGTGTTATGTTTTTCAATTTTTTTGCTCATCCTTCATTGCTTCCATCCAATGTTCATCTTGGCAAGCTTTAGTGACATTTTTAGGTTCAATCTTGGAAATTAGGCAGTACTCTTCTACAATCTTCCTTCTAGTTTGCACTACTTTATTCTTATCTCCTATAATTTGGTTTTCAGAATGATTTAGCTTTACATACCTTGGATTTTTAGAATTTTCTTGAACTTCTAATTCTTCTGATCTTCCTTCTGCACTTGCACTTGTTTGTGCTTCTTGACTTACTTGATTTACTGGAATGAATTAAGGTTGCTTTGCTAGAACATATGGAATAATCTGAAGTAGATTTGGGGTCTGAACATTTTTCCCTTTGTTTGTATTGTCTTCATCTGAATGATATCCACAATATCTAGATGATTTAGAAGAATCCTCATCAACTTTGACATTTTCACTTTCAACCATATTTCTCAGTCTTCTATTATAACATTGGTAGGCCTTGATTTTAGTAGAGTAACCTAAAAATATTTATTCATCGCTTCTTGCATCAAACTTTCCTATATCATCATCTCTCTTGATATAACATTTGCTTCCAAATATCTTGAAATATTTATTAGTAGGCTTGTAACCAAACCATAGCTCAAAAGGGGTCTTACCAGAATTTCCATTAATATTTATCCAATTTAAAGTGTACATAGCAGTGCTTATAGCTTCACTCCAATAGGTCTGGGTCACATTTCCTTCTATTATCATTATTCTAGTAGCATCCAAAATTGTTCTATTCTTTCTTTCTGCAACTCCATTTTGTTGAGGGGTTCAGGGAGTAGATAATTGTCTTTTGATTCCATATTCTTCACAAAAAGAGTTGAACTCCCTAGAGGTGAACTCACCACCTCTGTCAGATCTCAGACACTTGATTTTTAGACCTTTCTCATTCTCTACCATAGCCTTGAAAATTTTGAACTTTTCCAATACTTTACATTTTTCTCTTAAGAAGGAAACCCATATCATTCTAGAGTAATCATCAATAATCAACATAAAGTACCTTTCTCCATGAATACTTCATTCTCGGGAAAGAATAAGAAAAAATGAACATGCATAAGAAAAAATTCTGACCACAAGCGCACCAATCAATGTGGACATACCACAAAGATAGAGCACGATGTAGAAACATCCAAGAGCACCAAGAAACAATAGAGAAACATCCGCAACAACTGATATTTCTAGATCACACAAACTTTACTTAGGAACATTGACAGAGACCATAGAAACATTGTCAGACTACAACATGATCAAATCTATGTGCAAACCTCTGAAACTTTGGGTAGATGATCTAGATACACTCAGCAGAAAAACCTTTAATCCAAAGCAGTTGAACTTCAATGTACAAAACAAGATGCCTTCCTAACCTACATAGTTCCACTAGGAACTTGGAACACTTTCTTTTACAATTTTCTCAATATCGTTGACATATACAACCTCTGATACACCAAATGCTAATAGTTTTGACATCAATGACAACCACATATCAACAACACATCCAAAAAATCCAATAGGATGCATGCCAAATGTGGTGTACGCCAAATTTTGTGCATGCCAAATGACTTTAACTCATTTGGCACTCGCCAAATTTGGCGTGCACAAAATGAAAAAGTAAATTAAAAGCAAAAAATGGATTTTAAACTTGCATTTTCATTTCAACTTGTAGCTTGGCTTGGAGGATTTGAGCTCTGCAACTCACGCTCACCAAATCTCATCCATATTTTGCACTCTTAGCTTGCTATTTTTCATGAGGATGCTTCCAACACTTTAGAGACATCGAAGATTGTGAATCTAGGTATGTATTTTTATTCTATTCATTTCAAATTTTGTTTAGAATGTAGATTGAAATAGGTTTTTATAATAAAATTTTGTTCTAATTCTTAGAGAATGAATCTCCACCTCAAAAAATTGAGAATTCACAGTCACCCCCTTAGGAAGAGCCTCCTATACAAGAATAGTTACCCCTCCATCAATTCATAGGCATCCTCAAGGAACACAAGAAAATATTCTAAATCAAATTGAAAACAATAAAAGATACATTGAAAAATTAATTGGAAGATTAACCGAGCATGCCAAAACCCACCCTTATAGGCATCCTCAAGGAACAAAAGAAAAAATTCTAAATCAAATTAAAAACAATAAAAGAGACATTGAACAATTAATTGGAAGATTAACTGAGCATGCCAAAACCCACCCTTATAGGAGAGGGATTGTTGAATCATTAAAGTCAATTGTACCTCATGTAGGAGAAATGAGTGAGAAAATAAATTTTTGGTCAAATAAGACGCATGATATGAGACAATTTTATGCTAGTGGTTTGTCATATGCAGATGTTAAGAAAAAATAAAATAGCAAAGTCAACTTGTGTGCCCTACTTATAGACCCGAGAACCAATTCACCTTTGTCTCATGCATGCAGGAGGTTCCCCATCCATTGGTGCCACCATGAGTTAATTAAAAATAAATTTTTGGAGTGGTGGTGGATGGTATTTGACCAACCTCCATGGAATAACCATGAGGTACCACAATAATTTTTGAGGAAACTCTATTGTGAGTTTTTCCTCAATAAGATGCCAAATTATTTTGACATCTTAGACTTTTAGGGTAGAGGTGGGGGCTCCACACATGATAGACCTGCTACACAATGTAATCCACAGTTGGCACTCAGACCCTTGGCTAGACCCATGGTGGAGCATGTAGTTGTTCCTTCCATTGTTAAGGATAGTGTAGAGGTGGATGCACTATAGTCGATTGGCTCACTCACCCAGACCTTTTTATAGTGTACAAGGCCTCTAGTAGAGCTTGGTGTGGAGGAGATGTGTAGGCCTCAAGCTCCACCCCACCATTGTGGCACTTGTGTTGTTCTTTGCACATATGATTATCAAAGTGCTTGAGATGCAACTACACAACCTATATTAGTTGTAGAGGCAATGGATTTCATAGATGATTTGCTGAATGATACACTTGACATCGACACTTAGGTAAAATTTAGCAAGTTCATTTAATGTTGTTTATAAAATTATATTTTGAAATTTAAGAATAAGTAAATTAGTAGAATTTCAATATGATGAAATTTTAGGGTTGGAGTGTTCATGAGATGTGCCCCATTCCTATAGAACCTTATTCATTCTTGACATTGAGTCCATAGGTATGCAACTACTATTAAAGATATTATTATTGCATTTGAATAGTTGAATGTTATATTTGAATGTTTTTCTCATAACATGCTTTGGATTTCAAATAGTTTCCTGGTGGACCTTTGACCTCCACACCTCACAATTCATTTCCTCAAAAAACTTAGACTCAGGTAGCCTTTATTCATTAATGGTATTGTAAAACAATGTTAGCTAGTTTTCTTAATTTTTTGTATACAAATCTAAAAAATTGATGAGAAATACAAACATGCATTTGTATTCCTTGATCGTGTCACATTATCTTCTCCTAATTCACTTTTTGTTCCTTTATTCCTTCCTAATCCCATCCCATCAACATTTAATAGTTCACCATACCATTTACTCTTTCATTTACCATTTGTAGATGTTTACATTAGACAACCCTGGTGATGTTGGTGACACGATTGACCATGGAGTTGCTACAACAATAGCTAGTTCTGATCCATTGAGAGAGGTATGCGACATATTAGTAGATTTGACATTATATTTTCTCTTTTATGGTCTACTATAGAAATTTTTCACAATACTTTTATGTAGTTTGATTTCTATCTTGATGGTTAATATAGGTGGTTGTTACTCCAAATGGTGGATGTGGTAATGCTATAAAGGTGCATGATGACTATATGTATGCAATAAGTGATTATATTTTGTTATATGTCATTCCACAATTCAATTTATATGTATTAACATCTTTACTTTTTATTGTATCATTTGAAGGTCTAGAGTGAAGAGAAGAGGACTAGCGAGTGTGTTCAAAAGACAAGAGAACCAACAGTCACTCCATCTAGCTGAATTTTGAAGGCAACACGAGATCTATTTCCTTCCCCTAGAGGGAAATGACTATGTATTAGGGTTGTTGTATGCCTATGGCATTTTGGAACATATTTTTTGTATGATTGATATATATGTGACATTTTATGTCCATATGGATGCTTTGTACTAAGCCTGTATGGATTTTTTGGATATATTGTATATACTTTTATCAATATATATCATTGTATATCCTTTAGGATTTTTTATTAGAAAAAATCTCATTTTGCTACTGCCATTCTTGAATGATGTTATCATGTGTATTGTGTAAATTGTATGCTTGAATATGTAGGCATGGATTTTGTTTACATCTAATGCTTAATTAATTATTGTCAATTGCTCAATAAGCCCCAACTCAAGCATATTGTGTAAATAACCTCCATTCCTAGTGGTTTGTATCCTTTGGAATGCTTCAATTACTTGTGCCTCACTTATTCACATGTATGCTTCACTTATTCACATGTATACTTCACATATATTGTGTGTATTCAAGTGTATGATTCATACTTCCAATGCATAGCAACAAAAATATTTTGGGGAAAAAAATGACAAACCAAAAGTATAAGAGTTTTTGAAAAAATTGAGAAAAAATCATATTTAAAAAAATGTAGAAAATTGTAGAACAAGAGATAAAATCTATTTTTTTGAAATTAAAAGGTATTTCCATAGCATATAGAGATATAAAAAGAAAATAAAATAAAGATTTTAACTAGTGAATTGTAAAAAATAGTTTTTTGTAGTTTATATTCATATTGTGTATTACATTGCATTGCACATCTTTCAAATTCAAAGCATTACTTCACATTGCATAACTAATAACTAGATGCTGATAGATGACAAAATTTCAATTATGATATAGTTTTTACAAAGTCAACCTAAGAAGTTATGCAATTAGTTCAGATTGCATAACTAATAACTAGGAGCAGCTGGCAATTGCATTTTCTTATCATGGCATTCTATGAGACCATATTTCTTTGAGGTATTTTTTCAAATAGTTCATTGCCTTGTCTATGTTACCACATTTTTCATACATGTCTACCAAAGCATCTTGTCAAATTTTTCACTGCCTTGTTGCTATGGCTAAAAGCCTAAAACAAGTGCTTTCGAACAAGCTATGGATGCTTGGAAAAAAAATATCAAAAGCATAATAGTAAGCAATAGCATAGACAAGGAAGTGAACTATTTGAAAAATTGCCTGAAAGAAATGTGGTCTCATGGTGATGGAATGGCATGACAATCCATAACAATTTGCTTGTCTTGGAATTCATCATGCCATTCCTTCACCATGAGAGAATAATGCAAAGTAGGAAGGCAAGCCTTCTCACAATCAAAAAATAAGCAAACTCAAACTATCATTCTACCCTTACAACCCTATCTCATCAATTCTTCGCAATTTCCTCCAATTTTCCTTGTAGCCATACAACTAGATAAATTGGTGCATATCTCATAAAATACTCATGAATCCTACCAAAAAATAGAAATCTAGACACCCATTGAGGCCTTCAAAAACATATCTCAAAAGATGATTGGGTCACTTTGGACCAACAACTCCAAAACAATGTTACCATGCTGCCCTCCTTGGTCAATCAGGCCACTTTTACAAAGCATCACATATCTAAACATGCTTCCAACCTTAAATAACTATTGTATGATCACTACTAGGCTACAAATAGCCAAAAGCAACCACTTTTCTTAGGGGACACACTCACCAAGTCACCTATTCCCAAAACCCTCACTTTTGACAAGTTTTGAGGGGGTTTATTGAAACTCAATGTTCCCAAACCAATATCACCTTAAAAAATTCTCAAAAACATTACCATATTCCTACACATGCTTATAAAATCATCTCCCAACCTCCAGTAATGCAAATTTTCCAAACTCTCATACTTAGCCATCATTTTTTGAGCAAAACTCAAGGAAACTCACCTAGGGAAGCATAAAAAATTCATCTAAACACCCGCCCTACTCAAAAAACTCCATATACATCTGATCCTACCCTAACCTACTAATTCCACCAAGGTATAGAGATACCTAATGGTGGAATGGGTGTTCAATTCATTTTTTAGTGCCTTCAAACCCTTAAAACAGGGTTCTTAACCCGCCCACAATAAAAATCTTGTAAAAACCACAAATCTTAATGAAATCAACCCAAATGAACGTCAAAATAAATTTAAATATGCTGCCCACAAGATTAAATTCATTTCGGTTCAAGTAAAATCAATACAAAACTGTACAAAGATCTGAAACAGTAAAATTTGTAGAAAACACACAGAAAAATGAGGTTTCTTATTGCTTTTCTTCATCAAATGTACACCAAATATTCAACAACTCTCTTCAACCAAATAAATTTTCTTTAGCCTCTAGACACTAAGAATCAACTCAAAAAACTCAACCTTTAAGTTACTTGACCGTTGGTATTCCTCAATCTTGCAATTCTTTGCATTTTTGACAACTTTTGACAAAATTTGAAAAATGAACTCCCAATCGCCCAAGCGACTCAAGTTACATTATAAATGGCCTATTATGACCTTATTTGATTTAAAAAATACTTAACACACCAAAATTTATCAAAAGACCTTACTAGACGATGTTTGCAAAATATGATGAACTTGGTGTCCCTGCACCAAAGCACATTTCTTCATGCAAAAATCAACATATGACATCAAACCATAAACCATGGATATTGAATATTTTGATCCAATGTTTTACTAGTAGGGTGAGTCTTGCATCTCAGCAAGGGTGCACTATTTGGTGACAACAAGTGTAGTTCAAACTCTCAAGGGATTTAGGCGGTTGAACGTAGCTCAGAGCGATTCAACATGTTCAGGTGTAAAAGAGGACCATGCCTAGCATAAATTTACCCACCCGAATTCATTGGAATAATTTGTTCGGTCATACGAGTTGCAGAATGAAAGTTGCACCACTTTTCAACTTTGCACTACTTGCATTTGACAAATTTTTCCTCAAGCAAAAAGTTTCCACCACGGGAAAACGCCTCTGAGATAGCAAAAATTGAGAGAGGTTATTGTAGAGGGGCCCAAAAAAATTGCATAAGCTTAGACGAGAAGGTTATAAGCATCACGGTGTCTGAGTAACAACATACTGAAGTTCACAACCATTTTTCACTTCAGACTCTTAAGGGATTCAGATGGTTGAATGTAGCTCATAGTGATTCAACATGTTTGGGTGTGAAAGAGGATCATGCCTATCGTAAATGTACCCACTTAGACACATTGGAATAGTTTGTTTGGTCACACGAGTTGTAGAACGAAAGCTGCACCACTTTGCAACTATGCACTACTTGCATTTGACAACTTTTTCCCCAAATAAAAAGTCACCACCACGGGAAAACATCTCCAAGATAGCAAAAAATGAGAGAGGTTATTGTAGAGGGGCCCAATGCAATCCTATAGGCTCAGACAAGAAGTTTCTAAGCATCATGATGTCCGAGTAACAACATGTTGAATTTTGCAGCCATTTTGCACTTCAAACTCTTAAGAGATACAAACAACTGAACTTAGCTCAGAGCAATTCGGTGTGTTTGGGTGTGAAAGAGGACCATGCATATTGTAAAAGTACCCACTCAAATATGTTTGAACTATTCATTTGGTCACAGGAGTTGTAGAATGAAAGTTGCACCACTTTGTAACTTTGCACTACTTGCATTTGACAACTTTTTTCCCAAGCAAAAAGTCACCACATAGGAAAATGCCTCCGAGATAGTGAAAAAAGAGAGAGGTTATTGTAGAGGGGCCCAACATGATCACATAGGATTAGGTGAGAAGTTTCTAAGTGTCATGGTGTCTGAGTAACAACATGCTGAAGTTTGCAACCATTTTGCACTTTAGACTCTTAAGGGATTCAGGTGGTTGAACGTAGCTCAGAGTGATTTATCATGTTTGGGTACGAAAGAGGACCATGCCTAGCATAAACGTACCCAATTAGATGCATTGGAATAGTTCGTTTGGTCACTTGAAGGAAGAGGTGGTTGATCATTTTTTGAGGAAGAAATCAATAAAAATTCTCTTTTTTTGTGTAATTTTCTACAAATTTGCTGCTCCCAGCAACTGTACGGTTCCATATAGAATTATGTTGCTCTGAAAGCCCTTTAATTTTTTAAATATATGTGTTAGCTCTAATTTGGCTTTGGATTGAAGATATTTCATTGATTTTCAAGTTTTTATTGGCATTTTATCACAGGAAGGTCTATACAGTCAAGTTAAGGGTTTTGAAGACATAAAATAATGGCTCATCCCACCTACTGTATCTATTGTGGCTTAGTGGAATGGTCCCAATAAAGTGGTATCAGATGTAGGATTAGGCCAATAATAGTAGGGAAGGTGTTTGGGAGAGTTTTGGTTGATGTCCTCATTGAAATTTCTGAGTTGTTGCCATGAAAGTGGTGGCTCAATGTTGAAATTCATTTTAAAAGCACTCAAGGAGATTGGAAGTTGGTTCTAAAGGTTTGTGAAGAACTTTAACAATGTTTTAGAATGGTTTTGAAGAGCAGGGGAGTCCATATGAGGGTTTGGGCATGATGCCCTAGTTTTCAAAATTGTGTATTTTGAGTGAAAGTTGATGGTTAAGGGTTGGTAAATGTTGAACTCTTGGGGTAGTATATTTTGATGATTGTTTAAGCATGTGCAGGTCATATGAAGCATGTTTGATGTAGTGATAAAGTGAAAAGGAATTAGTGATGCAGAGCAAAGGAAGAAAACCAAATTTCACAATCTATTTTTTCAAAACATAAAACATCTTTGTTTGATTCTTCATCTCAAATTCATTTTTCCCTTCACAAAACCTTGATTCCAAGGCACTCAAACAAAAAAATAAGGCACCAAATCATTTATTGATTCCACAAAATATCTTAGAAACATTACAATGTTCAAACCAAGACCATTTCTTCTTTATAACATTACAAAGAAATTCAAATAGGTCTGCACAATCATATTAGACCATTCTTCAAACTTTATTCAAGACTTTTTATCAAATACCAATTTGTAACCCTCTTGATTGCTCTTCCAAGCATTGTAATAGTGCTAGGGCATCACCTAATGAACCAAAATATTCAAAACTTACACTTGAAACCTCAATAAACTTGAAGAAAACAATATAGTTGACTTACAAACCAATATTCAGAGGATTCCAATCAATATAAATGAAGTTATGAATTTTTGAAAGCTTGCTGCCCTATCAAAATCTGAACTTGACAGTTTCTACCAAAATGAGCATAAATTTCTTAATATTCAATGAAATGACCTCAAACCAATGCAAAACAAAACATAACTCGTTCCTCTATCCAACCATATATGATTTATTTCATTTGGAGGCCGTACCTACACATACAATTTGCTGCAACATGACTATTATAGAGAAATCTAGAAAATTGCAATCAATAAAACCACCATAACTTCCATAAATCAACACCAATATGCATGAAACAAAGTTTATTTGGAAGGTGATTGAGATTACTAACACATGAAAACAATTATAAATGTACTCAAACCCATAAAATAGATAGACAACACCAAAAACCAGAGAATTTCTGTAAAAATATGCATAAAATTAGAACTTTTCATTGATCTAACTCCTTTATTCAATCACCCACACCACAAAATGATTAAAAAAACCTTTTAAAATAAATTTACACCATGTATGATCAATTTATAAATGGTTACCAACTTCCTATTATTGATTAGACTCAAATGACTTATTAACTCCTAATTTATGCAACTTTTACACTTTTTGCAAATGTGACATTTTGTTGACAATTTTTACATTTTCTTTGCAAATACTCATCAAATGACTTTGAATGACCCCTAAAAAATGAAAAATTATCTAAATTTAATCATATGCAAGGTAGAATCATGGTGATGTGAAGGTGCTCCTGCACCAAACTCCCCACCAAAAATAAAGTGTTGTTGTCAACAAAAAATTCCTTCTTGAGATGCCCTGCCACTAATTTGCTTCTTATCACCTTCATTTTCACTTTTGGTTTAAATTTGTCCATGAAAATTAGTTGTTTACCATGCTTCCCCTCTAAAATCAAATTCTTCACTCCATACATCTCAAAATCATTGTTCTCTCTTTGACCATCCCGTAAACAATCCTTTCTCCAAAGCATTAGTAACACAATGAAATGATAGAAGCTTACAATCATGATACCTCCATCATGCTGCAACTCCTTGCAAACCTCTATGACCAATTCATCCATGATCATTCCCTTAACAAACTCAATTTCCTCAACCTCTAGAATCAGGTATATGCTCTTGGTCCTTTCTTCATCTTCATGACTTGGAGTATCTGCAACTTCTTCTTCAATGAAGTATTCCTTTGCATCTTCAACGAATTCTTGTTCTTTCATTCTGATTTCCCTTTTTCTCTTTTTTATTATCTTATGAATAGGACATGAAACCTTTTGTGTATCCTCAAGTGCTAACTTGTTGCCTCCTTCATCATTTGTTCTATCATTTTCATAGATTCTAGGAACTCTCTATCCATCCTTTATATCTCTTGTTTTATCTCAACAATCTCTTTATCAAACTTGGCTTGTCTCTTCTTCTTTCTCTCTTCCTCTAGTTGAAAATGCTTCTTCAAGTTCTCCATCATCTCAAGCAAGATTCCTCCTTGCTTCACAACTCACTTACCTGCAAACAACAAACAAACCACAACTACAAACCACAAACCACAACCAACTTATCAGCCCAAATCTTTCCCAGGCTCTGATAATAATATGCATAAAATCAAAACTTTTCATTGATCTAACTCCTTTATTCAATCACCCACACCACAAAATGATTACAAAAACATTTTTAAAGGAATTTACACCATTTATGATCAGTTTATAACTAATTTCCAACTTCCTATTATTGATTAGACTCTAATGACCTATTAACTCCTAATTTATGCAACTTTTACACTTTTTGCAAATGTGACATTTTGTTGACAATTTTTACATTTTCTTTTCAATTACTCATCAAATGACTTTGAATGACCACTAAAAATGAAAAATTCTCTAAATGGAGTCATATACAAGGTAGAATCATGGTGATGTGAAGGCGCTCCTACACCAATTGGGAAGTGGGATTTTCAATAAACCCCTCCTTAAACTAGGCAAAGTGAGGGTTTTGTAACTTGGTGACTTGGTGGACATTCATCCTTTTGAAAGTTGGTGTTTTAGACAATTTGTGACCTTTAGAGAAGTTATGAACAGATTTTTTCAATTGGGAAGGTTATTGGATAGGTGTTGCTTTGTAAATGTGGCCTAATTGGCCTATTGGACAACATAGAAGCCCTAAATTGAGAGTGTTGGTCCAAAGTGACCTATGATTATTTTGAGACATGTTTTGTAAGGAGATAAAGGGTGTCTAGAAATATAGTTGGTTTATGGGTTTGAGATTGGAGTTGTGAGATAGGTCCAAGAAACTAGGCCTATAGACCTATAAGGAAAACTATGAGATTGAATGATGAGTCATCCTTATTAGGGTTTTGAAGTTTAAAGTTTTGTTGAAACTAGTTGAATTTGTGTTGGTTGATTGAAATCCTCCCTGCATTGCATCAGAAACACACCAAGCATTTTATGAAACATATTGATATCGCTGGTTACATTGCATTGCATATCTTTAAACTCAAAGCATTACTTTACATTGCATATCTTATAAAACATTACTCTCCCCAACCTAGGGTTTATAACGAGTTTCAAAAAACCCATAACTTTTGATGTGTGTGGGGAAATATATGAAACTTGGTACTAATTTTCTGTACACCTATATATGCATGTGTTGACAACAAGAGGATTGCTAAATCATCATTTTTGTGAGTTATTGAGGCTAGTTTGTTTCTTTTTGAAACTATATTACATGTAAAACCTATTACTTTGAGGGATTTGTACAAAATTGCTTCATGTAAGCATTGATCAATGTTAAGAAGGGTTTGAGGGGATCATTTGGAGTGTGGACAAGTTCTTAGGAGAAAAGAATTGTGTCAAACCCAGGGTATAAGTTGCTACCACCTTTGGAAACTAGAGAATCTTGTGCTTATTTTCCCCTTTTTTTCCTTAGAATGGTAAATGGTATGAATGAATGGAAACTTGCATTAAACCAACTATATCTTGAGTCACTTGAAATTATCTAAGCACATGATGAAGGTGAATTTTTTATGGCACAAAAAAATTAATGGAAACTTGCATTAAAATTGATGAAAGCTCTTGGGTTTTTCAAATTAGTTGAAAATAAAAGTTTTCCCACAATCATCTGTAATAATTAATTTGAATGTATTATGTCATGTTTTCAATTTTATATCTTCAAGCTCCTAAAAATTAAACTTCTACATGCAACATCCATCTAATTTAATGTTGAATTCTATGTGTAACAATGAAGATTAATAAAATCATCAAATGAATGGTTTATAAATTGTTAGAAAAAACAAAAAAATTGAATATAAACATCTGGGCGGGTGCATGAAGTTGGGTAGCAATTTCATGGCCACTTTCTAAAAAAAGTTTGAAAACTCATAGCGCAAGCA
Source organism: Sequoia sempervirens (assembly GCA_007258455.2). Lineage (NCBI taxonomy): Eukaryota > Viridiplantae > Streptophyta > Pinopsida > Cupressales > Cupressaceae > Sequoia > Sequoia sempervirens. The sequence continues at coordinate 64,181,709 of VDFB02086081.1, read as the reverse complement.
CATTATAATGTGCTCACGTTATTGCATGTTAAAAGCAAAAAAAAAAAGTCAAAGTCTTCATTTTCACTTTGATTATTTTCTTCTTCTACCTGTAGCTAAAACCCCCAAATTTCACGCTCGTGTTCTAGGAGGAGGTATTGGGCACAAATCTTCAACAAGAGTTGCTATTTATTTGCAAGGATGGTGCCACAATGATGAAGAGGTGGGAGAGGTTAGTATTGTTTGTTGTTTGTTTTGAATTTCTTAGTTTTAGGTTGATTTTGTTAGTTTTAGGTTATATTTGATATATTTTTTTTTGAATTTGTAGGAGATGCAAATGAACCCGCAAACCCACAAAATCCTCAACAAGAAGAGCAACCAAATCTTGAAGAAAAAAATCCTCAACAAGAAAATCAACCTCAACAACAACCTCCTTCACCAATCCCTCAACACTCTCCTGACACTCAACAAAATTTAATGAGTGAGATTGAGAACAAAAAAAAATTTGAGGATTTTATTAGTAGGTTGAGTGATCTAAATGGTTCAACCATAGAAAGAATGACTCTCACAAATTCATTGAAAGATATGTTAAAAAATGTAGATTCAATTAGCAAACAAATAACTGGATGGCAAGATAGGAGGTAGGTGGGTAGGGAATATTATGTGGATAAATTATCATATAAACAAGTAAAGGATTTAAAAATTACAAAAGGCGATTTGTGCTCATTATTCACTGATCCACACACAAATCAAAATCTTAGCCTCAATACGAAGATGTTTCCTATTCATTGGTGCCACCACCAAGAGATTATGAACCATTTTTATGATAGGTGGTACACGGTCTTTGATGACTGACCATGCAATAATTGTGAAGTCCCCCAGTATTTTCTTAGGAAACTATACAGTGAGTTCATATTGAACAAAATCCCAAATTATTTTGATATGAGCGACTTCCAGGGTAGAGGTGGGGGGTTGGCTCAAGATAGGCCTGGTGCACAGCCAGATCCTACATAGCAAGGGAGATAAACTCTCACTAGGCCACCTCGTGAGCACATTGTTATGCCCGCCGTCGTGAAGGAGAGTGCCGATGTAGAGACATTGCAGGTGATTAGCACTTTGACCCGAAGTGTCATCCATCATACTAGCCCTATGCTACAACGCCATCCATGGGAGTCTTCAAGTGGTGGCCTTTGAACCCATGTGTGTCAATCTTGTAGGAGTTTAGGTGAACTCCTCAAACACCCCAAAATCACCTGTGAGACAAAATAAATTCCACAAGAGAGAAATGGTAGAAATATCATGCTATCATTTAGATGCAAGAATGCCAAATTGAATATGAGATGATTACAAATGTACAAAATGCATTGAATAAATAGGCATGAGTGAAAACCTAAAATGCATAAGATGTTGTCAAGTGTTAAAATCACACTACATGTGACAGCATGTGAACCCTATCTAGGAATGATAAAAAGATAGAGATAAGTTCTAGAAGGACAACTCATCTTCTAGACGAAATCTTATCTTCTACAAACAAGGAAGGGGAAATTACCCCATTATTAAATGATTTATTTAATTATGCAACCTAAGACTTAAGTAATTAAATACAAGACCTAAGTTAACTTATGCTAGTGTAATAAATAATTAATTACACTAACACCCCCCATAAGTGCAACTTAGGGGGGAAATGGAAATTATTATGCAAATGATGCAAAGATGCAAGAGATGGGTCCCGACAACAAAGGCCTGATTAGGTACCCATTTACAAATGCAATAAAAATGGGGTAAAGGAGAAAACCACATGGGAACAAGAAATCCTCCCAAAATAGGATAAAAAAATCTAAGTGATGAAGGATGGAGGACTCCATAAGACCCATCAAGGACACCATCCATCATGAAGATACATGAAAGATTCCCCCCATAATAGAGGAATGAAAAGACCACATAGCCCTCCCAAAAAGAAGTAACTCCAGTAGGACTGAAGAAACCTCATCTCTTGAAAGAAGTGAGAGGGTGGACACATGAATGCAATCTCTAAAGATGGAACAGGTGCAGCCCAAGATGTCTCCATTGAAGCAAAGGTGACCTCAACAAATGAAGAAGCCGAAGAAGGTGAAGACTCAAGAGTAGCCTCCAAAGAGGGAGGATCAATGAGATTCTATTGCACTAAAATAGAAGAAGCCACATCAGTAGCAATAGTAGCAGCAATAGGAGGAGGAGGATATGGAATGGAAGGCTCGAGAAAAAGATCCAAAGAAAGAACCCTGAAGTTCACATAGCCAAATGTCTCCTCAGAATGATGGTTCACACTAGAAGTGTGAGGAACAGCTGCAAGAATAGTGTAACGCTTGAGAGATGATGTTCATTCAACCACATAATTTACCATATCTCATTACATTTAAAGTAAAATGAAAGTAAAGGATGCATAGATCAAGATCTTCCTATAAGTGCTCAAAAGGAAAATTTAGTAATAAAATTTCATTTCATATATGCAAAAGAAATAAATTGCATCAACAACAAAGGTCTTGCACTAATACATATGTAAATTCCGTTTGGATAACATTGAGTTTCCATACATTTATTCATTTACTTTCAAATAATACATCTATTTAAATGTTACATTAAAATCTTTCATTCCAATACATCTATTTCAATGTTACAATATTGTACGCAATGTCAAATAGAGTTACATTTACAAGTGGGCTTTTCAAGCCTTTCAAAAAAAGAATACATGAATACATTTATAGCATGTGAACCTCTGAACCTCAACCGGCATGACACCACTGGTCTTCTTGCAAATTGGGGCCAAGAGTGTAATTAAGGCACCTTTTCCACCCAACCACAAAGTACAAGACTTCCCTGGATTTCTTCCTAACTCGAAGAAATCCCCAGCCTTACATGAGGAGCCTAGAAACTAGAAACAATAAAGTAGGAGGGAGCTCTCGATGCAAGCCTGATGCTTATATGCATTCCTATCATGAGAATCACATATTTCTCGCAAATAGGAGGTGGCAAAGACCTATATACATTTATTTCTAGGCTTTTATTTCCATCTATTTCAATGGTGCATGTGCTTGGCCAAGCATAAATAAATAAAAAAATGATAGTTTTAGAAAAGGTAAAACTACCATCTTTGTGGGTCCACCTTCGGTATCCTGTCCTAGAAGTTCCTCAAAATACAGTAAATAATGCATTTTCCATCTAAGTTTTCTTTCAATTATACACAATTCTACCTCCAAAGATATTCCATCATCTTTCAATGTTCATACAAATCTAATTCCAAAATAGCTTTTCATACATACACTTAGTATGAGAGATTTTTCTATACAATTTCTATTGTAAGTTACTATGCAATTTAAAATCAATCCAAGTTCTATTTTCTAAATTAGTAATTTTGATAGATTTAGAAAAAGAAAGCTACTCTTTTCAGCCTTATAAGTAAGAAGTAAAATCATAGCACACAAATTACTTTCCTATTTAACAGGAATATTTCAACAATTTTTATGAAAAAGAATTATAAATTAAGTTTAAAGAAAATCAGCAATTTCATACATGTTTATTCAAAGAGTCACAAAAATCAGGTTGGAAACTAATCACTCTCCCAGTAGTGATAATAACAAACTATCAACTAATTGAGGTGTAATAATATTTTATCTACAACTCTTGTGTTTTATGTTCAGAAAATTAACTAGTTATAAATGCATTTTCTATAGAATATGTTTGCTAACTAAAATGTTTATCTGCAGCTTCTTGTACAATCTTCTCACTGAGTTTTATAATGATGTATGGTAATTCATTTAGTGCACCATTATTCAGGTATAAAAAATAGTTTGAGAAAAGAAAAATAACATAAATATCATATTTGTATATGAATAAAAGTTTTCTATTGTACACAGGTTCATTTATATATATATATATATATATATATATATATATGTTTTACATCTTTCAAAACTTCTGGGTTATGAAAACTTAATGCCTAGATTTGTTCAAGTATTTATTATATATATATATACATAATAAATTTATAAGTCATTATGTTAAATACATATACACACTGCTGTGTTTCCTGTATCATACCAATGACATTGGTTATTGTCTCCTGAAGGAAACAAAGGTCTATTTATATTTGTGTGTGTGTGTGTTTACCCCTCTGTTGGCATCAAAATTTATCAAAGAATTCAGACGCAAACTTACTAAAATTCACAGACACTGGTTACAAGTCTTAATGGGGGCTGACGCCTCTCCCCATGGGAAAGGCGCTACCTGTGAGGGGGTAGTGCCTCCTACATAGGCCATGGCCTATGGAGAGCGTTGTCCCTCCATAGTGCAGCCCCTTCCCCCATGGGATGGGGCTGGGGTTTATTCCCCCTGTATCTATGGAAATTTAGATGGGTTAGATTATTAAATAATAAATATCAAAATCCAATGAAATAACAAAGCACAAAGTAAATATAATGAAAATAAAAGGAGTAATACTACCAAAAATCTTCATCTTCCATGGTTCACCTTTGTTACACCTTCTAGTTTGCAGCAAGTCAATGAGGCCCTCAGATTTCAAATTGAGCAACCTATAATAATGCCAAAGCCCTATGCAAATGTTGAAGGATTTGATAAATGCTTATGTCTATGACAATATGATAAATGAAAATAATGACTACCAATGCTAAAATGACTATAATGCCTATATTAAAAATGACGGGATCCCAAAATTATGAGCAAAATTGTCTTTTATAGAAAACACAATTTTGAGTGGACGGATGAGATTAAATCCTAAGAAAGACCTAAAATGAGAGGCCCAGATTAAACCTGAGAATCCCTAATTAGGGTTAGGGAAAATTCATTAATCGAACGGTCAAGATAAAACCTCAGATAAATGGATCAACGGTGGAGAATAAATGAGATAAACTAATTAGAAAATAAATATTTTCGAAAATCAAGAAGATAAAGATTGTCTGATTTGCAAGATTCGAAAAATCAAGAAGATAAGATTTGGACTGAAGATCAAATTTGGAAAATCAAGAATCTGCCCGATTACTTGATTTTTGGAAGATTAGTTACCAATTTGAATTAAATTAATTCAAATTATGGATTTTATGAGACAATAAATAATCTTTTTCAGATTATTTACCAAAATGGACTGACAGTTAATAATGAGATGACATTTTAAATATTTTAATTTATTTAAAAGGAGAGGAATATTAATTTTGACAATTAAATAATTAAAAATAATTATTTAATTTAGCAGATAAGATTAATTAATTAAATAAATTAATAAATTTATTTAATTAAGACAATTAGTGACATATTAAATAAATAAATGTAATACATTTATTTAATAATCAGGAATAATTAATGAATAAGGATAATTAAACAAATTTAGAAATTTATTTAATTATAGGGAGACTTAGAGAATTAGTGACGTATTTAATAAATTAATTGAATTTATTTATTTAATAATCATGAAGAATACAAAGATATGAATTAATTAAACAATTATAAATTATTTAATTAATAGTCGAATGTGGACCAAGGACATAATTAAATGTCATAATTATGCTAGGGCGAAAGTGGTAAAAAATGAAGCTTGCAGGCTTAGGTCATTTTTAGGTGTCTACATTTTGCCCCTCTTTGTCATAATGTAGCATGTCGCATTGTGACAAAGAAAATAAGTAAAAAAAAATGCCCTAGTGAAGGAACGAAGTATCATTGCCCCCTCAGAAAATTTTTCCAATTTTGAGCCAGCGCGAGAAAAATTTGAAAAGGATCCCGATAAGTCAATTTGGTGCCCAGAAAAATAATGGCTCAGTCGGTTTTGGATTTAGACATGTTTAGGACAGCCCACGAATTAGTCACACTTGGTCAAATGATCTTCCAGTATTAACCTTGCTTGAAAAATGTCATTTTGACCTTATAAATAGGTTGACAAAGGGGTAAAAGTCAATTCATTTCTACTATTTACTTTGCATATCTCGAGAGCCCAGAGCAAAAAGGAGCACAATGAGGATGGTGATTCTAGTGACAAAGCACCGCGATGAGATCGTCCAGACCTTTAGACGGCCAGAGGGCTCAGAGCCAGCGGTACGTACCTTGTCCCTCTGTATTTTTTTTGTTTTGCATGCCAATTTTAAGTTTCTAAGATAGATAACAACTGCGTCGTGATGCAACTACATTCGCATAAGCTGCATTCAATGTCACGTTCGACGCTTTTGATGCATCACGACGCAAGTGCAAAATCAGATTAGGGTAAAGCAGTGGTTTGTGCCGCATTTGACAAATACTATGACACATTTGACTTATTGAGTCGCAATTGTGTACCATAATGCCGCAATCGCCAATTTGTAATGCATTCGTTATTTTGATCGACACAATTGATATTATGCAATGCATTTGGCATGTTGTGACGCATTTGTCAAATTTTGTGGCGCAAGCATTGCCATGCGACGCATTTGCTCTGTTGGACCGCATTTGATGTACAAAACAATGCAATTGACTTTTTGAGATGCAATTGCTTTACTGCGACACATTTACCTGTCACTTGTCTAGAGCTTGTTTTGATGTTTGCATAATCTTAGATGCATTTTGATAATATTAACCATTTTGCTCAAAGTGTTTTGATGACTTGTTTGACGTTTTGCAGAGGTAGCTTGCCCCAATTTATACCTGCAAGAGCAGACCGACAACGTTTCAGTTTGCTGACCAGTTGAGCCTGCGAGAGCAGTGACGATTGATGCGATTATGACTATTCTATGTTGCTTTCATGCCTACCATTCAGGTGAATAGGGAACTACTGATGGCGCTATGTGAGTGGTGGCATTCAGAGACCTGCTCCTTCCACCGATAGGTGAGGCCACCTCTATCTCTCGAGTGTTGATTCACGAGGAGCGGATCATCTACGACCCTAGACATGGTGAGTAGACCTTCTATGCCGAGACCACTGGGTACTTCCTAGCAGAGCATTATGGTCACTTTGATATTCCTTGTGATGATTCTGATTCCCGACCGGTAGGGACATAGATTCCCTATTGGCTGGGGAGACATCCTGGTGGGCATGAGGCAAGACAGGACCGTTTATGCTTGGGGTCATTGATTACTTGGGACTCTATCACCAGTTGCATGATGTTGCTTATAGGAGAGGAGAGAGCATCTCGTGTGGGACTACACTGATGATGATATGGGCCTAGGAGCACATATCCCTGACCTCCCTGATAGAACACAGTTGGCTGATGGTATACCTTATGCTTATGACTATGCCGGTGTGTTACAATAGACTCATATGGGTGAGACAGGTTGGTGGCGGCATCGTATCGATACAATAATATCTGTTATCTGGAGATTGTACTGAGACTGTGAGCTATGGGATGACAAGGACAAGCACCTTAGCTTCTCCAGATAGTATAGGTATCTGATTGGTAGGATAGTGCAGGCATCGCTGATCATCGAGATGTATTTACCATAGCGCGTCCTGAGGTAGTTCAGAGAGCAGTAGGGTGTACCTGCAAGGATAGCCGAGTATGCCAGATCATCCTAAGAGTATGCATGGGGGCCAGCTATCCCAGTGGCATTTGCAGAGAAATAGATTGATGGGCTAGTAGCCCAGGCTTGGGGTTGGAGTGGAGGAGCAACCAATCCAGGGACCACAACAGATTATGATTTATGGTGGCAGACACATAGGCCAGTGCCGTTGACAGATCCTAACGGGCCAACACCTATGGATAGGCAGTCAGTTATTCCTTGTGCACCACGAGCTAGGTGAGGTGGTAGGGGTAGAGATGGAGGTATGGGGAGAGGTAGAGGCAGAGATAGAGGCAGGGGTGGAGATGGTAGTAGAGGTGGAGACAACGGCAGAGGTGGGGATTATGGTGGAGACAGGTCCGACGGGTGCGCCCTCGAGTGGCGAGAGTAACATTAGACGCTATCCCCGAGGTTGGCGAGGAGGGGGAGTGAGAGGAGCAGCCCTGATAGGAGGGAGAGGGTGAGGAGGAGGTGGCAGAGGATGTGTCAGAGGATGTGGCGGAGGAGGTGGAGGCTGGGAGATAGGAGAAGGATGTGGAGGTGGAGGTGGAGGTGGAGAGGCAGGAGGAGGATGTGTCGGTGGAGGTGGAGAGGTAGGAGGAGGATGTGGGCGATGATGACGATGATGACGATGATGCTATGGATGAGGCCGAGAGACTCCTCAGATGGCAGATGGTGGAGGGAGAGGAGGAGATACCCTCCAGTTCAGGATTGCCCTAGGATGCCACAACAGATTAGAGGGTGGCAGATCTACAGTAGAGATTGGATGATAGCATGACATATGTCAAGTCATTACAGTCAGTGTTGGAGTTAGCCCGGGTAGAGCGGGATCAGGCAGTGATCCGCCAATAGGACGTGGCTTAGTGGTGCACACATTTTGCAGCATTATGCACAAGTCCTATAGGAGACATGGCTCGCGAGTTATCTAGGGTGAGCACGAGATTGGGGCAGTACTAGACCCTGTATGACTAGGCAGTGCCACCAGAGTGACATGATCCTACTTTGTCTACGTCATAGTCAAGGATAGGCAGTGGCCACAAATCAAGTAGTGCCAATGGAAGTAGGAGTCATACCGGTGTCGGAGGGTCTACCTCGACAGGGCACACATCAGAGCATAGGTCACATCAGTCATGTCGGCACACCCCGAGTCACCATTCAAGTCACAGTCATGGGTTGACTGGTTCAGTGCAGAGGTTAGTACCGGTACCGCCGCTAGTGGTTGATCCCACTACTTCTCAGAGTTTGGCTGCAGTGACATCACAGATGTTTGTTACCATGGAGATGACACCTTCCTTCTTAGTTCCACTAGTGGCACAGGCAGAGGTTGCGACAGGTCCACCTATCATTTCAGTTCCAGTGATAGAGCTTCCGCCTCCACATTCTTCACCTCGAGGGGATGATGAGAGTCTACCCTAGGGGAATTTTGTTATTATGACACACTATGTATATTATTGAGCCTGCGAGCTCCATGTTTGGGATATCCCATGACTTTATCCTATGACATTCTACATTTTTGAGATGATACTATATGATGATGTAGTTTTGATGTGGCCTACATGTCTTATGTGATGTTCTTTGATTTAATGTATTATGATATGTATGATGTATGATGTTGATTTATGATGCCATGTATGTCCTATGATGCTTATTTGTGATGTTAATGCCATGATGATGCAATGCTTATTTGTATGAGATGATAATGATAATGATGTGTATAATGTATTTTAGTAAAAGATGCAATGTTGATGATTATGTATATGATTTGATACTATGGATGTTGTATGTATGGACCTAATGCAATATTTATATGATCATGTATGCACTTATTTTTTTTGATGTCACAAGATATCATCGCGAGGTGGATGAGAGAAAATGATGAGACTGATGAGAGAAAATGAACAGACTGAAGAAGAGGAGATGACAAGACCAATGAAAATGCATGTTAATTCCTAGACCAAATCCTTCAACACTTTACCATAGGACATTAGTATCTATTGCTCTTAATCATCATTGGGCAGACTATTGTAATGGTCAAGAAACACCATGATGTGACATAGATCAAGGTGTGCACGGTCATACCATTATGTAAGACAAGCAATAACATACAAGGATGATCATGACTCATACTAAGAGCGTGATTGCCCCAGTCTTTTTATCATAATCAACCACCTACATAAAAAGACAAGGATAAATCATGAAACATCATTGCTTCTCTAAATCATGTTGCCAGGACATCCATGAGAAACTAGCGGCATGATTGTCAAAATACAAAAAATAGAGCCCTTACAATGATATGTCATTGTTTTTCTAAATCCTGTTACAGGGATCTCGTTGAAAAACTAATACCATGATAAAAATCCAAAAGACAAGTGCCATGTGTTTTGCAAGTGCTTCTGGATATCCATTGTTTCAATGTCAAGATGTTAGGTTTAATGATGATGAGATGTCCAAGTATTAAAGCTTTGATGTTGCTCAAATGACAAATGTCCAAATTTTCCAAATTCAAGGACACATCCTGAATAATATGAATGCCAAGAGAATTAATCTCCAAATGCCATGTGACAGTGATGATGACGATGCCTAGGAAGGACACATCCTGAGGCATAGATGAAAAAGTTGGTTCTTCAGAAAGACATATCTGAAGAAAAAACAGATGCCAAGAGGAATGATCCTTAGATGTCGAGAGGATCCCTCAAAATGCCGAATGACAGTGATGATGCCAAGGAAGGACAGTGATGAATGACAGAGGTTATCTTTTAGAAGGACCCATCTGAAGGTTAACCGAGATTTGACAGTTTGCCAAGTATGATGATTTGACTTGTTCTAACCAAGTTTGACCACCATTTGGCTAAGTTTGACCTGTGTTGACTATATGTGGATATTGTCATGATAATATGAGTGATGTGTTGATGAGGTTGTCATGCTAAATAAATGATTGAAGACTTTTGACATGTGTGCCAGTGTAGTGCCATGAACCCTAATGAATTGACCTAGTGCGGCCTCAGGGGCTCATCGACAGATGGCCTTGCCTACGTCATACACTCAGAGACCTTGTAGTTTGACACGACCAATGAGTTTGTCCAGAGGACAGAAGTTTGAATCATGATTTGATTCTGACAAACCTAACTAGACTGACCTAATGTCTCGGGGACTCCAATATGAGTCTTGCCTACGTAGCAAATGCACAAAGACAACTTAGTTTGGACAAATGACAAAGACTGACTGACATGACTGACTATGACAAGAGATGACTATGTGTTTGCGTTCTTCGAGCAGTCTGATGTTTTGTGTGTAGTTTTCTTCAGGATGTTTTATGATTTTTAGATCTTTCTTTAGGACATTTTATGATGTTTTTGTCTTTTTTCAGGACTTTTTGTGATGTTTTTGTCTTTTTTCTTAGGACTTTTTGTGATGTTTTTGGTTATTTTTTAAGGACTTTTTGTGATGTTTTTGGTATTTTTTTAGGACTTTTTGCGATGTTTTTGGTATTTTTTCAGGACTTTTGGTGATGTTTTTGGTATTTTTTTAGGACTTTTTGCTAATTGCCAAGATCGTGTGTGACATTCACTGTAGTTTCATGATAAAATTTTTGCCCCCAGTTAGGTCCAAGACTTAGCCATTTTTAAGGAACATGGACGAGATACTACTGGTTTACAAGATGAACAGTCGTCAAGACTTGATGTCAATCATTTTATCCACTATGACAAGTAGGGTAGAATGTGGTGGCGATTTGTGTAATAATGGTGATAATACCTTTCATCCTAAGCCAAGGCAGACAAAGTGACAGTAGATGGCAAAGCAATGATTGACTACACATGGTGCCTGTTTGCTAGGTTTTCACTATGGTACTTGTCCAAAGCGCCTGTTTGCCAGGTTTTCACTATTGAACGAATCATTTTTCTCTTTACTATTTTCTTGACTTTTATTATTATTATTATTATTTTGGTGTCACCAAGACGCCCGTTTGCTAGGTTTTCATCAAGGCAACAATTTTTTTATCATTTTTCAATTTTTTTGTATTTTGTGATTTTCAACTAAAACCTCTAATGCTATGCATAGAACCTTTAGAGATGTAAACTATTAATGGGCTATGTCAGTTGTTCTCGATCTGGTGTGACCAGCTGATAAGCTCCAGAACTAAAAGAAGATATGATAATGTAGGGACCCAACTAGTTTGGTTCAAACTTTCCTGGCTTTTCTCTATTAGCTTGATTCTTGGGATTCTGCATGAGAACTAGGTCGCCAATGTCAAAATTATGACCATAACCTTTTTATTGTAGCTGCGACAAAGATGGTTCTAATATGCTTGTAGATGGTTCAGTGAATTTTTCCTTTGTTCTTCCAGCATTTCTAGCTCGTGCAAGCATGATTGTGGATACTCCTCTTCATTAGTTAGACCCTTCAGGGAGACTCGTAACGAAGGAATTTCAACCTCAATGGGTAAGATGGCCTCAGTGCCAAAGACTAGGGAAAATGGAGTGGCTCCTGTAGGCATACGAATGCTATTTCGGTAAGCCCATAGAGCAGGGTTGAGTTGTATGTGCCAGTCACAGCCAGCATCATTGACAGTCTTTTTGAGGATTTTGACAATGGTTTTATTGGATGCCTCAGGTTAACCGTTTCTTTGTGGGTAGTAGGGAGATGAAAAATGGTGTTGAATGTGAAATCACTCACATAACTCCCAAACATCTTGATTTTTAAATGGACATCCGTTGTCAGTGATGATGGATTGCGGAAAGCCATACCAGCAAATGATGTAGTTAAGGATGAACTTCGATATTTGCTTGCCGGTAATATATGTCAATGGGATGGATTCAATCCACTTCGTAAAATACTCAGTGGCAGTGCTAATGAATTTATGGCCGTTGGAGGAGGTTGGATGAATTTTACCCACAAGGTTGAGTCCCCATTGAGCAAAGGGCCAAGGAGAAGTGATTGGTCAAAGTTCCTATGCTGAAGCATGGATCAAATCGCTGTGAATCTAACATTTGTGACAAGTCCTCACATATTCAATTGCATCCTTTTCAAGTGTTGGCCAATAATACCCAAGTCTCGTTACTTTCTTAGCTAGAGTAGGACCACTCTAATGAGATCTGCATATACCGTCGTGCACTTCGCGTAAGTTCGTACGTGCTTCGTTGGTGTCGAGACATCTAAGGAGGGTGTCGTCAAAACTACGGCGGTACAAGGTGTCACTGACAATGGAATACTTTGCAGGTTTTCGGATGAAGGACTTCCTTTGGTTATTGGACAGGTTCAGTGGAAGGGTTTGAGATTTTGGGTAGTCATAAATGTCCTGATACTAGGGAGAGTTGGGACCAACAAGTTTACAAACCATTTTTGATTCTGGAATATCATATGTTGGTATTAAAAGTTGTTCTATTAAGAACTCAAATTGTGACACATTTTGAGGGATGTCCAAAAGAGAACCAATAGTAGCCATTACATCAACTGCCTTATTTTGTATCCTGGGGATTTGTTCAAAAGAAATCAACTAGAAGTATGTCAGTAAACTATCTACCATCCTCTTGTAGGGAAGCAACTTCTCATCCTTTGTTTCATAGTCATCATTCACTTGGTTGATAACAAGCTGGGAATCCCTGAATACATGAAATGTTTGAATTTTCCATTTAATTGCCATTTTGAGACCTGTGACTAGTGCTTCATATTCAACAATGCTATTTCTACAAGGGAAAGTGATCTAGAATGCCTTAGGAATTGAATCCCCCTGTGGTGTGATAAAAAAGATTCCAGCACCTCAACCATGACTAGTATGAGATCCATAAAAATATAGCTTCCATGGGACCGCCAGTTCCGCATGAAAAATGGACTCAGCAGGAAAATTAGTTACTAGTGGATGAGTGACTTGAATCAGTGCATTTGCTAGTTGATCTGCTATTACCTATCCTTTTATTTCCTTACACTCAACATATTGTATGTCATACTCACTTAGTATCATAACCCATTTTGCCAACCGGCCTATTAATGCTGCCCAACTTAAGAGGTATTTCAGTGGATCAATCTTGGCAACCAGCTATGTATGGTGATTGAGCATATAGTGTCTTAATTTTTGGGATGTAAAGACAACAGCAAGGCATGCACGTTCAATGTTTGTATAGTTCAACTCATACCCTATCAGTGTGTGGCTAATGTAATAGATGACTCGTTCTTTTCCTTCATGATCATTTTGTGCCAGTAATGCCCCCAATGTTGAACTAGTAGTCAAGATGTATAGGATCAATGACTTTCCATGAATTGGAGGCATGAGGACTGGTGTTGACAGTAGGTAATCTTTGATTTGCTAAAAGGCTTCTTGACATTTGTTTGTCCATACAAAGGGAATACCCTTGCACAACAGATACTAGAATGGGTGACACTTATCTGCCAATTGGGCTATGGAATGCCAAATAGATTGTAACCTACCTTATAAAGTTCTTAGCTCACTGATTCCTTTGGGTGGAGGCATGTCTATGATGGCTTTGACCTTTGCTAGATCAACCTCTATGCCTCTTTGGGAAACTATGTATCCCAAGAGTTTTCTTGATGTGACCCCAAAAACACACTTCTTAGGATTTAGCCAAACTTTGTACTCTTCAAGTCTCTTGAAAATTGTGTTGAGTACCTTCAGATGATCTTTCCTGGTTGCTGATTTGGCCAATAAGTCATCTACATAATATTCCATTATTTTGTGCATCATGTCATGGAAGATTGTGATAATAGCCCTTTAGTATGTGGCACCTGCATTTTTGAGACCGAATGGCATGACATTCCAACAATATGTACCCCATGGGCAAGTAAATGTTGTTTTGTGCTGATCTTCAGGAGCAATGCGAATCTGATTATAGCTGGAGAAACCATCCATGAGGGATAGCATCTGATATCCTGTGGTATGATCAACTATGATGTCAATGTTTGGAAAAGGAAATTCATCCTTTGGACATGCTTTATTTAGGTCTCGAAAGTCTGTACATACATGGATCAGCCCATTTGGCTTTGTCACTAGCACTAGGTTAGAAATCCATTCAGCATAATCAATAGACCATATGAATCCAACGTCCAGTAATTTCTTTAACTCAGCCTTGACCAATAGAGCAACTTGAGGGTGCATTTTGCACAACTTCTACTTGACCGGTTTAGTATTAGGTAATAGCAGGAGATGGTGTAGAACTAGTTCTAGGTCCAATCCTGACATGTCAGCGTAGGACCATGCAAAGTTGATTTTCCGTTCTGCAAAGAATTTATGAAATTCTGGTCTCGTCTTCAGTTAATGATGCAGCAAAGAGGACCATCTTGGGATCTTATGTAGTTGATATGTTATCCTCTATTGTGTCTTCAATAAGCATAGCCGATTTCTCTTGTTGCACAGGGAGAAAGTCCAGTCCTCCATCTCTGGGTGCCTCAGAGAGGTTTTCACTTGCAGATACGTCCTTTATTTTTACTATTTTATCGTCAAGAGGTGCCTTTTGGTTTTCACCTAGAGATGTTTCAATTTTTGTTTTATTCTTATTTTTACTTTTGTGACTAGAGGACAAAGTAGTCTTGCCGAAGTATGCCATGTAGTCTAAATCAATGGTGAAGCCTGATTTGTGGTCCCCACTGGATATACCTTCTCGTAATCCCATAAATTCAGCAATTGCCTCATCATTCTGAAATGTATCCAGGGCTGGTAGTCCTTGTTGGTCCCAATCGACTAGCTCAGGGTAAACTAAGGTAATGCCATCGTCCATGTTGGTGAATTGGGGTGAGGATGCAGATAGCATGCAGATGGATTCAGTGATGTTGTAGATGAGATTATCATCATTTACAAAGACAACAAAGACAAATGGCAAACTTTTGACAAGACCCCACTTCCATTGTCGATAAACCTACAAATGACCCAAATTGGACCTTTTATAGATGTGACGTTTTAAATGTCAACTGCGGTAGAATTGTACTACCTTCATCAATTTTTCTGCCACAACTAGGATGGTATCATCATGGTTCCTAGACATCAGTAATCCCTGAATAAAGTCCATAGTTATCACCTGCCATCTATATTCTGAGAACCTATGAGGATATAAAAGTCCTGGTGGATGTACATGCATAGCCTTAACTCACTGGCATTCTAAATATTAGGCTATAAATGTAGTAACATCTCTTTTGAGTCCTGGCCAGAAATATAGAGGCTTGAGTCCCTCAACCATTTTAGTCACACCAGGGTACCTTGAATAAGGTGCATTATGGAATTCTTCAAGCACCAATTCTATCAACCCTGTAGAGATAGCAATATACATATGACCCTGGAACCTCAAGAGTCCTTCAGACTCAAGTACATACCCTGCATATCAGTGATCCATCAGATCCTGCTCTAGGGCTTGTTTTACCCTTTCATACTACTCATCCTCGGGTAAGGCCTGAACCACCTACTCCCTAAAGTTATATTTTATGGTTACCATGGCTGCAAGATGTCATCTCCTACTCAAGGCATCTGCTACCCTATTTTCCTTCCATTTAATGTACTCTATGCCAAAGTCATATTCACTCAAAAATTCCAACCATTGGCTCTGACGAGCATTTAGGTTGGGTTGAGTAAAGATGTACTATAACCTAGCATGATTTGTCTTTAATTCAAAGGGATTTCCCAAGAGATATTGTCTCCACAACTGAAGGGCATGAACTATGGCTACCAATTCTAAATCATGTGGTGCATAATTTAACTCATGTTGTTTCAACTTTCTTGATTCATACAGTACCACTTGTCCTTCTTGCATGAGAATAACTCCTACCCCTTCTCTTGATGCATCACTAATCATTGTAAATTGACCATTTGTATTAGACACAACTAAAATAGGTGTAGAAGTGAGTTTCTCTTTTAGTAACTGAAAGGCATTTTCACATGTATCACTCCATTCAAATTGCTTTCCCTTCTTCAGGAGTGCGGTAATGGGCAGTGCTATTGATGAGAACCCTTGCACAAATCTCCTGTAATAACTTGCAAGTCCAATAAAACTTCAGAATTCTGAAACATTCTACATTGCTGGCCAATCTAAGATTGCCTTAATCTTATCTAGGTTCATGGCTATCCCTTCTACTGAAATAATGTGTCCCAAATAGTGCACCTCAAATTGGAAAAAGGTACATTTGGACATCTTCCCATATAACTTATGTTCTCTCAGTTGTTGGCATACTATTCTCAAATGCTTCTCATGCTCTTCCTTTGACTTAGAATAAATCAAGATATAGTCAAGGAATATTAAAATAAGGTTATCTAAGTAGTTCTGAAAGACACTGTTCATCAAATTCATGAAGGCTGCAGGGGCATTAGTTAGCCCGAATGGTAGCATTGTAAATTCATATTGCTCGTACCTTATCCTGAATGCAGTCTTGTGAATATCTTCATCCTTTATTCTCAACTGATGGTACCCTGATCTTAAATCTATTTTCGAGAATACTGTTGTGCAATTTTTGCACACACGCCCCACTTGGAGTAGGGACCCTCTTTCTGGATGTCTTTTGACCTTCGGTTTTATTGATTTCACTCTTTTGAGGTCTTGACATGTTGGTTTTGTTGGATTTTCTCTTGTATTGAGGCTTGAATTGATTAAAATTGAGTTTTAAGCAAAATCCGGGTTTTCACCTAACTCCAGGATTTTCCAACTCCGGCGGATTTTTTGGGCTCTGGTTCACTGTCTGTTCATTGCCGAATTTTCCGAATCTGGGTTTTTTCCCGATTCTGGGATTTTCCAGTTCGGGTGGATTTTCCCGGGCTTTGCCAAAATCCTGAACTTCATCATTTTCCCAGTTTTTTCCTTTCCGCGAAATTGTTGTTCATCCGGATTTCCGCGTGTCTTGAGATTTTCCAAAATTCTGTTTTGGGCTCAGGTTTCCAAATTTGTCAGATGCGTCTTGTCGCTCATTAATGACCAAGGTACTTTTGTTTAGATGCGTAAATGGGTGGATTTAAACTCTTTTGGGCATCATTTTAACTCCATTTTTCATTTGTTTGCTACCTTATCGATTGAGTGCATTCTTCATTCGAGGCTTTGAGTGTTGATTCTGAGCCATTGCCGTGTGGACTGTCTAGATCGCTGATCAAGGTTTTCACTGCTGGGGCATGTTTGCTTTGTGGTCACTTCTTCGCATTTGGGTTTCATCTTGATTGATCCCATGGTAGGTTATTGATGGCCCTTCCATTTATTTACATGATGATTAGGTTTTCTATGTTGATTAGTGGTCATGTCGAGTCGACCCATGTTTGGTCATGATTTTCTTCTTATCGAGTTAGGGTTGGACTCATTTCTTCATGAAAACCTAATCACCCGTGCCATATATGCTTGTTTTTATCCATTAGATGACGGGTGCATCCGTTGGACGGTGTTCTAGGTAGATTTCGGCCCTCTAAGTGCGTAATTTGCCATATTGTGCAAGGTTAGGGTTTCTTTGGTGCTTGGCCCAGAATAGTGAATTCGTCGTAATTTTGTATCTTGCGCCAGGATTACACTGACCCCTGCCTTGTGAGGATTCAGAGCGCCCTAGATTGATCTTTATAGATGGTATGTTAAACCTGAGCTTAATCCTAGTTTTCATGGCGGGAAGTTTATTCATTGAAATTAGGGCATCACTATTTCACCATGAGGACTAGTCATTTAAAGCTTTTGGGATTTGAATTTGTTTGCATTTGAGGTCTAGTCTTTTGGCTTTGATTTTGGGGTCATTAGCAGCTAGGTGGAAAGGTTTACATATTCGTTCAGTCACTGGTTCACATGTCGTCGTCCGTCGGGTTTCCGTGGTGTCCGCGAAATTTCTATGCACCCGGATTTTCCCGGTTTTGGCTTATTCCGCGGAGTGCAACGATTTCCAAAACACTTCGAGCTGTCCGTGAGAATCCGTCTTGTCCGGATTTTTCTGGTTTTTTCTGTTTGGGTTAATTTCTTTCGATTTTCCAAAGATAGGATTAATGGAGTGAATGCTAAATGCCATTTTCTTGTTGCTAATGAACAAATTACATGATAATCTAATGATCTTTTGGCTGTATTAACAATTTATTTGACTAAGGATGTTTTGGCAGCAAGAATCCGTCTGGGTCAGATTTCTCCGAAATTTCGCCCCGACTGGATTTTCCCGGACTGCTCTATTCTTCCGGATTTTCAAGGATTAGCAATTTGTGATGGATTTTAACTGCCTTATATGATTTTATACTGATCTTTTGGTTGGAATATGAATGATAATTGAATACTCATGATGTCCTTTGTGAATGTAGGCCGAATCAAGCAAGGCAGCTGCAGGAAAGTTCAAAGGTGATACAGAGGGGTCCTCCATCTCTGAGGCAGAAAAACTAAGATTGGATATCAAAAGTCAGTTACCAGAAAGCAAGATATCTTCCGTGTGGTCCGAGGTGTCTAACACCAATGTTGGGGCTTGGAGATATGAAGAGTTTAAGCAGAGGACAGCTGAGAAGAATCCGTCAGTCCTAAGGAATGGCATGATGAAGTCTGGACTAGTGCATGTGGCAGGGTTTCCCCTTGCCATCCAATGTTATGAGTTGATCTTAGAGTGTGCCCGGCAGTGTGATTTTGATACACAAAGGGTTGTCAGTACTGAGGGAAGAGTCTTGGCTAATTTCAGTCCTGTTTCCATTGCTCAAGCCTTTGACATGCCTAAGCTACCTTCAGTGTGTGCTTTAAACATGGACATGGCGAGGACGTATTATGAAAATGAGCCAACCAAAGCTCAGCAGACAATCAACTCTTGGTTAGAAAAGCCAAAGTAACATCATTCTAAACTGCCCAAGCAACTGCATAGAGTTAAATTCAGGTCAGATATCTATGATGCAATAACATTTCTGAGTAGAGTGGCAGGTTTGAAGACTGTTGGAGTATTGGAGAGTTGGATGGTCCATGTGATCACCAAAATTGAACAAGGGACCAACTCCCACTGGGCAGGGCTTATCAGCGCCATCATTGACAAACAGCTGAGGGATGTCCTGGAAACTAAGAGGTTCACCATGTCCTCATATGTCATGTATGTGTTGGCAAGATTCTACCCATTCAAGGGTTTGAATCCACGAGGGACATTTTGGACAGGACATAGTTTATGAAGTATACCCAGAGCTACACCTGGGACACAAAGACTACAGAAGGGCTAATGATGCATTTACAATGCATATCACTAGAATGCTACAAAATGTAGAGCATGTGAGGCTGTCGGACGAAGCAAAAGGATTAATAAAAAACTATGGGGCTTGGTTTATTCAATTTCCTACCTTCACCTACATTAGAATTGATGGATGCCCTATTGCTCCATATAGGTTACCTCGGTATCCTACTGATCACATTGTGCTGTTGGAAATTGTGAGGAAAATATGTGAATTTGATGGCATAGTCAAGAAGGAGAAGCATAAAATAGGCTTCGGTGGGGATTTCCCTCTTGGAATCGGCGTAGCTGAAGTGTGCCCTTCCATTCAATCGGCACACACTGCAGGGGATGAACTGGCAGCATATGGTTTCTCCTTCCATTCCAAAAGAATGAACTTTGATATCATAGGAGAAGTACAAAAGAAAGCTACCAAGGAGTACCGACATAAAGATGACCTAGAAGACTATTGGGACAACATCAAGGATGATTTTGAAACAAGAAAGAAGAGGTACTCGAGGCTTCCTGTGGATGTGATCAGATAATACAATGTCAAGTTGATCCCGGACCAACTAGAGGATGATGGAAACCTGGTACAAGACCATGCCTATGAGGCTGTGAAGGACAGGTCGATCGGGGATATCAACTAGAATGAAGATGAGGTCACAGAGTTGGAGGACCTAATGGCCCCGGTCATGAAATTTACTTCTTCTTGGTTGAGGCACAAGGTCAGGGAACTGGAGAGTGAGAAGGTGACTTGTACCTTCAACTTGATGGGAGACCTCAACCCAATGTCTACTTCAGAGGAATCCGGGGATGATGACCCCAAAGGGAAGACTAAAAGGAGCTCTCCTTTCAAGATAAAGATCAGAGGTCCCAAGGAGAGTGAGCCGAAACCAAAGAGAAAGCCCAAGGGAAAGAAGAGAAGTAGAACTTTGAAGATTGGCAGATCATCTGATGAGGAAGAGTTGGAAAAGGCAGAAGAAGAAAGTACTCCTCCACCGCCAAAAAAGACTAGAACAACCAGGGTCTCAAAGAAGAAGGTTCAAGATGTATCAAAGGATGAGCCTCTGATTGTTGATGTGGAGAGTTCAGGAGGAGAGAAGACCAAATTTTATATGAGGAGATCTAGGACTCCCTCTCCAAAGGACACTATGCAAAAGATGGATCTTCTGCCAAAGTCACCAGTCACGGAGCCACCCAAGGTTGCTTCTCCTCCACCAAGTGTGCATGAGCAAGAGACCCTTGAGGAATATGAAACTAGCGGAGAGGCGGAGCCATTCAAGGAAGGGACACTCTTTGGTGAGGCAGTTGAGCTCGAAGCTGAAGAGGTAGAAAAGTATCCTTCTCCTCTAGTGATGTATGAGGATTCTCTAGAGATTGGCAGAGGGAATGGATCGACTGAGCAGGAGGAAGATATCCCAGTTAGAACCCCATCACCGGTACAGCAAGAGGATGAACCCGAGTCAGGTGACCAAGGTGAGCAATTCCCTGAGAAAGAAAAGGATAAAATGACAAAAAAACAACAGGGAGAAGCAAAAACAGAGGAAATCCGGGTAGAGCTTGTAGCCCCGGACTAGCTTGAAAAAGAAATTGCAAGGAAGAAACAGGTAGTAGTTAAGGACACTCCCTTGGATTGGGATGAAATGTTCTCCAAAATTGGCAAAGGGAGGAAAAAGAAGGCAGCTAAGGTGGTTTCAAAGGTGGAGAGAGATGAGGTGAATAACCAAGTTATCCACATTGCCACCCCTGCTGCGGATAAGACCAGAGAAGAGGTCACTAGTAAAGATTACAATGTGCAAAATATTAACCTAGGACTGGCATCCATGGAGCAGGATATAGAGGAATATGAAGGGTCTAGTACTATGATCATTGGTAGACTAAGGAAGGAGACCTAGACCAAGCATGAGTTGAGAAAGGAGAATGAAAGACTTAGGAAATGCTTGGAAGAGGTGATGAAACCTCTGCAGTCTCTCCACCCATCTTCTTCTACCACTCCTAGCTTTCTACCCAAGGAAACCATCTCTGGGATTGAGAAAATGAAAGCCTCAACTCAAACTGTAGCAGATTGGCTAAAGGATGTGCAGATAAAGGGAGATAGTGCAATCAAGGACATCCTATCCATTGGGAAAGATGCAGTCCAAGCTAAGGAATTGCTAGAATATGTGTTGTCCCAAGACAAGGAAGACATTGACCTCTTATTGCAGAAATCCAAGATTATCACGGAGCATGGTAAGGAACAACTGGCTGTGGATGGGATTCTTCCTTCTTCTAGGCTGAATGAACCCTGGGAATGGTTTGAGGCTCTACAAATTTGGCATAAGGCCATGAAAAAGATCCAAAAATGAAGGAAACAAATAGATGGTGATCTAACCAGTGTTTATGAGGGCTGCATTGCATTCTTTGAGGTCATGACTGTAAGGAGAAAGATTGCTCCTAAATACCTAAGTCTGGAGCAACTCAGAGAATGGTGGCATGAGGTTTATGCTCTAGATGCTGAGAATGCTATAACTGGCCACTAGTTGGATGATGCAGCCACCTACTTGGCAGTAATGGAAAAGTACCAAGCACATAAGGTTGATTGGAATAAGACTGTTGACCAATCAAAAGAGGAGATTAATTCCATTCAATGCAGACTTAAGATCTTGCCTTCACCACCTGTTGCCGAACTGGATGGGGTGTTTTTGAGGGTTCAAGGATCATTGGCCCAGAGCAAGGATAAAGGAGGTGGTATTTAATGCCATTTTAAGATTTGTGCTTCCCTATTATCATAGGGCATGCATTGGACCGGATTGCATTGAGGATTGTGTCAAGGCCGACCTTGATGATAGATGGCATTTAATGTGTGCCTTATTTTGATTTCCTAAGGCTGACTTGTTTTGGGCAATTATTCTTATTTTGTAAATGTTTGGCTGGGCTGACATATCTTGAGATTTGCTATAAAAGGCATTCTTGCCTCATTGTAAGGAGTTAGCTAGAAAAATAATAGAGATAAGTAAGAGTAGAAAAGAGCTAGAGCATTTTGTAATAGAAGTAGTAGTCTGTTTCTTGAAGCAAGTATTGTTACAGAATAGTTGAATTGTTGCAGCATTTTGGTGATCTAATACAATAGATGGCATTGTGGTTTCTCTAGTGAAATCTCTTGTGTTATTTTATCTTGCATGGTTCTTATTGTTCTATCTTTTAGATTGCTTGAAGATTTAGGGTTAGTGTTCAAAATAAGTTAATTTTAGTTTGGTGAATGATGTTCATGATTTCATATTTGGAATGTTTGTAGCAATCTCTGGTCTATACTCCCAGTAACTATCTGATTGTAGTAGGCTGGTGAAGTCAACCTGGACCATATATTTATATGTGCTTAAGTTCGATTGTGGATGAATTTCTATAATTTGAAAATCTATATACCTTAGAAGATTGCACCGTTCTTGTGATATTACATTGTGGGTTAAGCAGGAATTGGTTGTTTGAGGTTGGTCCATTCCAGATATCTGTCATTTACATTGTTCATTCTAGGAAGAGTTTAGACTTTATCATATCCTCGCACCCTTATCTTTTGCTATTTCTTGATCATTTGGTTAAATTTATGATTAAAGATCATCACATTGCAAAATCTGATAAATTGGAAGATACGATTTGCTTGTAGTAAGGTCCCTTTGTGATTACCAACATTTTCACATATTATCTGAGTTGTTTATGCATTGTCATGACCTGACACCTGAGAGACCTTGGGGTGATTTTCAGTGATTTATTGTTGAAAATAACCTTTCAAGAGAGATAGAATATTGCATTCTATCTGAGTTGTTGCTGTGCAGAAAACACCATCAACAAATACCTTGGCATCTTTTAACTGGTCAAAAAAATTATCAATACGGGGAATCATGTATTTGTTCTTGATAGTAACCTTGTTAAGGATCTTGTAATCAATGCATAAACTTAAGGTCCCATCCTTATTTTTCACAAATATAACAGGAGCTCCCCAAGGTGACACACTTGGTCTAATGAAACCCTATTGCAAAAATTCTTCCAATTGGGCTTTTAGCTAATATAAGTTGGTTTTGTTCATCCTGTATGGGGCTTTAGACTGAGGTTCCACTCCTAGTAGCAAATCAATAGAAAAATTAAAAACACGCTTAGGCGGTAGCTCAATCAGGTCAATGAGAAAAACATCCTCAAATTCTTTTAAAATGGGATGATCATTAACTGATGATTTTATCTCATCAAGGTCCTTGACCTTTATTGCATAAATAGTGCATCCCTTTCAGCTTTCCTTCTTTAACTGCATGGTGGAGAGTTGCCTAAGCTCCAGAGGCCTTTTACACCACAAATCTCCACATGGTTTCCTTGATCATCAAGACACCTTATTGATTTCTCTTCACAATCCACAAGGGCCTTATGTTTAGAAAGCCAATTTATTTCTAAAATCACATCATAATATCCCAATGGAGCTACATACAAATTAACTTGCGTTTCGAGACTAAGGAGTTCAAGATCACTACAAAACATGCATTGCTCTACCTTCATCTCTACCCATTTCCCATACTAAAATTTCCACAAATTTTCCATATAGCCCAATCTAACTGATAATTTAGACAACATGAGGATAGGAGTGGCCTGGTAATCTACTTGGCGATTGTCAACCGCCACCTGGATGTGATGTTCATTCCTATTATTCTGTCTGTTAACCCTTTGAGGGAACACACTGGCATTATGCTCACCACCACAGCTATAACAACCCCCATGAGGTTTGTTAGGCCTGTCAAAAAAATCCCTCCTATTATTGTTGTTCTGATTTCCATCATTATAGTTTTGAGGACTACCACCCCTTTTTAAATTTCTAATCTACTTGTTGTTATTTCCTTGGTTACCTTGACTACTCTGATTTCCTTGGTTATTGTTACCTTGGCGATTTCCTTGGGACTTCTTATTACCATACTTGGCTTCCCTTCTTTTCTTGTAGTTTGCAACTTGCTGCATTTTATGTTCCTGTAAAAGTGCCAATTCAAAAGCTTCATCCATGGTAGTGGGTCTATGCATATCCACCTCATTTCCAATTTGAGGCCTAAGCCCCAGAATGAATTTCCAAATTTGAAACCTCTCATCATTTTGGTACTGAGGTTCGTACTTAAGCAAGTGATAGAATTTCTCCCAATATTGAGTCACCGTCATTCCTCCTTGAATGACCACCTGAAATTATGTCATTTTCTTATCAAAATAAGACTGTGGAAGCCACCTCTTCCTGAAAGTCTGCAAGAATTGTTCCCATGCTATCTTGACAGGAAAAAACTCTTTATCATCCCTTTCATTCTCCCACCATGTAGCATCTTCACTTGTGAGCTAGTATGATCCCCATTCTACCTTAGTTTCCTTGGATAGGTTTCGAAGGAAAAAGTACCTTTCCATTTCAATAATCCATGATTTTTCCCCATCACCAAAGGATTTACCATCAAACTTGGGTGGCACAACCGTCTTGAGGTCCTTACGCAATTCTTCAGCTATCTTTGTTAGCTACTTTGATTCTTTTCAACTTTAGGGTTTTCTCCATTTGGTTCATTTTTTATATTTTCACTTTCACCAAGATCAAACCTTGTTGGCCCATTTTGTCTTTCCTGCTCAAGGTTATCAATCCTGGCCTCTTGCCTACTTAAAATTGCCAAAATCTGATCCAACTTATCATTGGGATCACCACGAGATCCTCCTCCCCATTCTCGCTGATAAAATTTACCCTCCATTAGGGTTACCCTAGAAAAACATAACATCAAGCATAGTTAGGCATAGGTCCAAGATTTGAATTTTGCTGCTCTGATACTAGAATGTAATGCTTGAGAAAAGATGTTCATTCAAACACATAATTTTCCATATCTCATTAGATTTGAAGTATAATCAAAGTAAAGGATGTATAGATCAAGATCTTCCTATAAGTGCTCAATAGAAAAATTTAGTAATAAATTTCATTTCATATATGCAAAAGAAATAAATTGCATCAACAACAAAGGTCTTGCACTAATACCTATGTAAATTCCATTTGGATAACAATAAGTTTCCATACATTCATTCATTTAGTTTCAAATAATACATCTATTTCAATGTTACATTAAAATATTTCATTCCAATACATCTATTTGAATGTTACAATATTGTATAGAATGTCAAATAGAGTTACATTTACAAGTGGTATTTTCAAGACTTTCAAAGAAATAATACATGAATACATTTGAAGCATGTGAACCTCTGAACCTCAACCACTGTGACACCACTGGTCTTCTTGCAAGTTGGGGCCAAGAGTGTGATTAAGGATCCTTTTCCGCCCAACCACAAAGTACAATACTTCCTTGGGTTTCTTCCTAACTCGAAGAAATCCCTGACACTACATGAGGAGCCTAGCAACCAGAAACAATAAAGTAGGAGGGAGCTCTCGATGCAATCTTGATGCCTATATGCATTCCTATCACGAGAATCACATATTTCTCACAAACAGGAGGTGGAAGAGACCTATATACATTTGTTTCTAGGCTTTTATTTCCATCTATTTCAATGGTGCATGTGCTTGGCCAAGCATAAATGAATAAAAAAATGATAGTTTTAGAAAGGTAAAACTACTGTCTCTATGGGTCCACCTTCGGCATCCTATTCCGGAAGTTCCTCAAAATACAGTAAATAATGCATTTTCCATCTAAGTTTTCTTTCAATTATACACAATTCTACCTCCAAAGATATTCCATCATCTTTCAATGTTCACACAAAGAATTCCAAAATAGCTTTTCATACATACACTCAGTATGAGAGATTTTTCTATACAATTTCTATTGTAAGTTACTATGCAATTTAAAATCAATCCAAGTTCTATTTTCTAAATTAGTAATTTTGATAGATTCAGAAAAAGAAAGCTACTCTTTTCAGCCTTATAATTAAGAAGTAAATCATAGCACAAAGATTACTTTCCTATTTAATAGGAATATGTCACCAATTTTAATAAGAAATAATTATAAATTAAGTTTAAAGAAAATCAGCAATTTCATACATGATTATTCAAAGAGTCATAAAAATCAGGTTGGCAACTAATCACTCTCCCAGTAGTGATAATAACAATACTATCAACTAATTGAGGTGTAATAATATTTTATATACAACTCTTGTGTTTTATGTTTAGAAAATTCACTAGTTTTAAATGTATTTTCTATAGAATATGTTTGCTAACTAAAATGTTTATCTACAGCTTCTTGTACAGTCTTTTCACTGAGTTTTACAATGATGTATGGTAATTCATTTAGTGCACCATTATTCAGGTACTAAAAATAGTTTGAGAAAAGAAAAATAACATAAATATCATATTTGTATATGAATACAAGTTTTCTATTGTACACAAGTTCATTTTTATACACACACACACACACACACATATATATATATATATATGTTTTACATCTTTCAAAACTTCTTGGTTATGAAAACTTAATGCCTAGATTTGTTCAAGTATTTATTATATATATACACACACACACACATATATATACATGTATATATATACATAATAAATTTATAAATCATTATGTTAAATACATATACACACTGTTGCATTTTCTGTATCATACCAATGACATTGGTTATTGTCTCCTGAAGGAAATAGAGATCTATTTATATGTGTGTGTGTGTATACCCCCTGTTGGCATCAAAATTTCTCAAAGAATTCAAATGCAGACTTACTAAAATTCACAAAGACACAGTTTACAAGTCTTAAGGGGGGCTTGATGCCTCTCCACATGGGAAAGGTGCTTCCTGTGAGGGGGAAACACCTCGTCCATAGGCCAGGTCTTGTGGAGGGCATTGTCCCTCTATAGCGTAGCTCCTTCCCCCATGGGACGAGGCTAGGGTTTATTCCCCCAACATTCTTTTCATAAAAATAAAATAACATAAACTCCAATGATTTGCATATACAGTCGACTATTTTACAATTCTAGAAAATTAAATAATTGTGTATATATAATATATATATATTTATTTATTTATTTATAATATGCACATAGATAATATGTGTGTGTGTGTATATATATATATATATATATATTCAAAATTTCTATATAAAAGATTTAGCAATCAAAAACAAAATTTATGGACCACGGTAGGATAAGGAGAAAAGCCCCAATATGATGATGGAGAAATTGTGCAATTTCTTTCAAATGAATACTAAAGAACGGAAAATTTTCTCAAATTTCACAATTTTGCAAACAACTTCAAACACTTGGTGTATATGCATAATATTGGTCATGTCTAATCCTGACATCTAATTAAATATTTATTATTTAATTAATTTCTCTAAAGTCTTCTACATATGATTAAATTTAATTAATTTAATTATATTGTTCATTCACTTTATTCTTTCACTTTAATTAAATAAATTCAATTTATTTAATTATCACTTTCTTAAGTCCACTTAATTAATTAAATAAATACCATTGTTTATTTAAATTAATTATCACATTTAAGTTTAATTAAATCTTTGATTAAATTAAATTAAATTTCTTTTCTCCTATTTCAAATCTTTCTTATAATTAATTAAATATTTTATTTAATTAATTTCAATTCCACAAATTTAATTAAATATCTCTATTTAATTAAATATCTTTCAAATCTTTTCAAATCATGATTAAATATTTTATTTAATTATGAAATCTTTCAATGTCTTTGAAAATCTTAATTGAATATCTTATTTGATTAAGAAAAATCTTTCATGTCACCTATAAATAAATAATTGAATTTATAATTCATTATTTATCCTCAAAATCTTTCCAAAATTTCATAAAAAGATGATTTTTTACAATTCATCTTTATCATCTCATCTTATCTCTTTTTATAGAAAATAAAAAAAATCTTACTTTCTGTTTTCTTCTATTTTTCTTCAGTTTTATCCATCCTCAATCGTTTGATCTGCTAGGAATTTTCACAGTTATTGATCGTATCAGCCAATCACGAGCTTTCAAAAACTCTATAAATTATAGCACTGTGAATCCAAGCAATGGTTAAAACACATAATAGACGAATTAGAGATTACCTGCATTCTAGCATTCTAGCATTTTAGTATTTTAGCATTGTCATTATCAGCTTTAGTATTCATAGAATTATTGTAATCTTTCATTATAGAAATCATATTTTAGCATTAGAATAAGCATGTCTTAGCATTGCATGCATTCATATTCAATCTCGTTCTCTAGGAAGACCGTTTGCTGAGCTTAGCCCAAGATTTGAGAGCTAGCTGGAATCGACAAAACACTAGAGATAGAGGACGATAGGATGACATCGATAACAAAATACTGAGTTTGCATCTCTATTATTTTAATATTTTGTCTTTGATATAATGTCTTATCAGTGTGTTTGATTCATTTGTTTTTACATATTTATCACGCATAAAAAAATTGATCACACATTTTTGGCGCCCACCGTGGGGCCTTGCCCCATTTTTAACATTTATCTGTAGGTTTTTTGATAGGATTTCACATTCTGGGATTTGGATTTTTGGCAAAATTTTTATTTTTAGCACATATGAGGATTTCTGTAGAGCATACATAGGTTTCTACAGCGCATCTGTGGTTTCTTTCAGTGCTTTTGCAGGTACTTCGGCGCATCTAGGAACTATTCCGGTGCATTTGAGGAAGAGAACTATGCATTTATGGGACAAAATGGTGCATATACCCAACTCAGTTTATTAAAGGTTTCGTAAAAATAAAAAATAAATAGTTGCATTTTCTTTTAGCTCATTTAGGAGTTTTTGTAGCGCATTTGCAAATTTCTGCAACGCATATAGGATCTGTTTTAGCACATTTACTTGTTATTGTTGCACATATAGGTTATCTTTTAGCACATGCAGGTTGTAACTAAATAGGTTTTTGAGTCTGAAGCCTTCTGTAGACAGAACCTTTTTTATGGCTTAAAAAGAACCAATCTAAGATAGTCACATCTGGTTTTAAAAAAAAAGAAGCAACCCTAGGGTAGACATGGATTAAAATGAAGCAATCTAGGATAGTCACCACACATTGGTTTGGCGGTTAAAATGAATCCCATGCTTTCGTGAAGCAACATCTTCCCATAGTTTAGATCATTGTGATTTGGGTTTTTAAAAAGAACATTGTTTACTGTGTTTGTGGCAATAGGTCTATGCTTTCCCCTTAACTAGGTGACTAGAATACTAGAATTTCCTTTTTCATTCATGCAATTTCAATGCTTTATTACATCATGTAGATGGCTTGCTCTTGTGGGAAAAAGTACTCACCCAAGAGGAATGACCCAAGTGGGTTCAAGTCAAAGCCAGACTATTCCACCTCATTATAAAATTTAAAGCAAATCTAGGGAAACCCTCTTTTTTCGGTGGTGTGGAAGATAACCATCCCAAAAGCCTTTGTTCTAAAGGTTGGAGGTCTCATGAGGGATTTTATTATTGCCGCACTGAACGGAAACCCTTACTATGAACCTAGTGTAGTAGCCAGCCGAAGTCAGTTTTTGAATATCATAATAATCACAGTGCAAGGGGAGGGAAGAATCTTCCCCCAAGATACTCACCATATAACTGCCAAGGACCATTTTCTCATGGGATCTGGTATCCACTTCCATCACTCTAAGTATGCACCTGGAAAAGACAAAAACATGAGTGCCCCTTCGGGGGTGACACGATTGTGTGAGTTGATGTAGTTCTAAGATGTGGGTTGTTGATTATTATGATGACCTACTTGAGTACTAAGAGTGAGTTTGCTTGAACTATTTGTCATGTGTAAAACTTGTGAAAACACTTTTTGAAAAACATTTTTTGAAAATACACTTGATGTTTAGTATAGGGCTTAAGAATAATTGTTTTCAAAGTGTTTGATGTGTTTTCAATCACACTAATTTAGATAAAATATCATCCTAAATGAACATACCAAATTTAGGTTGAAACTACTCACAAACTATTCAGAAAATTGCTTTGAGAAACTTTTTTAGCGCATATAAGGTATATTTTAGTGCTTTTAGAGTCTATTTTAGTGCATTGAGTGTTTTAGCGCATACGTTGGCTATTCTAAAAACAACTTTTTGGTCACTGTCACAACATTTTTTTTGTAGCGCATATAGGACACATAGTAACTAATCTTAGACATATTGTAGCACATTTGACCATTTCTCTTGCGCATATCCCTGTTTCTGTAGCGCATTCAGGGCACAAAATAGTGCATCTGTCACTTTTCCTGAATCATTATTTTTGAAAGATTTGAGTTTATAGCATCCTCGGTCCAGTAGCATATCGACATTTTCTCTCATGCTTAGGGAGTGGAAATCTACCAAGTTTGTCAAGAAGTCAATTTCCAATAGAATCAAGAAACCCAAGAAACATCTAGGTTACAACAAGACCTTACAACGAGGAAGTTTTTATACAAGAGTCGAAATGTCTTGCTCCATTACCACAAATTTCTCCATAGATACCAAGATTTTTTTAGGGGATTTACTGATGAATACATTGTAGAGCCTCTAGATTCACAAGCCTATTTTTCAGAGAAGAGCTATGTCACAATTGTAAGGAAACTATGCAGCCATAGAATGACAATTTCCACATAACCCAAATCTAAAAACATGCAAGTAAAATACTCAACATCAACATGTAAGAGAATAGACAAAATACCCATCAAAGATGACACAAGATATACCCTGGGAAAACCCTCAAGAGAGAAAAACCCAGCCTCCAAAAGCATCCACACTCCATGTATTATTCAGCAATGAAAAACCCATTACAATACATCTGCAGAGACTCCATGAACACTTTTGAAGTTCAAGCTATCCATGCATTCCATGTGACCAAGCATGAATCCACACATCCCATGCCATGCTTCAAACCATTACACATGCACAAGCTCAACCTGCTAACCTGCAGCAAGCTGTCCAACCTTTGACCAACTTTTGATCCAACTTTTGATCCAACCCTAAACAACTACCCTTGTGGTTGCTTTTATAGAAACAAGCTCCCACAAAACCACCAAGTGGTATTACATGTGCCCAAAAATACTATATCATGTGACCCCACATTTAATATTGGGTACTTTATTATATTATTATTATTCCCCCAATATTAAATAATTACATTTTACAATTAAGTCCCAATGTTACATACAACAAAGTGGCCCCAACATTATAACTCCTTTTGATGCACGTCCATCTAGGAACCCCTAGGTGCATCACACACATAATAAATAAATAAAATATTACAAACATTATGCAAGGTGTACAACACCCAATCCTAACAATCTCCCACTTGTATACATTGCATAAGGGGTAACAAATAAACTCCATAGGCAACATGTACCATCCTAGAAACCAAGTGCTCCATGTGCTCCATCAAGATACCTATAACAAGAACCAAGGTGACCACCATCTCATCCATGCATGCTCCCATCCTCCACCATGCCAACTGCACTCAGATATGAACACATCCAAAGAGATGTCACACTAACTGTCACAAAGAAGCATAAACTTGCCTCAACCTGATATCTCAAACACAAACACTGAATCCAATATGCACCAGTAGCTATCAAGAATAAATCACCATAGCTGAAATGACACTCACAACAAGTGCCAACATATCCAACTATCCATACCTCCAAGGTATACATAACATAGTAAACTTATGCCAACAACATATCCACCCATAAACCACAATGACAAACTCCATGTGCAAACCTGTCAAAAAGACATACACATCCAAGAGCTCCCACTGCATGGGCAATGTCAAGATGAATGCAAACCTAGAATGAGAACATTCAACGCGTCGCTTTGTTAACATCCCAAAAATGGCACCATCACAAAGGCATACCAAGTCTACTACCAGCATCACATAGAAGTAAACATGTAGTACCAAGGAACATCCACATTGATAAGCAAAACCTGCAAACCAAACACCTGTAGCATGTCCTCCTACACACACCTCTAAATGCCAACTGTGTCAAGTATGATATCCTCCATAATACCCCATAACAAAATCCATAACAACATCCATCCATCCAATCACCAAGATCAAAGATAACATATGTAACTAACATGGATGTAAGCATCTCAAAACAAGAAGATCAAACTCAAAGTAACCATTCCTAAACCAAGGAAATCAACCCAATAAACCATCTCCTAAACTCAACATGTACAAGGAGATAAACATGCCAACACTCCTCAAATGAACCCTCCAGAAACCAAATATCCATGGCTCAAGATCCATATCCATGAGAAGACAAAACCATAAACATAATGCACCTAAAAGAATAATGGGCAATACCTCTCAAGTGAACTGCCGAGTAGACCAAGAGTGGGAAATGAGAATGCTCCTCCAAGATATCCAAGTCATCATGACTCAACCAAGAACACTCTCCTCATTGGTCCATGTTGAACTCACGTCCAACCGAGGTGTAGGCTCCCTCGGACTTCTTGCTAAAACCTCATCAAGAGTAACCATATCAATAACATGTCTCTAACCACAAGAGAACACCAAGCCTCACCTAAGTCTCCAAGTATCCATGAGCACCTGTAACCAATCAATCCATGATAAACACCAAGCAAATGATCAATGTACTCAATACAAAGAGAACCAACCAATATCAAAGTCATAGCTCCAACTGCAGAATCAGGAACATAAACATGAATCCATGATCTCACATCCTCTCAAAAGAAGTTCACATGAATAAATCATCATAACATGCACCATGCCACTACTCTAAACTAGTAATCAAGAGTATACCATGACATAATAACAAAACCATCCTACAACCAAGGATCACCTGTCAAAACAAACAAGTCATAAATAATACCTCAACATCTCCAACACCTAATGTCAAAGAACTCTCACTGTAGCACATAGAATCCAAGATCTCCTCCATGACACCAAAGATCACCTGCTGAAGACAACCATCCATAATAACCAATGGATCCACATCATTGCCAAATGCTCCCACTGAACAGTGATACCGAGCAATCCCATGGCACCATGATGCACAAAACCAACACCGTCATAAGCTCACACAAAAACCTGTGAATCCAAGCTCTCAATGACAACATGATAACCATCCTCTAAAGCAAAAAGATACACCGCCAAACCATCATATCTATCACCGCCAAACCATCACTGTCACAAGCTCCCACTGAACCATGTAACCAAGCTATCCATGACATCGTGATACCAATCTCCTCAAACCAAGAAGATACACCGCCACAACCTAAATTAGGATCCAATCCAACACCACCAATCATGCACCTGTATAAACCATCATAACATGCCAAAGTCTCTAATGCACAAAAAACATCCATGACATCATGATCACCACCAAATGTACCAACAACTCAACCCAAGTGTGTCCACATATCTGCATAATCATAGTCAACTGCATAGATCTCATATCATGACTGTACCTGGTAATACCATCTCACCTCCTCAACATGAAAACCAAATCAACAAACCAAGTGACTAAACCAAGCCACTAAAACTGATCATGCATCAACACTGAAATATCAATGGGCAAAGACAACCCATATCCAAGTCATAGGTGCAACAAGTAAGTATAGACTGCCTACAACATTGCACAACTTGTAGATACAACAATGCAACATACATGTTGATAACCATGTCAAAATTATAATAATCTAAGATGTACAACTAAGCATACAATGAATCCAATATCAAATATCCCAAATCGAACAATCCATAAGCTCACAATATCACCAAAGTCAAAGAAACTCATAAGAAACTTAGATAAGGAAAATAGCAAATAAATCATGCCAAAATATCTCCAAACCTGATCCACTATAAATTACTTTGAACAAGCTTTCTATTGACTATTCGAAGTCCAAAATCCGACTCCGTATGCACCCGATATGCTCTCTCAAAGGTCAAATAGAACAATTGTCTTCCACCAAGTAAAACACCATCAAAACTGTAAAATCATGGAACAACATCTATACCACTGTGTAGTGCTTAGAACCAGCTTTCCAACGACTGTAAGAAGTCAAAAATCCGATGACTTGGGTGAAAGTTATGCCTGTTTGAAAAAAATAGCTATAAAAAGACCAATTACATCCTCTGGTGGCTCTGTGGTGGCGCCCGGGTGGCGCTCCGGTGGTGGGTGGGCGGCGGATTCCAAATCCCATAAAATTTAATTTAATTTTTCATTTTTAAAAACTTACCCCCCCCCCCAGCGGACCTGACCAGAATATCAAATCTGGCTTAATTCCGGTGAATTTTATTTCATTTTAAAAAGTTTTAAAAAAAGACTTAGAAAAAGTCTTTGGTTGGCAGATTTTAATTTTTATAAAAATGTTTTAAAAAAGCCCGTAGGCTATGGCAGTAGGTCGCCGGCATAAAGCCAACCACCGGTACCGGGCTATCGGCTGACAGCGCCGTACTGTCAGTACCGTCGGCCTGTCAGGACCGACAGTCATGGTACTGGCCGGAGTGAGGGGGTCGGGTCCCCCACAAAAGTTATTTCAATTTTTTTTTTTTTGACTTTTGATTTTTAATTTTTTTTCTAATAATTTTTTGTTTATTTTGCAGGTAAAAAATTTCGACCGGATTTTTTTATTTTTTTTCGGATTTTTTTAATATTTTATTTTTTCTGACGACTGTACCGTCGATGTCCGTACAAACGAATAGGGGATGCATTTCTTTTTCAATAACCAAAATAGGGCATGTTATATGTCAAAATTTCTCTCTCAGCCATCCTGAATCCAACTATGAGGTCCATTTTGTCCTAGGAGGTCATCTGTGAAATCTCACCCCCAAAACCCTCATTTAAATGCATGACCAAGAAACCCTATTTTGCCAAAAGTTTTCACACCCCAAATCTGCAAATAACCCATCATAACAACAAACCCAAAACCCTCAGATCTGCAATAAAACACCTGCAAAACCCTATATCTTGCCATTGCCTTTCATTCTCTCATGCAACCTAGGGTTATCCAATCCAATAACCAAAGCTCTGATACCACTTGTAAGGAAACTATGCAGCCATAGAATGACAATTTCCACATAACGCAAATCTGAAAACATGCAAGTAAAATACTCAACATCAACATGCAAGAGAATAGACAACATACCCATCAAAGATGACACAAGATATACCCTGGGAAAACCCTCAAGAGGGAAAAACCCAGCCTCCAAAAGCATCCACACTCCATGTATTATTCAGCAATGAAAAACCCATTACAATACATCTGCAGAGACTCCATGAACACTTTTGAAGTTCAAGCTATCCATGCATTCCATGTGACCAAGCATGAATCCACACATCCCATGCCATGCTTCAAACCCTTACACATGCACAAGCTCAACCTGCTAACCTGCAGCAAACTGTCCAACCTTTGACCAACTTTTGATCCAACTTTTGATCCAACCCTAAACAACTACCCTTGTGGTTGCTTTTATAGAAACAAGCTCCCACAAAACCACCAAGTGGTATTACATGTGCCCAAAAATACTACATCATGTGACCCCACATTTAATATTGGGTACTTTATTGTATTATTATTATTCCCCCAATATTAAATAATTACATTTTACAATTAAGTCCCAATGTTACATACAACAAAGTGGCCCCAACATTATAAATCCTTGTGATGCACGTCCATCTAGGAACCCCTAGGTGCACCACACACATAATAAATAAATAAAATATTACAAACATTATGCAAGGTGTACAACACCCAATCCTAACAATAATGACACAATCACAATCAACATCTTGAGTTCAATTATATACCACAACCTTCTAACAAATATCCAAGACATCCTAGTCAAATCCTTTAGTGAAATAGGCGATTTGATATACTTATCATTCTTCAAGAACAAGGATCAAAATCTTAAAAGTGCACCTTTTAAGCAAATTTCTGATTATTGATTCAACTTCCCCAAATAGGATTCTGACATCCTTTATCATTGGAAGCCACAATCACAAATTAGGAACATCTTTTTTATCATATCATAGGATTCTCATCTTATCAGATCAAAACATCATCATTTTTGCACTTGTCAAACTATGATCTTAAGTCTAGAAGAACATCTCGAAATCATATGCCTATTTTTACAAGATGACAATACAATAAGCTGAAGAAAGCTATTCAACAAGAAGATCATACCCCAAGAACTCAAGAAGAATGTAAAAATAGTGATCCTCTTTATAGTGTGAGTCGAAATCCCCTTTTTGAAGAGAACATGGCCGAAGGAGAAAAAAATTTGTTTACTTCCAACAGAGATATGAGAAAAACCCTTGAAGATGGTGATGATGAACAATAAGAAGAGCATTGCCTCAGAGAAGCTGAGCAAGATCCTAAATTTCACAGAGCATTAGAAAAGATCTTAGAATGCGAAAAAGAAAAATATTTCCTATATTTGGCTAACAAAGGAGCTATGTTGCCTCATGATTTTAATACTGAGAACTTAAAAAAGAATCTTGATGAGACACCCTTGACCAATATTAGTGCCTCGTCTCAACAATTTAAGGCACTTCAAGGGCAAGTTAAAGAACTACAAGGGGAAACCATAATGAATAAATATGATCTTGATGACATCTGTCCATATCCCTTTGATCAACATCTCAACATGATTCTATTTCCTAAGCATTGTGAAATCCCAAAGTTTGATCATTATAACAGGAAATCAGACCCAATTGACCATAATAGGGACTTCCAAAACATGACTTTAGAGTTTTCTCATGAGGATACATACTTAAGGCACTTGTTTCCTTGAAGTCTTGGAGGCCAATCTATGGAATGGTTATTAAAAATGACACCGCCTGTCAAGATATTTGAGGAATTGATTAACAAGTTCATATCACAATATTCCTACAACATACAACACCAAATAACCTTGATTGATATATGCAAGGCTAAGCAAAAACCTGGTGAACCATTCATTACATTTCTTCAGATATGGAGAAGATTGTTCACTAGATATCCACGTCATGTTCCTAAAATGGAAAAGATCACTACCTTCAGAAACAGCTTGGATCAAGAGATGAGTTATTGTCTAAATCTTCATTGTCCTCCCTCTTTTTAGAAATTGATTGAAAATGCAATCACAATTGAAATTGCATTGGTCCAGAGGGGGATAATCAAACTTGAGAAGGAAAATCCTAGCTCTTCAAATCACCACAATGACAAATCTAAGTTTTGGACTCACAACAAAAACATGGTGAATGATGGTGTTGTAGATGCACATCATGTCTCAACTAAGCTAGTTGTTCTTAGTGTTCCTCGCAACAATAACTATAACAATGTCAACTCGATTACGAATCAGGGAAACAATCCTCCTCCTTTGAGGAATAACCCAAATCAAAATTTTGTTCCAAATCAAAATAATCCCAACACTCAAGGATATTGTGGAAACACCAATAACAATTCCTTAGGGAATACATCAAACATGAATCCACAACGATCTTCATTTTTCTCCAATAGAAGAACTTTTACTCCGTTGGATCAATCTCTGGAATCTTCCCTTAAAGACTTGATGGAAAAGAACATTATTACCCTATCGCCTTAACGTAACTTTGAACCCAACGTAAAACCACCATCATGGAATGATGTGTACTATTGTGAATATCACAGGTGTAAGGGCCATCGTACGAATAATTGCCAAGCCTTGAAGAATACTATTCAAGACTTAATAAAAAATGGCACCATCACAATAGAAGGAAATCAACAATCAAATGAAGACCACCAAGAATTTTGAAACCCTTTTCCCAATTATCAAAAGGGTGAGTCTTCTGGAAAAAGTGTGAATCATATCGATGAGAATATAATCAATCATATCTACACTGATAATGAGTGGGTTAATGTTATAAAAGTCGAAGAGAAAACAAAATATGGAGAAGTTAATGTAACAACAAGGGAAAAAGCTAAAGTTTCCCTAAAATGTGCTCCTTCAAAACCCATTGTGCCCCCACCTCAACATCGATATGATTTTATCAATCAACTTGGAAAAACTCAAATCTCTATTTTAGAACTTCTAAAGATTTCCCCAGTGCATAAGGAAATTCTAGACAAGGCCCTCATTGAAACAATTGTATCCACTGATCTGGATGTGGATCGATTTCAAGCCATGGTGGGACACTTTTCCTCACCCACATGCCTCTCATTTTTTGAAAAAGATGATGTTTCCATGACTCATCCCCATAACTCATCACTATACTTAGAAGTCATGATCCACAAGTTTCATGCCAGATGTGTACTAATAGATGGAGGTGTTGGTTTGAACATATGTAAAATGAAATTAATTCAGGATTTAGGATTTTTTGAGGATTCTATTGATCCCAAAAGAAATATTACTATTAAAGCCTATGATGATGAGGAAAGAGCATCCAA
Source organism: Sequoia sempervirens (assembly GCA_007258455.2). Taxonomy (NCBI): domain Eukaryota; kingdom Viridiplantae; phylum Streptophyta; class Pinopsida; order Cupressales; family Cupressaceae; genus Sequoia; species Sequoia sempervirens. The sequence continues at coordinate 64,142,763 of VDFB02086081.1, read as the reverse complement.
GGGTTTAATCATGCTACCGATCAGATTGGGACCTATTATCAAAAATACTTTTTGTCAAGTATTAGACCGTGATCTTGCATACAACATCTTGTTGGGTCATCCTTGGATCCATGAAATGCAAGTTATGTCATCCACATATCATCAATGTCTTAAGTTTCCTTATGACAGACAGTAGATCATGATACCAGCTGAGAATTCTCACAGTCAAACTTGTGCCAACATCAAAGCTGGTCAAGACACTTTGGTTCCCAATAATCGAGAAGCCCCTGCTAGTACTTCTCCAAAAGTTGATACACAAATCAGTCAGCTAACTAGAAGCTTTGACAATCAACTAAGGTTCAAGGATAATGGAGTAGGAGAATATTTCTCTATTTGTCTAATCTCCCTACGTCCCCTCAGTCACATGGACAACCTTCTATCACACAATATCAAATATCTGTAGCATCAACATCAACACAAACACTGACATAACCAATTACAAAGTTTAATGGACAAATTTTTAAAGAGAAATTTCCCATGGAAGATTCTAAGGAAAGAGAAATTAAAAAGTGGCTCTATAAAGATACAAATAAAGATGAAGATGAAGCATTTTTAAACATCAAGCTACCAACAGATCAATATGGTAAAGGATATTCAATCATGCAAAACATGGGCTATGATGGTAATGGTCCTATTGGAAAGCGAAAAGGAGTAGTTAAGCCTATTCACCTACTAGGACTTGCTGCAAAAGATAAGACATGGTTGGGCTATGATACTAACTTAAAAGAAATAACATCCAAACAATTGCATGATATTGTACTCACATTGCAAGAAGGTTTTGATCCAAGGGAAGACTGCTTGACAACAATTTAGAATTTCATTGATAATAACTCTGACATAGACTCTGGAGAATACGAATGGGATACCATCCACAATGATTAATTTTGGAGGGACAAATAGGTTGATGTGATACACAAGTATACACCTACTCTGATCAAAGGAGAAGGGTTAGGGACCCAACCACATGAATCTGAACTACACCGTGACTATGATTCTAGTGATACTGAGTCAGATTTAATCAAACAAGACTATTTTGACGACAATACCATCATTGATCTACCTCATACCTCAGATCCTATAGACACTTCTGTTATGACCATAACCATAGCTGATTTCATGTAGCTTAATGACCTACTACTGCTAATACATCATGATCATTGATTGGGATCTATCTGAACCTCTTGATATACCTATGTTTCCAACTGACAAATCTATCATGAACTTCCTTTCCATAGATGAAGTAAATGATTTTTCCACTAGCCATTTTTGGTGTAGGGTCTTTAATCAGGAGAGTGTCAAGTCTCCTAGCTGCAAAAATAAAAATAAAAAAGAAAGATCTAATGGTGAAAACTAGAATCTGGCAGTGTTAGATCAAACAAAAGATAAAAAAAAAGCATCAGATGGTGAAAACCTATTTAAGGCACCAGATGATGGGATGCTTGAAACTCTCCTAGAGCACTATCATGAGCGATCACCTATCTTGATTGATCCTACAAAAGTAGTTAATCTTGAAACTACAAAAAACCAAGGATTCTACAGTTAGCTGCATCAATGAAAGATAAAGAAGTACCCGAGTTCATGGAATTTCTCAGAGAAAATCAAGTCAACTTTGCCTAGTCTTATGCAGACATGCTAGGTCTTGATCTTGATCTTATAATGCATCAATTTTCCATAAAACCAAGAGTTAAACCTATGAAACAAAAACTTAGAAAGATGCATCCTCATGTTGCACTACTAGTTAAGGAAGAACTTAAGAAACTCCTCGATGTGGGATTTATAAGATCAATTGACTATGCTGAATGGATCTCCAACATTTTTCCTATATCCAAGCCCAACAAAAGTGTTAGAGTATGCAAAAATTTTAGAGATCTTAATAAGGCATGTGCTAGGATGACTTCCCTCTTCCAAGCATTGATACCATAGTTGATCTGATGGCTAGCCATTCCATGTATTCACTAATGGATGGTTTTTATGGTTATAACCAAATCAAGATTGCACTTGAGGACCAGGACAAAACAAATTTCACATGTCCATGGGGGACTTACTGTTGGAATGTCATGCCTTTCAGTTTAAAGAATGTTGGGGCTACATATCAAAGAGCTATGACTACAATTTTTCATGACATGATGCAAACATTCATGGAAGATTATGTCGATGACATATTGGAAAAATCATACACAAGAGAAGGACATCTCGAGGTATTATCCAAAATCTTTGCAAGGTTGGAAAAATTCAAAGTTCGCCTCAACCCTAAGAAATGTGTTTTTGGAGTCACATTTGGAAAGCTCTTGGGATACATCATTTCAGCAAAAGGAATTGAAGTAGATCTTGCTAAAGTACAAGCAATCATGGAAATTCCTCCACCAAAGAATATCAGTCAGTTGAGGTCACTATAGGGACGACTCCAATCTATACGAAGGTTCATTGCACAACTAGCAGATAAATGTCTACCTTTCACACATCTACTACATAAGAAAATTCCTTTCAAATGGGATGATAAGTGTGAAATATCCTTTCAACAAATCAAGCAATATCTAATTAACCCACCAGTTCTAGTACCACCAAATTCGGACAAACCTCTTATCTTATACATTGCTGCAACAAAGATATCTTTGGGGGCATTGTTAGAATAGAAGGATTATACAGGAAAGGAATGTGCCATTTATTATATGAACCAGACACTAACAAGTCATGAACTCAACTACACTTTTATTGAGAAAGCCTACCTAGTAGTGGTATTTTCCTCGTAGAAGTTTTGACACTACATGTTAACTCATACAATCAATCTTGTTTCAAAAATTGATCCACTCATTAAGCAAAGCTACATTGACAGTAATGCTAGCAAAATGGGTTATGATCTTAAGTGAGTTTTATATCCATTATATTTATCACAAAGCAATCAAAGGACAAGTTATCACTGATCAATTGGCTGAAGCACCACTACAAGCAGAGCATCCCATGCACATTGAATTTCTAGATGCTGATGTCTTCACCACAGAATCCAAACAACCATGGTCATTATACTTTGATGGTTCTTTTACCCAACATGGATCGGGGGTAGGCATACTCTTCATCACCCCTCAAGGAAATACCATTCCTTGGTCATATAGGCTAATGTTTCCATGCATCAATAACATAGTCAAATATGAAGCTTTAAGCACTGGACTCAAAATAGCATTGGAATGGAGAATCACAAAATTACACATCTACAGTGACTCACAATTAGTCATTAATCAGATCAATGATGATTATTAGACCAAAGACAACAAACTATTTCCATATAAGAAGATGGTTGAAGATTTCAAGAATTACTTTGTAGAAATCAAGTTCATGCAAATTCCAAGGCTTGATAACAAGGCAGCTGATGCTATGGCCACAATCACATCATTGTTACAACTCCCAAAAAATTAGGCCCACTATGAATTTTTGGTGGAACAATCATTTACGCCTGCCTATGACACACTTGAAAGCCAAACAATTTTCCACTTAGTAGGATCTGATTCAGCTTGGTATGGAAAGATTTATGCCTACCTAAAATACATCTTACCACTTGACTTATTTTGTAATGAAAAGCGTAATTTTATCCGCCAATCCTCTTGCTATACTATTATTGTTGACACTCTCTACCGCCGTGGTCTTGATGGTACTTTACTTTGATGTCTTGAATGTGACAAATCTGACAAGGCTTTATAAGAATTTTATGGTGGCATCTATGGTACTCATTCAAGTGGACTGACCTTATCCAAGAAATTGATTACAATGGGTTACTACTAGCCTACAATGGAGAGGGGATCATTCACTTTTGTCAAGAAGTGCTCTAAATGTCAGATACATGGAAATATCGTTCATGCACTAGCACATGAACTACAACCGTTTACACCAACCTAGCCATTCTCTTAATGGGGGTTAGATCTAGTTGGAAAGATTCATTTGTCATCATCGAATGAACATAAATTCATCATCACAGTGAAAAAGTATTTTACCAAGTGGATTGAGGCAGTTCCTCTCACTAAGGTCACCAGCAAAAAAATCTCACCATTCATACTCAACTATCTCATTTTTTGGTATGGCATTCCGAACTCCATCATCACAGATAATGGAAGACCATTCAAGAATCAAGATGTTGATGAACTTTGTGAGAGATTTCATGTTCAACACAGATACTCAACACCTTATTATCCACAAGGAAATGGCCAAGCAGAGGCCTCGAACAAAACAATACTAAAAATCTTAAAGAAGACTGTGAATGATGCAGGGAAAGATTGGCACGTTCAAGTCAATCCTGCATTATGGGCCTACAGAAATAGCATCAGAACACCAATAGGAGCAACACCGTACACTCTTGTCTATGGAGCATAAGCCATTTTACCACTAGAAGTTGAGGTCTCATCACTAAGGGTATCCTTGAAGGGTCTCATAACAGATGAGGCATATAGATTTTCCCGACTGCAAGAGCTGGAACTTCTTGATGAGAAGAGACAATGAGAAGCTAACCATTTGAAAGCATATCAACATATGATGTCTCGTAGCTACAATCACAGAGTCAAGCCTCACACCTTTGAGGTTGGTGATCTTGTTTTGAAAGAAAACCCACACAATCAACAAGATAGAGAGAAGAAAGGAAAATTTGAACCAAATTGGCTGGGTTCGTACATGGTCATAGCAGTATACGGTTCAGGAGCATATAAACTATCAACGCTAGAAGGGGATTTGTTTGACGAACCCATCAACAACATGCACCTGAAAAAGTATTATGTCTGAAGCAGTTATCCTTATACGAAAAAGTCCTGAAGAAATCCAAAAATAGCAGAAAAAGTCCTAAGAAATCACAAAAACAGCAAAAAAAGTCCTGAAGAAATCACAAAAGTAGCAGAAAAAGTCTTCAAAAATACAAAAAATAAAAATAAAAAAATAAAAAAAGAAATCAGAAAAATGTAATAAACACAAATAGTGAAAATCTAGCAAACAGACACTATTTGTAACCCTACGTCTATTAGTTCATGTTTTGCACTTAGCTTTTTAGCCTTCATGCATCTTTTTATCATCCTGGCATCATAACAACATCATGATGTCACGATTTGCCTTAGGAAATAATGTCTTACCATGGCTTGATCATCGTACATATTCATTTTAGCAAGTTGTTTCAATACTAGGGGCAAATGTTGACATCCTAGGGGCAATCAACTTTCAGAGTTTACCAAAACAGCTAGACAATGACATAGAATCCAATCACACAAAACAAACAATTAAATCACATGAACAACTATCCAATCATTGATCCATATCACAATGGTTTTTCAACAAAATACCATATCATGACTCATATCTGGATGATCTAAAATCTAAATAATGATTGGAATAGCAGTATTATATTTTGAACAATGGTTGTTTGATTTTTGATATCATCTCTCTGGAGCACACTCGATGTATTGAACTAGAGTGGCAAGGAAAGAGGATGATTTTTCTTTGTCTATTGTCTTGAGGTTAACTATCGATTTGGTGCAAATATGTTGTGGGACATGATTTTGAAAACGTATCATTGATGATAGTTCCACATTTGCATCAGAAGGTGGTTAGTCTTCATCTGTTTATGCAAGAAATGCTCAGGTCATCTCGGTTCAATTATACCTTGATGCTTGTGTTCACTTGCTATATCAAAAACCATGAAAGTTGTACTCAGGTCATCATTGGTGCTAATTTCCCCTTTGATGCTTGTACATAATTCCAAAATTTTAAAAATGCTCTATGATGATTCAAGAAAGCTAACAAAAAGGCTCAACAAATGGATAGTTTCATTTAGTTGCATTACATTTAGATCACTGTACATATCTGCATACTAGATTTGCATGAGATTTTTTGGAAGACTAAAGGAACCATCAACAATTGTTATGTCTCTTTGGACTATTTGTGGAGGACATTCAAACATTTGTTTTATCATCATCTTTCTCCATCCTTATTAATCATTATCATTTCATATCATATAGTTTATCCTTTATCATTCATTCTCATATCATTTCGATCCTTTATCATTTCATATCATTCATTTATTTCATATCACTTTCATTTTCACATTATCTATCATTTTTCGTATCATTACCATCTTACTTATCCTTTTCATATCCATGTCATTTCCATTTTACATAGTTGTATTTCATTTACCATCTTCATTCCATTTTCATCTTATCATATTATTACATTTTCATCTTATCATATTATTCAATCTTCATTTTATCATATCATCACATTACATTTTACATATCATCTCATTTCATTACATTTCATCATCTGATTTCCTTACATTTCCTCATATCATATCATTTCATTTCATTATTTCATATCATATAATTTCATTTCATCATGTCATATCATTAAATTTCATTTTATTTTCTCATATCGTTTCGTTTCATTTCATCACATTTCATCATTACATCTCATTACATTTCATATCATGACATTTTATCATATCATTATTTAATCATTTTTTTCATATTCATCATATCATCGTATCATCATTATCCTTTTTTATTCATATCATTATCATTTATCATTTATCATCATTTCAACATATCATATCATTTCTATTCCTCCTTTTATTACATTTCATTTTATTTTACCATTACATTTCATTTTATTACATTACATTTCATTTTATCATCCCATCTCATTTCATTTCATTTTATTATCTCATCATTCTTTTCATATTCATCTTATCATACATTTCATCATTATTAATCCTTTCATATCATTCACATCTTTAATCATTTATCATTTACATCTAATACCATTTATTTTTCATTTTTCATACAACATTTGATTCATATCACATATCACTTCATATCATTTCCTAATTCATATCATACTACAAATTCATAATGCATTTCATAAACACAACATCCATCACATCATCATCATTTATGGCATTTGAACAATCCAAACACAAGAATTTCATACAAACATTACATTTCCACATCATTAGAAAAACATACATTGTCATATTCATATCATATATTACATCATTTAAACACGTGGTATTTTTATCATCATCATCCACCTGCATGTTATCATTAGTACACATCATATTTCATCATCATCATATCATTATCATATCAAATCATCCTGCAAATCATGTTAGTCATTAAATCATCAAAACTACATATCAAAATCCATATCACATAATGAGGAAATAAATGCATAACCATATCAAACCATCATATCAAAAATAAAACACATCATCAAAACTCATCGCTACTGCATATCATCTCTCATCAAAATACATACAAATGTCCAAAAGTCCAATGAAAATGAAAAGTCTAGACAGATATATGAGATATGACCAAAATAAATATACATGCTCCAAGAATATGATGTAAATCAATAATCTTGCATCTATCAATCAAGGATGGCTGGTGGAGCCCCCTGACGGAGCTGGTCTCGAGGATGGTGGCCTGCCACTAGTCCCTCCCTGTCGAGGCCTTGTGACCCCTCTGCTCTATGTCACTGTCTGTGATCTGCACCTAGTCTTGCTGTGGGACCGTGGGAATGGTTGTCTGCACTCAGGAGGACACAACTCTTCATATTAGACTTGATAGTACTCGGTCTCCCTGGCCATCTCAAATCCCTCTGCTATGTCACTGTCCGTGATCTGCACCTAGTCTTGCTGTGGGACCGTGGGAATGGTTGTCTGCACTCAGGAGGACACAACTCTTCATATTAGACTTGATAGTACTCGGTCTCCCTGGCCATCTCAAATCCCTCTGCAATAGCCTCTCGTAGGGATGCACTCTCCACAGTACCCATGAGTCTTTGCACCACACCCTCTGCCTCTATTGCCTGCCATAATGCATCTCTCTCGACAATCAACTGAGCTACCTATGGGTTTGGGGCAGGAGGAGATGCCTATGCCTATGCATGTACCTATGCTTGCGCCTGTGTTTGTGACAACTGTGTCTAGAGTTGTGCTACCAAACCTTCAGCCCGAGCCAACTAGCTTTGCAACTACGCTTGTTGTCCCTACAGTGTCTGTACCTGGGCCTACAGAGTATCTATCTGTCCCTAGTGTGATGTGGAGGAAACCCTGATCACTGTCCTCCATCTAATCCCAGTCCTAAGCCTCCGCATAATCCGCACACTACCCAAAAAAGTTTGGCCTCGGTCTCACTGGCCTATGCTCACACCTCTGCCCTCTCCATTGTCATCTCCATCACTACCATCTAAGCTCCCCTCCTCTCCACTCCCATCCTTTCCCCCAACCATTGCCTGCTCACCACCTGCCACATCCTCCTATCTCCCAACCCCTGGCTGAGGTACCACCAAAATGGGTGTCGGCTCATCGGGACATGTAAATCATGGAAATGGATGTGTGTGATAGTATGCTGAATACTCCTCTGACATACCAACATCCATAATATTAGGTCTCAGATCCCACACCTCAGGCTACAGTGCAATATACTCTGTATAAGTGACCTAGTAAGCAATGCAAGTACCCCATCCAGGCTCATCCTTGCACCATCCATAGTGTGCAACACCCTGTGGCATACCCTATGTAAACCCAAATTTTCTTTATACTCGTAGGGCCAAAAATCTCTCTATGATGAATGGTGTGCGGTCTATCAAAAATTGAGGAATACCTACAAATGGCATCTCTAGGTGATCTATATCCCAAACATCACAATCAATATACGACCTCCATATCACCACATCCATGTCATCCAGCGTCCATCTCCAATACTCCACCTTTCCCAACTTGGGCTGGACAAGTGCAAATGAATAAGCATATGCATATGGCCTACCTGGCAGCCTAGCTCTCGGACATAGTGGTTTGGTAATCACAATATGCTCCCATGCCCAAATCTGGAGCAACGTGACACTGTAAGACAAACTCGATGATCCTCTATATGCAACCTGGTGCAAGTAATGATACAGATGAGCTATCATGCAACTCCCCTAGGAATATCGCCTTGACTGACCTAACATCTGCTCAATAATCCTCCCCCATCCAACTGATAGCCCCTTTGACCGGCGATCCAGACAAAGGAAGCCTTTGATGAAAACAACTAACACTACAGGTAAGGCCAGATAACCTCTAAATTTTTCCCACTGCACCCAGTACCTTGCTATATCTGCATTGCCATACACCCTCCTCAATGCATTTTTCCCACCCAACTCCTTGTGATCATAGAACACAAGGGAACCTACCACCGGGATCCCCAAAATCCTGTACACATCCTCTGGGGTCACCATCAACTCTCCAGTTGACAAATGAAATGTGTTATGCTTAGAGTGCCATCTCTCTGCTAATGTAGTCAACAATCCCCTATTGACCCGAATAGGCAGCATCGCCAACAAGGATCCCAATCCACAACTCACTATAAACTACACATCGGCCGGAGTCAAATCCTGAATTCTATCACAACCCATGGGGAAATGCTCTCTAATATGGAGGTTTTTGAAAACCTCCACTTTTTGGACATCACAAGGCCAATCAATCAGACTCATATCATCAATTCATATCAAAGAAATATATCTACCTCAACCAAATTCATATCAAAGGATCCATATCAATCAAATGACACATATCCAGCTCATAATGAAAGGAAATCATATCCGACCATCAATACAAAATCTATCTATTGGCATATCAAATCAATCTATTCTATTACTATTTGTTCTCTATCGTAGGAAGCAAATTTATCAACAAGCAATATCATAATCCTATTTGTACTTCAATCATGAATGCAAATATGTTTCACTCAAATCAATCTGTTATTTTTTTCTATCGCCGAAAGCAAATTTATCAAAATTAATATCAATCATCTTCTCTTTGTTTTTCATTCTTTTGGAAACAAAGTTATCAGCTATCTACTCTTTTTTTTCTATTTTGGGAAGCAAAGTTATCAATTTATCAACATGATGACATGACAATTTCACTATCTATTGACCAAGGAAGCAATAATTCATCATCATTTTCATCATCAGGCATTTTGTCTATTTTCTTAAAAGTGCTACTCTATGGCCTAAAAGTGCTAAAACCCTAAATGTGCTACAGTTTCCCTCATATGTGCTACAAATCCAGATGCGTGGTTCTATGCCCTGAATGTGCTACATCATTTCCTAAAAGTGCTATTTCCCCAAAAGCGCTACTTCATTCCTCAAATGTGCTCTTTCACCCCCTGGATGTGCTAAAACCCTATAAGCACTAATCTACAACCTAAATGTGCTAATGTACCCAATTTAACCATAGCCACCTATAAGCGCTACTTTATTTATTGAATGTGCTACAATGCTAAAATCCTATAAGCGCTATTTTATCTCCTATAAGCACTACAAAAATCTTTGAATGCGCTAAACTATTTTCTAAAAGTGCTAAAATGGAAAATTTAAACCTAAAACCAGATTCAAATGCATAAAAAATTGACTAAAACAAAACATTTCAACATCAGAAGGTCTAAATTGACTCACCAGCGGTCTGTACGTTGTTGGTCACTGATATCGACGGGACCGCTCGAATCTATGTCGGTGGTATGGGATCTTCATCGCGCCATGTCGCCATCAAAGAAAAAGGTTTCTTGCAAGTCAAAAAGTGAAAATAACTCACCTTTTTACCTTTTTACCTTTTAAGGGTAAACCCAAGTGGGTTTTTGGTGGCATTTTTTTAACTGGGGCATTTTCTTGTCATCATTTATTGGGAGCTAAATCACTGTGTCCCTTTCATCACCTGACTTTCATCATCCAACATTTTTTTTACCATCAATGATTTACCTCCTGAGGGGGCATCATCAATATTGATGTGATCCAAAGAATTTTATCCTATTCTAACGTGCAAACTAACTAAAAATGCGAATGATAAAAGACCAAGAACACCTCAAGATTAGCCTAAAGAGAGATAGAACAAGAAGGAAAATGGACAAAACGAAATACAAATGATTTCACCTTCTTTGCTGTTGATGTCTCCTTAATTGACCCTTGCTTGGGATGATTTTGTGTGCTCCTTAGATGATTGCTTGAGTGACTAAATGCAATATTAGATGTGCAAAATGATTAAAAAAGATGGCTAAATGATGGCAAAGGATTGGGAATGCAAATTGGCAGCATGTAGTTATGAAAATCCAAAGTGTTGAAAATGCCCTTGAGGAGGGGGTATTTATAGGAGAATTTGAATTCTCTAAAGAATTCAACGGTCAAGATTGCTCCAACAAGGCCAAGATGAAGGGCTATGGTGGGTTGAGAACCCACAAGCCCTCACATCTTGACATGTGGAGGGTGAAGTGGCCAAGGGGATATGAGATGGAGGTGAGGTGTCAAAAAGGTACATGAGGTGGAGGAAGGACAAGCACCTTGGGGAGTGAGAAGATTTTCACAAAAAGGGATTTCTTGTCCCCAAGTGGGAGTGAAAGGGACATTTGAGGAATTTTGGAATTCCTCAAAAATCTACATGGGAAAAGGAAAGGTGGTTGGGAAATAAATGTGAATTAAAAATTCACATTCTTAGGAAAGTCTAAAGATAAAAGGTGGGCTCCAAAAAGGTGGGACTTGGTCACATGTGGAGATTGTGACAAGTCCAAGGTTCTAGAAGCCTTGGAAGGATGGAATGTGAATTAAAAATTCACATATAAGAGAGGGGAATCTAGGAAGAATAAAAAGGAATTAAAAATTCCTTGGGGAATGATTAGGTTTTAATTAATCAGTAATTATAAGATAAATGAGGATTAGAAGCCAACTTGCAAAAGTTGGAGGATGTGACACATCCTAATCAAGGATTAGGCATGTGCACATCCCTAATGAAGAAATTAGGAGATGGATTAGGATTAGATGAAAATGACATGTGAGGAATTAAATAAATGTAATATTTATTTAATTTATTTGATGAAAAGGAGGATTAAAAGAATATTAAAATTAACTTGGATAGGAGGATGTTTAGACGAAAAGTGATAAATTTGGATAACTTAAGTGTCCAAATTTGGATTCTACATTTTGCCCCTCTTTGAGATGGTGCTATGAAGTAGCATCATTTCAAAGAAATATTAGAAGAAGATAGAGATGAGTCATCAAAGGGATGACGATGGGGGTGAAGATGAAGAGTAGGGATTGAGGATTGAGAGGACAGGTTGAAGAGAACACGTGTGTGCTCTTGAAATAGATGATGTGATGCAAGGGGAGATGAGGAAGATGATGCAAGGTGATGGTGATGTTGCCCCAGTCAAGGTACAAGCCAAAATGGGTTGATGATGGATGGAGTGTTGTCAATGAGGGAATGAAGGGTCCCAAAACAACATGAGGATAGGGAAGGATACATGCCACTGAGTGGTATTGATGAGGGAAGGATACATCCCAAAACACCACTAAAGGATAGGGAGGAATACCTCACGATGATGATGAAAGTGTTGTTGATGAGGGAAGGATACATCCCAAAACAACACCAAAGGGATAGGGAAGGATACTAATGGATGATGATGAGGAAAGTGTTGTTGATGAGGGAAGGATACATTCCAAAACAACACCAAAGGGATAGGGAAGGATACTAATAAATGATGATGATGAAAGTGTTGTTGATGAGGGAAGGATACATCCCAAAACAATACCAAAGGGATAGGGAAGGATACTAATGGATGATGATGATGATGGGTCAAGGCTAGTAATGAGACTGGGGAAAAGACCAAGGATTTGATTAGGTGATTTGTACAAGATTGAACAGACGAGGAGAAGATTGATATGTGAGATGGAGAGAAGGATCTTAATATTTGGTTTGATATCCAAAGATTTGGACTATAGCTGGACGAAAGCTCAGATTAGGGGTTTGGTTAAGCTCAGATTGGGATAAGATGAAAGCTCAGATGAGGATTGGATTGAAGACCAGAATGAGTGAAGGAGATGAATGGATTGATTCTACACCGAGTTTCAGGGTTTAGAGGGTGTAAAGTGTTGACAATAAGATTTTCCCCGATTTGGCAATTTTCAAAAATTATCAAATTTTGCCATTTTAGGAAACCTTGCGGATATACTTTTAGAAGTCCAATTTTTTTCCACGAAATACCCAATATTGAGATGGGATGAATTGCCAACTAACATCTCAAATTTGAGATATTCATTTCGAGTTATGAGCGAAAATATTTTTTTAAAATGCTGGAAAAAAATATTAAATTGGGATTTTGAGGGTCAAGATGAAAGTTTGAGGCCCCAAAAATGTGTCAAAACGGGTTTCAATAGCTTTCAAGGAAATCAGCTAGAAATCCACTCGTTATCTTGTAACGCAACTACCCGTCAAATTTCAGCTCAAACGGACACCCGAGTCAAAAGTTATGGCCTCCGGAAGTGTCGGTGTAAAAATCAAAAATCAATTTTGAAAATTTCAAGACATGGGTTTTGTTCGTTAGGAAAAATAAGGAAATGGGTCAGAATTGGTTTTTTGAAAAAGATAGTAAAAATATGAATTTTGGGGGACAAAGGTTGGCGGGGTAGGGGCGTTGCCGCCCTCGCCCGGGGCGCTGCTGCCCCGATGCGGGGGCACTGCCGCCACCCCACTACGGCCGAGGGCCCGCCTGCGCCACCTAGCGCCTTGCCCGCGGGCAACGCCGCACCGCGGGGGGAAGAGAAAGGGGGAAGAGATACATGGGGGGATTTATGAAAAAGGATGAAAGGAAGGGGAAAAATGCAAGGTGATGAAATGGAAAATGAAATGCAATCCTAATGCAATTTGCCATCTTCGGAGCACTAATTTTTGCTATAGCATAAGACACAAGACACTAAGGTATGAAGAACCAAGGCGAGTTAGTGTCTAATGTATAAAACGAACACAACAGACAAGAAGGCTATCCCAACACCCCAAAGTCACAAAGACCTTGGTCGGGCAGGTATTGAGATAACCACAAGCACAAAAGGATGCCCCAGCATAACACAAGACCTCAGGGATCTTGGTGGGTACTATGTGGGACAACCAAGAAGACACAAATAGACATAAAAAGATCAAGATATGCCCCTATGTTGACCAATCAAAACACACTATAATATGATGGATTATGGCGGTCTTGACAAATGATGATAGGGAGCTCAAATGATAAACAAAATCCAAAAGCATCGAAAGATTGCAATCAATTTCAAATGTCCTTTACCATAGGATCAAGGGGATAGATGGGATTGATGAGGTCTGTTAGGAAGGATGCATCCTGTTGAGACCAAAGATGATGGATATTAAAAGATCGTTATGACGCGGGATGTTCAAAATCGATTGGATCTCATGATACAAGTGGATCTTGTTTGTTAAAAACTAGTTAGATAAGGGCATAGCTTGATGGCATGACACAAGGAAGACAAGACATGGGACTGACACACCCTAAAGACCTAGGGGCTCAGGGGGCCGATCAAAGATTAGCCTTGCCTACGTGAAAGCACAGAGCCCTCGTAGTTCAGTGAAAGGTGGATGACTGACCAAGATGGAGACATTGATGGATGGTAAAGATAGGATGGACAAAATGAGAAAGACCGATGATAGATGATAGAAGAGCAAAGTGGACAATGAAGATTGATGATGGAACCTCGGGGGCAGATCAAATGATTGACCTTGCCTACGTGAAAGCGCAGGGGTAACGTAGTTCGACAAGACCAAAGGTAAACAATGGATAAAGGATGATAAGATGATAGGATAAGTGGATAAAAAGATGGGACCGATATGACAAGATAGGATAGACCTGTTGGATTGGATAGGATGATAACGATCACATAAAGCTTAGGGATGGGATAGTTATCCAAGGCAGTAAAATGACTTGGGAGGATGATATGATAGATAGATGAGTGATGAAAAGTGATAGGGGATTGAAAAGATGTGCAAAAGAAGCAGGGGTGATGACGATGAGATAAATGGCATTGGGTTGCATAGGGGGAGGCCTATAGCCAGATACCAATGACAAGGGATTGTGAGATGGGATGAGGATAAAGATAAAAGAATGGATAGAGATATAGGGATGGGGGATGGAAGGGGTTGTTTGGAGGGATGGAAATATAAGGATTGGGAGATGAAGATAAGGATGGGGAGATGGAAGGGATGTTGTGATAGATAGATAGGGACATAAGGATTGGGATATGAAAGGTATGCTAGGATAGATGATGTCTCCAAGGATTATGTCACAAAGGAAGCAGATGCCCCCACTCTAGATATGTCATATATGAGGAGGCATGAGGGATAAAAGACAAGTGGATGGGAAAATAAAGGAGATAACTAGATGAGGATAGGATGGGTGGCTAAGGAATATGATAGAGCATGGATGAAGGGAATATATACCAATAGGTGTCCAAAGCATGCATAGATAGGTGCCCCTATTTTGATCAAGATCACAAGAAGGATGGAGGGAATGGGAGATAAATGAGATATGATGGTAGGATGTGGAAGATAGGTGGGATGGGGGGATTTATGAGGAGGATGGATAACAGGAAGACGGGTGCATAGCTGGAAGCATAGCGGATGGAGGGAATGCATATCAGGAAGTTGCCCCCAAGTACAGATGGGGATTTTATGCATGACGCCTGTTTGCCAGGTTTTCATCATGGTACTTATCCAAGGCGCTTGTTTGCCAAGTTTTCACCACTGGACGAATTATTTCTCTTTTTTTTTGTGATTTTTTTGATCTTTTGAATTTTTATGGATTTTTGGACTTTTTGGATTTTTGTGGATTTTTGGACTTTTTTTTTTGTGGATAGCAAGGGGATGAAAATGGGTAAGAATAGGGATTTTGATAAGGGGATTTAGAAGACATGCGATAAGGATATAGATGAAGGACTCAAGTATCAAGTTCTATACGAGGTATTAAGAGCCCATGTTCAAACCGACTGTTGGATGTTGGTACAACCTTATTAGGATAAATGGATTATGTATGAGGATGAATTAAAGGGATTTGATGGGGTTGATACATGGGATAATGGATGAGATGCTGGAAAGGGTATGGATAGAATGATGGGGTGGATATGTGATGGGGAGATGTGTTCAGGACCAACATTGGCACATGTGGTGGTGGATGTGGAAAGATAATAGGATTAAGGGATGGAGAATGTGGGGATAATGGAAGAGATGGAATGGTGAATTTCGGGACATAAGGACCCAAAACAAATTAGGAGATGAAAGGGGGTATGATTAGCTTTTGGATTAGCAACTTTGGATGTTTTTACAGATTTTTCATGTGATGGCAGTGCATCTTTTTTCTTTGGGATCCACATGGTTTTGATCTTTGCTTTGGTGGGCCTTTGTGGCCTATGGATTTGATGTAGATTTAGATTTTTCTTCTCTTCACCATTTCTTTTAGAGGGGACATGGGGAGTCAGAGATTCATGTGGATGCTTAGATTTATGCATTTTTTCTTTAACAGCCAAAGTGCTTTTAGTAGCAATGGGATGGGTGTGAGGAAATGGATGATATGGAGTGATGGGGATAGGAGAATGGGGATTATGTGTAGATGGAGGGTTTTTAGGTATGTGCCTTTGTTGATCCTGACTAGGATGTTTATGATGGATGACATGGATAGGTGCTGAATGGATGAAAGGATGAGATGGAGGAGGTGATCTTGGGATATATGGACCCAAGATGGATGGAGCAAATGAAGGATGGGATATGGTGGATGGAGGGATGTAAGGACCCAAAATGGATGGAACAGATGAAGGAGGGATATGGACGGTGGTTTTGAGGTGATACGATAGAGGAGGGATGGCAACATATGATCTAGTGGGGCGATGGGAAGAGCTGACATTTCTTTTGGAAAAGGTTCGTTGAGGACGTCTGGAGGTTGTACCAACATCTTTAGATTGTGAGTCTTGGGAAATAGGTCCAAGACCTTGCATGCAGACTTGTTCTTGGACTTGGATGGGCTCTAAAATACCTTGCTCATGAAGGCCTAGACCTTTTCCTTGATAGTTCATTTTCTTGAGCATGCGATCCATGATAGGATTTGTGTTATTCTAAAAACATGATGTGAGTCCATTATTAGGTGGAGGATGATGGGTGGTAAATACACTATGCTTTTCTTCTATGAGGAGGCCACCATGGAAGAATGTGAGAGTACCAAGGGGATATGCAAGCGGTGTAGGTATATTAGTTTTAGGCGATGATGGGGGATCATGAGAGGGAGATGGTGGGATAGCAGCATGTGGATAGGTGATATCAGGAGAGGGATTAGGGGCCACGATAGGATTTGGATTTGTGGTAGTGGGATCATGTAATGGAGATGGAGATGGAGTGGGGGAAGCTTGAATGACAAGGGGATTATGGGATGGAATGGATGGGGGACTGTGATCTTGAGGTGGACTAGATGGGATGGTAGGATCTTGATCCGGAGAAGGGGATATGTTGGCATGCTTTGGGTTAGACTCTTGGCATGACTCATCATGTGCGGGAGGCATGATAATGGAGTCTTGTTGGGACTCTTCAAGTGGGGAAGATGGAGGGATGGAAGATTCGATGCAGTTATCGGAATGGATTTTGGTGCTACTATGGGTGGTAACATCAATAATAGGTGTGGTAGGGAGAAGGGTCTCATCACTAGTGACCGAGGATGATGGATCTAGATGGCATGGTTTCATGACTTCAAGATGTGGAGTTGGGGATGGCTTCTTTGTAATGAGTCCTTGGAGAACTTCTAAAATGAGAGACTTGCATATGGTTGGCTTGGCTGGGGTGGTAGAAATGGATGAGGGATTATGGATTGGTGGACTAGGGTTAGATGGAGCAATGGGATTGAATGTAGGACTATGAGTAGATGGGGGATTAGGAGTAGATGGAGGACTAGGAGTAGATGGATGAATGGGATTGGATAGAGGACTAGGAGTAGATGGAGGACTAGGAGTAGATGGATGAATGGGATTGGATGGAGGACTAGGAGTAGATGGGGGACTAGGATTGGATGGAGGGTTAAGGTAAGGATATTGGAGTGGTGAATTAAGATAGGGGGACATGGATTGTGGATTAGGACAAGAGGACATAGGTGGTGTAGTGGGACAAGAGGATGTGGGGGATGGATTATAATAAAGGTATTTGGATGATGGATTAGGATGAGGATATGTGGATGTAGGATTAAGGTAAAAGGGTGTGGAAGTAGGATTAGTATGGGAAGATTGGGAAAGAGGACTACGATAGGGGGACATGGATGGGGAATTGTAATAGGAGTATTGGGATGGAAAATTAGGATAAGAGGATGTAGATATTGTATAAGAGGATGATGTAGATGAAGGACATGACAAATATGGGGATGAAGAAGATATTGGATATCCCTTGTCAAAGGTGGCATAAGGAGCATGATTAGGCATGGATGAAGACATAGCGGGATAACTGGAAGGGGTGATTGGATTGTGGAAAGTGGATGGAGAAAGCTTACTAGTGATGATAGCATCAAGGGGATCTACGTCATATTCTTCTTGATCGACAAGACTTTCGTTATCGTCGTCCACGTAATTAGGGTTTCCCTTGACTACTATTGATGGAGGATGAGGACTCATGATAGTGAAATGATAAAAAAGATGGATAAAAGGTTTTGGATGGGAATGGATTAAAGTTCAAATTGGGATTTTAGTCAAGCTCATATTAGAATTGGACAAAAGCTCAGATTAGGATGATTGGATGGGATTGCTTTTGATTTTGATGGGATTCGGTAGGCAGATGATTGGATCGGGTAGATGATTTGATGAATTTGATTAAAGTACTAGATTAGTTTGATTGGATAGGATCAAATGATTAGATGATGTTGATTGGTTAATTATGATTGGATGAACTTGATCAGATTGGTGTTTTTGGATTGATTAGATGATTGGAGGAATGGATTGGTTTGATTAGATAGGAAGAAATAAAAGGTACCACTAGATAAGGCTCAAAAAATTAAGAAATTTTGGTTTTTGGACGAAGTCGATCCGATGCACGACTCGTAAACGATGGCCTTGGGAAGTTAAAGGGGCGTAGTCAGCATTCTGCAGCAAATCAGGGGCGTAGCCAGCAAAATCAGGGGTGTTGGCAACTTTCTACAGTAAATCAGGGGCATAGCTAGCAAAATCAGGGGCGTTGACAGCTTTCTGCAACAAATTAGGGGCGCTGCCGCCTTTCTGCAGTAAATCAGGGGCGCTGCCGCCTTTCTGTGGTAAGGCAGAGTTTGGTTTTGATGGCAATGGCTATGGCAAGGATGCAAAATGATAAAGTAAGACCAAAGTATCAAAAATTTGACAAATTTTTTCACAAAGAAACACTTCAAGCAAGCACAATATTATGATTAATATTAAGGGTATGGCCAGGCAAGGTCTTAATCTAGGATGTACAAGGCTTCTAGGGAGTCTTTGATATACTCTCGGTACGTGATGCACAACCGTGAACACCAGTCCATCACAAGCGTGAGTCAGGAACCCTAGCGAGATACTGAAAGGCTCAGACCAACTCTTCACATCTATCTAGGTATCACCCTAGCTTCGACGCTCCACCAATTACAATGCAACTGGATTGGGGTACAACTTTCGTTCTCCCCCCTTTATATACCCCGCCGATATGTGTGGTTGGAATCATCCCTTGGGGTGATGAAATCTCCAAGTAGGTCCCACTAAAAAGAAGACACTAATAGTTTTCAACTACTCCCCAGGCTCACATGAAGTGAAAGGGGAAAGTGAAAACAAATTAATGCCCCCTTGGGTAACACAAAAATAAACAATCACAACAAACAATGAAGTTTTATTCCCCCTAATTAAACTATATTCCAAAATAGCAAAGATAGTTTTCAAAAATTTGATCAAATAGATGGTCCTGCAAGCAAATGTTAGCTATCTTCTTCTTCGCTCTTGATCAATTACACCCTAATACACTGCAAAATGTTAGCGAAAAAAAATAATATCCTTGCCAAAACAATGTTAGAGAGTTATCACGTGAAAACAGCAAAAAACTAGAGCAAAAATGAAGCCAAAATGCCTATTTTACCTTGCAAACTGTGCTATTTTGGGGCGCTGCCACCTTTCTGCAGAGGCACTGTCACCTTTCTACGAGGGCGCTGCTGCCTTTCTGCGAGGGCGCTACCGCCTTTCTGCAACAAACTTTGTCAGATTCAAAAAAAATGGAAAGTTGTGCCCCTCCCCCCGCAAGAAAGGTGTTAGAAAAACCTTCTAAATATGTCCCTAACTGTAGCAAATGTGTTGGAATAAAACTTTCAGGTGTGAGGCACTGCTGCCTTTCTACAGTGGCCAAGAGGGTGCTGCCACCTTTTTGCGGTAGGGAAGAGGGCGTTGCTGCCTTTCTGCGGTAAAGCAGAGGGCGTTGCCACCTTTTTGCGAGCTTTTCCTGCAAAATTCTTAACCAAAAGGGAAGTTAAATGCAAAAACCCATTTGTGGGTCCCACTGGGCATGCCAGAAATGTGATCCAAAGAATTTTATCCTATTCTAATGTGCAAACTAACTAAAAATGCGAATGATAAAAAATCAAGGACACATCAAGATTAGCCTAAAGAGAGATAGAACAAGAAGGAAAATGGACAAAATGAAATACAAATGATTTCACCTTCCTTGCTGTTGATGTCTCCTTGATTGGCCCTTGCTTGGGATGATTTTGTGTGCTCCTTAGATGATTGCTTGAGTGACTAAATGCAATATTAGATGTGCAAAATGATTAAAAGAGATGGCTATATGATGGTAAAGGATTGAGAATGCAAATTGGCAGCATGTAGTTATGAAAATCCAAAGTGTTGAAAATGCCCTTGAGGAGGGGGTATTTATAGGAGAATTTGAATCCTCTAGAGAATTCAACGGTCAAGATTGCTCCAACAAGGCCAAGATGAAGGGCTATGGTGGGTTGAGAACCCACAAGCCCTCACATCTTGACATGTGGAGGGTGAAGTGGCCAAGGGGATATGAGATGGAGGTGAGGTGTCAAAAAGGTACATGAGGTGGAGGAAGGACAAGCACCTTGGGGAGTGAGAAGATTTTCACAAAAAGGGATTTCTTGTCCCCAAGTGGGAGTGAAAGGGACATTTGAGGAATTTTAGAATTTCTCAAAAATCTACATGGGAAAAAGAAAGGTGGTTGGGGAAATAAATGTGAATTAAAAAATTCACATTCTTAGGAAAGTCTAAAAGATAAAAGGTGGGCTCCAAAAAGGTGGGACTTGGTCACATGTGAGATTGTGACAAGTCCAAGGTTCTAGAAGCCTTGGAAGGATGGAATGTGAATTAAAAATTCACATATAGGAGAGTGGAATCTAGAAAGAATAAAAAGGAATTAAAAATTCCTTGGGGAATGATTAGGTTTTAATTAATCAGTAATTATAAGATAAATGAGGATTAGAAGCCAACTTGCAAAAGTTGGAGGATGTGACACATCCTAATCAAGGATTAGGCATGTGCACATCCCTAATGAAGAAATTAGGAGATGGATTAGGATTAGATGAAAATGACATGTGAGGAATTAAATAAATGTAATATTTATTTAATTTATTTGATGAAAGGAGGATTAAAGAGGGTAAAGGTATTTAATTATTAATTAAATACCTTAGGGATTTGAGAATTAAAGATATTAATTAAATAATAGTAATATTACTTAATTAACTCAGATAGGAGGATGTTTAGACGAAAAAGTGATAAATTTGGATAACTTAAGTGTCCAAATTTGGATGTCTACAATTGGAACATATCAGAGTCAGATCAGGGGCATATCAGTTAAATTTTTTTTTAATCAAGGGAAAAATCAAACACAACAAATTTTGAAAGCAAGAATATTTTCTTTAAAGCAATGCGTTTCACACATCACTTCAAAGAGGGGCAAAATGTATATGCATAAAATTGGTCATGTCTAATCCTGGAATTTAATTAAATATTTATTATTTAATTAATTTCTCTAAAGTCTTCTACATATGATTAAATTTAATTAATTTAATTATATTTTTCATTCACTTTATTCTTCCACTTTAATTAAATAAAATCATTTTATTTAATTCACTTTCTTAAGTCCACTTAATGAATTAAATAAATACCATTGTTTATTTAAATTAATTATCACATTTAAGTTTAATTAAATCTTTGATTTAATTAAATTAAATTTCTTTTCTCCTATTTCAAATCTTTCTTCTAATTAATTAAATATTTTATTTAATTAATTTCAATTCCACAAATTTAATTAAATATCTCTATTTAATTAAATATCTTTCAAATCTTTTCAAATTATAATTAAATATTTTATTTAATTATGAAATCTTTCATTATCTTTCAAAATCTTAATTGAATATCTTATTTGATTAAGAAAAATCTTCCATGTCACCTATAAATAAATAATTGAATTTATAATTCATTATTTATCCTCAAAATCTTTCCAAAATTTCATAAAAAGATGATTTTTTACAATTCATCTTTATCATCTCATCTTATCTCTTTTTACAGAAAAGAAAACAAATCTTGCTTTTTGTTTTCTTCTATTTTTCTTCAGTCTTATCCATCCTCAAGCGTTCGATCAGCCAGGAATTTTCATAGTCATTGATCGTATCAGCCAATCAAGAGCTTTCAAAAACTCTATAAATAGCACTGTGAATCCAAGCAATTGTTACAACACACAATAGATGAATTAGAGATTACTTGCATTCTAGCATTCTAGTATTATAGCATTGTCATTATCAACTTTACAATTCATAGCATTATCGTAATCTTTCATTATAGCAATCATTTTTTAACATTAGAATAATCATGTCTTAGCATTGGATGCATTCATATTCAATCTCGTTCTCTAGGAAGACCGTTTGTTGAGCTGAGCCCAAGATCTGAGAACCAACTGGAATCAACAAAACACTAGAGATAGAGGACGATAGGACGACATTGATAACAGAATACTGAGTTTGCATCTCTATTATTATAATTTTTTTTTTGATATAATGTCTTATCAATGTTTTTGATTCATTTGTTTTTACATATTTATCACGCATAAAAAAATTGATCACAAACTTGGTATTCAAATTCTTCAGCAGTACTATTATATTTCAAACAAAGTTCATGGTAAAATAAATGAAAACCTGGATATTTCGCTTCTAGCTATAGTTGCTCTCCAACAAATTCTTCTCTTTGCCTCTTCTAAGACTTACTTTCTGGAAAACTTCTTCTTCTTCCCTCCTTTCCTGTCACTTTACTAACTCTTTTCTTCTATAGATAAATCTACTATTTCCTAAAACCATTTTGGAACTTTATTTTTTGATAAAATCAACATTTTCTTGGCAGCCATTGAAACTAATTTGTAGAGCATATTTTAAAGAATATTTTCAAGAACCGTTGTTCTTCTCAGAAACTCTTTTCCCTTTTAATAATGTTTATCCTTTTTCCATTTCCAACCCTAATCTTGAAAAAAAGATTTTGGAATAAAATTAAAAATATAATTTTTAGTTTTTGTTTTACATTTCATATTCACAAATAACAAATATGAAAAAATAATCTCCAATTACCGTTGCACAAAGAAAAACCTTTCGTATATACTTACCCAAAAACTATTTACAAGTAAACATTTATCTGATAATTAAACAAACATTATCTAATCATTAGTTAATTTATTATCATAAGAATTAACACAAGTTAAAAATAAAAATAGGATACTCACTTAGATTTATATCACACATAGACATTTAAATCAAAATCTATAATTAATTATAATTAAAATTAATCCTTTTACTTTATTATGCTTATATTTCACTATTTATTTAATTCAAATAATTCTTTATTTATTTTGCAAACACTCAAAAACAATCAAGTCAAAAATATCATTCCTAAATGCAAGCTACATTAATCTAAGTGCTCATGTGTGATCAAGAGAACATCCTACTTTATCCTGTCAAGAAGCTAACATCCTCTCCTTAATCACACCCTTGGTCTTTGACTTCCTGCATCTCAAGTGCACTCAAGCACACAATAATAAACTTAATTAGTATCCCGTAAAAATATAAATCACAATAATAGAATACATCAATTCAAATATTTCTATTCTATTTTTGCTTTATCTTCAAAGTAAAACACATTCAATATTATTCAAATTTTCATAATTTAAGTAAACACTTTCATATATCAACACACCAAAACACCATAATATTCATTATTGCTCTACCACACACATCAAATCATATAAAAAATCCACACAAAACCAAAAGGAAACTACATCAGGGATTGAGACATGACATCCTTCCCTACTAGGAAGAGACATCGTCTCGATGTCTTATTGCAAATCCAAACAACAAAAAATGAAACATCAGTATGTCATAAGTCTCCATATGCAAGAAATGAAAAACATGCTAAGATCTTAGGTGAGGAAAAGCTTTGTCAATGTCCTCAGCATTCTCCCAGGTGGCATTATCCAATGAAGATTGGTTCCACTGGAGCCTATACTACATAATATCTTGATTCTACAATAAAACATTGTGCTCTTCCAATAACCTGACGAGATTGACCTACATCACTCCTAGGTCTTGTACCTACAACGCATGCCAATCAAGGATATGAGCAATATCTGGATGATAGGGCTTAAGTACTGAGGCATGAAATACATTATGGATCCGAGATAGAGCCAGTGGCAGAGCAAGCCTGTAAGAAACCAAATTGATCACCTCCAAGACATCAAAAGGCCCAAAAAACCTAGGGGAAAGTTTAGAGTTCTTTTTGAAAGAGATTGAACTCTTATGCTACTGAACTCTAAAAAATACCTTGTCTCCTATAGAGAATTGTCTAAAATTTATGTTCTTATCCGCAATACTCTTTTGTCGATCTAAAGTTTTCTTTAGCTTTTCTTTGATAAGCTTCATCTGGTCTTCCATTTGCCTCAACATTTTAGGACCAATCACAATCCTATCCTCTACCTTGTCCCAACTGATGGGTGTTCAGCATTTATGTCGATACAGGGCCTTGAATGGTGCCATATGCAAAGAGGCATGGTAGGAGTTGTTGTAAGAAAACTCCACCAAAGGAAAATACTCCTCCCATTTGTGTTGTTGTTCCATATAATACATTGGGAGGAGGTCCTCCACTATCTGGTTCACCCTCTCTAATTGACCATTGGTCTGAGGATGATATGCAAAACTAAAATTTAATTTGGTTCCTAGGGAATAATTCAGGGTGGTTCAAAATCTGGAGGCCATCCGCATGTCATGATCTAAAATGATTATTTCTAGCACTCCATGCAGCTAAAATATTTCTTGTACAAATTTCCTCGCCAAAACCATCGAGCCATCCTTGAGGTTCCCAGGAATAAAATGGGCTACCTTCGTCAATTTGTCCACCACAACTAGGATGTATCATGATTCCTAGACATCGGTAATCCCTGAATAAAGTCCATAGTTATCACCTACCATTTATATTCTGGCACCCTATGAGGATATAAAATTCCTACCGGATTTACATGCATAGCCTTAACTCACTGGTATTCTAAACATTGGGATATAAATGTACTAACATCTCTTTTGAGTCTTGGCTAGAAATATAGAGGCTTGAGTCCCTCAACCATTTTAGTCACACTAGGGTGCCCTGAATAAGGTGCATTATGGAATTCTTCAAGCACCAATTCTTTCAACCCTATAGAGATAGGAATATACATACGACCCTAGAACCTCAAGAGTCCATCAGAATCAAGTACATACCTAGAAAATATGTCTTCCATTGGATCCTACTCTAGGGCTTGTTTTACCCTTTCATACTACTCATCCTTGGGTAAGGCCTGAACCACCTACTCCTTAAAATTAGATTTTATGGTAACCATGGCTGCAAGATGTTGTCTCATACTCAAGGCATCTGCTACCCTATTTTCCTTCCCTTTAATGTACTCTATTCCAAAGTCATATTCACTCAAAAATTCCAACCATCGCCTCTGACGAGCATTTAGGTTGGGTTGAGTAAAGATGTATTATAACCCAACATGATCTATCTTTAATTCAAAGGGCTTTCCCAAGAGATAGTGTCTCCACATATGAAGGGAATGGACTATGGTGGCTAATTCTAAATCATGTGGTGCATAATTTAACAAATGTTGTTTCAACTTTTTTGATTCATATGCTACCACTTTTCCTTCCTATATGAGAATGACTCCTACCCCTTCTCCTGATGCATTAGTAATCACTATAAATTGACCATTCGAATCATACACAACTAAAATAGGTGCAGAAGTGAGTTTATCTTTTAGCAACTGAAAGGATTTTTCACATCTATCACTACACTCAAATTTCTTTCCCTTCTTCTGGAGTGCAGTAATGGGCACTGCTATTAATGAGAACCCTTGCACAAATCTCCTGTAATAACCTACAAGTCCCATAAAAATTTGGACTTTTGAAACATTCTATGGTGCTGGCTAATCTAAGATTGCCTTAATCTTATCTGGGTCCATGACTATCCCTTCTGCTGAAATGACGTGTCCCAAATACTGCACCTTAGGTTGGAAAAAGGTACATTTGGACATCTTCCCATATAACTTATGTTCTCTTAGTCACTACAATACTATTCTCAAATGCTTCTCATGATCTTCCTTGGACTTAGAATAAATCAAGATATCATCAAGGA
The DNA here is from genome assembly GCA_007258455.2 of Sequoia sempervirens. Lineage (NCBI taxonomy): Eukaryota > Viridiplantae > Streptophyta > Pinopsida > Cupressales > Cupressaceae > Sequoia > Sequoia sempervirens. Next base: position 64,116,225 of record VDFB02086081.1, on the reverse strand, counting down.
AGATTAAAACAAAGTTATCTATGCAGTCCTGAAAGACATTGTTCATCAAGTTCATGAAGGGTGCAGGGGCATTGGTTAGCCCAAATGGTAGCAGTGTAAATTCATAGTGCCTATACCTTGTCCTGAAAATAGTCTTGTGAATATCTTCATCCTTTATTCTCAACTAATTTTACCCTGATCTTAGATCTATTTTTCAGAATACCTTGGCATCTTTTAACTGGTCAAAAAAATGATCAATATGGGAAAGCATGTATTTGTTCTTGATAGTAACCTTTTTAAGAATCCTGTAATCAATGCATAACCTCAAGGTCCCATCCTTCTTTTTCATAAATATAACAGGAGCTCCCCAAGGCAACACACTTGGTCTAATGAAACCCTATTGCAACAATTCTTCCAATTGGGCGTTTAGCTCATATAAGTCAGTTGTGTTCATCCTGTATGGGGCTTTAGACTGAGGTTCCGCTCCCAGTAGCAAATCAATAGAAAAATCAAAAGCACGCTTATGTGGTAGCTTAGTCATCTCAATGGGAAAAACATCCTCAAATTCATTTAGAATGGGATGATCATTAACTGATGATTCTATCTCATCAAGGTCCTTGACCTTTATTGCATAAATAGTAAATCCCTTTCGGCTTTCCTTCTTTAACTGCATGGTAGAGACTTTCTTAAGCTCCAGAGGCCTTTTACACCACAAATATCCACATGGTTTCCTTGATCATCAAGACACCTTATTGATTTCTCTTCACACTCCACAAGGGCCTTATGTTTAGAAAGCCAATTTATCCCTAAAATCACATCATAAGATCCCAATGGAGCTACATACAAATTAACTCGTGTTTCAAGACTAGGGAGTTCAAGTTCACTACAAAATAGGCATTGCTCTACCTTCCTCTCTACCGGGTTCCCATACTAAACTTTCCATGAATTTTCCTTATAGCCTAGTCTAATTGATAATTTAGACACAACATGAGGATCCACAAAGCCATCAGTGGCACCAATATCTATCAAAATAGAAATAGGACATCCAAAAAGTTTACCTAAAAACTAGATAGGACTGGCCTGGTAATCTGCTTGGCGATTGTCAATCGCCGCATGGATATGATGTTGATTCCTATTATTATGTCTGTTAACCCTCTGAGGGCACACATAGGCATAATGCTCACCACCACAAGTATAACAATCCCCATGAGGTGCTTTAGGCCTATCAAAAAAATCCCTCCTGTTATTGTCATTCTTCTTATTGAAATTAGCCCTCTTATTATTATTCTGATTTCCATCATTATGGTTCTGAGGACTACCACCCCTTTTTAAATTTCAGATCTACCTATTGTTATTTCCTTGGTTACCTTGACTACTCTAATTTCCCTAGTTACTGTTACCTTGGTGATTTCCTTGGGACTTCTTATTACCATACTTGGCTTCCCTAGTTTTCTTGTAGTTTGCAACCTGCTGCATTTTATGTTCCTGTAAAAGTGCCAATTCAAAAGCTTCATCCATGGTAGTGGGTCAATGCATATACACCTCATTTCCAGTTTGAGGCCTAAGCCCCAGAATGAATTTCCAAATTCAAAACCTCTCATCATTTTGGTACTGAGGTACGTACTTAAGCAAGTGAGAGAATTTCTCCCAATAGTGAGTCATCATCATTCCTCCTTGAATGAGCACCTAAAATTATGTCATTTTCTTATCAAAATAAGACTGTGGAAGCCACCTCTTCCTGAAAGTCTACAAGAATTGTTCCCATGTTACCTTGCCAGGAAAAAATTGTTTATCAGCCCTTTCATTCTCCCACCATGTAGCAGCTTCACCTGTGAGCTGGTATGATCCCCATTCTGCCTTAGTTTCCTTGGACAGGTTTCGAAGCACAAAGTACCTTTCCATTTAAATAATCCATGCTTCTACCCCATCACCAAAGGATTTACCATCAAACTTGGGTGGCACAACTTTCTTGAGGTCCTTACCCAATTCTTCAGCTACCTTTGTTAGCTTACTTTGATTCTTTTCACTTTCGGGGTTTTCTCCATTTGATTCATTTATGATATTTTCACTTTCACCAGGATCAAACCTTGTTCGCCTAGTTTGTATTTCCTGCTCAAGGTTATCAATCCTGGCCTCTTTCTCACTTAAAATGTCCAAAATCTAATCCAACTTATCATTGGAATCACCATAGGATCCTCCTCCCCTTCCTGCTAATAAAATTTACCCTCCATTAGGGTTACCCTGGAAAAACATAACATCAAGCATAGTCAGGCATAGGTCCAAGAGTTTAACCTTGTTGCTTAGATACCAAAATGTAACGCTTGAGAGAATATGTTCATTCAACCACATAATTTTCCATATCTCATTACATTTCAAGTATAATCAAAGTAAAGTATGCATAGATCAAGATCTTCCCATAAGTGCTCAAAAGGAAAATTTAGTAATAAATTTCATTTCATATATGCAAAAGAAATAAATTGCATCAACAACAAAGGTCTTGCACTAATACCTATGTAAATTCCATTTGGATAACAATGATTGTCCATACATTCATTCATTTACTTTAAAATAATACATATATTTCAATGTTACATTAAAATCTTTCATTCCAATACATTTATTTCAATGTTACAATACTATACTGAATGTCAACTAGAGTTACAGTTCCATCTAAGTTTTCTTTCAATTATACACAATTCTACCTCCAAAGATATTCCATCATCTTTCAATGTTCACACAAAGAATTCCAAAATAGCTTTTTATACATACACTCAATATGAGAGATTTTTCTATACAATTTCTATTGTAAGTTACTATGCAATTTAAAATCAATCCAAGTTCTATTTTCTAAATTAGTAATTTTGATAGATTCAAAAAAAGAAAGCTACTCTTTTCAGCCTTATAAGTAAGAAGTAGAATTATAGCACACAAATTACTTTCCTATTTAATAGGAATATGTCAACAATTTTTAGGAAAAATAATTATAAATTAAGTTTAAAGAAAATCAGCAATTTCATACATGTTTATTCAAAGAGTCACAAAAATTAGGTTGGAAACTAATCGCTCTCCTAGTAGTGATAATAACAATACTATCAACTAATTGAGGTGTTGTATACACCTAAAAATGGTCACATCACAACAGTCTGGTAATTAATTAAATATTTTTAATATTTAATTAAATCTCAGAATTCAATCTACGTATAAATAAATTTTAAATAATTTATTTATATTGTTCATTCTTTCATCTCGATTAAATAAATAAGTTTATTTAATCACTTTTCTTATCCATTTCTTAATTAATTAAATAAACATTATGATTTATTTATATTAATTATCATATATAATCTTGGCTTGAATATTTTATTCAAATAAAGATTAAATATTCTTCTCTTCTAATATTTCTTTTTAAATTCCATTCACATATAAATATTCCAAATATTTAATTAAATTCTTCTAAAGTCCTATTTGCAATTAAATATCTCAAATATTTAATTAAGTCTTCTATAGTCCTAAAATCAAATATTAAACTCACATAAAATTAAATAAATTTATTTATTTATTTAATTTGGATTTATCTTCAACAAACTATGAAATAAATTCAAAACAGAAAATTAATATTCCTGAGTTGTTCCCATGGGTTGAAGACAAACCTCCATTCTTCTCTCCAACCTCCCAATATCTTCCATATTCTTCTCAACCTCTCCATCTCTCACCATTCAAATTTACCAGACAATCTCGTAGCCATTGATCTTTGCCAGCTAGGCTCTTGCCTGTGAAAATCTATAAAAGGGACTACCAGGTCTCTGAAAAACATATAAGCTTTCATACAGGAAAACTATAGTCAATTAGCTTTCCAACATCCATAGCCTTTAGAATCATAGCATAGCATAGCTTACCATATTAGCATTCCATATCATGGCTTATCATCCTCATTTCATAGTTTTAGAAGCATTCATAATCCATAGCCCCAATGCATAATTTACAGCCCCTATGCATATCCGTATCAACATTTCACTCCACCGGCATATAGGATAGAGAAGCATTCTCCCTTTGCACACTCGTTCTGCAGGTTTCCATTCTAAGAAGCTTTGCTTATATAATCTAAGAGCAGCAGCTTCAAGAGAATCACTAGAGATAGAGAACAATGGAACGATTCTAAAGAAGCTTTGTTTGATTTCATTTCAATTTATCTTGCTTTCTTTAGTTTATTGTTGCATTGGTGTGTTTTTATTGTTTCATTTTGATACTAACATTTCTCACACACAATTTTGGCACCCACCATTTGGCTCTTGCCCCAATTGTAATATATTTTTGCAGGTTTTTCTAATAGGTTATGGCTAAAAGAGCGTATTAGCGCATTAAACACGCTTCAACACAATTCACACCTAGTTCAATGCCCTTGACTGATTCCTCAACTCCCTTAATATATTCCTCAGCACCCTTGACTGATTCCTCAATACCCTTGACAGATTGCTCAGCGCTCTTGACAAATTCCTCAACGCCCTTAACTAATTCCTCAGCGCTCTTGACTAATTCCTCAGCACCCTTGACTGATTCCTCAGCGCCCTTGAAAGATTCCTCAGCACCCTTGACAGATTCGTCAACACCCTTGACAGATTCTGTAGTGCCCTTAACTGATTCCTCAGTGCCCATTAACTTTGTTTTAGCACCCTTGATGTCCATTTTAGCACATTTTTCTCTAAATTCTACAATTTTAATATGTAAATTAAGGTTTGACTGGATCCGACGTGACCATGGCTAGTAAGGGCTTTAAAAGAATGATAGTCACTTAATTGGAATGAATCAAACCTAGGATAGTCACTTAAATGGAAAGAATTAATCAATCCTAGGATAGTCACTTCATCTTTTATTTTGGACTAAAAAGAACTCCATGTCTTTATGAAGCAATATCTTCACCTAGCATAGAAAATTGTTTATTTGGGCTTAAAATTGAACTCTTGTTTGCTTTGATTAAAACGGTGATAGGCCTATGCTCTCCCCTTAACTGGGTGATCAAAATTCCAAACTCATCTATTTCATTTCATGCAATTTCAAGCTTTGATAATACCTTTTAGAGAGCCTGCTCTTGTGGGAAAAAGTACTCACCCAAGAGGAACGACTCAAGTGGGTTCAAGCCAAAGCCAGGGTATTTCACCCCACTATAAAATTTAAAGCAAATTTTGGGAAACCCTCTTTTGCTGGTAGTGTGCAAGATAACCATCCCCAAATCCTTTGTTCTAAAGGTTGGGAGGTCTCTCGAGGGAGTATATCATTTTCCGCATCGAACGAAAATCCTTACTATGAACTTAGTGTAGTATCCAACCGAAGTCAATTTCCAAACATCCTAATAATCACAGTGCAGGGGAGGGAAGAATCTACCCCCAAGATACTCACCATATAACTGCCAAGGACCGTTTGCTTAGGGGATGCGGTATCCACTTCTGTCACTTTGAGTACGCGCCTGGAAAAGACAAAAACACGGGCGCCCTTTCAGGGGTGACACGGCTGTGTGAGTCAACACAATTCTAAGATGTGGGCTGTTGATTATTATGATGACCTACTTGAGTACTAAGAGTGAGTCTGTTTGATCTATCTATCATGTGTAAAAACCTATGACAACAATTTTTGAAAAACATTTTGATCATACAGTTGATGTTTAGTATACAACTTAAACACAACTACTCTACAACTTGCTTGATGTGTTTTCAATACATTAATTTAGTAAAGATCATCCAAAACTCACAATTACATTGATTACTCTCATGTTACGAGATTGGAAATCCACAACCTTTGTTAAGAAATCCATTCTCAAATGAATCAAAAAGCCAAAGAAACCACTTAGTTACAAGAAAATATTGAAGAAAAGATGATTCTTCTACCAAAGTTGAAAGGTTTTACTTAAACATAGAACCTTTATCCATCGATATCATGACTTTGTTAGAGGTTTCACTAATGATTATGTTGTAGAACCATTATACTCACGAGCTTTCTTTCAAAGAAGAGCCCTTTCTCAAAGGCACAACCATAGTTAGCGTATTCGTTTTTGTTATATTCCCCAACCTGCAATTGAATATTCTACTCATCCAAATCAATTTCTGCAATAGAGAACTCAATCACATTAGGCATTTATCACAAATCCATCCTTTTACGAAGCTACGATCAAACTTCATAAAGTGCAAAATCATCCTTTTCTTGATCTTTTGCTTAAATTACCACCAACAGGATTTTCATCCTTTCAACTAGGGAACAACACAAGCTAAAGGCTAGAAATCTTTCAAGTCATAGAATCTTCATTCTATCCTAACTTTCATATCTATCATAGATTGCACTATTTCATTTCTTTTGATCAAAAGTTAGTAGAATTTGGAGCAAAGCTTATGTCTGTTGTCACGAGATCTCGAAAACACATAGAAAAAGGATGAAGGAGAAACTACCACAAGAAAAATGGCTGATAATAGTGACAAAGAAGAGAATACATTTAATATTGAAGAGTTAACAGAAGAAAAGCTTCAAGAAGCAGAACAAGATCCTTGATTCCATACTCTTATTGAGAGGATTTTATAATGAAACAAAAAAAGATATTTTCTTTCATTAGCTAATCAAGGAGCTAAGTTACCTTCCAATTTTGATATAGAAGGGATTAAAGAGAATCCTGAAACTCCTCCTAATGATTTTAGTGCCCTTACTCAATAGATACAAGAATTACAAGGGAAAATAAAGGAAATGCAAGGGGGCACAACAAAGAAATATGTTTTGGATGACATATCTCCTTGTCCATTTGATAGAAGTCTTCAAATGATCCCTTTTCAAAAACATTGCGAAATCCCTAAATTTGATAGGTACAATGGAAAAACTGACCCCATTGAACATGTGAGGGATATCCAAGAGTCTAGAATTCGCTTATGAAGATACCTCTTAATGTGATTGTTTCCATGAAGTCTGGGTGGACAATCCATGGAGTGGCTTTCCAAAATAACTCCCCCCATCAAAACCTTTGAGGAGTTAATAAATCAATTTATATCACAATATGCCTACATCATCCAACAACAGATAACCATGCTTGATCTTTGTAAAGTGAAACAAAAATTAGGGGAATCCTTCACTACGTTTTTGCGAAGATGGAGAAGGTTGTTTGTGCGATATTCCCGTCCTATTCCTGAAAAGGAAAAGATGCTTATCTTTATCAATAGCCTAGATCAAGAATTAAGCTATAGGCTTAATCTTCATTGTCCTCCTAACTTTGAAAAATTGATTGAGAATGCAATCACCATTGAAGGGGCCTTGGTTAAAAGAGGAGTGATAAAACTTGATAATCCAAGTTCATCCAACCATAACAACAATGATAAAACAAGGTTTTGGAACATAAATAAAAATGTTGTCAATGATGGTATAGTGGATGCAAACAATCTACTAACAAGACCATCTATCTTCAACCTATCAAGTGATCCATGAAACAACCAACAAGGAAATACAATCCAACAAGGAAATACCAACCAACAAGGAAACAACAAACAACAAGGAAAAAACTCCAATCAAGAAAACATGACCAATCAAAATCATGGTAATTTCAATAACAATCTTGGCAATACCCAAACATCGAATCCGTCCAGACCTTCATTCTTTTCAAATCGACGGAACTTTACAACTTTGGGTCAATCTCTTGAGTCTGCTCTTAAGGAGCTTCTCGATAATAAGGTTATCACCTTACCACCACAAAGAGATTATGAGCCACGAGTCAAACAACCATCATGGAATGACTTGTATTATTGCAATTATCATCAATGTAAAGGTCAAAGAACAAATAACTGTCAAGCCTTGTGAAATCTAGTACAAGATTTAATTTACAATGGCACCATCAAAATTGAAGGACATCATACCAATGATGATCATCGAGCATTCAAAGATCCTTTGCCAAACTATAAAAAGGGGGAAACATCAGGTACCAAAGCAAAAAGCATAAATAATGTTGAAGACAACATAATCTGCCACATATATGTAGATGATCAATGGGTTAATGTTATCAAAATCAAGGAAAAACAAGAATATCAACAGGTTAATGTAACTACGAGAGGACAAGCAAAAGTTTTTCTAAAGGTAGTTCATCTAAGGAAACTATTCCTTCTCCAAGTCATTATAATCTAGTTGATCAATTGAGAAAAACATCAGCTCAAATTTCCATCCTTGAACTTCTCAAAATATCCCCCATACACAAGAATATTTTGGAAGAAGCTCGTGTAAACACAACTGTTGACACAGATTTGGATGTAAGCACATTTCAAGCCATGGTGGGACATTTGTCTTCCCCCACTTGTCTTTCATTCTCCAAAAAATATGATGCCTCCATGACACATCCGCATAATTCATCGCTTTATCTTGAAGTCATGATCCATAAACACCGAATCAGACATGTCTTGATAGATGGAGGAGCCGGTTTAAACATTTGTACCTTAAAACTTATACATGCCTTAGGAATATCAGAAAATTCCATTGATCCATGAAGGAAAATAACTATCAAGGCATATGATGATGAAGAAAGAGCTTCTAAAGGAATAATAATGCTACCTATCAGAGTGGGACCTGTTGTGAAAAATACATTTTGTTAGGTTCTAGATCGAGATCTTTCCTATAACATACTTTTGGGTCACCCATGGATTCATGATGAGGGCGTAGCCCAAGACATAGAAAATAACCCAAAAACAAGAGAATAATTTTATTATTAAGAAAATGGAGCTTCTTACATGTAAAGGATCTCAAATCCCCTAGTTCTACAACACATGCAAGTTACAAAAAGCTACAAAATAACCCTTTCACAATATGTGAACTTGTCCCCAAAAAGTTACCCAAAAATATTAGAAACCCGTCCATAAATAGAGCTCCTCTTTAGTTTGGAGCCAAAGCAACATCAAAATTTGAGTTTAGGCGGTTTGGCACCAAAAAATACAACTTGAAGTTCAAATTTCAAAAGAACATTTGCAATTGTATCTTCTAGAAAGTGCGCCAACTTCCCGGGGCCATAACTTTTGATCCAGGGATCTGATTCGTGAACCGTTTGAACCATTGGAAAGGTCTCAAAGTCAAGAACGCGCTCAAAATATGCTATGTTAATTTAGGCAAGTTTTGGGGCCATTACAGAAGCTCTAAGTGCCTCAAATCCAACTCAGAAGATTTTCAGGTGCAAATCTGGGAAACTAAAACTGCAATATCTTTCAACCCAGGAATAGAAAATAAAAACTATAAATTGGGAATTTCATTATGACAAAAAGGGTATCCAAAAATGTAAAAACATCTAAAAACTAAGAAACTTGAAATTTAACTATTTTTGGGTGATGCAAGATTGCCCTTACACCTTTGGATGCTCGCATCGGACACCCAAGGTAATTTGAGAAGTGACATTCTCGATGGTTGAGGAAAACCAACTAGTCAACCACTTCCTTAGATAGCAGGATGAATCTTCCAGGCCTTCCTCTCCATTTCACCCGGATATTCTTCATACTGCCTATTTCTGGTACTCCTTCCCACATGACTATCCAAGATTTCCTCAATCTCATCCTTTTAAGTAGATGTTAGAATCCCTGCTGTTCCATCGTTGGTACTTCCTTTGTGCCACCTTCATGATACTCTATCAAATCTGAAATGTTGAACACAGGGGAAATGTTGAATCCATCCAGCAACTCTACCTCATATGCATTCCCTGAATCATGCTTCTTCAAATTTTACAGGGGGACGAATTTCTTCATCTTCAATTTGTTATATGTTCCCCTTTGGAAACCTTTCTTTCCTCAAGTGGACCATCACTTCATCACCAATCTGAAACTCCTTATACCTCCTCTTCTGATCTGCCTTAGCCTTACACTGCATATTCATCTTGTTAATATGTTCTCTTACCTTTTCATGTATATCCTTGATGTGTTCTGCAGAATCTTCAGCTTCAACACTTATTTTCTTCTCTTGGTCCATTTTCTTCAATTCTGGAGCTGTTCTCGGGCTACCTCCATACAAAATCTGGAATGGTGATCTACCAGTGCTTTTGTTGACAAAATTGTTGTAAGAAAATTATGCCTGGGGTAAGATCAAGTCCCATCCCTTGGGTTTATCTCCTACCAAACATCTCAGTAGGTTACCCAGACTCCTGTTAACAACCTCTGTCTGCCCATCTGTTTGTGGATGGTGTGTAGAACTGAACTTCAGCTCTGTCTTCAGCTTCTTCCACAAGGTCCTCCAAAAGTACCACACAAATTTTGTGTCATGATCTGAAACAATACTCTTTGGAAAACCATGTAGCCTCACCCACCTCTTTGAAGAACAAAAGTCAACAATGTGGGCATCATGGGTCTTGACATGGAATGAAATGTGCCATCTTCGAAACATATCGACCACCACAAAACTGAATCATTCTTGTTGTGTCCTTGGAAAACCAAGAACAAATTCCATACTTATATCCTCCCATGGCCTCTCTAGTACAGGTAAGGGCTGATATAAGCCTATATTATGGCTCACTCCTTTAGCCATCTGACATACCTTGCAACTTTGTACAAACTTCTTCACATCCTGTGACAGGGCCAGCAATGCTCAGCGATAATGGCAATGGTCTTATCGACCAAAATGTACTTGCCATTCCTCCACTATGCTTCTCCTTTATTAGGTTCTCCCTGCATTAAGGAACTTCTTGGGATACACAATTGACTTCCCTTAAATAACATGCCATCCTAGATTATGAAATCTAGCCACCTTATCTGTCCACTATATAGGGTTCCTTGCAAGCTTTCAAGCCTACTTGCCAAAGTCTGATCTTACGCATATAGTGTCTTGGTTTAATTCTGAACCCAACCACTTCAATCTGCATCTTTGTCATCAATGTATGCCTCCTACTTAAGGCATCTACAGCCCTATTTGACTTCCCACTCCTATGTTTCAAAACAAAGGTATAACTCTGCAAAAACTCTACCCATTTCATATGCCTCTGATTTAATTTTCCCTGACTATTTAGGTACTGCAAGGCCTGACGATCAGTATATAGAAAAAATTCCTTTTGCAACATATAATGTCTCTATTTCTTTAATGCTTGAACTATTGCATAAAATTATTGATCATATACAAAATACTTTCTCTTGGCATCATTTAACTTTTCACTGAAATAGGCAATGGGCTTACCTTCTTGGCTCAATACTGCTCCAATTGCACAACCACTGGCATCACAATCCATCTGAAACACCTTGTTGAAACCTGGGAGGGCTAGAATAGGTTGCTTTGTCACCTTCTACTTCAACAGTTCAAAACTTTTTTCCGCTCCAGTGCTCCACTTGAATTCTTTTCTATCCCCTCTCATTGTTTTATTCAGGGGTCCACAAATACTACTAACGTTTCTAATGAACTTTCTATAAAAACTAGCCAAACCATGGAAAGATCTTACCTCAGTAGCAGTTCTTGGGGTAGGCCATTCTAGAATAGCCTTCACCTTCTCTGGGTCCATCTTGAGACCTTCTGCTGAGATAACAAACCCCAAGTAGACTAACTCACTCTTCACAAAACTGCACTTCTTCAGATTAATCAACAATTTCTCTTCTCTTAACTTTTCAAAGGCTCTCCGAATATGCATCAGATGCTCATCCAACGTCTTACTGAAAATCAAAATATTATCTAAATACACAATAACAAAACTTCCCAAAAATTCTTTCAGTACCTCGTTCATGAGCCGCATGAATGTGCTCAGTGCATTGGTTAGCCCAAAAGGCATGACTAACCACTCATACATGCCCTCTTTGGTCTTGAAGGAAGTCTTCCATTCATCTCCCTCTCGAATCTGGATTCGGTGATATCCACTCTTCAGATCAATCTTTGTGAAGTACTGAGCTCCACTCAAACAGTCCATCAGGTCATCCATCCTTGGTAGGGGAAATCTATACTTAATTGTTATCTTGTTTATGGCTCGGGAATCTGTACACATCCTCCACTCCCCATCTTTCTTTGGTGCTAGTACTGCAGGTACTGTACATGGACTCAAACTCTCTCGTATCAAACCCTTTCTCAACAACTCTTGAACTTGTCTGTTCAACTCTTCATTTTCTGCTGGAGTCATTCTATGAGCTGCCTTATTTGGAAACTGGGTCCTAGGAATCAAGTGGCCTGATGACCATCTTCCTTATTATTGTAAATCCTCATGTACATTACTCGAAACAATATCCTGAAACTCATCCAACATCCCAGAAACTTCTTCTAGAACCTTCTCACTATCCTCCTTACTCACTCTAGGAATCAATGCATAACACACACGCTCATGCTTCATACCTTCTAAAATTTTTCTTCCATCTACATAATAATTTCTAGCACTACTGCATACCTTTTCTTCAGTCTCCTTGAAGGGTTTCAACTTGTGACGAACCCCATCCTTTGTCAAGGAGTAAGTGTTTGCATGGCCATCATGTATAGCTCGCCTATCGAACTGCCACGGCCTCCCCAACAACATGTGACATGCATCCATGGGAATGATATCATAGAGTACCTCATCATGGTAGCTCCTGATCTTGAACTTTACTAGGCACTGCTCATTGACCAAAACTTTGTGGTCTTTTTGCAACCAGGCAATCCGATACGGATGCAAGTGCCTTTCCCTCTTTAGCTTCAACTTTGTGACCATCTCCTCTGACACCAGATTATCAGTGCTCCCACCATCAATAATGATATCACAACATTTTCCTTCACACTTGCACCTTGTGTGAAATAGATTCTTCCTTTGTTCTGGTTCCTTTTCTTCAGTCACTAGGGCTCTCATAACCACTAGGGTTTCTCCCCTTTAGCATCATCTGAATGTTCAGATTAGGCCTCCTCATCTGCATGCGCAACCCTTCCACAACCTTCTGGCCTTTTGTCTGCCCTTCCTTGGTGTTGTGGACATTCATAGGCTCAATGCCCTTCTTCACCACACTGGAAACGCGTTACTTTGAAACCACCTCTTCCAGATCCTTGTCCATATCTCCCTCGTCCTCTACCTCTTTGATCACCACTGTTTTGATCACGAGGGCGGTAGAAGTTGTCATTCTTTTGGCTTCGGCTGGTACTCACATCTTCACTTTTCTTTTCATCATCATTTCGGCTTCTTGAAGGTCTTCCATTTCTCCTTCCACTTTGACCTCCTCATCCTTTTTCTTGCCATCAAATCTTTTGTTCAGCTTCTCTTCCACCTTCAAAGAAAACTAATACACATCCTCAATGGTGGTCATTCTGACTAGGCTTAACTCCTCTTGAATGCTCGGTCATAACCCATTAAGATATCAGGCTACTTTCTCTTTATTGGCCTCTGTGTGACCCGTTCTGATGATTATCTTGTGAAAATATTTAGTATATTCTTTCACATATCTGCTTCCTTGCTTCAACCCTTGCAATTTCTTCAATAGATCTAACTCATAGTCCACTGGTATGAACTGCTTCTTCAGTTTCTCTACCATGCGATCCCATCTGGTGATCTTGACTTTTCCTCTTCGATGTCTTTGCAATTGGACCTCTTTCCACCAAATACTGGCATGGCCCTTCAACTTCATTTTCACAAACTTAACCCGATCTGGGTCCTCTATTTCCTCATACTCAAAATATTCTTCTAGCTCATTGATCTAGTCGATCAACTCTTCCGAGTTTAGACTTCTGGAATAACTGGGGACTTCTGCTCTGGGTCTTTTCCCAATCTTCAAAATGGCCCTTATTAGTCGCATTTGGTCTTTATCAATTGCTTCTTTTTCCTCTTCTACATCTGAACCTTCTTCTCCTTCATCCTCACTTTCCTCCCTCGGGTTTAACCCTCTTCTCAACTGTTCTTGTAATGCATCAATATGTCTCTGGAGGGCTGCCAGTGCATCTCTCCCACCAGCATTTCTGCCACCTCGACCACCTCTGGCACCACCACGCCTACCAGGCATCACTCTTGGAGGCATCTTTCTTGACCTCGACCCACAACCACAGTCCTGGTGTGAACTGCCTCACGATCGGCGATCTGTCCACACGCTTAAGAAAACCTGCTTGATACCACTTGATGAGGGCATAGCCCAAGACACAGAAAATAACCCACAAATAAGAGAATAATTTTATTATTTAGAAAATGGAGCTTCTTACATGCAGAGAATCTCAAATCCCATAGTTCTACAACACATGCAAGTTACAGAAAGTTATAGAATAACCCTTTCGCAATATGCGAACTTGTCCCCAAAAAGTTACCCAAAAATATTAGAAACCCATCCATAAATAGAGCTCCTCTTTAGTTCGGAGCCAAAGCAACATCAAAATTTGAGTTTAGGCAGTTTGGCGCCAAAAAATACAACTTGAAGTTCAAATTTTAAAAGAACATTTGCAATTGTATCTTCTAGAAAGTGCGCCAACTTCTTGGGGCCATAACTTTTGATCCGGGGATCTGATTCGTGAACCGTTTGAACTGTTGGAAAGGTCTCAAAGTCAAGAATGCGCTCAAAATTGGCTACACCAATTTTGGCAAGTTTCGGGGCCATCTCGGAAGCTCTAAGTGCCTCAAATTCAACTCGGATGATTTTCAGGTGCAAATCTAGGAAACTAAAACTGCAATATCTTTCAACCCAAGAATAGAAAATAAAAACCATAAATTGGGAATTTCATTATGACGAAAAGGGTATCCAAAAATGTAAAAACATCTAAAAACTGAGAAACTTGAAATTTAACTATTTTTGGGTGATTTAAGATTGCCCTTACACCACTGGATGCTCCTGCATCACTTCATGATATGTAGGCAGTACCATCAATGTACCATCAATGCCTTAAGTTTCCATATGATGGGCAAGAAATAACTATACAAGCTGATTACAATAGCACCCAAACTTGTTCAAATCTTCGAGCAACTCAAGACACCTTTGTGCCACACAATAGGGAGGCTCTTACTGTTTCTTCTTCCAATCTACAAGGCCAATTGGAAGAATTGACAAAGAATCTTTACACCAAGCAACATTTTAAAGACAAAGGAATAGGCGAATATTCGCTATCCCTTTCTAGCTTACCTCCTTCTTCTAGGTGACATGGTCAACCAACCCTATCAAATTAAAAGATCACAACAGCCTCTACATCCCAAGCTTCTGTGCCAATCACAAAGTTTGATGGACAATTCATTAAAGCTAACACCACTGAGGAAAAAGAAAAGAAGGAATCATTGAGCCAATTCAACCTATTTCAATACATCCAAATGATAAAACAAGACTTGGATATGGTAAAAATACAGAACGGTCAATTTCACAGCAAATACAACAGACTCATGAAGAAGAATCAATTTCAAATAAACCCAATGAGGATGTCACTCTACAAAAATTTTATGGATCAGTTTTCCAATTGTAGAACAGTTCAGACACTGATTCCAATGAATATGAATGGGATGATGTCTCTAATGATACATTCTTAATAGAGAAAAGGGTGGATGTCATACACAAATTCACACCCACTTTCTTACAAGGGGAGAGTTCAAGGCCTCCACTTGGTTATGTTTTACAAAGCGATCATGAATCAAGTGAGGATGATTCAGATTTTAATGAGATTGATAATCGATAGGAGAATACCATCATAGACCTAGTCTATAATGAAAATGACAACCATGTCATGACTTTGACAGCTCAAGACCTTACCCAACCTAATGATCCCATAAATTTAGTTTATCCAGAACTTATTGATTGGGACAACGATGCACCTATCCATATCCCTACATTCCATGATGATGAGGATATTGTAAATTTCCTTTGTTCATCTAGTCAAGGAAACAATTGTTCCATCACAGAATCTCATACTCAAGATTTTGATAGGGAGGGTGTCAAGTCTCTTAGCTGCAAAATAAATGAAATAAAAGATAGATCTATAGGTGAAAACCAAAAAATGGTAGTGGTAGATCACAACAAGAGAAAAATAAAGAGCGAATCTAACGGTGAAAACCTTTTTGAGGCACTGAAGGATCAGAAACTTGACACTCTTCCCAAAAATTATCAAGAAATATATTCTATTTTGATAGAGCCAACAAAATCAATAAACATAAGTACAAAAGAGCAGTCAAAAATCTTGCAACTTGCAGCATCATTAATAGTGGAAGAAGTATTGAAATTCATAGAGTTCCTGAAGGAGAATCAAATCAACTTTGCTTGGTCATATGCCAATATGCCAGGGTTAGATCCTAATCTGATAATGCATCATCTATCTATAAACATAGGGGCAAAACCATTGAAGCAAAAACTCAGAAAAATGCATCCACATGTTGCATTATTGGTTAAAGAAGAGTTAAAGAAGCTTCTAGATGTTGGATTCATTCAGTCTATTGACTATGTAGAATGGATCTCCAATATCGTACCTATTTCAAAGCCAGATAGAAGGATTATAATTTGTATAGATTTTAGAGATTTGAACAAAGCATGTCCTAAAGATGAGTTCCCTTTGCCAAACATAGATATGATTGTTGATTTAACTGTTGGCCATGCAATGTATTCACTAATGGATGGGTTTTTAGGATACAACTAGATCAAGATAAAACAACGTTCACATGCCCTTGGGGTACCTATTGTTGGAATGTAATTCCATTTGGGCTTAAGAATGCATGAGCCACATACCAAAGAGCAATGAGAACAATTTTTCATGATATGATGCATACATTCATGGAAGATTATGTCGATGATCTCCTTTCCAAATCTAATACAAGAGAAGGACATCTAGAAATCTTGTCAAAGATCTTTTTCAGAATGGAGAAGTTCAATGTTCGACTCAATCCAAATAAATGTGTCTTCGGTGTTAAATCCGGAAAACTCTTGGGATACATTGTTTTAGAAAAGGGCATAGAGGTTGATCCAAAAAAAGTACAAGCTAGAATGGACATGTCGCCACCACGAAATATCAGTCAAATTCAATCACTACAAGGACGCCTACAATCCATTAGGAGGTTTATAGCTCAACTGGTAAACAAAAGCTTACCATTTACACATCTATTACATAAAAATTTCCCATTCAAATGGGAGGAAAAGTGTGAAGCATTATTCAATCAGATCAAGCAATATCTTATAAATCCACCAGTTTTAATTCCACCAGTTCCAGGAAATCCACTCATACTTTATATTTCAGCAACAAAAGTATCTTTGGGAGCATTACTAGCACAAGAGGATTCTACAGGCAAAGAAAGGGCCATAACTATATCAGCAAAACTTTAACAAGTCATGAACTAAACTACACTTTCATTGAAAAAGCTTGCCTAGAGTAGTGTTTGCTTCTCAAAAGTTGCAACACTATATGTTGGCTCATATAGTTAAGTTGATAACCAAAATTGATCCACTAAAATACCTTTTAAGCAAAGCTACCTTAACAAGAAGACTTACAAAATGGGTAATGATCTTAAGTGAGTTTGACATTCACTATGTAGATTGAAGAGCTATAAAAGGACACGGCATCACAGATCAATTGGCTGAAGCACCTTTACAAGAAGAAAACCCAACGCACATTGAATTCTTGATGTAGATGTCTTCACAACAATGATTATAAAATCATGGACATTGTACTTTGATGGATCTTACATGCAACATGGCTCGGGGGCAGGGATTCTTTTTGTCACACCTGAAGGACATACCATTCCAAAATCATATCAATTGATGTTTCCTTGCACCAATAACATGGCTGAATATGAAGAATTGCTCACAGGAATGACGATAGCATTGGACTGGCGGATTACAAAATTACAAGTCTATGGTGATTCACAACTTGTCATTAATCAAATCAATGATGATTATCAGACTAAAGATGATAAGTTGCTACCTTACAAGAACATGGTGGATGATTATAAAAAGTATTTTGTGGCAATCAAGTTTTCACAAATTCCAAGGATTGATAATAAAGCTGTAGATGCAATGGCTACAATTGCTTCCTTGTTACAATTATCAGAAATTAAAAAATAGTATGAATTCTTGGTGGAACAATTGTTTTCTCCCACCTATGATAATCCTGAGACCCAAGTCATATTCCATTTAACCGGTTCTGATTCACCTTTATATGGCAAGACTTATACCTACTTCAAAGATAACATCTTACATCTGGATTTATCCCAAAACCAAAAAAGGAATTTCATTCACCAATCATCTCGTTATACCTTGATTGTCGATATCCTTTACCGATGTGGTCTTGATGGAATGCTCCTTTGATGTCTTGAACATGACGAATCTGAAAAAGCCTTACAAGAGGTTCATGGTGGTATTTGTGGAACTCATTCAAGTGGTTTAACCTTAGCCAAGAAACTTGTAAGAATGGGATATTATTGGCCTACCATGGAGAGAGAATCTTTTACTTTTGTCAAGAAGTGTTCTAAATGCCAGATCCATGGGAATCTTATTCATGCACCTACACAGGAACTGCAGCCTTTCACTCCGACATGGCCTTTTTCTTAGTGGGGACTAGATCTTGTTGGTAAAATTTATCCTTCATCATCAAATGGGCATAAATTCATCATCATGGCTACATAATATCTTACAAAATGGATCGAAGTTGTTCCTTTGACTACCATGACCGGTAAACAAATCTCTTTATTTATCCTGAATTACATCATCTGTTGATATGGAATTCCTAATTCTATCATCACCGATAATGGGAGGCCTTTTAAGAATCAGGATGTTGATGAACTTTGTGAAAGATTTCACATCCAACATAGGTTTTCTACACCTTATTATCCACAAGGCAATGGTCAAGTAGAAGCTTCAAACAAAACAATCTTGAAAATATTAAAGAAAATGGTAAATGACACCGATCATGATTGGCATGTCTAGTTAAATCTAGCTTTGTGGGCATACAGAACTAGCATTCGCACACCAATAGGAGCTACCCCATATGCCTTGGTCTATGGAGTAGAAGCGATCTTACCACTAGAGGTTGAAATACCTTTGCTTAGGGTATCACTCAAAGGATTGATAAATGATGAAGACTACCAAGTATCTTGTCTGCAAGAGCTAGAATTGTTAGATGAAAGACGCCAACATGCAGTTGATCATTTGAAGGGTTATCAATAGATTATGTTCCGTAGCTACAATCATAGAGTTAAACCACAAACATTTCAAGTAAGTGACTTAGTCTTGAAAAAAAATCCATGCAATCAGCAATACAAAGAAAATAAAGGAAAATTTGAACCAAATTGGCTTGGTACATTTGTCATCATTGCAGCATACGGTTCTGGTGCATATCAGTTATCTACATCAGAAGGGGACCTATTTGAAGAGCCGATCAACAACATTCATTTGAAGAAGTTCTATGTCTAAATCATAAAAACTCAAAATCCATAAAAATAAGAAAAAGTCCTGAAAAAATCCATAAAAATCAGAAAAAGTCCTAAAAAAATCCATAAAAATAAAAAAATCTTGAAAAATACAAAAAAGATCAGAAAAAAATCTTGAAAAAGTGCAATAAAAAAAAGTGGTGAAAATCTATCAAATGGGCACTATTTGTGATCAAAATGGGTTCCTCTATCTATTAGCTTTTGTCTTGCATTCGCTTTACGACATCATCTATCCATATCTATCATCTATCCATATCTATCATTTATACATATCTATCATATCCATATCATGCAAACGAGAATCATTGTGTTTCATCATGGCTTGATGAAATTTGTACATATCCATCGTATTTAGGTTATGTTTACACTGGGGGCAAAAACACTGGTTCAAAAAAGAAAGGGGCAACGAGCTTTTAGAACATAAACAAACAAGCAAATGACCATTTTCCAAAATGCAACATACATTGACGCATCAAATCAACCACAACACCCAAAACGATCACTCAATGCCAATGACATCAAAACAACATGAAATCAAAACAACATAAATCAAACACAAACATCAATGTTGATAATCAAGTTGGATGATCTTAATCTAAATAATATTTGAAATACTTTAAGTAAAATTTGAATTGTTGGTTGATTTTCTATCATATCTCTAGAGCAATTCGATGATGTATTGAACTAGAAAAGCAAGGAAAGAGTATGATTTTTCTTTGTCTGCTATTTGTAAGTGAATCATTAGTACTATGCAAATTGGTCACGAGACATGCTCTACTATGTATCATTGATGACATTTCAGAATTTGCATAGGAAATGGGTTAACTCTTGTCTATTTATACAAGCGATACTCAGGTCACCGCGGCTCAATTATACCTAGATGCTTGTATTAACTTGCTATATTAAAAATCATGAAAGCAATACTCAGGTCATCACTGGTGCTAACATACCCTTTGATGCTTGTATTAACTTTCAACATTTCAATGCTCTATGATGACACAAAAAGCACAAATAAGCTCTCAGAATGGCAATGTTGTACAGATACCCTGCATGGTTAGTATAGATTACATTCATTCTAGAATTTGCATTTTTCATTTATAGATTTTTCCACAAGCTAGCAACATATCAAATGTTTCATATCTTTTGAAATTCACAAAAACATCATTTCATACATTTTTTTCATACATATTTGCATCAAAAAATCATAAAAAAAAGCATACATAATAATCAAAACATTCATAAGCATTCATGAGTTGTACCATCTATCATTTCACATTCATATTCATAAAATCGTTCATAGATTGCAATCATATCATGGACATTGCATTTTCATAAATCATATCATAAACATCATGCATATAGAAAATAGACACATTCATCACATAAGGAATCATTGCTGCATATCATATATCTCAAAAAAGAATGTCAAATGTACAAAAGATGTCAACTATGCATGACATAACATCATAAAAAATGGGACCATATTAGTATGTATACAAATGTCTCAATAGAGTATCAATAAGACATCATCCTGCACAAGCTGTAGAATCAATCTCCATGTCTTCGGGAATTTTTCCTGTAACTATAAGATGCTCAATCTCTCCTGTTTCATAGGAAGAATCATCATGTCGAAGCAACATCAATATCAAATCATCACAACAAATCAATCAAATATGAAAATCAACCTATTTGTTTTTCATCATCATGGAAAGAAAATTTATCAAAATCCTATTTGATTTTAACAACTTTAGAAACAAACTTATCAACAAACTATTTATTTTTCATCATCATGGAAATCAAATCTATCAAAATCCTGTTCGCTTTTAACAACTTTAGAAGCAAACTTATCAACAAACAATTTGTTTTTCATCATCGTGGAAAACAAATTTATCAAAATCCTATTCACTTTTAACAACCTTAGAAGCAAATTTATCAGACAATTATTTGTTTTTAACAACTTTAAAATCAAATTTATCAGCTACTATTTGTTTTCCAACAACCTTGGAAAAAAATTTATCAGACAAACATCATCAAAATTGGGGCATTTTATCACATTCTATCATTACAGGGGCAATTTAGGTCATCAATTTTTTCATCTCACATATTTCTACGTCAATTTCTTCACATCATCATTTTCGAACGATGAATCGACATCTTCAAAATCATAAAAATAAAAAAATTGCAAAAAAATCTGAAAATTCACAAAAGTCAAAATCTTATCGATTCATCGTCCGAGGGGGCATATACGTATCAACATTTGGGGCAAATTTCTGGGACAAATTTCAAAATTCTTTGAAGCAATGTGTAAAACACATCACTTCAAAGAGGGCCAAAATGTATACACCTAAAAATGGTCACATCACAATAGTCTAGTAAATTAAATCTCTAAATTCAATCTACATATAAATAAATTTTAAATAATTTATTTATATTGTTCATTCTTTCATCTCGATTAAATAAATAAGTTTATTTAATCACTTTTCTTATCCATTTCTTAATTAATTAAATAAACATTATGATTTATTTATATTAATTATCATATATAATCTTGGCTTGTATAATTTATTCAAATAAAGATTAAATATTCTTCTCTTCTAATATTTCTTTTTAAATTCCATTCACAATTAAATATTCCAAATATTTAATTAAATTCTTCTAAAGTCCTATTTGCAATTAAATATCTCAAATATTTAATTAAGTCTTCTATAGTCCTAAAATCAAATATTAAACTCACATAAAATTAAATAAATTTATTTATTTATTTAATTTGGATTTATCTTCAACAAACTATGAAATAAATTCAAAATAGAAAATTAATTTCTCTGTTCCTGAGTTGTTCCTGTGGGTTGAAGACAAACCTCCATTCTTCTCTCCAACCTCCCAACATCTTCCATCTTCCTCTCAACCTCTCCATCTCTCACCATTCAAATTTACCAGACAATCTCACAGCCATTGATCTTTGCCAGCCAGGCTTGTGCATGTGAAAATCTATAAAAGGGATTGCCAGGTCTCTAAAAAACATAGATGCTTTCATACAAGAAAACTATAGTCAATTAGCTTTCCAACATCCATAGCCTTTAGAATCAAAGAATAGCATAGCTTAGCATATTAGCATTCCATATCATGGCTTATCATCCTCATTTCATAGTTTCAGAAGCATTCATAATCCACAACCCCTGTGCATAATTTACAGCCCCTATGCATATTCGTATCAACATTTCACTCCACCAGCATATAGGATAGAGAAGCATTCTCCCTTTGCATACTCGTTTTGCAGGTTGCCATTCTAAGAAGCTTTGCTTAAACAATCTGAGAGTAGCAGCTTCAAGAGATTCACTGGAGATAGAGAACAATGGAATGATTTTGAAGAAGCTTTTTTTTCTTTCATTTCAATTTATCTTGCTTTCTTTAGTTTAATGTTGCATTGGTGTGTTTTTATTGTTTCATTTTGATACTAACATTTCTCACACACAGGTGTAATAATATTTTATATACAACTCTGGTGTTTTATGTTCAAAAAATTCACTAGTTTTAAATGCATTTTCTTTAGAATATGTTTGCTAACTAAAATTTTTATCTATAGCTTCTTATAGAATCTTTTCACTGAGTTTTACAATGATGTATGGTAATTCATTTAGTGCACCATTATTCAGGTATTAAAAATAGTTTGAGAGAAGAGAAACAACATAAATATCAGATTTGTATATGAATACAAGTTTTCTACTGTACACAGGTTCATTTTTATACATATATATGTTTTACATCTTTCAAAACTTCTTGGTTATGAAAAGTTAATGCCCAAATTTGTTCAAGTATTTATTATATATAAATATATATATACACATATTTATATATGTATATATATATACATAATAAATTCATAAATCATTATGCTAAATACATATACACATTGGTGCATTTTCTGTATCATACAAATGACATTCGTTATTGTCTCTTGAAGGAAACATAGATCTATTTATATCTCTCTATGTGTGTGTGTGTATACCCCTCAGTTGGTAGAAAAATTTCTCAAAGAATTCAAACACAGACTTACTAAAAATTCTTAAAGACACAGGTTACAAGTCTTAAGGGGGGTTGACGCCTCTCCCCATGGGAAAGGCGCTGCTTGTGAGGGGGCAGTGCCTCCTCCATAGGCCACGGCCTATGGAGGGTGTTGTCCCTCCACAGTGCAGCCCCTTCCCCCATGGGATGGGGTTGGGGTTTATTCCCCCAACATTCTTTGCATAAAAAATAATAATATAAACTCCAATGATTTGCATATACAGTTGATTGTTTTACAATTCTAGAAGCTTAAATAACTATGTGTATATATATATATATATATATATATATATATTTATAATATGCACATAGATAATATGTGTGTGTGTATACATATATATATATATATTCAAAATTTCTGTATAAAAGATTTAACAATCAGAACAAAATTTATGAACCATAGTAGGATAAGGAGAAAAGCCCCAATCTAATGATGGAGAAATTGTGCAATTTATTTCAAATGCATACCAAAGAATGGAAAATTTTCCCAAATTTCACAATTTTGCAAACAACTTCAAACTCTTGGTATTCAAATTCTTCAGCAGTACTATTATATTTCAAACAAAGTTCATGGTAAAATAAATGAAAACCTGGATATTTCACTTCCAGCTATAGTTGCTCTCCAGCAAATGCTTCTCTTTGCCTCTTCTGAGACTTACTTTCTGGAAAACTTCTTCTTCTTCCCTCCTTTCCTGTCACTTTACTAACTCTTTTCTTTTGTAGATAAATCTACTATTTCCTAAAACCATTCTAGAACTTTATTTTTTGATAAAATCAACATTTTCTTGGTAGCCATTGAAACTAATTTGTAGAGCATATTTTCAAGATTTTCAAGAACTATTTTTCTTCTCGAAAACTCTTTTCCCTTTTAATAATGTTTTTCCTTTTTCCATTTCCAACCCTAATCTTGAAAAAAAAAATTGGAATTAAATTAAAATATAATTTTCAATTTTTGTTTTACATTTCATATTCACAAATAAGAAATATGAAAAAATAATCTCCAATTACCGTTGCACAAAGAAAAACCTTTCGTATATATTTACCCACAAACTATTTACAAGTAAAAATTTATCTAATAATTAAACAAATATTATCTAATTATTAGTTAATTTATTATCATAAGAATTAGCACAAGTTAAAAAGAAAAATAGGATACTTAGATTTATATCACACATAGACATTTAAATCAAAATCTATAATTGATTATAATTAAAATTAATCCTTTTACTTTATTATGCTTATATTTCACTATTTATTTAATTTGAATTTTTATTTATTTATTTTGCAAACACTCAAAAACAATCAAGCCAAAATTATCATTCCTAAATGCAATCTACATGAATCTAAGTGCCCGTGTGTGATCGAGAGAACATCATGCTTTATCCTGTCAAGAAGCTAACATCCTCTCCTTAGTCACACCCTTGGTCTTCGACCTCCTGCATCTCAAGTGCACGCAAGCACACAACAATAAACTGAATTAGTAGCCTATAAAAATATAAATCACAACAATAGAATACATCAATTCAAATATTTCTATTATATTTTAGCTTTAGCTTCAAATTAAAACTCATTCAATATTATTCAACTTTTCATAATTTAAGTAAACACTTTCATATATCGACACACCAAAACACCATAATATTCATTATTACTCTACCACACACATCAAATCATATAGAAAATCCACACAAAACCAAAAGCAAACTGTAATAGGGTTTGAGATGTGACATCCTTCTCCACTAGGAAGAGACATCATCTCGATGTCTTATTGCAAATCCACACAACAAAAACTGAAACATCAGTATATCATAAGTCTGCATATGCAAGAAATGAAAAACATGCTAAGATCTCAAGTGAGGAAAAGCTCTGTCAATGTCCTTGATATTCTCCCAGGTGGCATTATCCACCGAATATTGGTCCCACTGGACCCTATACTGCATAATACCCTATTTCTGCAACTTAACGTTGCACTCTTCTAGTATCTTGACAGGCTCCACCTGCATCACTCTTGGGTCCTGTACCTACAACACATTCCAATCAAGGATATGAACAATATCTGGATGATAGGGCTTAAGCACTGAGACATGAAATACATTATGGATCTAGGATAGATCCGGTGGTAGAGCAAGCCTATAAGCAACCAGATTGATTGCCTCCAAGACATCAAAGGGCCCAAAACACCTATGGAAAATTTTAGAGTTCTTGCCAAAAGGGATTGAACTCTTATGCGACCAAACTCTCAAAAAGACCTTGTCTCTTGCAGAGAATTGTCTAAAAGTTCTATTGTTATCCACAAGACTCTTCTGTTGATCTGAAGCTTGCTTTAGCTTTTCTTTGATAAGCTTCATTTGGTCTTCCATTTCCCTCAACATTTCAAGACCAATCACAATCCTGTCCTCTACACTGTCCCAACTGATGGGTGTTTGACATTTATGACCATACAAGGCCTCAAATGGTGCCATACCCAAAGAGGAATGGTAGGAGTTGTAAGAAAATTCCACCAAAGACAAATACTCCTCCCATTTGTGTTGTTGTTCCATACAATACATTCGGAGGAGGTTCTCCACTATCTAGTTCACCCTCTCTAATTGACCATCAGTCTAAGGATGATATGCAGAACTGAAATTTAATTTGGTTCCCAGGGAAGAATTCAGAGTGGTGCAATGTCTAGAGGTCATCCATGTGTCATGATCTTAAATGATCATTTCTGGCACTCCATGCTGTTGAAATATTTCCTGTACAAATTTCCTCACCAAAACCATCGAGCCATCCTTGAGGTTCCTAGGAATAAAATGGGCTACCTTCATCAATTTTTCCACCACAACTAGGATGGTATCATGACGGTTCCTAGACATCAGGAATCCCTAAATAAAGTCCATATTTATCACCTACCATTTATATTCTAGCACCCTATAAGGATATAAAAGTCCTGTCGGATGTACATGCTTAGCCTTAACTCTTTGCCATTCTAAACATCGGGCTATAAATGCAGTAACATCTCTTTTGAGTACTAGCCAGAAATATAGAGGCTTGAGTCCCTCAACCATTTTAGTCACACTAGGGTGCCCTGAATAAGGCACATTATGGAATTCTTCAAGCACCAATTTTCTCAACCCTGTAGAGATAGGAATATACATATGACCCTAGAACCTCAAGAGTCCATCAGACTCAAGTACATACCCAACAAATTTGTGATCCATCAAATCCTGCTCTAGGGCTTGTTTTACCCTTTCATACTACTCATCCTGGGTAATGCCTAAACCTCCTGCTCCCTAAAATTAGATTTTATGGTAACCATGGCTACAAGATTTCATCTCCTACTCAAGGCATCTGCTACCTTGTTTTCCTTCCCTTTAATGTACTCTATTCCAAAGTCATATTCACTCAAAAATTCTAACCATTGCCTTTGACGAGCATTTAGGTTGGGTTGAGCAAAGATGTACTATAACCCAACATGATTTGTCTTTAATTCAAAG
>VDFB02086081.1:64074888-64089326 GCA_007258455.2 Sequoia sempervirens | reverse complement strand
TATAAAAATGAACTTGTGTACAATAGAAAACTTGTATTCATATACAAATATGATATTTATGTTATTTTTCTTTTCTCAAACTATTTTTAGTACCTGAATAATGGTGCACTAAATGAATTACCATACATCATTGTAAAACTCAGTGAACAGACTGTACAAGAAGCTGTAGATAAACATTTTAGTTAGCAAACATATTCTATAGAAAATACATTTAAAACTAGTGAATTTTCTAAACATAAAACACAAGAGTTGTATATAAAATATTATTACACCTCAATTAGTTGATAGTATTGTTATTATCACTACTGGGAGAGTGATTAGTTGCCAACCTGATTTTTATGACTCTTTGAATAATCATGTATGAAATTGCTGATTTTCTTTAAACTTAATTTATAATTATTTCTTATTAAAATTGGTGACATATTCCTATTAAATAGGAAAGTAATCTTTGTGCTATGATTTACTTCTTAATTATAAGGCTGAAAAGAGTAGCTTTCTTTTTCTGAATCTATCAAAATTACTAATTTAGAAAATAGAACTTGGATTGATTTTAAATTGCATAGTAACTTACAATAGAAATTGTATAGAAAAATCTCTCATACTGAGTGTATGTATGAAAAGCTATTTTGGAATTCTTTGTGTGAACATTGAAAGATGATGGAATATCTTTGGAGGTAGAATTGTGTATAATTGAAAGAAAACTTAGATGGAAAATGCATTATTTACTGTATTTTGAGGAACTTCCGGAATAGGATGCCGAAGGTGGACCCATAGAGACAGTAGTTTTACCTTTCTAAAACTATCATTTTTTTATTCATTTATGCTTGGCCAAGCACATGCACCATTGAAATAGATGGAAATAAAAGCCTAGAAACAAATGTATATAGGTCTCTTCCACCTCCTGTTTGTGAGAAATATGTGATTCTCGTGATAGGAATGCATATAGGCATCAAGATTGCATCGAGAGCTCCCTCCTACTTTATTGTTTCTGGTTGCTAGGCTCCTCATGTAGTGTCAGGGATTTCTTCGAGTTAGGAAGAAACCCAAGGAAGTATTGTACTTTGTGGTTGGGCGGAAAAGGATCCTTAATCACACTCTTGGCCCCAACTTGCAAGAAGACCAGTGGTGTCATTGTGGTTGAGGTTCAAAGGTTCACATGCTTCAAATGTATTCATGTATTATTTCTTTGAAAGTCTTGAAAATACCACTTGTAAATGTAACTCTATTTGACATTCTATACAATATTGTAACATTCAAATAGATGTATTGGAATGAAATATTTTAATGTAACATTGAAATAGATGTATTATTTGAAACTAAATGAATGAATGTATGGAAACTTATTATTATCCAAATGGAATTTACATAGGTATCAGTGCAAGACCTTTGTTGTTGATGCAATTTATTTCTTTTTCATATATGAAATGAAATTTATTACTAAATTTTTCTATTGAGCACTTATAGGAAGATCTTGATCTATACATCCTTTACTTTGATTATACTTCAAATGTAATGAGATATGGAAAATTATGTGTTTGAATGAACATCTTCTCTCAAGCATTACATTCTGGTATCAGAGCAGCAAAGTTCAAATCTTGGACCTATGCCTAACTATGCTTGATGTTATGTTTTTCTAGGGTAACCCTAATGGAGGGTAAATTTTATCAGCGAGAATGGGGAGGAGGATCTCGTGGTGATCCCAATGATAAGTTGGATCAGATTTTGGCAATTTTAAGTAGGCAAGAGGCCAGGATTGATAACCTTGAGTAGGAAAGACAAAATGGGCCAACAAGGTTTGATCTTGGTGAAAGTGAAAATATAAAAAATGAACCAAATGGAGAAAACCCGAAAGTTGAAAAGAATCAAAGTAGCTAACAAAGATAGCTGAAGAATTGGGTAAGGACCTCAAGACGGTTGTGCCACCCAAGTTTGATGGTAAATCCTTTGGTGATGGGGAAAAATCATGGATTATTGAAATGGAAAGGTACTTTTTCCTTCGAAACCTATCCAAGGAAACTAAGGTAGGATGGGGATCATACTAGCTCACAAGTGAAGATGCTACATGGTGGGAGAATGAAAGGGATGATAAAGAGTTTTTTCCTATCAAGATAGCATGGGAACAATTCTTGCAGACTTTCAGGAAGAGGTGGCTTCCACAGTCTTATTTTGATAAGAAAATGACAGAATTTCAGGTGATCATTCAAGGAGGAATGACGGTGACTCAATATTGGGAGAAATTATATCACTTGCTTAAGTATGAACCTCAATACCAAAATGATGAGAGGTTTCAAATTTGGAAATTCATTCTAGGGCTTAGGCCTCAAATTGGAAATGAGGTGGATATGCATAGACCCACTAGCATGGATGAAGCTTTTGAATTGGCACTTTTACAGGAACATAAAATGCAGCAAGTTGCAAACTACAAGAAAAGAAGGGAAGCCAAGTATGGTAATAAGAAGTCCCAAGGAAATCACCAAGGTAACAGTAACTAGGGAAATTAGAGTAGTCAAGGTAACCAAGGAAATAACAATAGGTAGATCTGAAATTTAAAAAGGGGTGGTAGTCCTCAGAACCATAATGATGGAAATCAGAATAATAATAAGAGGGCTAATTTCAATAAGAAGAATGACAATAACAGGAGGGATTTTTTTGATAGGCCTAAAGCACCTCATGGGGATTGTTATACTTGTGGTGGTGAGCATTATGCCTATGTGTGCCCTCAGAGGGTTAACAGACATAATAATAGGAATCAACATCATATCCATGCGGCGATTGACAATCGCCAAGCAGATTACCAGGCCAGTCCTATCTAGTTTTTAGGTAAACTTTTTGGATGTCCTATTTCTATTTTGATAGATATTGGTGCCACTGATGGCTTTGTGGATCCTCATGTTGTGTCTAAATTATCAATTAGACTAGGCTATAAGGAAAATTCATGGAAAGTTTAGTATGGGAACCCGGTAGAGAGGAAGGTAGAGCAATGCCTATTTTGTAGTGAACTTGAACTCCCTAGTCTTGAAACACGAGTTAATTTGTATGTAGCTCCATTGGGATCTTATGATGTGATTTTAGGGATAAATTGGCTTTCTAAACATAAGGCCCTTGTGGAGTGTGAAGAGAAATCAATAAGGTGTCTTGATGATCAAGGAAACCATGTGGATATTTGTGGTGTAAAAGGCCTCTGGAGCTTAAGAAAGTCTCTACCATGCAGTTAAAGAAGGAAAGCCGAAAGGGATTTACTATTTATGCAATAAAGGTCAAGGACCTTGATGAGATAGAATCATCAGTTAATGATCATCCCATTCTAAATGAATTTGAGGATGTTTTTCCCATTGAGATGACTAAGCTACCACATAAGCGTGCTTTTGATTTTTCTATTGATTTGCTACTGGGAGCGGAACCTCAGTCTAAAGCCCCATACAGGATGAACACAACTGACTTATATGAGCTAAACGCCCAATTGGAAGAATTGTTGCAATAGGGTTTCATTAGACCAAGTGTGTTGCCTTGGGGAGCTCCTGTTATATTTATGAAAAAGAAGGATGGGACCTTGAGGTTATGCATTGATTACAGGATTCTTAAAAAGGTTACTATCAAGAACAAATACATGCTTTCCCATATTGATCATTTTTTTGACCAGTTAAAAGATGCCAAGGTATTCTGAAAAATAGATCTAAGATCAGGGTAAAATTAGTTGAGAATAAAGGATGAAGATATTCACAAGACTATTTTCAGGACAAGGTATAGGCACTATGAATTTACACTGCTACCATTTGGGCTAACCAATGCCCCTGCACCCTTCATGAACTTGATGAACAATGTCTTTCAGGACTGCATAGATAACTTTGTTTTAATCTTCCTTGATGATATCTTGATTTATTCTAAGTCCAAGGAAGAGCATGAGAAGCATTTGAGAATAGTATTGTAGCGACTAAGAGAACATAAGTTATATGGGAAGATGTCCAAATGTACCTTTTTCCAACCTAAGGTGCAGTATTTGAGACACGTCATTTCAGCAGAAGGGATAGTCATGGACCCAGATAAGATTAAGGCAATCTTAGATTAGCCAGCACCATAGAATGTTTCAAAAGTCCAAATTTTTATGGGACTTGTAGGTTATTACAGGAGATTTGTGCAAGGGTTCTCATTAATAGCAGTGCCCATTACTGCACTCCAGAAGAAGGGAAAGAAATTTGAGTGTAGTGATAGATGTGAAAAATCCTTTCAGTTGCTAAAAGATAAACTCACTTCTGCACCTATTTTAGTTGTGTATGATTCGAATGGTCAATTTATAGTGATTACTAATGCATCAGGAGAAGGGGTAGGAGTCATTCTCATATAGGAAGGAAAAGTGGTAGCATATGAATCAAAAAAGTTGAAACAACATTTGTTAAATTATGCACCACATGATTTAGAATTAGCCACCATAGTCCATTCCCTTCATATGTGGAGACACTATCTCTTGGGAAAGCCCTTTGAATTAAAGATAGATCATGTTGGGTTATAATACATCTTTACTCAACCCAACCTAAATGCTCGTCAGAGGCGATGGTTGGAATTTTTGAGTGAATATGACTTTGGAATAGAGTACATTAAAGGGAAGGAAAATAGGGTAGCAGATGCCTTGAGTATGAGACAACATCTTGCAGCCATGGTTACCATAAAATCTAATTTTAAGGAGTAGGTGGTTCAGGCCTTACCCAAGGATGAGTAGTATGAAAGGGTAAAACAAGCCCTAGAGTAGGATCCAATGGAAGACATATTTTCTAGGTATGTACTTGATTCTGATGGACTCTTGAGGTTCTAGGGTCGTATGTATATTCCTATCTCTATAGGGTTGAAAGAATTGGTGCTTGAAGAATTCCATAATGCACCTTATTCAGGGCACCCTAGTGTGACTAAAATGGTTGAGGGACTCAAGCCTCTATATTTCTAGCCAAGACTCAAAAGAGATGTTAGTACATTTATATCCCAATGTTTAGAATACCAGTGAGTTAAGGCTATGCATGTAAATCCGGTAGGAATTTTATATCCTCATAGGGTGCCAGAATATAAATGGTAGGTGATAACTATGGACTTTATTCAGGGATTACCGATGTCTAGGAATCATGATACATCCTAGTTGTGGTGGACAAATTGACGAAGGTAGCCCATTTTATTCCTGGGAACCTCAAGGATGGCTCGATGGTTTTGGCGAGGAAATTTGTACAAGAAATATTTTAGCTGCATGGAGTGCTAGAAATAATCATTTTAGATCATGACATGCGGATGGCCTCCAGATTTTGAACCACCCTGAATTATTCCCTAGGAACCAAATTAAATTTTAGTTTTGCATATCATCCTCAGACCAATGGTCAATTAGAGAGGGTGAACCAGATAGTGGAGGACCTCCTCCCAATGTATTATATGGAACAACAACACAAATGGGAGGAGTATTTTCCTTTGGTGGAGTTTTCTTACAACAACTCCTACCATGCCTCTTTGCATATGGCACCATTCAAGGCCCTGTATCGACATAAATGCTGAACACCCATCAGTTGGGACAAGGTAGAGGATAGGATTGTGATTGGTCCTAAAATGTTGAGGCAAATGGAAGACCAGATGAAGCTTATCAAAGAAAAGCTAAAGAAAACTTTAGATCGACAAAAGAGTATTGCGGATAAGAACATAAATTTTAGACAATTCTCTATAGGAGACAAGGTATTTTTTAGAGTTCAGTAGCATAAGAGTTCAATCTCTTTCAAAAAGAACTCTAAACTTTCCCCTAGGTTTTTTGGGCCTTTTGATGTCTTGGAGGTGATCAATTTGGTTTCTTACAGGCTTGCTCTGCCACTGGCTCTATCTCGGATCCATAATGTATTTCATGCCTCAGTACTTAAGCCCTATCATCCAGATATTGCTCATATCCTTGATTGGCATGCGTTGTAGGTACAAGACCTAGGAGTGATGTAGGTCAATCTCGTCAGGTTATTGGAAGAGCACAATGTTTTATTGTAGAATCAAGATATTATGTAGTATAGGCTCCAGTGGAACCAATCTTCATTGGATAATGCCACCTGGGAGAATGCTGAGGACATTGACAAAGCTTTTCCTCACCTAAGATCTTAGCATGTTTTTCATTTCTTGCATATGGAGACTTATGACATACTGATGTTTCATTTTTTGTTGTTTGGATTTGCAATAAGACATCGAGACGATGTCTCTTCCTAGTAGGGAAGGATGTCATGTCTCAATCCCTGATGTAGTTTCCTTTTGGTTTTGTGTGGATTTTTTATATGATTTGATGTGTGTGGTAGAGCAATAATGAATATTATGGTGTTTTGGTGTGTTGATATATGAAAGTGTTTACTTAAATTATGAAAATTTGAATAATATTGAATGTGTTTTACTTTGAAGATAAAGCAAAAATAGAATAGAAATATTTGAATTGATGTATTCTATTATTGTGATTTATATTTTTACGGGATACTAATTAAGTTTATTATTGTGTGCTTGAGTGCACTTGAGATGCAGGAAGTCAAAGACCAAGGGTGTGATTAAGGAGAGGATGTTAGCTTCTTGACAGGATAAAGTAGGATGTTCTCTTGATCACACATGAGCACTTAGATTAATGTAGCTTGCATTTAGGAATGATATTTTTGACTTGATTGTTTTTGAGTGTTTGCAAAATAAATAAAGAATTATTTGAATTAAATAAATAGTGAAATATAAGCATAATAAAGTAAAAGGATTAATTTTAATTATAATTAATTATAGATTTTGATTTAAATGTCTATGTGTGATATAAATCTAAGTGAGTATCCTATTTTTATTTTTAACTTGTGTTAATTCTTATGATAATAAATTAACTAATGATTAGATAATGTTTGTTTAATTATCAGATAAATGTTTACTTGTAAATAGTTTTTGGGTAAGTATATACGAAAGGTTTTTCTTTGTGCAACGGTAATTGGAGATTATTTTTTCATATTTGTTATTTGTGAATATGAAATGTAAAACAAAAACTAAAAATTATATTTTTAATTTTATTCCAAAATCTTTTTTTCAAGATTAGGGTTGGAAATGGAAAAAGGATAAACATTATTAAAAGGGAAAAGAGTTTCTGAGAAGAACAACGGTTCTTGAAAATATTCTTTAAAATATGCTCTACAAATTAGTTTCAATGGCTGCCAAGAAAATGTTGATTTTATCAAAAAATAAAGTTCCAAAATGGTTTTAGGAAATAGTAGATTTATCTATAGAAGAAAAGAGTTAGTAAAGTGACAGGAAAGGAGGGAAGAAGAAGAAGTTTTCCAGAAAGTAAGTCTTAGAAGAGGCAAAGAGAAGAATTTGTTGGAGAGCAACTATAGCTAGAAGCGAAATATCCAGGTTTTCATTTATTTTACCATGAACTTTGTTTGAAATATAATAGTACTGCTGAAGAATTTGAATACCAAGTTTGTGATCAATTTTTTTATGCGTGATAAATATGTAAAAACAAATGAATCAAAAACATTGATAAGACATTATATCAAAAAAAAAATTATAATAATAGAGATGCAAACTTAGTATTATGTTATCAATGTCGTCCTATCGTCCTCTATCTCTAGTGTTTTGTCGATTCCAGTTGGTTCTCAGATCTTGGGCTCAGCTCAACAAACGGTCTTCCTAGAGAACGAGATTGAATATGAATGCATCCAATGCTAAGACATGATTATTCTAATGTTAAAAAATGATTGCTATAATGAAAGATTACGATAATGCTATGAATTGTAAAGTTGATAATGACAATGCTATAATACTAGAATGCTAGAATGCAAGTAATCTCTAATTCATCTATTGTGTGTTGTAACAATTGCTTGGATTCACAGTGCTATTTATAGAGTTTTTGAAAGCTCTTGATTGGCTGATACGATCAATGACTATGAAAATTCCTGGCTGATCGAACGCTTGAGGATGGATAAGACTGAAGAAAAATAGAAGAAAACAAAAAGCAAGATTTGTTTTCTTTTCTGTAAAAAGAGATAAGATGAGATGATAAAGATGAATTGTAAAAAATCATCTTTTTATGAAATTTTGGAAAGATTTTGAGGATAAATAATGAATTATAAATTCAATTATTTATTTATAGGTGACATGGAAGATTTTTCTTAATCAAATAAGATATTCAATTAAGATTTTGAAAGATAATGAAAGATTTCATAATTAAATAAAATATTTAATTATAATTTGAAAAGATTTGAAAGATATTTAATTAAATAGAGATATTTAATTAAATTTGTGGAATTGAAATTAATTAAATAAAATATTTAATTAATTAGAAGAAAGATTTGAAATAGGAGAAAAGAAATTTAATTTAATTAAATCAAAGATTTAATTAAACTTAAATGTGATAATTAATTTAAATAAACAATGGTATTTATTTAATTCATTAAGTGGACTTAAGAAAGTGATAATTAAATAAAATGATTTTATTTAATTAAAGTGGAAGAATAAAGTGAATGAAAAATATAATTAAATTAATTAAATTTAATCATATGTAGAAGACTTTAGAGAAATTAATTAAATAATAAATATTTAATTAAATGCCAGGATTAGACATGACCAATTTTATTCATATGCATTTTGCCCCTCTTTGAAGTGATGTGTGAAACACATTGCTTCAAAGAAAATATTCTTGCTTTCAAAATTTGTTGTGTTTGATTTTTCCCCTGATTAAAAAAAAATTAACTAATATGCCCCTGATCTGACTCTGATATGTTCCAATATTGATGATGCCCCCTCGGAAGGTAAATCATTGATGGTGAAAAAAATGTTGGATGATGAAAGTCGGGTGATGAAAGGGACACAGTGATTTAGCTCCCAATAAATGATGAAAAGAAAATGCCCCAGTTAAAAAATGCCACCAAAACCCACTTGGGCTGACCCTTAAATGGTAAAAAGGTAAAAAGGTGATTCATTTTTCACTTTTTGACTTCGCGAGAAAACCTTGCTCTAATGGCTGATGGCTGATGGAATCCATTACCACCGTCTCCGGCCAACCAACGATTAATACGGACCATTGGTAAGTCAATTTAGACCTTGGCGTTGAAATGTTTTTAGTTGATTTTATGCATTTGAATGTAGTTTTAAGAGTTTAGATTTTATGTTTAAGCGCTTTTAGAAAGTAGTTTAAGTTTCAAAAGATTTGTGCTGAAACTTGTAGGTGATAAAATAGCACTTATAGAAGTTTTTAGCATTGCTTTAAGCATTTGATAAATAAAGTAAGCTTATAGGTGGCTAGGAAGAGAGCACATTTGAAGGGCTAAGAGTAAACTTTTGGGAAATAGTGCTTTAGGAAATGATGTAGCACATTAGGCCTGGAACCACACATATGGAGTTATGCATATGAGGAAAGGGTTTAGTGCTTTTAGGCCCGCAGTGAGTGCTTTTAGGAATAGGCGAATGCACGATGATGAATTATTGCTTCCTTGGTCAATAGATAGTGAAATTGTCATGTCATCATGTTGATAAATTGATAACTTTGCTTCCCAAAATAGAAAAAAAAGAGTAGATAGCTGATAACTTTGTTTCCAAAAGAATGAAAAACAAAGAGAAGATGATTGATATTAATTTTGATAAATTTGCTTTCGGCGATAGAAAAAAATAACAGATTGATTTGAGTGAAACATATTTGCATTCATGATTGAAGTACAAATAGGATTATGATATTGCTTGTTGATAAATTTGCTTCCTACGATAGAGAACAAATAGTAATA
Source organism: Sequoia sempervirens (assembly GCA_007258455.2). NCBI lineage: Eukaryota > Viridiplantae > Streptophyta > Pinopsida > Cupressales > Cupressaceae > Sequoia > Sequoia sempervirens. The sequence continues at coordinate 64,079,589 of VDFB02086081.1, read as the reverse complement.
GAATAGATTGATTTGATATGCCAATAGATAGATTTTGTATTGATGGTCGGATATGATTTCCTTTCATTATGAGCTGGATATGTGTCATTTGATTGATATGGATCCTTTGATATGAATTTGGTTGAGGTAGATATATTTCTTTGATATGAATTGATGATATGAGTCTGATTGATTGGCCTTGTGATGTCCAAAAAGTGGAGGTTTTCAAAAACCTCCATATTAGAGAGCATTTCCCCATGGGTTGTGATAGAATTCAGGATTTGACTCCGGCCGATGTGTAGTTTATAGTGAGTTGTGGATTGGGATCCTTGTTGGCGATGCTGCCTATTCGGGTCAATAGGGGATTGTTGACTACATTAGCAGAGAGATGGCACTCTAAGCATAACACATTTCATTTGTCAACTGGAGAGTTGATGGTGACCCCAGAGGATGTGTACAGGATTTTGGGGATCCTGGTGGTAGGTTCCCTTGTGTTCTATGATCACAAGGAGTTGGGTGGGAAAAATGCATTGAAGAGGGTGTATGGCGATGCAGATATAGCAAGGTACTGGGTGCAGTGGGAAAAATTTAGAGGTTATCTGGCCTTACCTGTAGTGTTAGTTGTTTTCATCAAAGGCTTCCTTTGTCTGGATCGCCGGTCAAAGGGGCTATCAGTTGGATGGGGGAGGATTATTGAGCAGATGTTAGGTCAGTCAAGGCGATATTCCTAGGGGAGTTGCATGATAGCTCATCTGTATCATTACTTGCACCAGGTTGCATATAGAGGATCATCGAGTTTGTCTTACAGTGTCACGTTGCTCCAGATTTGGGCATGGGAGCATATTGTGATTACCAAACCACTATGTCCGAGAGCTAGGCTGCCAGGTAGGCCATATGCATATGCTTATTCATTTGCACTTGTCCAGCCCAAGTTGGGAAAGGTGGAGTATTGGAGATGGACGCTGGATGACATGGATGTGGTGATATGGAGGTCGTATATTGATTGTGATGTTTGGGATATAGATCACCTAGAGATGCCATTTGTAGGTATTCCTCAATTTTTGATAGACCGCACACCATTCATCATAGAGAGATTTTTGGCCCTACGAGTATAAAGAAAATTTGGGTTTACATAGGGTATGCCACAGGGTGTTGCACACTATGGATGGTGCAAGGATGAGCCTGGATGGGGTACTTGCATTGCTTACTAGGTCACTTATACAGAGTATATTGCACTGTAGCCTGAGGTGTGGGATCTGAGACCTAATATTATGGATGTTGGTATGTCAGAGGAGTATTCAGCATACTATCACACACATCCATTTCCATGATTTACATGTCCCGATGAGCCGACACCCATTTTGGTGGTACCTCAGCCAGGGGTTGGGAGATAGGAGGATGTGGCAGGTGGTGAGCAGGCAATGGTTGGGGGAAAGGATGGGAGTGGAGAGGAGGGGAGCTTAGATGGTAGTGATGGAGATGACAATGGAGAGGGCAGAGGTGTGAGCATAGGCCAGTGAGACCGAGGCCAAACTTTTTTGGGTAGTGTGCGGATTATGCGGAGGCTTAGGACTGGGATTAGATGGAGGACAGTGATCAGGGTTTCCTCCACATCACACTAGGGACAGATAGATACTCTGTAGGCCCAGGTACAGACACTGTAGGGACAACAAGCGTAGTTGCAAAGCTAGTTGGCTCGGGCTGAAGGTTTGGTAGCACAACTCTAGACACAGTTGTCACAAACACAGGCGCAAGCATAGGTACATGCATAGGCATAGGCATCTCCTCCTGCCCCAAACCCATAGGTAGCTCAGTTGATTGTCGAGAGAGATGCATTATGGCAGGCAATAGAGGCAGAGGGTGTGGTGCAAAGACTCATGGGTACTGTGGAGAGTGCATCCCTACGAGAGGCTATTGCAGAGGGATTTGAGATGGCCAGGGAGACCGAGTACTATCAAGTCTAATATGAAGAGTTGTGTCCTCCTGAGTGCAGACAACCATTCCCACGGTCCCACAGCAAGACTAGGTGCAGATCACGGACAGTGACATAGAACAGAGGGGTCACAAGGCCTCGACAGGATCCTCGTGCAGGGACTAGTGGCAGGCCACCATCCTCGCTCCGTCAGGGGGCTCCACCAGCCATCCTTGATTGATAGATGCAAGATTATTGATTTACATCATATTCTTGGAGCATGTATATTTATTTTGGTCATATCTCATATATCTGTCTAGACTTTTCATTTTCATTGGACTTTTGGACATTTGTATGTATTTTGATGAGAGATGATATGCAGTAGCGATGAGTTTTGATGATGTGTTGTATTTTTGATATGATGGTTTGATATGGTTATGCATTTATTTCCTCATTATGTGATATGGATTTTGATATGTAGTTTTGATGATTTAATGACTAACATGATTTGCAGGATGATTTGATATGATAATGATATGATGATGATGAAATATGATGTGTACTAATGATAACATGCAGGTGGATGATGATGATAAAAATACCACGTGTTTAAATGATGTAATATATGATATGAATATGACAATGTATGTTTTTCTAATGATGTGGAAATGTAATGTTTGTATGAAATTCTTGTGTTTGGATTGTTCAAATGCCATAAATGATGATGATGTGATGGATGTTGTGTTTATGAAATGCATTATGAATTTGTAGTATGATATGAATTAGGAAATGATATGAAGTGATATGTGATATGAATCAAATGTTGTATGAAAAATGAAAAATAAATGGTATTAGATGTAAATGATAAATGATTAAAGATGTGAATGATATGAAAGGATTAATAATGATGAAATGTATGATAAGATGAATATGAAAAGAATGATGAGATAATAAAATGAAATGAAATGAGATGGGATGATAAAATGAAATGTAATGTAATAAAATGAAATGTAATGGTAAAATAAAATGAAATGTAATAAAAGGAGGAATAGAAATGATATGATATGTTGAAATGATGATAAATGATAAATGATAATGATATGAATAAAAAAGGATAATGATGATACGATGATATGATGAATATGAAAAAAATGATTAAATAATGATATGATAAAATGTCATGATATGAAATGTAATGAGATGTAATGATGAAATGTGATGAAATGAAACGAAACGATATGAGAAAATAAAATGAAATTTAATGATATGACATGATGAAATGAAATTATATGATATGAAATAATGAAATGAAATGATATGATATGAGGAAATGTAAGGAAATCAGATGATGAAATGTAATGAAATGAGATGATATGTAAAATGTAATGTGATGATATGATAAAATGAAGATTGAATAATATGATAAGATGAAAATGTAATAATATGATAAGATGAAAATGGAATGAAGATGGTAAATGAAATACAACTATGTAAAATGGAAATGACATGGATATGAAAAGGATAAGTAAGATGGTAATGATACGAAAAATGATAGATAATGTGAAAATGAAAGTGATATGAAATAAATGAATGATATGAAATGATAAAGGATTGAAATGATATGAGAATGAATGATAAAGGATAAACTATATGATATGAAATGATAATGATTAATAAGGATGGAGAAAGATGATGATAAAACAAATGTTTGAATGTCCTCCACAAATAGTCCAAAGAGACATAACAATTGTTGATGGTTCCTTTAGTCTTCCAAAAAATCTCATGCAAATCTAGTATGCAGATATGTACAGTGATCTAAATGTAATGCAACTAAATGAAACTATCCATTTGTTGAGCCTTTTTGTTAGCTTTCTTGAATCATCATAGAGCATTTTTAAAATTTTGGAATTATGTACAAGCATCAAAGGGGAAATTAGCACCAATGATGACCTGAGTACAACTTTCATGGTTTTTGATATAGCAAGTGAACACAAGCATCAAGGTATAATTGAACCAAGATGACCTGAGCATTTCTTGCATAAACAGATGAAGACTAACCACCTTCTGATGCAAATGTGGAACTATCATCAATGATACGTTTTCAAAATCATGTCCCACAACATATTTGCACCAAATCGATAGTTAACCTCAAGACAATAGACAAAGAAAAATCATCCTCTTTCCTTGCCACTCTAGTTCAATACATCGAGTGTGCTCCAGAGAGATGATATCAAAAATCAAACAACCATTGTTCAAAATATAATACTGCTATTCCAATCATTATTTAGATTTTAGATCATCCAGATATGAGTCATGATATGGTATTTTGTTGAAAAACCATTGTGATATGGATCAATGATTGGATAGTTGTTCATGTGATTTAATTGTTTTTTTTGTGTGATTGGATTCTATGTCATTGTCTAGCTGTTTTGGTAAACTCTGAAAGTTGATTGCCCCTAGGATGTCAACATTTGCCCCTAGTATTGAAACAACTTGCTAAAATGAATATGTACGATGATCAAGCCATGGTAAGACATTATTTCCTAAGGCAAATCGTGACATCATGATGTTGTTATGATGCCAGGATGATAAAAAGATGCATGAAGGCTAAAAAGCTAAGTGCAAAACATGAACTAATAGACGTAGGGTTACAAATAGTGTCTGTTTGCTAGATTTTCACTATTTGTGTTTATTACATTTTTCTGATTTCTTTTTTTATTTTTTTATTTTTATTTTTTGTATTTTTGAAGACTTTTTCTGCTACTTTTGTGATTTCTTCAGGACTTTTTTTGCTGTTTTTGTGATTTCTT
>VDFB02086081.1:64045884-64074788 GCA_007258455.2 Sequoia sempervirens | reverse complement strand
CTGACCAAGATGGAGACATTGATGGATGGTAAAGATAGGATGGACAAAATGAGAAAGACCGATGATAGATGATAGAAGAGCAAAGTGGACAATGAAGATTGATGATGGAACCTCGGGGGCAGATCAAATGATTGACCTTGCCTACGTGAAAGCGCAGGGGTAACGTAGTTCGACAAGACCAAAGGTAAACAATGGATAAAGGATGATAAGATGATAGGATAAGTGGATAAAAAGATGGGACCGATATGACAAGATAGGATAGACCTGTTGGATTGGATAGGATGATAACGATCACATAAAGCTTAGGGATGGGATAGTTATCCAAGGCAGTAAAATGACTTGGGAGGATGATATGATAGATAGATGAGTGATGAAAAGTGATAGGGGATTGAAAAGATGTGCAAAAGAAGCAGGGGTGATGACGATGAGATAAATGGCATTGGGTTGCATAGGGGGAGGCCTATAGCCAGATACCAATGACAAGGGATTGTGAGATGGGATGAGGATAAAGATAAAAGAATGGATAGAGATATAGGGATGGGGGATGGAAGGGGTTGTTTGGAGGGATGGAAATATAAGGATTGGGAGATGAAGATAAGGATGGGGAGATGGAAGGGATGTTGTGATAGATAGATAGGGACATAAGGATTGGGATATGAAAGGTATGCTAGGATAGATGATGTCTCCAAGGATTATGTCACAAAGGAAGCAGATGCCCCCACTCTAGATATGTCATATATGAGGAGGCATGAGGGATAAAAGACAAGTGGATGGGAAAATAAAGGAGATAACTAGATGAGGATAGGATGGGTGGCTAAGGAATATGATAGAGCATGGATGAAGGGAATATATACCAATAGGTGTCCAAAGCATGCATAGATAGGTGCCCCTATTTTGATCAAGATCACAAGAAGGATGGAGGGAATGGGAGATAAATGAGATATGATGGTAGGATGTGGAAGATAGGTGGGATGGGGGGATTTATGAGGAGGATGGATAACAGGAAGACGGGTGCATAGCTGGAAGCATAGCGGATGGAGGGAATGCATATCAGGAAGTTGCCCCCAAGTACAGATGGGGATTTTATGCATGACGCCTGTTTGCCAGGTTTTCATCATGGTACTTATCCAAGGCGCTTGTTTGCCAAGTTTTCACCACTGGACGAATTATTTCTCTTTTTTTTTGTGATTTTTTTGATCTTTTGAATTTTTATGGATTTTTGGACTTTTTGGATTTTTGTGGATTTTTGGACTTTTTTTTTTGTGGATAGCAAGGGGATGAAAATGGGTAAGAATAGGGATTTTGATAAGGGGATTTAGAAGACATGCGATAAGGATATAGATGAAGGACTCAAGTATCAAGTTCTATACGAGGTATTAAGAGCCCATGTTCAAACCGACTGTTGGATGTTGGTACAACCTTATTAGGATAAATGGATTATGTATGAGGATGAATTAAAGGGATTTGATGGGGTTGATACATGGGATAATGGATGAGATGCTGGAAAGGGTATGGATAGAATGATGGGGTGGATATGTGATGGGGAGATGTGTTCAGGACCAACATTGGCACATGTGGTGGTGGATGTGGAAAGATAATAGGATTAAGGGATGGAGAATGTGGGGATAATGGAGGAGATGGAATGGTGAATTTTGGGACATAAGGACCCAAAACAAACTTAGGAGATGAAAGGGGGGTATGATTAGCTTTTGGATTAGCAACTTTGGATGTTTTTACAGATTTTTCATGTGATGGCAGTGCATCTTTTTTCTTTGGGATCCACATGGTTTTGATCTTTGCTTTGGTGGGCCTTTGTGGCCTATGGATTTGATGTAGATTTAGATTTTTCTTCTCTTCACCATTTCTTTTAGAGGGGACATGGGGAGTCAGAGATTCATGTGGATGCTTAGATTTATGCATTTTTTCTTTAACAGCCAAAGTGCTTTTAGTAGCAATGGGATGGGTGTGAGGAAATGGATGATATGGAGTGATGGGGATAGGAGAATGGGGATTATGTGTAGATGGAGGGTTTTTAGGTATGTGCCTTTGTTGATCCTGACTAGGATGTTTATGATGGATGACATGGATAGGTGCTGAATGGATGAAAGGATGAGATGGAGGAGGTGATCTTGGGATATATGGACCCAAGATGGATGGAGCAAATGAAGGATGGGATATGGTGGATGGAGGGATGTAAGGACCCAAAATGGATGGAACAGATGAAGGAGGGATATGGACGGTGGTTTTGAGGTGATACGATAGAGGAGGGATGGCAACATATGATCTAGTGGGGCGATGGGAAGAGCTGACATTTCTTTTGGAAAAGGTTCGTTGAGGACGTCTGGAGGTTGTACCAACATCTTTAGATTGTGAGTCTTGGGAAATAGGTCCAAGACCTTGCATGCAGACTTGTTCTTGGACTTGGATGGGCTCTAAAATACCTTGCTCATGAAGGCCTAGACCTTTTCCTTGATAGTTCATTTTCTTGAGCATGCGATCCATGATAGGATTTGTGTTATTCTAAAAACATGATGTGAGTCCATTATTAGGTGGAGGATGATGGGTGGTAAATACACTATGCTTTTCTTCTATGAGGAGGCCACCATGGAAGAATGTGAGAGTACCAAGGGGATATGCAAGCGGTGTAGGTATATTAGTTTTAGGCGATGATGGGGGATCATGAGAGGGAGATGGTGGGATAGCAGCATGTGGATAGGTGATATCAGGAGAGGGATTAGGGGCCACGATAGGATTTGGATTTGTGGTAGTGGGATCATGTAATGGAGATGGAGATGGAGTGGGGGAAGCTTGAATGACAAGGGGATTATGGGATGGAATGGATGGGGGACTGTGATCTTGAGGTGGACTAGATGGGATGGTAGGATCTTGATCCGGAGAAGGGGATATGTTGGCATGCTTTGGGTTAGACTCTTGGCATGACTCATCATGTGCGGGAGGCATGATAATGGAGTCTTGTTGGGACTCTTCAAGTGGGGAAGATGGAGGGATGGAAGATTCGATGCAGTTATCGGAATGGATTTTGGTGCTACTATGGGTGGTAACATCAATAATAGGTGTGGTAGGGAGAAGGGTCTCATCACTAGTGACCGAGGATGATGGATCTAGATGGCATGGTTTCATGACTTCAAGATGTGGAGTTGGGGATGGCTTCTTTGTAATGAGTCCTTGGAGAACTTCTAAAATGAGAGACTTGCATATGGTTGGCTTGGCTGGGGTGGTAGAAATGGATGAGGGATTATGGATTGGTGGACTAGGGTTAGATGGAGCAATGGGATTGAATGTAGGACTATGAGTAGATGGGGGATTAGGAGTAGATGGAGGACTAGGAGTAGATGGATGAATGGGATTGGATGGAGGACTAGGAGTAGATGGGGGATTGGGAGTAGATGGAGGACTAGGAGTAGATGGATGAATGGGATTGGATGGGGACTAGGAGTAGATGGGGGACTAGGATTGGATGGAGGGTTAAAGTATTGGAGGAATTAAGAATAGGGGGACATGGATTGTGGATTAGGACAAGAGGACATAGGTGGTGTAGTGGGACAAGAGGATGTGGGGGATGGATTATAATAAAGGTATTGGGATGATGGATTAGGATGAGGATATGTGGATGTAGGATTAAGGTAAAAGGGTGTGGAAGTAGGATTAGTATGGGAAGATTGGGAAAGAGGACTACGATAGGGGGACATGGATGGGGAATTGTAATAGGAGTATTGGGATGGAAAATTAGGATAAGAGGATGTAGATATTGTATAAGAGGATGATGTAGATGAAGGACATGACAAATATGGGGATGAAGAAGATACTGGATATCCCTTGTCAAAGGTGGCATAAGGAACATGATTAGGCATGGATGAAGACATAGCGAGATAACTGGAAGGGGTGATTGGATTGTGGAAAGTGGATGGAGAAAGCTTACTAGTGATGATAGCATCAAGGGGATCTACGTCATATTCTTCTTGATCGACAAGACTTTCGTTATCGTCGTCCACGTAATTAGGGTTTCCCTTGACTACTATTGATGGAGGATGAGGACTCATGATAGTGAAATGATAAAGAGGATGGATAAAAGGTTTTGGATGGGAATGGATTAAAGTTCAAATTGGGATTTTAGTCAAGCTCAGATCAGAATTGGACAAAAGCTCAGATTAGGATGATTGGATGGGATTGCTTTTGATTTTGATGGGATTCGGTAGACAGATGATTGGATCGGGTAGATGATTTGATGAATTTGATTAAAGTACTAGATTAGTTTGATTGGATAGGATCAAATGATTAGATGATGTTGATTGGATAATTGTGATTGGATGAACTTGATCAGATTGGTGTGCTTGGATTGATTAGATGATTGGAGGAATGGATTGGTTTGATTAGATAGGAAGAAATAAAAGGTACCACTAGATAAGGCTCAAAAAATTAAGCAATTTTGGTTTTTGGACGAAGTCGATCCGATGCACGACTCGTAAACAATGGCCTTGGGAAGTTAAAGGGGCGTAGTCAGCATTCTGTAGCAAATCAGGGGCGTAGCCAGCAAAATCAGGGGTGTTGGCAGCTTTCTACAATAAATAAGGGGCATAGCTAGCAAAATCAGGGGCATTGACAGCTTTCTGCAACAAATCAGGGGCGTTGCCGCCTTTCTGCAGTAAATTAGGGGCACTGCCGCCTTTCTGCGGTAAGGTAGAGTTTGGTTTTGATGGCATTGGCTATGGCAAGGATGCAAAATGATAAAGTAAGACCAAAGTATCAAAAATTTGACAGATTTTTTTACAAGGAAACACTTCAAGCAAGCATAATCTTATGATTAATATTAAGGGTATGGCCAGGCAAGGTCTTAATCTAGGATGTACAAGGCTTCTAGGGAGTCTTTGATATAATCTCGATACGTGATGCACAACCGTGAACACCAGTCCATCACAAGTGTGAGTCAGGAACCCTAGCGAGATACTGAAAGGCTCAGACCAACTCTTCATGTCTATCTAGGTATCACCCTAGCTTCGATGCTCCACCAATTACGATGCAACTAGATTGGGGTACAACTTTCGTTCTCCCCCCTTTATATACCCCGCTGATACGCGTGGTTGGAATCATCCCTTGGGGTGATGAAATCTTCAAGTAGGTCCCACTAAAAAGAAGACACTAATAGTTTCCAACTACTCCCCAGGCTCACACGAAGTGCAAGGAGAAAGTGAAAACAAATTAATGCCCCCTGGGGTAACACAAAAATAAACAATCACAACAAACAATGAAGTTTTATTCCCCCTAATTAAACTATATTCTAAAACAGCAAAGATAGTTTTCAAAAATCTGATCAAATAGATGGTCCTGCAAGCAAATGTTAGCTATCTTCTTCTTCGCTCTTGATCAAGTACGCCCTAATACACTACAAAATGTTAGCGAAAAACAATAATATCCTTGCCAAAACAATGTTAGAGAGTTATCATGTGAAAACAGCAAAAAACTAGAGCAAAAACGAAGCCAAAATGCCTATTTTACCTTGCAAACTGTGCTATTTTGGGGCGCTGCCACCTTTCTGCAGGGGCACTGTCACCTTTCTGCGAGGGTGCTGCTGCCTTTCTGTGAGGGCGCTACCACCTTTCTGCAACAAACTTTGTCAAATTCAAAAAAAATGGAAAGTTGTGCCCCTCCCCCCACAAGAAAGGTGTTAGAAAAACCTTCTAAATATGACCCTAACTGTAGCAAACGTGTTAGAAGGAATAAAACTTTCAGGTGTGAGGCGCTGCCACCTTTCTACAGTGGCCAAGAGGGCGCTGCCGCCTTTCTGCGGTAGGGCAGAGGGTGTTGCTGCCTTTCTACGGTAAAGCAGAGGGCGTTGCCACCTTTCTGCGAGCTTTTCCTACAAAATTCTTAACCAAAAGGGAAGTTAAATGCAAGAACCCATTTGCGGGTCCCACCGGGCATGCCAGAAAAGTGATCCAAAGAATTTTATTCTATTCTAACGTGCAAACTAACTAAAAATGCGAATGATAAAAGACCAAGGACACATCAAGATTAGCCTAAAGAGAGATAGAACAAGAAGGAAAATGGACAAAACGAAATACAAATGATTTCACCTTCCTTGCTATTGATGTCTCCTTGATTGGCCCTTGCTTGGGATGATTTTGTGTGCTCCTTAGATGATTACTTGAGTGACTAAATGCAATATTAGATGTGCAAAATGATTAAAAGAGATGGCTAAATGATGGTAAAGGATTGAGAATGCAAATTGGCAGCATGTAGTTATGAAAATTCAAAGTGTTGAAAATGCCCTTGAGGAGGGGGTATTTATAGGAGAATTTGAATCCTCTAGAGAATTCAACGGTCAAGATTGCTCCAACAAGGCCAAGATGAAGGGCTATGGTGGGTTGAGAACCCACAAGCCCTCACATCTTGACATGTGGAGGGTGAAGTGGCCAAGGGGATATGAGATGGAGGTGAGGTGTCAAAAAGGTACATGAGGTGGAGGAAGGACAAGCACCTTGGGGAGTGAGAAGATTTTCACAAAAAGGGATTTCTTGTCCCCAAGTGGGAGTGAAAGGGACATTTGAGAAATTTTGGAATTCCTCAAAAATCTACATGGGAAAAAGAAAGGTGGTTGGGGAAATAAGTGTGAATTAAACAATTCACATTCTTAGGAAAGTCTAAAAGATAAAAGGTGGGCTCCAAAAAGGTGGGACTTGGTCACATGTGAAGATTGTAACAAGTCCAAGGTTCTAGAAGCCTTGGAAGGATAGAATGTGAATTAAAAATTCACATATAAGAGAGTGGAATCTAGGAAGAATAAAAAGGAATTAAAAATTCCTTGGGGAATGATTAGGTTTTAATTAATCAGTAATTATAAGATAAATGAGGATTAGAAGCCAACTTGCAAAAGTTGGAGGATGTGACACATCCTAATCAAGGATTAGGCATGTGCACATCCCTAATGAAGAAATTAGGAGATGGATTAGGATTAGATGAAAATGACATGTGAGGAATTAAATAAATGTAATATTTATTTAATTTATTTGATGAAAGGAGGATTAAAAGAGGGTAAGGTATTTAATTATTAATTAAATACCTTAGGGATTTGGCAGAATTAAAGATATTAATTAAATAATAGTAATATTACTTAATTAACTCAGATAGGAGGATGTTTAGACGAAAAAGTGATAAATTTGGATAACTTAAGTGTCCAAATTTGGATGTCTACAATTGGAACATATCAGAGTCAGATCAGGGGCATATCAGTTAAATTTTTTTTTAATCAAGGGAAAAATCAAACACAACAAATTTTGAAAGCAAGAATATTTTCTTTAAAGCAATGCGTTTCACACATCACTTCAAAGAGGGGCAAAATGTATATGCATAAAATTGGTCATGTCTAATCCTGGAATTTAATTAAATATTTATTATTTAATTAATTTCTCTAAAGTCTTCTACATATGATTAAATTTAATTAATTTAATTATATTTTTCATTCACTTTATTCTTCCACTTTAATTAAATAAAATCATTTTATTTAATTCACTTTCTTAAGTCCACTTAATGAATTAAATAAATACCATTGTTTATTTAAATTAATTATCACATTTAAGTTTAATTAAATCTTTGATTTAATTAAATTAAATTTCTTTTCTCCTATTTCAAATCTTTCTTCTAATTAATTAAATATTTTATTTAATTAATTTCAATTCCACAAATTTAATTAAATATCTCTATTTAATTAAATATCTTTCAAATCTTTTCAAATTATAATTAAATATTTTATTTAATTATGAAATCTTTCATTATCTTTCAAAATCTTAATTGAATATCTTATTTGATTAAGAAAAATCTTCCATGTCACCTATAAATAAATAATTGAATTTATAATTCATTATCTATCCTTAAAATCTTTCCAAAATTTCATAAAAAGATGTTTTTTTACAATTCATCTTTATCATCTCATCTTATCTCTTTTTACAGAAAAGAAAACAAATCTTTCTTTTTGTTTTCTTCTATTTTTCTTCAGTCTTATCCATCCTCAAGCGTTCGATCAACCAGGAATTTTCATAGTCATTGATCGTATCAGCCAATCAAGAGCTTTCAAAAACTCTATAAATAGCACTGTGAATCAAAGAAATTGTTACAACACACAATAGATGAATTAGAGATTACTTGCATTCTAGCATTCTAGTATTATAGCATTGTCATTATCAACTTTACAATTCATAGCATTATCGTAATCTTTCATTATAGCAATCATTTTTTAACATTAGAATAATCATGTCTTAGCATTGGATGCATTCATATTCAATCTCGTTCTCTAGGAAGACCGTTTGTTGAGCTGAGCCCAAGATCTGAGAACCAACTGGAATCGACAAAACACTAGAGATAGAGGACGATAGGACGACATTGATAACATAATACTAAGTTTGCATCTCTATTATTATAATTTTTTTTTTGATATAATGTCTTATCAATGTTTTTGATTCATTTGTTTTTACATATTTATCACGCATAAAAAAATTGATCACAAACTTGGTATTCAAATTCTTCAGCAGTACTATTATATTTCAAACAAAGTTCATGGTAAAATAAATGAAAACCTGGATATTTCGCTTCTAGCTATAGTTGCTCTCCAACAAATTCTTCTCTTTGCCTCTTCTAAGACTTACTTTCTGGAAAACTTCTTCTTCTTCCCTCCTTTCCTGTCACTTTACTAACTCTTTTCTTCTATAGATAAATCTACTATTTCCTAAAACCATTTTGGAACTTTATTTTTTGATAAAATCAACATTTTCTTGGCAGCCATTGAAACTAATTTGTAGAGCATATTTTAAAGAATATTTTCAAGAACCGTTGTTCTTCTCAGAAACTCTTTTCCCTTTTAATAATGTTTATCCTTTTTCCATTTCCAACCCTAATCTTGAAAAAAAGATTTTGGAATAAAATTAAAAATATAATTTTTAGTTTTTGTTTTACATTTCATATTCACAAATAACAAATATGAAAAAATAATCTCCAATTACCGTTGCACAAAGAAAAACCTTTCGTATATACTTACCCAAAAACTATTTACAAGTAAACATTTATCTGATAATTAAACAAACATTATCTAATCATTAGTTAATTTATTATCATAAGAATTAACACAAGTTAAAAATAAAAATAGGATACTCACTTAGATTTATATCACACATAGACATTTAAATCAAAATCTATAATTAATTATAATTAAAATTAATCCTTTTACTTTATTATGCTTATATTTCACTATTTATTTAATTCAAATAATTCTTTATTTATTTTGCAAACACTCAAAAACAATCAAGTAAAAAATATCATTCCTAAATGCAAGCTACATTAATCTAAGTGCTCATGTGTGATCGAGAGAACATCCTACTTTATCCTGTCAAGAAGCTAACATCCTCTCCTTAATCACACCCTTGGTCTTTGACTTCCTGCATCTCAAGTGCACTCAAGCACACAATAATAAACTTAATTAGTATCCCGTAAAAATATAAATCACAATAATAGAATACATCAATTCAAATATTTCTATTCTATTTTTGCTTTATCTTCAAAGTAAAACACATTCAATATTATTCAAATTTTCATAATTTAAGTAAACACTTTCATATATCAACACACCAAAACACCATAATATTCATTATTGTTCTACCACACACATCAAATCATATAAAAAATCCACACAAAACCAAAAGGAAACTACATCAGGGATTGAGACATGACATCCTTCCCCACTAGGAAGAGACATCGTCTCGATGTCTTATTGCAAATCCAGACAACAAAAAATGAAACATCAGTATGTCATAAGTCTCCATATGTAAGAAATGAAAAACATGCTAAGATCTTAGGTGAGGAAAAGCTTTGTCAATGTCCTCGGCATTCTCCCAGGTGGCATTATCCAATGAAGATTGGTTCCACTGGAGCCTATACTACATAATATCTTGATTCTACAATTAAACATTGTGCTCTTCCAATAACCTGATGAGATTGACCTACATCACTCCTAGGTCTTGTACCTACAACGCATGCCAATCAAGGATATGAGCAATATCTGGATGATAGGGCTTAAGTACTGAGACATGAAATACATTATGGATCCAAGATAGAGCCAGTGGCAGAGCAAGCCTGTAAGAAACCAAATTGATCACCTCCAAGACATCAAAAGGCCCAAAAAACCTAGGGGAAAGTTTAGAGTTCTTTTTGAAAGAGATTGAACTCTTATGCTACTGAACTCTAAAAAATACCTTGTCTCCTATAGAGAATTGTCTAAAATTTATGTTCTTATCCGCAAGACTCTTTTGTCGATCTAAAGTTTTCTTTAGCTTTTCTTTGATAAGCTTCATCTGGTCTTCCATTTGCCTCAACATTTTAGGACCAATCACAATCCTATCCTCTACCCTGTCCCAACTGATGGGTGTTCAACATTTATGTCGATACAGGGCCTTGAATGGTGCCATATGCAAAGAGGCATGGTAGGAGTTGTTGTAAGAAAACTCTACCAAAGGAAAATACTCCTCCCATTTGTGTTGTTGTTCCATACAATACATTGGGAGGAGGTCCTCCACTATCTGGTTCACCCTCTCTAATTGACCATCGATCTGAGGATGATATGCAAAACTAAAATTTAATTTGGTTCCTAGGGAATAATTCAGGGTGGTCCAAAATCTAGAGGCCATCCGCATGTCATGATCTAAAATGATTATTTCTGGCACTCCATGCAGCTGAAATATTTCCTATACAAATTTCCTCGCCAAAACCATCGAGCCATCCTTGAGGTTCCCAGGAATAAAATGGGCTACCTTCGTCAATTTTTCCACCACAACTAGGATGTATCATGATTCCTAGACATCGGTAATCCCTGAATAAAGTCCATAGCTATCACCTACCATTTATATTCTGGCACCCTATGAGGATATAAAATTCCTACCGGATTTACATGCATAGCCTTAACTCACTGGTATTCTAAACATTGGGATATAAATGTACTAACATCTCTTTTGAGTCTTGGCTAGAAATATAGAGGCTTGAGTCCCTCAACCATTTTAGTCACACTAGGGTGCCCTGAATAAGGTGCATTATGGAATTCTTCAAGCACCAATTCTTTCAACCTTATAGAGATAGGAATATACATACGACCCTAGAACCTCAAGAGTCCATCAGAATCAAGTACATACCCAGAAAATATGTCTTCCATTGGATCCTACTCTAGGGCTTGTTTTACCCTTTCATACTACTCATCCTTGGGTAAGGCCTGAACCACCTACTCCTTGAAATTAGATTTTATGGTAACCATGGCTGCAAGATGTTGTCTCGTACTCAAGGCATCTGCTACCCTATTTTCCTTCCCTTTA
Source organism: Sequoia sempervirens (assembly GCA_007258455.2). Taxonomy (NCBI): domain Eukaryota; kingdom Viridiplantae; phylum Streptophyta; class Pinopsida; order Cupressales; family Cupressaceae; genus Sequoia; species Sequoia sempervirens. The sequence continues at coordinate 64,063,425 of VDFB02086081.1, read as the reverse complement.
ATGTACTCTATGCCAAAGTCATATTCACTCAAAAATTCCAACCATCGCCTCTGACAAGCATTTAGGTTGGGTTGAGTAAAGATGTACTATAACCCAACATGATCTATCTTTAATTCAAAGGGCTTTCCCAAGAGATAGTGTCTCCACATGTGAAGGGAATGGACTATGGTGGCTAATTCTAAATCATGTGGTGCATAATTTAACAAATGTTGTTTCAACTTTTTTGATTCATATGCTACCACTTTTCCTTCCTACATGAGAATGACTCCTACCCCTTCTCCTGATGCATTAGTAATCACTATAAATTGACCATTCAGATCATACACAACTAAAATAGGTGCAGAAGTGAGTTTATCTTTTAGCAACTGAACGGATTTTTCACATCTATCACTACACTCAAATTTCTTTCCCTTCTTCTGGAGTGCAGTAATGGGCACTGCTATTGACGAGAAACCTTGCACAAATCTCCTATAATAACCTACAAGTCCCATAAAACTTTGGACTTTTGAAACATTCTATGGCGCTGGCTAATCTAAGATTGCCTTAATCTTATCTGGGTCCATGACTATCCCTTCTGCTGAAATGACGTGTCCCAAATACTGCACCTCAGGTTGGAAAAAGGTACATTTGGACATCTTCCCATATAACTTATGTTCTCTTAGTCGCTACAATACTATTCTCAAATGCTTCTCATGCTCTTCCTTGGACTTAGAATAAATCAAGATATCATCAAGGAAGATTAAAACAAAGTTATCTATGCAGTCCTGCAAGACATTGTTCATCAAGTTCATGAAGGGTGCAGGGGCATTGGTTAGCCCAAATGGTAGCAGTGTAAATTCATAGTGCCTGTACCTTGTCCTGAAAATAGTCTTGTGAATATCTTCATCCTTTATTCTCAACTAATTTTACCCTGATCTTAGATCTATTTTTTAGAATACCTTGGCATCTTTTAACTAGTCAAAAAAATGATCAATATGGGAAAGCATGCATTTGTTCTTGATAGTAACCTTTTATGAATCCTGTAATCAATGCATAACCTCAAGGTCCCATCCTTCTTTTTCATAAATATAACAGGAGCTCCCCAAGGCAACACACTTGGTCTAATGAAACCCTATTGCAACAATTCTTCCAATTGGGCGTTTAGCTCATATAAGTCAGTTGTGTTCATCCTGTATGGGGCTTTAGACTGAGGTTCCACTCCTAGTAGCAAATCAATAGAAAAATCAAAAGCACGCTTATGTGGTAGCTTAGTCAGCTCAATGGGAAAAACATCCTCAAATTCATTTAGAATGGGATGATCATTAACTGATGATTCTATCTCATCAAGGTCCTTGACCTTTATTGCATAAATAGTAAATCCCTTTTGGCTTGCCTCTTTAACTGCATGGTAGAGACTTTCTTAAGCTCCAGAGGCCTTTTACACCACAAATCTCCACATGGTTTCCTTGATCATCAAGACACCTTATTGATTTCTCTTCACACTCCACAAGGGCCTTATGTTTAGAAAGCCAATTTATCCCTAAAATCACATCATAAGATCCCAATGGAGCTACATACAAATTAACTAGTGTTTCAAGACTAGGGAGTTCAAGTTCACTACAAAATAGGCATTGCTGTACCTTCCTCTCTACCGGGTTCCCATACTAAAATTTCCATGAATTTTCCTTATAGCCTAGTCTAATTGATAATTTAGATACAACATGAGGATCCACAAAGCCATCAGTGGCACCAATATCTATCAAAATAGAAATAGGACATCCAAAAATTTTACCTAAAAACTAGATAGGACTGGCCTGGTAATCTGCTTGGCGATTGTCAATCGCAACATGGATATGATGTTGATTCCTATTATTATGTATGTTAACCCTCTGAGGGCACACATATGCATAATGCTCACCACCACAAGTATAACAATCCCCACGAGGTGCTTTAGGCCTATCAAAAAAATCCCTCTTGTTATTGTCATTCTTCTTATTGAAATTAGCCCTCTTATTATTATTCTGATTTCCATCATTATGGTTCTAAGGACTACCACCCCTTTTTAAATTTCAGATCTACCTATTGTTATTTCCTTGGTTACCTTGACTACTCTAATTTCCCTAGTTACTGTTACCTTGGTGATTTCCTTGGGACTTCTTATTACCATACTTGGCTTCCCTAGTTTTCTTGTAGTTTGCAACCTGCTGCATTTTATGTTCCTGTAAAAGTGCCAATTCAAAAGCTTCATCCATGGTAGTGGGTCAATGCATATCCACCTCATTTCCAGTTTGAGGCCTAAGCCCCAGAATGAATTTCCAAATTCAAAACCTCTCATCATTTTGGTACTGAGGTACGTACTTAAGCAAGTGAGAGAATTTCTCCTAATAGTGAGTCATCGTCATTCCTCCTTGAATGAGCACCTGAAATTATGTCATTTTCTTATCAAAATAAGACTGTGGAAGCCACCTCTTCCTGAAAGTCTACAAGAATTGTTCCCATGTTACCTTGCCAGGAAAAAATTGTTTATCAGCCCTTTCATTCTCCCACCATGTAGCAGCTTCACCTGTGAGCTGGTATGATCCCCATTCTGCCTTAGTTTCCTTGGACAGGTTTCGAAGCACAAAGTACCTTTCCATTTAAATAATCCATGCTTCTACCCCATCACCAAAGGATTTACCATCAAACTTGGGTGGCACAACTTTCTTGAGGTCCTTACCCAATTCTTCAGCTACCTTTGTTAGCTTACTTTGATTCTTTTCACTTTCGGGGTTTTCTCCATTTGATTCATTTATGATATTTTCACTTTCACCAGGATCAAACCTTGTTCGCCTAGTTTGTCTTTCCTGTTCAAGGTTATCAATCCTAGCCTCTTTCTCACTTAAAATGTCCAAAATCTAATCCAACTTATCATTGGAATCACCACAGGATCCTCCTCCCCTTCCTGCTAATAAAATTTACCCTCCATTAGGGTTACCCTGGAAAAACATAACATCAAGCATAGTCAGGCATAGGTCCAAGAGTTTAACCTTGTTGCTCAGATACCAAAATGTAACGCTTGAGAGGATATGTTCTTTCAACCACATAATTTTCCATATCTCATTACATTTCAAGTATAATCAAAGTAAAGTATGCATAGATCAAGATCTTCCCATAAGTGCTCAAAAGGAAAATTTAGTAATAAATTTCATTTCATATATGCAAAAGAAATAAATTGCATCAACAACAAAGTTCTTGCACTAATACCTATGTAAATTCCATTTGGATAACAATGATTGTCCATACATTCATTCATTTACTTTAAAATAATACATATATTTCAATGTTACATTAAAATCTTTCATTCCAATACATTTATTTCAATGTTACAATACTATACTGAATGTCAACTAGAGTTACATTTACAAGTGGGATTTTCAAGCCTTTCAAAGAAATAATACATGAATACATTTATAGCATGTGAACCTCTGAACCTCAACCGTTGTGACACCACTAGTCTTCTTGCAAGCTGGGGCCAAGAGTGTGATTAAGGTACCTTTTCTACCCAACCATGAAGTACAAGACTTCCCCGGGTTTCTTCCTTACTTGATGAAATCCCCGGCCCTACATGAGGAGCCTAGCAACTAGAAACAATAAAGCAGGAGGGAGCTCTTGATGCAAGTTGATGACTATATGCATTCCTATCATGAGAATCACATATTTCTCGCAAACAGGAGGTGGCAGAGACCTATATACATTTATTTCTAGGCTTTTATTTCCATCTATTTCAATAGATCATGTTCTTGGCCAAGCATAAGTAAATAAATAAATGATAGTTTTAGAAAAGGTAAAACTACTGTCTATTTGGGTCCACCTTCGGCATCTTGTCCCGGAAGTTCTTCAAAATACAGTAAATAATGCATTTTCCATCTAAGTTTTCTTTCAATTATACACAATTCTACCTCCAAAGATATTCCATCATCTTTCAATGTTCACACAAAGAATTCCAAAATAGCTTTTTATACATACACTCAGTATGAGAGATTTTTCTATACAATTTCTATTGTAAGTTACTATGCAATTTAAAATCAATCCAAGTTCTATTTTCTAAATTAGTAATTTTGATAGATTCAGAAAAAGAAAGCTACTCTTTTCAGCCTTATAAGTAAGAAGTAGAATTATAGCACACAAATTACTTTCCTATTTAATAGGAATATGTCAACAATTTTTAGGAAAAATAATTATAAATTAAGTTTAAAGAAAATCAGCAATTTCATACATGTTTATTCAAAGAGTCACAAAAATTAGGTTGGAAACTAATCGCTCTCCCAGTAGTGATAATAACAATACTATCAACTAATTGAGGTGTTGTATACACCTAAAAATGGTCACATCACAACAGTCTGGTAATTAATTAAATATTTTTAATATTTAATTAAATCTCTGAATTCAATCTACGTATAAATAAATTTTAAATAATTTATTTATATTGTTCATTCTTTCATCTCGATTAAATAAATAAGTTTATTTAATCACTTTTCTTATCCATTTCTTAATTAATTAAATAAACATTATGATTTATTTATATTAATTATCATATATAATCTTGGCTTGAATATTTTATTCAAATAAAGATTAAATATTCTTCTCTTCTAATATTTCTTTTTAAATTCCATTCACATATAAATATTCCAAATATTTAATTAAATTCTTCTAAAGTCCTATTTGCAATTAAATATCTCAAATATTTAATTAAGTCTTCTATAGTCCTAAAATCAAATATTAAACTCACATAAAATTAAATAAATTTATTTATTTATTTAATTTGGATTTATCTTCAACAAACTATGAAATAAATTCAAAACAGAAAATTAATTTCTCTATTCCTGAGTTGTTCCCATGGGTTGAAGACAAACCTCCATTCTTCTCTCCAACCTCCCAATATCTTCCATATTCTTCTCAACCTCTCCATCTCTCACCATTCAAATTTACCAGACAATCTCGTAGCCATTGATCTTTGCCAGCTAGGCTCTTGCCTGTGAAAATCTATAAAAGGGACTATCGGGTCTCTGAAAAACATAGAAGCTTTCATACAGGAAAACTATAGTCAATTAGCTTTCCAACATCCATAGCCTTTAGAATCATAGCATAGCATAGCTTACCATATTAGCATTCCATAACATGGCTTATCATCCTCATTTCATAGTTTCAGAAGCATTCATTATCCATAGCCCCTATGCATAATTTACAGCCCCTATGCATATCCGTATCAACATTTCACTCCACCGGCATATAGGATAGAGAAGCATTCTCCCTTTGCATACTCGTTCTGCAGGTTTCCATTCTAAGAAGCTTTGCTTATATAATCTAAGAGCAACAGCTTCAAGAGAATCACTAGAGATAGAGAACAATGGAATGATTCTAAAGAAGCTTTGTTTGATTTCATTTCAATTTATCTTGCTTTCTTTAGTTTAATGTTGCATTGGTGTGTTTTTATTGTTTCATTTTGATACTAACATTTCTCACACACAATTTTGGCACCCACCATTTGGCTCTTGCCCCAATTGTAATATATTTTTGCAGGTTTTTCTAATAGGTTATGGCTAAAAGAGCGTATTAGCGCATTAAACACGCTTCAGCACAATTCACACCTAGTTCAATGCCCTTGACTGATTCCTCAATGCCCTTAATAGATTCCTCAACACCCTTGACCGATTCCTCAATGCCCTTGACAGATTGCTCAGCGCTCTTGACAGATTCCTCAACGCCCTTAACTAATTCCTCAGCGCTCTTGACTGATTCCTCAGCGCCCTTGATTGATTCCTCAGCGCCCTTGAAAGATTCCTCAGCGCCCTTGACAGATTCCTCAACACCCTTGACAGATTCTGGAGTGGCCTTAACTGATTCCTCAGTGCCCATTAACTTTGTTTTAGCACCCTTGATGTCCATTTTAGCACATTTTTCTCTAAATTCTGTAATTGTAATCTGTAAATTAAGGTTTGACTGGATCCGACATGACCATGGCGAGTAAGGGCTTTAAAAGAATGATAGTCACTTAATTGGAATGAATCAAACCTAGGATAGTCACTTAATTGGAAAGAATTAATCAATCCTAGGATAGTCACTTCATCTTTTATTTTGGACTAAAAAGAACTCCATGTCTTTATGAAGCAATATCTTCACCTAGCATAGAAAATTGTTTATTTGGGCTTAAAATTGAACTCTTGTTTGCTTTGATTAAAACGGTGATAGGCCTATGCTCTCCCCTTAACTGGGTGATCAAAATTCCAAGCTCATCTATTTCATTTCATGCAATTTCAAGCTTTGATAATACCTTTTAGAGAGCCTGCTCTTGTGGGAAAAAGTACTCACCCAAGAGGAACGACTCAAGTGGGTTCAAGCCAAAGCCAGGCTATTTCACCCCACTATAAAATTTAAAGCAAATTTTGGGAAACCCTCTTTTGCTGGTAGTGTGCAAGATAACCATCCCCAAATCCTTTGTTCTAAAGGTTGGGAGGTCTCTCGAGGGAGTATATCATTTTCCGCATCGAACAGAAATCATTACTATGAACTTAGTGTGGTATCCAACCGAAGTCAATTTCCAAACATCCTAATAATCACAGTGCAGGGGAGGGAAGAATCTACCCCCAAGATACTCACCATATAACTGCCAAGGACCGTTTGCTTAGGGGATGCAGTATCCACTTCTGTCACTCTGAGTACGCGCCTGGAAAAGACAAAAACACGGGCGCCCTTTCGGGGGTGACACGGCTGTGTGAGTCAACACAATTCTAAGATGTGGGTTGTTGATTATTATGATGACCTACTTGAGTACTAAGAGTGAGTCTGTTTGATCTATCTATCATGTGTAAAAACCTATGACAACAATTTTTGAAAAACATTTTGATCATATAGTTGATGTTTAGTATACGACTTAAACACAACTACTCTACAACTTGCTTGATGTGTTTTCAATACATTAATTCAGTAAAGATCATCCAAAACTCACAATTACATTGATTACTCTCATGTTACGAGATTGGAAATCCACAACCTTTGTTAAGAAATCCATTCTCAAATGAATCAAAAAGCCAAAGAAACCACTTAGTTACAAGAAAATATTGAAGAAAAGATGATTCTTCTACCAAAGTTGAAAGGTTTTACTTAAACATAGAACCTTTATCCATCGATATCATGACTTTGTTAGAGGTTTCACTAATGATTATGTTGTAGAACCATTATACTCACGAGCTTTCTTTCAAAGAAGAGCCCTTTCTCAAAGGCACAACCATAGTTAGCGTATTCATTTTTGTTATATTCCCCAACCTGCAATTGGATATTCTACTCATCCAAATCAATTTCTGCAATAGAGAACTCAATCACATTAGGCATTTATCACAAATCCATCCTTTTACGAAGCTACGATCAAACTTCATAAAGTGCAAAATCATCCTTTTCTTGATCTTTTGCTTAAATTCCCACCAACAGGATTTTCATCCTTTCAACTAGGGAACAACACAAGCTAAAGGCTAGAAATCTTTCAAGTCATAGAATCTTCATTCTATCCTAACTTTCATATCTATCACAGATTGCACTATTTCATTTCTTTTGATCAAAAGTTAGTAGAATTTGGAGCAAATCTTATGTCTGTTGTCACGAGATCTCGAAAACACATAGAAAAAGGATGAAGGAGAAACTACCACAAGCAAAATGGGTGATAATAGTGACAAAGAAGAGAATACATTTAATATTGAAGAGTTAACAGAAGAAAAGCTTCAAGAAGCAGAACAAGATCCTTGATTCCATACTCTTATTGAGAGGATTTTATAATGAAACAAAAAAAGATATTTTCTTTCATTAGCTAATCAAGGAGCTAAGTTACCTTCCAATTTTGATATAGAAGGGATTAAAGAGAATCCTGAAACTCCTCCTAATGATTTTAGTGCCCTTACTCAATAGATACAAGAATTACAAGGGAAAATAAAGGAAATGCAAGGGGGCACAACAAAGAAATATGTTTTGGATGACATATCTCCTTGTCCATTTGATAGAAGTCTTCAAATGATCCCTTTTCAAAAACATTGCAAAATCCCTAAATTTGATAGGTACAATGGAAAAACTGACCCCATTGAACATGTGAGGGATATCCAAGAGTCTAGAATTCGCTTATGAAGATACCTACTTAATGTGATTGTTTCCACGAAGTCTGGGTGGACAATCCATGGAGTGGCTTTCCAAAATAACTCCCCCCATCAAAACCTTTGAGGAGTTAATAAATCAATTTATATCACAATATGCCTACATCATCCAACAACAGATAACCATGCTTGATCTTTGTAAAGTGAAACAAAAATTAGGGGAATCCTTCACTACGTTTTTGCAAAGATGGAGAAGGTTGTTTGTGCGATATTCCCATCCTATTCCTGAAAAGGAAAAGATGCTTATCTTTATCAATAGCCTAGATCAAGAATTAAGCTATAGGCTTAATCTTCATTGTCCTCCTAACTTTGAAAAATTTATTGAGAATGCAATCACCATTGAAGGGGCCTTGGTTAAAAGAGGAGTGATAAAACTTGATAATCCAAGTTCATCCAACCATAACAACAATGATAAAACAAGGTTTTGGAACAGAAATAAAAATGTTGTCAATGATGGTATAGTGGATGCAAACAATCTACTAACAAGACCATCTATCTTCAACCTATCAAGTGATCCATGAAACAACCAACAAGGAAATACCATCCAACAAGGAAATACCAACCAACAAGGAAACAACAAACAACAAGGAAAAAACTCCAATCAAGAAAACATGACCAATCAAAATCGTGGTAATTTCAATAACAATCTTGGCAATACCCAAACATCGAATCCGTCCAGACCTTCATTCTTTTCAAATTGACGGAACTTTACAACTTTGGGTCAATCTCTTGAGTCTGCTCTTAAGGAGCTTCTCGATAATAAGGTTATCACCTTACCACCACAAAGAGATTATGAGCCACGAGTCAAACAACCATCATGGAATGACTTGTATTATTGCAATTATCATCAATGTAAAGGTCAAAGAACAAATAATTGTCAAGCCTTGTGAAATCTAGTACAAGATTTAATTTACAATGGCACCATCAAAATTGAAGGACATCATACCAATGATGATCATCAAGCATTCAAAGATCCTTTTCCAAACTATCAAAAGGGGGAAACATCAGGTACCAAAGCAAAAAGCATAAATAATGTTGAAGACAACATAATCTGCCACATATATGTAGATGATCAATGGGTTAATGTTATCAAAATCAAGGAAAAACAAGAATATCAATAGGTTAATGTAACTACAAGAGGACAAGCAAAAGTTGTTCTAAAGGTAGTTCATCTAAGGCAGCTATTCCTTCTCCAAGTCATTATAATCTAGTTGATCAATTGAGAAAAACATCAGCTCAAATTTCCATCCTTGAACTTCTCAAAATATCCCCCATACACAAGAATATTTTGGAAGAAGCTTGTGTAAACACAACTGTTGACACAGATTTGGATGTAAGCACATTTCAAGCCATGGTGGGACATTTGTCTTCCCCCACTTGTCTTTCATTCTCCAAAAAATATGATGCCTCCATGACACATCCACATAATTCATCGCTTTATCTTGAAGTCATGATCCATAAACACCGAATCAGACATGTCTTGATAGATGGAGGAGCCGGTTTAAACATTTGTACCTTAAAACTTATACATGCCTTAGGAATATCAGAAAATTCCATTGATCCACAAAGGAAAATAACTATCAAGGCATATGATGATAAAGAAAGAGCTTCTAAAGGAATAATAATGCTACCTATCAGAGTGGGACCTGTTGTGAAAAATACATTTTGTTAGGTTCTAGATCGAGATCTTTCCTATAACATACTTTTGGGTCACCCATGGATTCATGATGAGGGCGTAGCCCAAGACATAGAAAATAACCCAAAAACAAGAGAATAATTTTATTATTAAGAAAATGGAGCTTCTTACATGTAAAGGATCTCAAATCCCCTAGTTCTACAACACATGCAAGTTACAGAAAGCTACAAAATAACCCTTTCACAATATGTGAACTTGTCCCCAAAAAGTTACCCAAAAATATTAGAAAACCGTCCATAAATAGAGATCCTCTTTAGTTTGGAGCCAAAGCAACATCAAAATTTGAGTTTAGGCAGTTTGGCACCGAAAAATACAACTTGAAGTTCAAATTTCAAAAGAACATTTGCAATTGTATCTTCTAGAAAGTGCGCCAACTTCCCGGGGCCATAACTTTTGATCCAGGGATCTGATTCGTGAACCGTTTGAACCATTGGAAAGGTCTCAAAGTCAAGAACGCGCTCAAAATATGCTATGTTAATTTAGGCAAGTTTTGGGGCCATTACAGAAGCTCTAAGTGCCTCAAATCCAACTCAGAAGATTTTCAGGTGCAAATCTGGGAAACTAAAACTGCAATATCTTTCAACCCAGGAATAGAAAATAAAAACTATAAATTGGGAATTTCATTATGACAAAAAGGGTATCCAAAAATGTAAAAACATCTAAAAACTAAGAAACTTGAAATTTAACTATTTTTGGGTGATGCAAGATTGCCCTTACACCACTGGATGCTCCTGCATCAGACACCCAAGGTAATTTGAGAAGTGACCCGTCATGTCTCAGATGGTTGAGGAAAACCCAACTAGTCAACCGCTGCCTTAGATAGCTAGGATGAATCTTCCACAGGCCTTCCTCTCCATTTCACCAGATATTCTTCATACTGCCTATTTCTGGTACTCCTTCCCACACGACTATCCAAGATTTCCTCAATCTCATCCTTTTCTGAAGTAGATGTTAGAATCCCACACTGTTCCATCGTTGGTACTTCCTTTGCGCCACCTTCATGATACTCTGTCAAATCTGAAATGTTGAACAAAGGGGAAATGTTGAATCCATCCAGCAACTCTACCTCATATGCATTCCCTGAATCATGCTTCTTCAAAACTTTACAGGGACTGAATTTCTTCATCTTCAATTTGTTATATGTTCCCACTGGAAACCTTTCCTTCCTCAAGTGGACCATCACTTCATCACCAATTTGAAACTCCTTATACCTCCTCTTCTGATATGCCTTAGCCTTACACTGCATATTCATCTTGTTAATATGTTCTCTTACCTTCTCATGTATATCCTTGATGTGTTCTATAGAATCTTCGGCTTCAACACTTATTTTCTTCTCTTGGTCCATTTTCTTCAATTCTGGAGTTGTTCTGGGGCTACCTCCATAAAAAATCTGGAATGGTGATCTACCAGTACTTTTGTTGACAAAATTGTTGTAAGAAAATTCTGCCTGGGGTAAGATCAAGTCCCATCCCTTGGGTTTATCTCCTACCAAACATCTCAGTAGGTTACCTAGACTCCTATTAACAACCTCTGTCTGCCCATCTATTTGTAGATGGTGTGCAGAACTGAACTTCAGCTCTATCTTCAGCTTCTTCCACAAGGTCCTCCAAAAGTACCACACAAATTTTGTGTCATGATCTGAAACAATACTCTTTGGCAGACCATGTAGCCTCACCACCTCTTTGAAGAACAAGTCAGCAATGTGGACTGCATCATGGGTCTTCTGACATGGAATGAAATGTGCCATCTTCGAAAACATATCGACCACCACAAAAACTGAATCATTTCCTTGTTGTGTCCTTGGCAAACCAAGAACAAATTCCATACTTATATCCTCCCATGGCCTCTAGTACAGGTAAGGGCTGATATAAGCCTGTATTCTGGCTCACTCCTTTAGCCATCTGACATACCTTGCAACTTTGTACAATCTTCTTCACATGCTGTGACAACTGAGGCCAATAATAATGCTCACTGATAATGGCAATGGTCTTATCCTGACCAAAATGTCCTGCCATTCCTCCACTATGCTTCTCCTTTATTAGGTTCTCCCTCATGGAACTTCTTGGGATACACAATTGACTTCCCTTAAATAACATGCCATCCTAGATTATGAAATCCAGCCACCTTGTCCTGTCCACTATAACAGGTTCCTTGCAAGCTTTCCAAGCCTCTACAAAATCATGATCTTCTGCATACAGTGTCTTGAGTTCATTGAACCCAACCACTTCAATCTGCATCTTTGTCATCAATGTATGCCTCCTACTTAAGGAATCTACAACCCTATTTGACTTCCCACTCCTATGTTCCAAAACAAAGGTATAACTCTGCAAAAACTCTACCCATTTCATATGCCTCTGATTTAATTCTCCCTGACTATTTAGGTACTGCAAGGCCTGATGATCAGTATATAGAAAAAATTCCTTTGGCAACAGATAATGTCTCTATTTATTTAATGCTTGAACTATTGCATAAAATTATTGATCATATACATAATACTTTCTCTTGGCATCATTTAACTTTTCACTGAAACAGGCAATGGGCTTACCTTCTTGGCTCAATACTGCTCCAATTGCACAACCACTGGCATCACAATCCATCTGAAACACCTTGTTGAAACCTGGGAGGGCTAGAACAGGTTGCTTTGTCACCTTCTACTTCAACAGTTCAAAACTTTTTTCCGCTCCAGTGCTCCACTTGAATTCTTTTCTATCCCCTCTCATTGTTTTAGTCAGGGGTCCACAAATACTACTAAAGTTTCTAATGAACTTTCTATAAAAACTAGCCAAACCATGGAAAGATCTTACCTCAGTAGCAGTTCTTGGGGTAGGCCATTCTAGAATAGCCTTCACCTCCTCTGGGTCCATCTTGAGACCTTCTGCTGAGATAACAAACCCCAAGTAGACTAACTCACTCTTCACAAAACTGCACTTCTTCAGATTAATCAACAATTTCTCTTCTCTTAACTTTTCAAAGGCTCTCCGAATATGCATCAGATGCTCATCCAACGTCTTACTGAAAATCAACATATTATCTAAATACACAATAACAAAACTTCCCAGAAATTCTTTCAGTACCTCGTTCATGAGCTGCATGAATGTGCTCAGTGCATTGGTTAGCCCAAAAGGCATGACTAACCACTCATACAGGCCCTCTTTGGTCTTGAAGGAAGTCTTCCATTCATCTCCCTCTCAAATCCGGATCTGGTGATATCCACTCTTCAGATCAATCTTTGTGAAATCTTGAGCTCCACTCAAATAGTCCATCAGGTCATCCATCCTTGGCAGGGGAAATTTGTACTTGATTGTTATCTTATTTATGGCCCAAGAGTCTGTACACATCCTCCACTCCCCATCCTTCTTCGGTGCTAGTACTATAGGTACTGCACATAGGCATAGACTCTCTCGAATCAAGCCCTTTCTCAACAACTCTTGAACTTGTCTATTCAACTCCTCATTTTCTGCAGGAGTCATTCTATGAGCTGCCTTATTTGGCAAACTAGCTCCAGGAATCAAGTCAATCTAATGACTGATCTTCCTTATTAGTGGTAAACCCTCATGTACATTATCAGAAACAATATCCTGAAACTCATCCAACATCCCAGAAACTTCTTCTAGAACCTTCTCACTATCCTCCTTACTCACTCTAGGAATCAATGCATAACACACACGCTCATGCTTCATACCTTCTAAATTTTTTCTTCCATCTACATAACAATTTCTAGCACTACTGCAAACCTTTTCTTCAGTCTCCTTCAAGGGTTTCAACTTGTGATGAACCCCATCCTTTGTCAAGGAGTAAGTGTTTGCATGGCCATCATGTATAGCTCGCCTATTGAACTGCCACGGCCTCCCCAACAACATGTGACAAGCATACATGGGAATGATATCATAGAGTACCTCATCATGGTAGCTCCTGATCTTGAACTTTACGAGGCACTGCTCATTGACCAAAACTTTGTGGTCTTTCTGCAACCAGGCAATCCGATACGGATGCAGGTGCCTTTCCCTCTTTAGCTTCAACTTTGTGACCATCTCCTCTGACACCAGATTATCAGTGCTCCCACCATCAATAATGATATCACAACATTTTCCTTCACACTTGCACCTTGTGTGAAATAGATTCTTCCTTTGTTCTGGTTCCTTTTCTTCAGTCACTAGGGCTCTCATAACCACTAGGGTTTCTCCCCTTCAGCATCATCTGAATGTTCAGATTAGGCCTCCTCATCCGCATGCGCAACCCTTCCACAACCTTCTAGCATTTTATACGCCCGCTTCCTTGGTGTTGTGGACATTCATAGACTCAAATGCCCTTCTTCACCACAACTGGAAACCGTTGCTGAAACCACCTCTTCCGGATCCTTGTCCATATCTCCCTCGTCCTCTACCTCTTTGATCACCCTTTGTTTTGATCCGGGTGGTAAGTTGTCATTCTTTTGGCCGGCTAGTACCCACATCTTCACTTTTCTTTTCATCATCATTTTAAGCTTCTTGAAGGTCTTCCATTACTCTCCTTCCACTTTTGACCTCCTCATCTTTTCTTGCCATCAAATCTTTTGTTTAGCTTCTCATCCACCTTCAGAGCAAACTAATACACATCCTCAATGGTGGTCATTCTGACTAGGCTTAACTCCTCTTGAATGCTCAGTCGTAACCCATTAAGATATCAGGCTACCTTCTCTTTATTGGCCTCTGTGTGACCCGTTCTGATGATTATCTTGTGAAAATATTTAGTATATTCTTTCACATATCTGCTTCCTTGCTTCAACCCTTGCAATTTCTTCAATAGATCTAACTCATAGTCCACTGGTATGAACTGCTTCTTCAGTTTCTCTACCATGCGATCCCATCTGGTGATCTTGACTTTTCCTCTTCGATGTCTTTGCAATTGGACCTCTTTCCACCAAATACTGGCATGGCCCTTCAACTTCATTTTCACAAACTTAACCCGATCTGGGTCCTCTATTTCCTCATACTCAAAATATTCTTCTAGCTCATTGATCTAGTCGATCAACTCTTCCGAGTTTAGACTTCTGGAATAACTGGGGACTTCTGCTCTGGGTCTTTTCCCGATCTTAAAAATGGCCCTTATTAGTCGCATTTGGTCTTGATCAATTGCTTCTTTTTCCTCTTCTACATCTAAACCTTCTTCTCCTTCATCCTCACTTTCCTCCCTTGGGTTTAACCCTCTTCTCAACTGTTCTTGTAACGCATCAATCTGTCTCTAGAGGGCTGCCAGTGCATCTCTCCCACCAGCATTTCTGCCACCTCGACCACCTCTGGCACCACCACGCCTACCAGGCATCACTCTTGGAGGCATCTTTCTTGACCTCGACCCACAACCACAGTCCTGGTGTGAACTGCCTCACGATCGGCGATCTGTCCACACGCTTAAGAAAACCTGCTTTGATACCACTTGATGAGGGCATAGCCCAAGACACAGAAAATAACCCACAAATAAGAGAATAATTTTATTATTTAGAAAATGAAGCTTCTTACATGCAGAGAATCTCAAATCCCATAGTTCTACAACACATGCAAGTTACAGAAAGTTATAGAATAACCCTTTCGCAATATGCGAACTTGTCCCCAAAAAGTTACCCAAAAATATTAGAAACCCATCCATAAATAGAGCTCCTCTTTAGTTCAGAGCCAAAGCAACATCAAAATTTGAGTTTAGGCAGTTTGGCGCCAAAAAATACAACTTGAAGTTCAAATTTTAAAAGAACATTTGCAATTGTATCTTCTAGAAAGTGCGCCAACTTCTTGGGGCCATAACTTTTGATCCGGGGATCCGATTCGTGAACCGTTTGAACTGTTGGAAAGGTCTCAAAGTCAAGAACGCGCTCAAAATTGGCTACACTAATTTTGGCAAGTTTCGGGGCCATTTCGGAAGCTCTAAGTGCCTCAAATTCAACTCGGATGATTTTCAGGTGCAAATCTGGGAAACTAAAACTGCAATATCTTTCAACCCAAGAATAGAAAATAAAAACCATAAATTGGGAATTTCATTATGACGAAAAGGGTATCCAAAAATGTAAAAACATCTAAAAACTGAGAAACTTGAAATTTAACTATTTTTGGGTGATTCAAGATTGCCCTTACACCACTGGATGCTCCTGCATCAATTCATGATATGTAGGTAGTACCATCAATGTACCATCAATGCCTTAAGTTTCCATATGATGGGCAAGAAATAACTATACAAGCTGATTACAATAGCACCCAAACTTGTTCAAATCTTCGAGCAACTCAAGACACCTTTGTGCCACACAATAGGGAGGCTCTTACTATTTCTTCTTCCAATCTACAAGGCCAATTGGAAGAATTGACAAAGAATCTTTACACCAAGCAACATTTTAAAGACAAAGGAATAGGTGAATATTCGCTATCCCTTTCTAGCTTACCTCCTTCTTCGAGGTGACATGGTCAACCAACCCTATCAAATTAAAAGATCACAACAGCCTCTACATCCCAAGCTTCTGTGCCAATCACAAAGTTTGATGGACAATTCATTAAAGCTAACACCACCGAGGAAAAAGAAAAGAAGGAATCATTGAGCCAATTCAACCTATTTCAATACATCCAAATGATAAAACAAGACTTGGATATGGTAAAAATACAGAACGGTCAATTTCACAGCAAATACAACAGACTCATGAAGAAGAATCAATTTCAGATAAACCCAATGAGGATGTCACTCTACAAAAATTTTATGGATCAGTTTTCCAATTGTAGAACAGTTCAGACACTGATTCCAATGAATATGAATGGGATGATGTCTTTGATGATACATTCTTAATAGAGAAAAGGGTGGATGCCATACACAAATTCACACCCACTTTCTTACAAGGGGAGAGTTCAAGGCCTCCACTTGGTTATGTTTTACAAAGCGATCATGAATCAAGTGAGGATGATTCAGATTTTAATGAGATTGATAATCGATAGGAGAATACCATCATAGACCTAGTCTATAATGAAAATGACAACCATGTCATGACTTTGACAGCTCAAGACCTTACCCAACCTAATGATCCCATAACTTTAGTTTATCCAGAACTTATTGATTGGGACAACGATGCACCTATCCATATCCCTACATTCCATGATGATGAGGATATTGTAAATTTCCTTTGTTCATCTAGTCAAGGAAACAATTATTCCATCACAGAATCTCATACTCAAGATTTTGATAGGGAGGGTGTCAAGTCTCTTAGCTGCAAAATAAATGAAATAAAAGATAGAATTATAGGTGAAAACCAAAAAATGGTAGTGGTAGATCACAACAAGAGAAAAATAAAGAGCGAATCTAATGGTGAAATTTTTTTTGAGGCACTGAAGGATGAGAAACTTGACACTCTTCCCAAACATTATCAAGAAATATATTCTATTTTGATAGAGCCAACAAAATCAATAAACATAAGTACAAAAGAGCAGCCAAAAATCTTGCAACTTGCAGCATCATTAATAGTGGAAGAAGTATTGAAATTCATAGAGTTCCTGAAGGAGAATCAAATCAACTTCGCTTGGTCATATGCCAATATGCCAGGGTTAGATCCTAATCTGATAATGCATCATCTATCTATAAACATAGGGGCAAAACCATTGAAGAAAAAACTAAGAAAAATGCATCCACATGTTGCATTATTTGTTAAAGAAGAGTTAAAGAAGCTTCTAGATGTTGGATTAATTCAGT